>CM070614.1:23305102-23905102 GCA_036346395.1 Hsuehochloa calcarea | reverse complement strand
TGATATGGGTTCCTGGAAGCAAATCATATGCAACCATTCGAGTAACAGTATACCATTGCAGAAAATCATGTAGACCCATCAAGCTTGCCTTGCATGGACCAGTCATTATGACTAATGACGACAAATTGAACCGATAAGCGAATGTCAACATGCTGCTTTCATCTAGATATATATATGCAAAAATGAGCATAGCAGCATGCATTAGTGATGTCCATTGTTACATTTGTGTCGTAGAGAAATCAGGTGATATGAAAATAACAAAGACCAGAGCTACTTCCAACAAACCTATTACCCAAAAAGGGAACTTACATGGGATAAAAACTAATTTTCACTGAAACAATGAACTCCAATAAAAGGCTAGGTGAGAGTGGCTGAAGCACATCAGATATAAAAGGAAACTAAAAAAACAGCAGGACAACCATTTCTTTTACTTATTTTTATCTGCTGTTAAGGAAAGCCGATTGTTTTACCAGAGAAAAAAATAGACGTATAATTCATATTAAAATATAAATATATAGTTCAAATTGCTTCCATGTATCATGTAACTTGTATCAGTTGTATCATAAACACTCCACAGATGCTTATGGCAGCAAAAAAAAGACCAACTTGAGCAATGCAAAACATGAACTGTATGGCTAAATGAAGGATTTTATCTCGAATATCAGCTTAAAATCATTGTAAATTGAACTCATGTACCTGCAGACTAGGATATATCAACTCCTGCTGTTCAGCCTCTCCTCCAGGCTTCTTCTGGAAAAGGAAAAAGAACAAACTACTTGAAAGAGGTACTTTCAGAAGCCACATCATTGGAAAAAGCTTAAGAAAAACTGAAGGACGAAAATGTGGCCCTCAATAATGATCGTAATTTGCAAAGCATAAGAGATTATCTCATTGTGATGATTTAATCAAAAGTGAATGTATATCAAAAGTTTAAGATTATCTCATGGTGTTGATTTAATCAAAAGTGAATGTATATCGAAAGTTAAATCCTAGGTCCCAATTTTGATATGCTGGACTGTGCCATGTTTTATGCACCATAAGGTGGCCAATTTTGTATCTCTTCCATTTCAGGGATGGAGAAAAGAACAAACCGGAGGACTTGTAAGCCAACCACTGGGAGTGCAGGTCACTACAAATAGTATTACAAAAGGTATATTCATCAAGGACCAGTGTTCCCCTAGGCGCTAGTCAGGCGGCAGACCAACGCCTAGTGCCTAATCACCGCCTAGGTGGGCCTAGGCGGGAGGGCTGCGCCTAGGCAGGCGCCTAGGGGAACACTGTCAAGGGCAGAAAACAAGTATATTTGGTTTTTATATGCTGACAAAATTAATAATCAGCCAGAATGTGACAATCAATTTAGAGGTCAAACATGAGAATGCAGAATGGGCACACACTCTGATGATGTCTAATTTAAAAATTAAAACAAGCATGTCCCAATACAAATCATGGTCAGCCTAGAGATTCAAAACTCCAAAAGAACGCATATATGGGAAAATATTGACATAAAAAGACTAATTACACAGCACATAAGGAACAAAATTAACAGGTTATATTTTAAGGGTAATGACAAATATTCTACACAGAATATAGACCAATTGCAGGCATTTGTGCAAGCATGCTTAGAGGGGAAGGCATAGATGCTTTGACTTCTCAACAAAACAAGCACTACAACTGGTAATTGACAGATCTGTAGAACAAATGCTGCACATGTCTATATGATGCATACCTGAAGATAGCTATGGTGCTGCAGATCAACAAATATTTCACCACAAGAATCCTTGCACTCTATAGCGTAGAATGCGATATGCTTGCTTCTCTTCCGACAGTTGTCATTAATTAACAACTAAAACGAACATAGAACACATGCAAAAATATTGTGAGGACAAGAAACAGAACAAGAGAATTGTTGTAGAAGTTTAGTTAACAAAAAGTCTCTGAGTGGCACTTGCAATTAGCAAAGGTTGTAAAAAACTACTTTCAGAGAAGAATCCGCACCTTTGTTTTAAGAGACGCACAGCTAACTACAATAATGTCGAACTTGTCAAGGAATTCTCCATCAATAATTGATGGATCACCTGAAAGAAATAATAAATTAGAAGTTTTTTTTAGAATCAATACTGTGAAGAATGTCATTTTTATGGCCAATTAAGAAATAGGTAGGGAAATTATCTTGGAGAAACAAATATATTGAAATCCTGAAACAACTATGCAATGTAATACAGTGATACTAATATGACAACTGACTGTTCCTATCAAAGGATTTTTCTTACAAAAACTTTCTAGATTAAAATACCACTGTCAGTGCAAGACTACAAATTGAAATAATGTTTCCACCCAGTATGCTTCAAAGATCTATGAAGCAGTAGGGATCACAACAATTCAAAGAATGCAAGAAGACTTTTACATATTTCCAGCTTGTGACCTTCAAACAAAAGAAAAGTTCAGCCTATAACTCACCCTTTTCGACAGCAACTCGAACCATTGGATTGAAATCTTTTAAGGACTCGCAGCAAACCTCAGCTCGTGATCTACCACCATATATGCTCTCATCAGGAGGAATTAGGAAATTGGCATTAAGATCATCGTCTGTGACTATGTGATCATCCATAAAGGATAAACTGCCAACTCCTGCTAGAACAATATTCTTGCAGAACTACATGGTAGGAGAGGAATCAGGTTTAGTGTATGAGGTTGCTTTAACTGAACAGTAAAAACTTTAATAACATATAAAAATATAAACTGTTCATATGCCATTAAGACACCAGGAAGAAACCAAAGCGTGAATAGTTGACAAACAAATTAAGAAATTATAAAGAATTAAAAAATGTAAATACAAAACTGTAAAAAACAGCACCTTTTAAATAATACCAGAGTTTACAAGGAAAATTATCCCACAGATAATGCATACATACTGTAAGTCTACAAGACACAAACCGAGGAACAAAACAGCAGCAATCAAATGCCAAAAAAATTAACAAACAATTGACTAAAAGCAACAGCTAAACATGAGCAACTGGGCTTCTAATTTATCACTCTACCATAACAACTTGCACCCTAATTTCAATACTTGCTGAATAATTAATAGAAGACAATTAAAGATCACATGTACAAATTACCACTGAAACACAATAACTGGAGAAGAGATTTTTAGTTACCTACCTCAATAGTAGTACCGTTCATGCCGCACACAAGCACATGCGCTTTACTTAGCCTGTTCCAAGTGACACAAATATAACAGTCTGCTAAAAACAGGTGAAATGCACACATAAAGTGGATTCCGAAGGTAACAAAAACCAGTGATGAAATTCGCATAAAAATCGAAAAATAAATAAAGAACACTTCGAGAACACTGGCAAAAAATTTTGGGGGAAAGGTGAAGGAAATTTCAACCGAAAGCATAAAACCGGGTTCCGAAAATCGGAAGGAAAAAAAATCGAAGTTGTCATAAAAGACCAAGAAGATTGATTTTTTTTTTCGTAATTATATTGAGTCCTCACATCAAAAACCAAACTTTGTGCTCAATTGTTTTTTAAAAAATATACAGAGCAGGTTGAATTTTGGCTTAAAATCGCAATGAAAGCCATAAAGACCAACACACGCTCCAAAAACAAACCAAGAAAATACCCAAAAGTGAAATCGCAACAGAGAGAGAGAGAGAGAGAGAGAGAGAGAGAGAGAGAGAGAGAAGCAGGAGCAAAAGGTGGGTTCTTTGGAGGGCGGCGCACCTCTTCTGGGCGTCAACGCCCCAGACGCGGATCTGGCGGTCGTAGAGCGCCGTCTCCTGCGCCGTCAGCTCCTCCTCTGCGCCGCCGACCATCGCAGAGAGCGCCGAGATCCCGAGCCTGGGACGCGAATCCGATTAGCAGCCGAAGGGGTTGGGGAGAGGGAGAGGGAGAGGGAGAGGGAGAGGGAGCGAGGGTTTTGGGCTTCTTGCGGGGAGAGAGTGATTTTCTCTCTCTTCCCCTATGACCTTCTTGGAGGAGCAGCGGATGGTTTTGGAGGGCACGGGTCTGGTACTCCGGATCACCGTGGAGATGCAAGGACGACCGTCCATCATGGACGAACGGTCCAGATTCAGGTAATGCAACTCATTCATTTTAACCACAGTAATGCAGATGATCCATTCCTTTATTTGGTTTGGGAACATCAAATTTAAATAGAACGAAGGATCTTGGTAGGAATTTCAAACAAATTGTTATGATAGATATACAAAACCTGTATGAAACTTGTGCCTTTCAAACGAGCCCTAAGCTTTTTTGTCGATTTGAAATACTACTTATATGACCTTATGGTAGAGCAACGGTAAACATTTCAAGAAGGATGCATACTAATTAGTAGGAAACTGGGACGATGAAGAATTGAATTGAATTGAATTGAATTGATGCATCCATACATACCCACGGAAGAAGCATATCAGATTGGCCACATACTTCGACAGATCCATCATGCAAGAAGGGGGGGGGGAAACAAGAGAAGGATTGCTGGGAGAAGAAAAATTCTTCAAGGAAAAAACAGGGGATTGAACGAAGCAACCCTATATATGCTGTTTATTCTTCTTCTTTTTTTTTTGGGAAAGGTGTGAATATGTGTGTATACATCAGAAATAAATACAGGCGACTTAACCCACCTGTCCCTTCATTTTCCATCGGAGTTTGGGAGTGATTAAATTTTGTTCAGTGCTTGTATAAATCAAAAGACACAAAGCCTTCTCGTGAATTCCAAGAGCATGAGCGAAATCAGTTTTCCAGAATATTCAGTTGAAACGAAGAATAACTACACAATTGTTTATTTTCCCAGTAAAAGCGTGTTGGACCGAAACGACGGCTAGAGGGGGAGAATAGGAGCACAATTTCTTTTTCAGCTTGATCGGATTTAACACGTTTTTCACCTAAATAGCTATAAGAGCTATGAAGATCAAATTATAAGCATAGCGAAAGACATCTATTGAATCTAATCGAAACTCCGAAGTAAAACAACTAAAACAACTAAAATCATCAAAAACTCAATTCTCAAAGAGTTGGGCGGTCTGACCTCTCAACATGAGCGGTCTGACCTCTCACTGAGGCGGTCGACCTCGTAACGATAAGCGATAAAATTAGTCCGAAAACGAAATCACAAATATGTCCGACTTTTGATCCACAACTGCAAACTTCACGAAACTTGGAACAAACCTTCTTTAGGATGTTAGGAACCTATTTCAATCAAAGATCGCGAAGATCTTTGTTAAAGTTCTGATATTTTTCCGTTTGTGCGAAGGTTGGTCCAAAACCGAGTTAAAACCGAAATATGATCCAAAAGCTTGCTCGTAGGTTAAAGATGATCATACATGTATTCCCACATGTCATAGCAAGCAAGATCTATGCTAGAAACCAAAGGAAAACCGAAGGATCAAAGAAAGCCCGAAAATCACAAAATAGAGAGCAAGAACAAGAAGAAGATCATCTTGAGGAATCTTGCTTGGATTGATTCGAGATAGATGTTGGTTTACAGCAACTCTATTATCGAGGATGAATACTCAACACTTAAGCACACAATCAATCCAATTTTTCGAAACCTAATCTCTCCACTATTCTCACTAAACACCAAAAATAGGGTTTCAACCAAAAACACAAGAGGTGGTGGGTGCACAACTAGCACACTCCCCTATTTATAGTGGAGTCTAGCTTCTAGAAGGTATTCCCTAATGGGCACCCGTTAAGCCCACACACAAACGGGTTTCACTCACGCACGCATTTCAAAGCGTCTTCTTCATCTTCTCTTGACCTAAACCACTTCTTCTTCCACCGTCTTGCACCACGGTTTAGCAAAAAACAATCAAGGTGGTATCTTGGTGAAGTTACCAAAATACACCTTCTCGATCCTTCTCTAAAGACCGAGTTCAATCTTCATGAAGCAATCCCATGCTTCGCCACGTGTAGGTTGATCAGCGGCTCTCTTCATGTCGGCAAGTCTCTCCCATCTGGCTCCCACCGAAACCATCGTGACACTTGCATCGACCCCCGTGCTGATTGATACAACCCGTCGCACCGAACTCCCCGTTAGGTAATCCTTGTTCATTTTGTGCTATGCTTGAGAGTCCACTAACTTCACCCGGCATCCTCGATCATTCTAAACCTCAGCTCTCCAAGCCTAGTCCCGATCATCCTCGCCGTTGACCGTCGTTGACCTCCAATCGTCCTGCACAACAATAGACAAAGAAATCGATTCTGAGAATAAGTTCTTCGCAACTTGACCCACGTTAGTTAAAACATGCATCATGCAACACATATGCACTGAAACCCATGAACTTGACATAACAAACAAAAATCGCCGCCAAGATGGCCGACGAATAAGTGAAAACCGGTCAGACCGCCACCCATGGCCGGTCTGACCACCCAAAAAGGGACTTAGCCAAATTTCCACCATGTAAATTCGAGACCTCTCTGGAAATTTCAAACGAATAGATCTTTTGACTCGAAGCTCCAAAAATTATGAGACCAAGTGTAGGAGAATCCTCTCTCTTGCCTACACCCTTTATTTTTGGCCTAGCTCCAAACTCAAAGTTACATAATGGCCAGTCAGACCGCCGCCCATGGCCAGTCTGACCGCCAACCTCTTAGCTCAAGGCCTGGCCGGTCTGACCGCCACCTGGCCGGTCTGACCACCGCCCTGGCCGGTCTGACCACCAGTGACATGACAACACCTGAACTTTGCTGAAAACGTATGATTCGACAAACCTTCAACGCCCTTATTAATTGTAACATCATCCTAAGATCATGAGCTTATATCCCCATGATATCCACAATCTCCGCCTTGATGAACACATTGGCAATTTCAAAAATGTAAGTTTGATGTATGAAAAGTAAAAATACTTATATTTTCGCTCAAAGGCACAACTTGGTCCAAGAGTAAGAGAAAGCAATAGAGATGGTCAAGTTGGCTTCAAATTAGTATAGGCGAGCGAGATAAGGCAAAAGAAAGCGAGAAAGCTTTAATTTTCAGAGAAGAGTCAAAAATCTCACTTAAGGTCCATTTGAAAGAACAATTGTTCAAATTGACATTTGGTCATTGTGAGGTTCCAAGAATTGCAATTCAAGTTCAGAAATGACAATAAGATCATAAGAATGCAAATTAAATGCCCCCTCACTATAATCATCATTTTTCTTGAAAATTTTATTTTATCCAAATAGCTCCCCCTTTTAACATTTTTGCTATATCTTCTCCCCCTTTGACAATGGAGTCATCAAGGAATCACGCTCTCCTCTCATCCAGAGATAATAAATGCAGAAATGAGGAAGAAGTATAAGAAAGATTATGCATGAAATGCAATGGAGTGGCTTTATTTTTTTTGTATTTTTCAAATTTTAGTAGAAGAAGCTTTGGAGATTACCCAAAAGAATAAGCTAGCATTTCTACTAGAACTAAACACATACCAAGCCTGGAAGTATTAGCAAGATCATGTTAAAACATATATATCAAAGTTAAGCTAGAAGGCTCAAGATAAAGCGATGAATTGTAACAATTTAAGCAACGCTTCAAAGTTAGCAAGTTCATCAACAGAGGTCCTAGAGTGATAATAGTCATGTCAGAATATCAATGTGAGATCGAGAAGCAAACAACGACCATCTGAGAGACAAAAAGTCCTAAATTGAATCATTTGTTCAAATGACCTCAAACACCCATTTTTTACAATCATTTTTCATTTGCAATGAATATTAATGTTGATTAATGGTTTATCTTAGTAAAGAAGATCCTAGACTGGGATCTATTCACAAACTCTTCCTAAGCTTCAACCAAGATGATTAACAGCCTATCTTAATGAAGAAGATCCTGTACTAGGAGCCATCCACAATCTCTTCTAAAGCTTCAACCAGGGCGATAAATCTTGAGGTTCATGTCAATTTTGACAAGCAGTCCCCATGAGATCGTCTGGATCATCAAACTATCTTCAAGTTCATGTCTTTGACACGCAGTATCGTGAGAATAGTTTGGCACAATTTAATCATTTAAGAATCTTGAAATTTGATTTTTTTTATTTTGCAAAAGAGCCCCTTTTTTGATTCACAAAAAAGGAAGCTCAAGAGATGTTCAATTCTAGATTCAAGAGCTAACAAAGCAATTCTGACAGGGCCAATGTCACAAAAGGATCACTAATTGTGCAACTACCTAAAAGATCCACAAATTGTAATTTTTTAGTTCAAGTTGTCTTAAAGTTCTAGCTCATTTAGCAAAGACTTAGCTACATATGTGAGAGTATGATAATTCTAGCAAGTTAAAGAACTAGACATGGTATTGAGGAAGAATTGAAATACTAAACCTCAAGAGGGTAATTAGCAAAACTTCATCAATTTACAAGATAAGCAGTAAAACTTATATTACAATGCATCTTTTTGTGATTATCATATTAATGCAATATAATACAATGAGATGCACGAAAAACTTAAAAGTCTAAAAAGATCAACAAGTTCAGAAAAAGATCAAGAGAAGATCAGATGAACAAGGAAAGCTCAGAAGAGAACCAACTCCCCCTCAACCAACCCATAGGGACAAATTACCCCTAACTCACTCCTCAAGGTGGAAAATCTAGTTGGGTCTAAAGGCTTGGTGAGGATATTGGCTAATTGAGCCTTGAACTCTACAAATTCTAGCACAATATCACCCTTCTCTACATGGCCTCTAAGGAAGTGATAACGAATGTCTATGTGCTTGGTCCTAGAATGTTGCATAGGGTTCTTAGCAATATTAATGGCTGAAGTGTTATCACAGAGAAGAGAAACACTAGCAAAAGTTAACATATAGTCCTTAAGAGTGGACACCATCCAAAGAATCTGACTACAATAACTAGCAGCAGCTACATATTCAATGTAACACCCTGGCTATTCGGAAGCCAAGATGTCACGCAAAACTAGCAAAAACTAAGAATATACAACAATACTAGGGTAATCAGGCTCACGCAACAATATTCCATCAGGGAACGACGATAAACGAATAACATTTTCATGGGAAGGAATGGAAAACAATCATAAAACGACGTACAGTAAACAAATCCAAAATTTGATTATTACAATCTGGAAAATTTATCAATTAGTTGACAAGACTGAAAGATAACAGTAATTATTCTGGTTTGATAAATGTGATGTGCAGCGTGCTGGACTACCCCACAAAAGGTCTGGCCTTCTTCCTCATTTACCTAAATAAAACATACAAAGTAAGGATGAGCCAAAGACTCAGCAAGTACATTAAACAAATAACCGAAACAACAAGAGATCAAGGTAATCACAATCCACTTGAAAACACTTCTCTAAATATTTATAGAAATGCATGGAATGGGGTAATGCAATGAAGGAATGGACTGCTCACAACTTATACCGGTATAATGAGTGACACACCCGTCGGTGTTCACTTAAGCCCGTACTTAACAAAGTCCGGGGACCCAAATGCCGTATGAAGAACGTTTCATACGGGTGTCCGAAACTGCCCACATTGAAATGGTGAGTCTTACATGCCCATAGTGAAGTTGATGGGTCTTAGCAAAATTCCACTCCCGTGGAATCCCCACCGTAGTAGGATTTTGTCTAGAGCACTCCGGAATAGTCATGTATCTTTCTCACCGACCTCACCGGAATAGTTACATGACTTACTCACCGACCTGGCTCGTGCAACTCTTATCATGATGAATGTAAATGATGCAACACCCTTAAGTACTCATCAACATAATTCATTTCATGAACTCAGTATCTCGTTCGCATTAACTCAATATCAAAGTCTCAATCACTCAAGGTCATCAATATCATGTATAAGAATAAGCTGAACGAAACTATAATAAATAGCATGAACACAAACACACATCATTCATCAATGTAAAGGATTCAATGTACTTGCCTTTCGTGTTGCGACGTGTTATCAAGCAACGAAGGTGTTCCCACACGCGATGCCTCACCGCCTACACAATTATGTTCCCGAAATAAGAACAACGTGATAATATATTGCTACCGGTGTTCTACAATATCCCCTGACTTCCCAATATAACGTACAGACCCGTATTGAACGTAAACGTTTCAGCCAGATTACAGCTCTACCGGGAAGCAGTATGAGAAAAATCATAATTAAATACCCGTAACTCATAATGATTTGAAACCAGTGCTCAAATAATATTAACACACCAGGCTACAAAACTCTACTTGGTGAGATCCTTTGATTCGGCCAAAACAGTGGCCTAAACAACAGTTGAAAACACTAATGATATCGCCCGAATCTGAACAATGGTAAAGAAAATGACGTAGCTTTTATTATACTGATCCAATGGAGGTGATCTTTTCAACTTGGAAAGCTTATTAAAAGGGATACAATAACCTATTTGGGTGGAAGTTCTGAATCTGAATCTAACTAGATCAAAACCTAGGGGCAAACCGACAGTCCTCAAATCTCAGGCAGACAGGACAGCACGCGATTAAAAATTCGTATCTCCTAAACCGTCAGGCGGAATCTCGTGATCTCGGTGCCCATGGAAAGATAACAACCAGGGCTACAAGACTCTAAGAGGGATGGACCTCCAGATCGGCCTCTAAGGTGCCGAAAATGGGTGTGCAATATCTTGGACAGAATAGATCTATTCTTGATGATTTTGATTCAAACAAATTCAATCAAATTCGCATCTACCAAATTGACCAATGACCAAGAACGGCGATTGTTACCCTTGATGATCCCAGAGAGACGATAAACGAGCACTTGGTGAAGATGATTCCCCTTCTCCTCTTTCTTCCTCCTCCCTTTCTTCCTCTTCTTTTTCATTCCTCTCCTTCCTTTCTCCTCTTCTCCTCATCTTGGTAGAGCAACATGGAGGGGGTGCTACAGTGCCATGCTACAGTGGTGGCATGTACTGTAGCTACAGTAATTTAGGGTTTTCCCCCTCCTTTTATACGTGGCCGGCCCCTCATGGGCCGCTTGGGCCAAGGCCCAAGGCCCAGGTTGCCGAAAAACTACAGAAATCCCCTTTTTCTTATGTCTAATTTCTCTTTTGAGTGCTTTCGTTCTTGTAATAAATCAGAGTATTACATTCTACCCCCCTTTAACAGGATTCGACCTCGAATCTACATACCGATCTACTCGAAAGAAAACTGCGACTGGAATTTAACAATGATAACCACGTACCAGAAACGAATAGGTGCAGGTCTTCGCTCATGAAGTGGGACTCTAGCTCCCAAGTGGGCTCTCTCTCGGACTAGTGAAACCACAACACAAAGGCGTAAAACTACGTTTGTCCTAACACGCAACCTGAACTTTCTAGGTACACTTATCGAAAGAGGATCGAAGGTAAGACGTTACTCGAAGGTCAACGTCTTTAACTAAAACTCCGACTTTGAATGGTCCAGCTGCTCACTCAGCACCATAACACACCAGACGTTGCATACTTCGCGTATGCACCCGAGACGGTCAAAGCGAAATGCCAACTTCCAAATTCCTACAACTGTCGGAAACGAACGAGTGTACCAGGGCCACCTTCCCCTTTGGTACGAAAGAACACAACATGCTCAAAATCGAACTCTTCATCTAACAAGGAACACCTACTTTAAACAAGAATGCACAACAAATCTGGTTCTTAAACCACTGACTCACAAAGAGAATCCAACTGGAAATAGAGAGTCTTCATCGCACCCACGCAATACTAACTCTCCCCCAAAAGGGTTAAATTCCAAATTTGACCATTCGTCACGAAAACACATCCATTTCTTAAATATGCATATTACAAATGGACACCACGACAGCCAAAGGAGAAACCACTCGAAAGCCCATACCAAATACTTGCGATTTGTCTGAATTGGAAAGAATCAATATGCCAACACAGCCCCAACTCAAATTGCAGAAAACACCGGTCAACAACACAAAACCCAAACGAGAATCAAGAAAACGCCTCATTATTCGAGGAAACATCATTTTCCACAGTTTCTCCCTTCTATGAATAAATTTTCTCTTGAACCTTGACCTTCGAAGTCATCACATACCGCAAGCTTAAACCTCTTAGTTAACATCCTCAAATTATGTTTAAACTGAAGTACATCATCCACACCATTGTGGAGAGGTTCTTTGGAATCCACCGAATACTCTAGGTAACTCATTCTACTTGACCAAAGTTCGATTTGATAGACGGCGCTCAAAGCACCACAGAATAAATCCCACACGATCACATTACCTCCCATTTCCAAGAACAACAACTCAGAATTCTTACCACGCACGTTCCGGTACTACATCAGAAAGGTTCTATCAATAATCATGCCACTGCTCAGGAAACTCCTTTATTCCACTTTCTATTCCCATAAACATTGGGCAACCAAAGGTCTAGCATAACCATACAAAGCCCAGAGTTAACCTCCAAGACCTCTACAACGAAACCCCCTTATAACCGATGGTGGAATCATCGGATTAAATCTCTAACACTCCCATAATTTCAACACACTCACTCATTGTCAACATCAGAAGTCACCCGCACGATCTCGCAATACTATCCGATTGCCTTACTCTATAAAATTAATCAACGCCTCCATACCTTCGACATCCCCGATCTTTCAACATGAACTGAAATTCTGGAGTTCCTCTATACCATAGGTTCTACTCGGTCGTAAAACTATTTAGACTTGTTTCGAAGCCAAACATTCTATGTGAATCAAATTTTCCTCCAAGAGATACAGATCAAAACCATTTAACATTCTACTACCCTCCAATTACCTGGTAGCCAAATATCACCACTACGATTACTCATCCACCACCAAACAGTTGCCAAACTTACACTTTGCACACATTTTGCAAACACCTTGCAACACAAAAAAATGTGATCCTTTCTTGAAAGAAAGAGACGAACAAAGACAAGTTTCCTTACACAGGAAACATTGCTCTTCACAGCGAGCAAGAAACCAAAAGAAATATTCGGACAATGGTGACTTTGGAAAATGGAAACTGAGTTCACAGTTGAGGGAACACATCCCTCAAATGAGAATAGCAAATAACAGCCAATACGAAAGATAGATATTGCGATTGCAACTCGACATCTCTTGAGCGGAAAGAGCAAGAAGTTTAGGAACGATTCAAATAACCACAAGTTACAAAACTTAACTTAAATTATGAAATACTCCTACTGCACTCTTTCCTTTAACACTGAAATTAACCCTTTTACTAACAACACTTTGCCACAACGAACAAGATAAGGTCTTTAGTCCAAACTACAAGATCTAATTAAGAATCAATAAAATCCTTCAACATGACTTATTTGCTCAGAACAGTTCAACTTCACATGAAATATGAGATCCAAATGATCTCAGCCACAAAACTCGAAATATTTTTTTCAATTACGGGTTTTCACAAAAAGCCAGCAGATTATTCTGCTCTTAAAGGAACCCACATAAATTTCTTTAATTGCAACCTCATATTGCCATCTCAGACCAAAGAGCCTTTAAGTTAACATCACACGAACCTTTTAAGAAGCAACAGGACAATCCAATACCTCAATTTACCCAAAATAATTTTAGCTACCAGATGATTCAAGAGCTCCAAGGTACCGCGAAAGCTAAACTTCAAATATTTTTATTTGAGCGATATCACCAAAGGCGATCAAATTACTACAAGTATTAACATCCATCTCACAACAACGTTTAGAAAACACCTCGAAAGACCCATGCGAAAAGAATGGGTTGAATACTTCTCAAAAGAAGAGGCACATGAAAACGATTTTGGCCAACTAGAAAATCATTTACCACTCGCAACAAACACCGAACTAAGGAGAAAACCAATTTGGCAATGAACTCAGAAAACATATGGGAAGTCCGTAGTTGAGGTCACATGACCCGCACGAGAAGAAGATCAAACTCCAAATGAGAAGGAAGTACTGACGTTGAAAGTTAGAAATCTCAATGTGGCAAAAGCATAAGGGTTCAACAATCTTAGCATGCCAAGAAAAATAGGTAATTTTTAGCTAACCAGCTACGCTACTGAGGACAACGGTCAAGATCAATTATGCATCACGCTAATAATCCAGCTTGAACTCATAGGTTATCAAATAGCTTATTTACTTACAACCCCTCACAAAACACCACCAAAACTTGACAAAGGGTTTCGACACTTTTCTTTTTCAAAGGGGGTTCTAAACTCCAACACTCCCACTACTCCAGAAGAAAGGAACAAAGTCGAATTTTCTTCAATGAACTTTGTGAAAGGAAATTCCCATTCTTCGAAAGGTCAAACGGATAACCAAGCCACCTTTATCAACAAGAGAGATAGGACTAACATAAAAAAAAGAACGATCTTGTCAACACTAACGTTTACAAGTAGTAAAGAGAGTTCAGCAGTCAAAAGACAAGAAATTATCTTGAAAAATAAATAGGGACCAATAGCAACCCGTAGCCCACAACTTTGTTTGAGTACAACCTCCAACTTAATCACAACACATCACCACAAATGGGTTTTAACACTTTTCTTCATAAAAGAGATGCATTAAACTTCAACAAGCGGAATGATTCAAAAGAAACACATGGAGCCAATGCTTTCTCGTGTTAAAGAACTTGCAACAAAAAAAATCTCCCATTATACACACTATCAAATGAGTAAATGAGTCGTCCTTTTCCAATGAGAAGGAAGGAACAACTATGGAAATATCAACATTGCCAATCGACGAAGATCACTTGTAGTAAAAGCAATTCAACAATCGAAACACAATAATGTTTTTTGGAGAACCATTAGAGATCCATTGAAACTCATCTACCATGAATCATGAACCCAAGAGAAATTCATCAACCACAAGAAACTACACCCAGGAAACCAAATACAAGCTCGAGAAAGACAACAAATTCACTAACGAGCTCATGCTCAACACAGAACTATGGAACAGGTTAAGAACTTTTTTTTTCACACCAAGAATAGTGGTGTAGCCTGGCAAAACCCAGGACAACAACCACGAACTCAAGTTCTCAACGTTCATTACTAATACGCATAACCATTATAGTCAATTATGAATGTATTGGATCATCTCATGACAATCATAAAATAAATTCATATATATAGGATATCACATCATATTATAGATTAACACATCATAGCACAAAATAATTCAACCACGACTCATTAATCAAGTCACACAATTGAAATGCGGAAGCAATAGTTTACCCAACCCCTTCCTAGTGTGCACAGTGTGTCAATTTAATATGTTTGAATGAACCACGGACCTAAAGCCCGCTCTGATACCAACTGTAACACCCTGGCTATTCGGAAGCCAAGATGTCACGCAAAACTAGTAAAACTAAGAATATACAACAATACTAGGGTAATCAGGCTCCCGCAACAATATTCCATCAGGGAACGACGATAAACGAATAACATTTTCATGGGAAGGAATGGAAAACAATCATAAAACGACGTACAGTAAACAAATCCAAAATTTGATTATTACAATCTGAAAAATTTATCAATTAGTTGACAAGACTGAAGGATAACAGTAATTATTCTGGTTTGATAAATGTGATGTGCGTCAGGTCGACTACCCCACAAAAGGTCCGCCTTCTTCCTCATTTACCTAAATAAAACATACAAAGCAAGGATGAGCCAAAGACTCAGCAAGTACATTAAACAAATAACCGAAACAACAAGAGATCAAGGTAATCACAATCCACTTGAAAACACTTCTCTAAACATTTATAGAAATGCATGGAATGGGGTAATGCAATGAAGGAATGGACTGCTCACAACTTATACCGGTATAATGAGTGACACACCCGTCGGTGTTCACTTAAGCCCGTTTAACAAAGTCCGGGACCCAAATGCCGTATGAAGAACGTTTCACACGGTGTCCAAATCGCCCACATTGAAATGGTGGGTCTTACATGCCCATACTGGAGTTGATGAGTCTTAGCAAAATTCCACTCCCGTGGAATCCCCACCGTAGTAGGATTTTGTCTAGAGCACTCCGGAATAGTCATGTATCTTTCTCACCGATCTCACCGGAATAGTTACATGACTTACTCACCGACTGCTCGTGCAACTCTTATCATGATGAATGTAAATGATGCAACACCCTTAAGTACTCATCAACATAATTCATTTCATGAACTCAGTATCTCGTTCGCATTAACTCAATATCAAAGTCTCAATCACTCAAGGTCATCAATATCATGTATAAGAATAAGTGAACGAAACTATAATAAATAGCATGAACACAAACACACATCATTCATCAATGTAAAGGATTCAATGTACTTGCCTTTCGTGTTGCGACGTGTTATCAAGCAACGAAGGTGTTCCCACACGCGATGCCTCACCGCCTACACAAGTATGTTCCCGAAATAAGAACAACGTGATAATACATTGCTACCGGTGTTCTACAATATCCCCTGACTTCCCAATATAACGTACAGACCCGTATTGAACGTAAACGTTCAAACAGACATGACTCTACCGGAGGCGACGAGAAAAATCATAATTAAATACCCGTAACTCATAATGACTTGAAACCAGTGCTCAAATAATATTAACACACCAGGCTACAAAACTCTACTTGGTGATATCCTTTGATTCGGCAAAAACTGTGGCCCAAACAACAGTTGAAAACACTAATGATATCTGCCTGTAATTCGTAAGTGGTAAAGAAAATGACGTAGCTTTTATTATACTGATCCAATGGAGGTGATCTTTATCAACTTGGAAAGCGTATTAAAAGGGCTACAATAACCTATTTGGGTGGAAGTTGTGAATCTGAATCTAACTAGGTCAAAACCTAGGGGCAAACCGACAGTCCTCAAATCTCAGGTAGACAGGACAAGACGCGATTAAAAATTCGTATCTCCTAAACCGTCAGGCGGAATCTCGTGATCTCGGTGCCCATGGAAAGATAACAACCAGGGCTACAAGACTCTAAGAGGGATGGACCTCCAGATCGGCCTCTAAGGTGCCGAAAATGGGTGTGCAATATACTGGACATAATAGATCTATTACTGACAGATTTCGATTCAAACAAATTCAATCAAATTCGCATCTACCAAATTGACCAATGAGCAAGAACGGCGATTGTTACCCTTGATGATCCCAGAGAGGCGATGAACGAGCACTTGGTGAAGATGATTCCCCTTCTCCTCTTTCTTCCTCCTCCCTTTCTTCCTCTTCTTTTTCCTTCCTCTCCTTCCTTTCTCCTCTTCTCCTCATCTTGGTAGAGCAACATGGAGGGGGTGCTACAGTGTCGTGCTACAGTGGCATATGAACAGTTATATTTTAGGGTTTTCCCCCTCCTTTTATACGTGGCCGGCCCCTCATGGGCCGCCTGGGCCAAGGCCCAAGGCCCAGGTTGCCGAAAAACTACAGAAATCCCCTTTTTCTTATGTCTAATTTCTCTTTTGAGTGCTTTCATCCTTGTAATAAATCGGAGTATTACATTCAACTTCTGCAGTAGATTGTACAACAGATGACTGTTTCTTGGAAGACCAAGAGACAAGAGAAGTGCCTAAGAAGTGACAAGTTGCTGAGGTACTCTTCTTATCTAGCCAATAGCCCACAAAATCAGAATCAGAAAACCCCCGAATGGACAAGGAAGAAGAGCAGGAATACCAAATGCCATACTGGAGGGTAGAGTGAAGATACCTGAAAATGCGCTTGATGGCTTGGCGATGTGAAGTCCTCAGAGAGGCCTGAAACCTCACACATAGGCAGGCCGTGAAGTGGATGTCCGGTTTTGAGGCCGTCAGATATAAGCGAGAGCCGATCATGCTGCGGTACTCGCGTTGATCCATGTGTTCCCCTTCCTCATCTGGATCCAAAGTAGTCGAAGTCGTCATGGGAGTGGCGATCGGCTTGCAATCACCCATCTCGAAGCGCTTGAGCAGATCCTTAGTGTACTTCGTTTGATGGATGAAGATCCCCTTCCTTGCATTGCTTGATTTGAAGCCCCAAAAAGTAGTTGAGCTCTCCCATCATACTCATTTCAAATTCCCTGGACATGGTCTCAGAAAAATTGAAAACAAGAGCATGAGAAGAACCACCGAAGATAATACCATCAACGTAAATCTGAACAAGCAAGAAGTTATTGCCATGCCTAAGAATGAAAAGAGGCTTGTCTACCTTACCCATCTCAAATTTATTCTTAAGCAAGAAGGTTTTAAGTCTATCATATTAGGCTCTGGGGTTTGCTTAATTTCAAATGAATAGATATTTTCACACGAAGCTCTAAAAATTATGAGACCAAGTGTAGGAGAATCCCCTCTCTTGCCTACACCTCTATTTTTGGCCCAACTCTAAACTCAAAGTTACATAATGGTCGGACAGACCGCTAATAATGGCCCGACCGCCAACCTCTTGACCAAGGCTTGGCCGGCCGACGACCGCCTCTTGACCCAAGGCCCGGCCGGTTTGACCGCCAGAGATTGCCGGTCGGACCGCCACCTAGCCGGTCTGGCCGCCAGTGACCTAACAACATCTGAAATTTGCCGAAAACGCATGATTCGATAAACCTTCAACGCCATTGCCAATTGTAACATCATCATAAGATCATGAGCATATCCCCATGATATCCACAAAGTGTGTTCATTAATGTGCTTTATGCCAAAAAAAGGGTTTAATATCAATATATTAGGCTATGGCTAATGTATTACCAGCTGGACTGTGACTAATGGGTAATAAAATGAGTAAATGACCCTTTTCTTAGATAAAAAATGACATCTTTTTTTTGTGTTAGCAAATTTAATAGCTATCAAGAAATGAGATTGGGTGGCTCTAGGTGGTGGAGTGTAGGGTGCACGTGCACCAACAGTGAGGCCCTAGGTCCGATCTCATACACGCAGTGATCAAACGATTTGTTTTCAATAGAAAAATGACAAATCAAGAAATTAGAATCCCTTGCATGAAGCTAAAACCATTACTAAATCCACAAGATAACCTTCAACTATCAATACCAAAGCCATCGACCCCTTGACCCGGTTTTGATCCAACATGGCGTTAGCTTTGTAGTCCACGCCAATAAAGTGCACAACCAAGCAAATTCAATGCACCTCTTCTACCTCATCCCCTCTATCCTCCCATCCATTTCGTTGCTCAAGTTCGACCTAGCTAGGCTCGGCTCACCGCCATCGCCACATCGCTCTACCTTGCCACACCACAGTAGTAGCATGTTGCAATCTAATCAACTCGATCATCGACCACCATGACTGTCAATTTGGTGACCAACACAGCTAGGCAAAAAATTTGATCGAAGATGACAATGGATGCTATGTTCCTTCTCCATGTCGTCGCCTACTCCCGCCACCCTCTCCACACCAATGCGTCGTCATTACCGTTTTCCATGAGTTGCAGCACCATCCTCTGGCACGTCGATGCATTGCCACCACCATCCACCGCGAGCTGCAACACTACCCTCCCCCATGCTGATGTGTCACATCATCGTCTTCTTCCCCAAGTTCGGGTGCCACGCCCTCGACCCGATCTCCCTTTCTAGTGAGCTTCTTGTAAATTTGTTCACGTCATGTCGTGTTCGTGAGCCTCATAAATCTTCCCCTTCAATTAATTTCATTTCTTCACACTCCTTCGCCAGAACGAGCCTGGCTTCATCACCTCTGTCAAAGTGCTGTCGTCGCCAAATTCATTGTCTCTGATACGCCCCTGCCATCATCGACCTCACAGTCTTGTTCCCTCTAATGTGTTCTACCTTGTGCTCTCTTCTCCTTCGCTGGAACCCCATCGTGGCACGTCACTACTGCCGCCACCTTCTACCCCGAAGCCGACCACAATTGCCTTGCTGCCTTCGACCATCTCCAGCCACACAACCTGCACCGGTGAGCTCCCCTTGATGCCACGTTGCTCGTGAGCATGCCATTTTTCAAAGAGTATCATCGGTTCGCCATCGCCATCCTTCTTACTTCGCCCCAACTGCCGTCGGTCATCGTCAGCGTACCACTATGTGTCTTCGCCTATCTCTCCACCTCCTAGTGCTTCTCCAAGACCTCGAAAAGTCATTTTTGCACGCCGGGGGGGGGGGTAACTGAAGAGATACAGATATGCTACACTAGCTGGCAATTCAAAAATTCTATTACGTAAACCAGGATGCCATGCAAATAAGAGTTCTTAGATCATTACTACTAGACGCCTAGTGCAGCGGAAAAAGAGTTGGAGCAGCCTGATCCAATGTAGAGCGCGTCGATGAACTGGTCCTAGTAGATCGTCCAACGTTCTCGACGCCGATCGTCTCCTCCAGCAAGCTTTGACGTTCTTTGCGAAGATCGTGAATCATCCTTGAATGCAACAACAACCGCAGTAGCACATCTACGGTATCCACATGTCCAGGGGTAGAACACCGTACGCCGGTGTGCTAGATCCAACTCGCATGGTAGGGCTCTCAAGAAGATGGCAGCTAGGGTTTCGGTAGAGCAACTCACGTCACGTGTATGTCGTCTATCCCAACAGCCTCATGCATCTTCTTATATAGTGCCCATGACGGATCCTATTCGAACACATTTGTTCTAACTCGTTAAGTGTGTGATTCGGTAGGTTCATGCGTGTAACAGCCCAAATCGCTAAGTTGGATTAGTTAAGCATCTAATGTGCATTTGTGAAATTTTAGACTTTTTAAAACTTTTTATGTAACCCATACGTTGATAATCCTGTGTTATTTGAAGACTACAATTTAAAACCTAGTAATCCAATACATCGTCTCCCATTCAAAAGCTCCATTTGAAGTCAGAGAAAAACTAAAAGGATTTCAATTATGGGAATATTTTAGTTGGATTCTATATTCTCTGATATGCTTGTTTGGATTTTTTCTGGAATTTATGGAGCTTATTTGGTTCCCTAATTATTTTGCTTGTTTAATTTTGAAATTGAATTTAAAATGCAAACTTAATAGATAAATAAAATAGATGGAATTCAAAATTTATAATAAAAAATATAAACTCGACATAATTATTCTAAATATAAATTAAGGAATTAATTAAAGCTTGTTTCGTAATTTTCTCATATCAAGTAATAATAATCAATATTAAATCGAAGGTCTGGAAGACTATAATTAAAATTAACTATTTTCATTTCTTGATTCGCATGCATCGCAAAAATCATATCATTTTGCATGTATTAGTATCGCCATTTTTCTTTTTCGGATCGATCGACCGCATGCGAAACTCCCGTGTGTCCCGCCTTTTCCTGGCCATCTTTTCCGCCTTCCGTCCCTCGCTAACTACTTTCGCTTCTCTCCTTCTAATCTCATCCAAAACTCAAAACCAAGCCACGCATGTCATACCACCGTGATCAAGATCGCATCGACCAAGCCGATTCGCAATTTGTTTTCGCATGCACGCAGCTTGAGCGAATTCGCAAAAATGAGAAAATAGGCGAGATAAAACACCTACGTGCTCATTCTTTTCACGTAAATTATCTCCTCGCAATCACCAACAAAAATCTAGAATTCGCCAATGCATGTTATACCACGCATTCGGATCACGAGGGCAATCCATTCCTACCTTTAATTCTCGCATGCAAGATTGTTTGAGTGATCTTCAAGAAATTAAATAAAGGAATGCACTGCTATTTCTTTTCTCGCCCAATCCACTGTCATTTCTTTCCATCCGCACAACCACCCTACTACTCCCGCCTCAGTAGAACCCCTTTTCTCATTCCTACCATTTCTTTGCTCCACTCCCATGTACCCTCTACTCATTGCTTTTCGCTCCTAGTCATTTTCTTGCCCACTCAAACCCCACCACGCCTCTCACGTCATTTCTGTCTCCAACAAAGAAGAACACCACTTCTTCTTCCCAGAGCAAGAGTGAGAACATGAACTCCCTCCTCACCTTATCTCTTTCAAATCTCCACCCAAAACCGAAAACTAGGCTATGCATGTTATACCGCTATGCTCCCGTCACTCAATCTTTCCATTTTACCGACTAGTGTTCGTGATGCGAGTTCGTTTTAGGGTTTTGCAAGAAGGGAAGGAGATACGCACTATAGCGTGAGCTATGCTCCATTCACCTGGCTTGGAGCAAGATGCAAAGACCAAAGAAGCACCAGCGACTAGAGGTGCAAAGAACCTGACCTCGTGCGATGGCAGGAGTCGGCGCAATGCCACGCTGACTCGCGACTGGCGCAAAGGCAAGAATTCTGTAACATCCCAATTTTCGAGTTTTAAAAATCTTTCAAATGGTTGTAGGAGAACATTCACCATTTGAATTTATTTGAATAATTAATTTAAAAACTTAATATGGACTTTTAAGGACAAACCGATTTAATATGATTAATCCCAACATCAACAATTGTCAAAACTATTTTATTTAGATTCTTTATGCTTGGATATATTTTATAGAATTTTCTCAAATTTTTCCAAAGTCATTTGCTATTTTCTATTGGTTATTTGCATTTTCTCGGATTTATTGAAAAGAAAATCTATTTAAATTTTCTAACGAAGATGGGCGAAACTCAACACTATTCCAAAGATAGGCAAATCCATCTCGCCCTACCGCGCCTCGCTCGTTGATGCTTGACGCGTGCCCTCGCTTCGACGGACGACGCGCCAACCCCGCCTTCCTCCGTTGGATGTTCGCCGCGTGGCCTCACTCGCCGATCTCGCCGCCGCTCGCCGCGCCTCGCGCCGCCAGTGGGACCATCACCGAGTCGCCGCTCGCGGATCCTTCTTCTTCTCGCGCCGCCGCCGCCATTCTTTGGAGCTCCGAAGCCGTCCGACAAAACCGATTCGGCTGTCGATTCTTCGCCGACCCACCAAATCGCACTCGGCTGATTTCTTATCTGCTCCAAACCGAATCAAACCCCGAATCCTCTCAATCTCCAAAATCAAGGAATTCAAAATCCGCCGCTTGGACCCGAATTGGGATTTCCACCGCGCCCTCCGAGCCTATAAATACCCCCGAGCACCGCCTGCACTCCGCAACCCGTGAGCCGCCACTCGCCGCCTCGACGCTCTAGCGCCGCCGATTTCAAGTTTTAGGGTTTTCGCCGAGCTTCTTCCGGTGAATTGCGCCGCCGTTGTCGCCCTTGCCTCGCCGACCGCACCACCGTGATCGCGAAGTCCTGCTACCTCGGGCGCACCTCCTCGTCGCCGAGCATCGTTGGAGCACCTTCCGACAAAACCCGAGCCTTCACCGCTTCTTCCTCGCCGCCGGCCGCCACCGCTGCTGCCGGCCATCGATAAGGGCACCCCGAGTGCGCAATAGCACGGAACAACTGTACCTCCATCGCCGGCGAAGTCGCCGCCGTCACGGTGACCATCGGTCCCGAGCGCCACCGCCGCCGTTGTCGTCGGCCACGGCCGGCGCCGGCCGGTGTCGATGTGGCGGCGCGTGGCGCCAGATCAGCGCCAAGACTGCAGCGGCGTGGCTCGGTCCACCGCGCCAGATCTCCCTCGGTTCGGTGCACTCGGTCCACCGTGAACCCCGAGACCGACATGTGGGGCCACATGTCATATTTCTTTAAATCTTTTTCTTTTCCGAAATTCTACCGACGCAAGCATTGCGCAATAATTCGATTTTCCTTTATAAAAATAATTCGGGAAATTCAATAAAATCCAAATTAGGGTTTTATTTGATTTTCAAACTTCCAAAGCCCATATCTTTTGCATCCGAACTCCGATTGAGCCTATTCAAATTTGTAAATTTATATAAAATCAAGATCTAGTTAATGGTGAATTTTATTTGATTTTTGGAGTTTGTTTTGCCTCTGTTATTTATTTATTTTTGTTTCTTTTGTCTCGCTTATGTAGTAGACGCCGATACTTTGGGAATTTTACAGAAGAAGGAGCACCTCAAGACCAAGACCAATATCTAGATCTATTCCAAGGCAAGTTATACCTTTGATCCTCTTGAACCCAGTTTTCAAAATACTTTGTTTCAATGTATTGCATTCTATTTCAAGTATTTATTTAAATATTTTTGGGATAGTTATTAATCCAATTTGTTATATCCACATTGTCAATTTGTATGCCATGATCTTTTGTCACCCTAGGTTGGTTCATTATTAGTTGGTATTATCGTAGCACTAACGTGGGTTGGTTAGATACGATTAGGCTGCTTAGCCATGCCACGAGTCATCATTTCATGTAAGTTGCAATTATAAACCCGACTAAGTGATTATGGAACTATGTGATGAAACTGTGTGTGCTGTGTGCTATTACTCGTTGATGGCATGTGTTGCACTTAATCAACAGGGTGGGAAAAGATTTAGACTGAGGCAAGTGGTGGATCTGTGTGAATGGTGGAACTGTGTGATTTGGAAAAAACTGGAAGTCTTGCCTTGGTCAATTAAGGACTTCACTTTGTGCGCCATTGAGCTGGGCCTTACTGTACGACCACATGCCTAGTATGGGCTGGGCCTGACTTAGTAAGTTATGAAGTCTTGACATTGACAACTCAGGTTGTATTTAAACTGTGTGATGGGCTGGAGGTGTGATATGTCACATCGCGGATTCGATTCGTGCATCCCCGTCCAACGGTGTGTGTCGCTCCAAGGCCGTGTGTACAAATTGACGACGGTAAAGCACATCGAGTGTCATTGCTTGAGATGAAATCTCAAAAGTTTTGTTATGGTCGAGGCCGCTACACCGATTGTATCGTGGGTAAAGTGTACAACCTCTCGCAGAGTGTTAAACCAATCTATTCGAATAGCCGTCCCCTGCTATGGACATGCTCGGAATTTCACACGAGGATAGATTTTCATAAAATAATTGGGAAGGGTCACCGTGTGAGGTAACTTGTGCATTGTGTGAATAATCGGATTAGACTGTGTGTCCTTTGTGAAATCAATTGTTAACTTATTATTGTCTATTTGTCTTGAATTATATTTTCAATCTATTATTTGTATTCAATTGCAAATGTTGCATTTTCGCAAAATAACTACGTAAGATATTCCTTTGGAATAAGCCATCATCTATAAATTGCATTCTGTGGTATGACTTGCGAGTACGGTGTGTACTCACTCTTGCTAAACAAATCAACAGAAGTGGAGGAGTCGTCGCCTGCTTTTGAAGAAGAGTTCTACGAAGGTTGATCGTTAGGGTCTCGATCCCGCCATTGTTCGTGGTAAATTGATGGGAGCCCACCGAGTTTATTTCGCTTCACGCAGCTTTATTTCTTTATTGTCACCTTGCATGGCTTAATAAATGTAAAACTCGACCGTAAGGTCCCAACAATTATTTGTTATTCAAAGTACTCGTTTATTCTTACATTCGTTGTATGGATGTGATATTTCATCGATGTTGACACTGTGTGCACTAGCGTGATCCTGGACTAGTGCAGAATACACAGAGGGTCCAGATTTGCATATTTGGGTTCCGAGCATTCGCCATGCAAAGCAACCGACATCGTAGCATGCATCACCGGCAGAGCAAAGCGGTGGCACCTTGCGGCGTATACCGGGCCGGCACTGGAGCTACGGCCGAGGCGCGGTGTCGAGGAGAACTGACGTGGCTGGCTTGGCATGCTAAGGCAGAGCTGACACGGCATGTCATGCTAGAGCACGGCATGGCGCATGCAGCAACCGAGGTCGAGAGGCGGCCGGAGCCGTGCATGCGGCAGCGGTTTGCGCGGCGCATGCATGCTTGCGTGCGCCAAAGCCGAAGCGGACGGCGTGGCGCATGCGCACCGAGGGTGCGTGCATGTGCCAGACACGAACGTGGACGCGGTGAGAAGCCGAGCGCGCATCGCGGCTTGTCGGCGATGACTACGCCGGACGAGATGGCGGAGAAGACATCGTCCGGCAGTAGTCAGACGCGTAGCGCGTGCAAGGTAAAATCTTTAGTTAAATTGTGTTACCACGTTCGATATTACTTATGCATGTGCATAATCATGTTAAGCATGTTATTTTATTAGTCATGCATGTTTAAATGTAATTAACCAATTGATGATTTATTTTAACCATGAACTAAGTGATCACTCAAATATATTTAACAAACAAATATTTGATTGGAGTAAGGAAAATTACATGCAACAAACTGTTTAGAAAAATAAATGTATGAACAATGAGGTAAACCATGTTAAATGCCAAAACAAATTGATTAAGAAGTATAATGAAATTTTAGCCATTAACATTTAATCTAAAAGAGTAAAATTATTTAGAAGGCAAAAATTAGATTATATAATTGTCAAAAGGCAATAACCTTGTGTCTTGAATATGACAGTAGCAAGAGTAGCATTAAGTCATTGGGATGTTTGATAAAAAAATTGGCAAAGCAATTAGAGTTTAAGAATCATTAGTACATATTTGGAACAAAATTCATAACTAATTCAAATCAACTCCATAATGAGTGAAACCAATTTTGTTGGTTTTCATTCTTAATGTACTTTAACTTGGAATAGGTTTTAAACATTTTTATATCCTAGAAAATTTTGAAATTAAATTTTATTTCTGGAATAAACTATTTTTTAAACTAGAAATTGAATTAACTTCAAAAATTCATAAGAAATTCATATGAACTCCAAATGGGATGAATCCAATTGGGTTGTTCCTAAAATATTATTGTCTTTCCATTTTTTGTAGTTTTCATCTCCAGTGCTATTCTACAATTTTTTTTGTAATATTCTAAAAAATAAATGAATAAATAAATAATAATAACGTCTAAATAAATAATAATAACGTCTTAAGGGTCTGCGTGTAATTAAATAAATTAGGTACGTAAAAATAGAATATTTAAGAATTGTACGGAGGGACTAAACTGTGCGAGGTATAAAAAGGATCGTGGGGATTCTAGAAAACCCTAGCCAGGTTGTTTTGTTTTTCCCGTGCTCTTTCTCCACCACCGCCGCTCGCATCCTTATGTCGCCGCTCCGGCCAAGCACCAGCCGACGTCGCTGTTTCCCTCTCCCGCTTGGCTAGCAGAACAACACCACCTGGCCGCATGCGCACTGCCGAGCTTGTTGATCTTCGGCTTTTGGCCAGCGCGTGGTCGGCATGTGCAATTGTTGGTTAGTAGCCACCCAATACTACTTCGCGTGAGTGCTTACTTCACGTCACTCCTTTTCTTACTTCACGTAATCCCATTCATGCATGATCTGCTAGCACTAATTCTTGTAGTCTTGCTAATTAACGAATATGTGTGTACGAAGGTTGATCAGTAGAGCAGAGAGAAAGAAGTCAAGATTCAGATTCTTGTGGGTAACGATCTATAATGTTCGTTTCTCTGTTTTCTAGGTTAATTAGAGATTAGAATCGAGATTAATTAGAGTGGGTTCTATAATTTTTAGTCGAAGGGCCGATTATTAGATCTGTTTAGCCTGCTGTTCTGTTGAACGATTTATTCGGGTACCTCAATGGCAAATTTTGGAAATGTCATCTACTAGGTAATTGTAGATAATTTCGATATCTTTCTATAGAATATTTAAACATGTCAATCGGACAAGTAGAATTCGAGATATGAATTTTGGAAGGCTGCTGTCATTGTGGTTGTCGTCTTTCGGCGCTGTTTTGGTAGATCGGATATTAAAAATAGTAAATCCACTAATTAGAGTTTTTGATCTACATAAAAGATGTAGATAATTGTCCAATGGTTCTGTAGGATCTAAGAACTCGCATTTTGGTTGGATAAAACAAAAGTTATGAATTTAGTAAGACCTGCTGTTCCGAAGCGGACAGATCAGTTTTCTGGGCTAAAAACGGAGGGTTAGATGATTTAATTAGAAGTCTTCGTAATCTAAGAAAATGTGGAGAATTTTATGAAGAATCCAGAACAGGGTGGTTTATCGTGATCGGACTTTTGAGTCAAAAGTTACGTTCGTTTTAGTACCAAGACAGCAATGGGTAACTTTTCGCACCGAGAAGCGTGGTAGATTTGGGGACGTGTAGGAGCGATGTCGATTGATTGTTGTTCTTATGATGCTGTAGCTTGTATTGAAATTTGAATATTTAATGTAGGAGAGGCGTCGTACATGTTGCCATCTTCTAGCCAAATCGCAAGGCCGCAACTAGTAAAGGCAAGTGATGGTAGACAAATGATCAATGATTGATCACTGCTTTATCTTCTATTACCATGATTGTTGTGCTTTTATTTTATTTAATTGCAAACAAGGGAATTGGTATGTTTATATCTTTGTTGACAATCATGATGAAAAGTTGGATATGTTGTATATGATGGAGTGTGCATGTTTGTATTCATAAACATCTTTGATATGAGCAGTGATCATGAATGATCACAACTCCACTGAGTGGAGGAGGTCCCGATCCTTGAGGAGGAACGGGCTTGAGAGTGAATGTTGTCGCGAGCATTCACTCATGCTATACCGTATACGCTGAAAGAAGTGCATGTGGACATGTAGATTAGAGTTGCATTCATAAATGAGATTAATGTGTGTTAAACAAAGGAAGATAACAAAGATGAGAATATTAATAGAAGTACCTGTGATGATAATGAAGTTATTGAATACTGTTGATTGATTATTGTTCGTTGTATATTAATGTATTTGCTGAGTCGTGGACTCACCCTTGCTCTTTTGTTGTCTTTAGGTGATCTTCGAGGGGCCGGTGACTGAGAGCGAGTAGAGCACATGGATTAGATCTATACTTCAATCACATGATCATTTGCCATAAGAACCTTTTCATTCAATACAGATCACTCTTGGACATGTTAGAGATCAATAAAGTTTAAGTCACATTTTGGACTAGATTATTTATTTCAATAATTTGGGTTCATTGGTTGATGCTATTTTGGATTATTTACCTGGTTATTCCCCTTGCTTATTTATTATCGTTTGATCCATAATTATGCATATTCTTTTGTGATCCATGGATATGTTTATTGTTGTTTTCTTGCTGTAATTTTATAGTGTGTCGATAATTATTAGCTGAGAGAGTAGTGTGGTGGCATTCTAGGCTCAGTGTTGGGCTGGGGTGTTACATTTTTTTTTGCAAAAACAGTAAAATTCGGACAGAGCAACAGTGAGTTCGTTTTTTGGATTTTCTTTCTGGCAGAAATCGTTTACGCCATAACTTTCACATACCAACTCCAAATTGAATATTTTTTGTTTATAAATTCCTATTGAATCATAATATACCTTATGTATTAATATCATAATTTTTGGAGTCTTTGGAATTTTGGTGTTTATTCGGTCTTTTCGCTTTATCGGTACTTATCGTTAGATGACGATGATTCGGGAGTGCAACGGAGATGATCGTGTGAATATCCAGAGTACCAGCAAATAAAGGCAAATAGTTCATTCTTTGATGCATGTTGGTCCTATTACATTCAAAAACTATTATCTTGTTTTGCAGCTGTATGTATGCATGCTTTATTTGTCAAATTATGTTTGTCGATTAGAGGTAGTTAATCCTTTTGCATGAATTCCCTATAAATGTTCATCCCCTGCCACTAGCCTAAGTTAATAATTCCACTGGTGAATTAGAGCCCGGTGGGTGTTATATGGACTATTTATGCTTATTCGATGTCAGGCTTAGCAATACTTAGGTTCCGGTAGATTGGGCGGTTATCGACCTAGTCGATAACCTTGATCACACAAATCATTTTATTACACTATGTCCAGCACCTTGTGCTATATTACTTTGAAAACTAAAAGTGGAAATAAAATATTTTAGACTTGGGCAAGGGTTGAATGGTGTGCTGTTGGGTGTGTGAATGTCTTGCCTAGGTCAAGAAGGACCGAACATCTTGTTTCACCAAAACCAAGCATTATTGCGTGCTAACCACGTGAGAGGGATTTGAGACCTCTCTTGACTTAGTACTTTTGCGTGTGTTAGCTCCGGATCGCAGGTTGGCTGTTGTTGTTCTGTTAAAAAAATATTCTGTTGTTGTGGGTGTGCGGTGGTGGAGTTCTGGGTAGGTTCTCCACCTCGAGGTGCATCGTAGTTGCCCAAGGCTTTACCCATGAGGGGTAGTTGTCCGAGGCTTTACGATGACTCTGACACAACGTATGAGTTTCTATCCATACGGGTGACTCGTAGTTAATACATTATATTGAAAACGTCTCGTAAGACTTAGCCTTGCCGGCATACCTAAGGAAGTGTGCTTTATCCGGTGGCAAAAGAGGCGGTCTGACGTGTGGGTACATTGGTACACCCCTGCAGGGTATAAACTATTCGAATAGCCTCGTCCTAGGTTACGGACACGCTTGGAATTGGACTTGCAGGAGTTAGACTTAACATTTTAGAACTTTAACTTAAAACTTGTTCGGGTGGCATTGAGAATGGTCTTATGCTATGTTTGTGAGCTGCGGAGCAGCCACCTGTTGTTGTAGATGTTGTCTAATATTTACTTAATTGCTGTTATTTAAAGTATTAAAAATATTTGCTCACTTGCCATTTGAATCTACTACATTGTATTTAAATTAAAATATTGCTTTGTGCATCAAATGAACCCTATAGCCTTCTCCTTTGATTCAGATTGCATGTAGCTATGTATAGGTTTGTTATTCGTAAGTCTTGTGGAGTACATTCGTGTACTCACTGTTTGTTTTTATTTACTAATCTGGACAGTAGGTATTGAGATCAAATCAAGTAAGGAAATATGCGCAGGAACGTCGATTTGCTATGGTTTCAACCCAGTCGTTTGCCCTGCGGGTTATGGCAAGTTATTGGGACTCTATAAATGGTTAATTCATGATTTTATTTTAGTTTATTTACTGATTTCCACTGCGTACTTGATATTTATCTTGTTATTTGGCCTGTCGGCCCTTTTTCGAAATTGAACCTTGTAAGTTCAATATGTTGTAAATTACAAAGTTTTGATATTGTAAGCACTTGTGTACATATTGATATTGATTTTTGTGATGGTGTATATGTACCGCTCCTGGGAGGTACATACTACACCGAGGCGTGGGATATTTGGTTTGTGATGCTAGAGTCAAGTGGGTGGCTAAGCATTGCGAGCTAAATACCCCGGGTTCTCACAATGCATAATCGGTTGTGATTCGGAAACCCTTTTCCGACCACGAGTAGTTAGCGGTTCCTAGCAGGACATAGCGATTCCCGAATACACATAAATTATATCAGATAAACCTTGTTGCAATATGATATACTACCAGGTCCTTATCACTTATGACCAGCTCGTATCTCTATATGACTAGTTCATAGTCATGACCAGTTTGTAACTCCATAGGACCAGTTTACAGCCACTTAATGATTATGTTCGATGAGTCTACGACCACCAGATCTCCATACAACTAGTCCGTGTCTGTTCGAACTGAACGACCTGCTCGTGTATTCTTCCTTTGTCACATGATATCTCGTTAACTCTATGTGAGATAATTTGTCATTAATGGACTGTTCAATCTTTCTCGATCAAGTGTTGGATAACTTCACGTGGTCGACTCTTCGACCACTAGTGGCATGGCCATGCACTATCTTTATCCAACCACGTTGAGCGGCCCAGAGATATTTCTCCAGTTATGTTAGGATGGGGTAAATCTCATATCCGACCAGTCACATCCCTCTGCATGTTTCATAGCATACCCGAAAGCTACCTTTATAACTACTTAGTTACGGAGTAGCATTTGCCCACATCAAAGTATACTATTACACATGTAGAAAACCATTCTGATCTCAGGTCTAAGAATTATACATCATCGTTGCTTGAGATCAATTGATGACACATAAAAACATAACAATCTCAATAGTATCTCAAGATGGGTCAATCTAACATCATATATTCCTATATCCATGACCGGTGAAATATGGTTATCAATCAATACATATGCTGGTCAATAAGTCACTAGTGTTCCGACCAGTGATATCCTACTAGGGATATATTTAGAATGACATCATATAAGTTAAAGAGCTTCACCAACAAGTTACATACTTGTTAATCTTTATCAATGATAATTCATTCAAGGAACATAATAACATTTATTCTATAACTCATAAATATATATGTGATACAATCATCTCTATGATTGCTTCTAAGGCATATCCCCAATATTCCCCTACTTGCACTAGAGTCAATCATACATGTATCTAATACATTTGGCTCTTGTATGCACCTTATGCGTAGGTTGCAAGCTAGACTTTATCAACGGATTAGCAATATTCAAATCAGGTGCACTTTGCATATCTTCACATTACCTCTTTCAACAATTTCATGAATAATGTGATATCGTTGAAGTATGTGTTTGGACTTTTGATGCGATCTAGGCTCCTTTGCTTGTGCAATGGCTCCATTATTATCACAATAGAGACCCATTGGACTGAAAGCACTAGCAACCACACCCAGTTCATTAATGAACTTTCTAATCCATACGACCTCTTTTGCAGCTTCAGAAGACGTAATGTACTTAGCCACTATTGTAGAATTAACAACTGTTGCTTTCTTAGAACCTTTTCAGCTCACTGCTCCTCCATTAAGACAAAACACAAACCCAGATTGTGATCTAAAATCATCCTTGTCGATTTGGAAGCTAACATCAGTGTAACCATTTACGACCAACTCTTCCTCACAACCCGTCGGATCCCAAAATTTCGATTCGGAATCCTCTGTGTTTCGTGCACTAGTCCAGGATCACGCTAGTGCACACAGTGTTAACAAAGGTGGATATCGATCCACACAAGCGAATAATAGCATAAACGATAAATAAATAATGGTTTGACCTTACTACGAGTTTACATTTATTTAAGCCACACAGGCTAACAGAGAAATAAAGCAATGAAACATAAACAAGAATGCGGATCCCATCGATTCACCACAGCAACCGATCGGGTCAAGACCTCGTGATTAGGCACCTTCGATAAACTCCTCCTCGAAAGTCGGTGAAGACTCCTCCTCTTCGCTTGATTCGTCAAAACAAGCGTGAGTACACACCGCACTCGCAAGCCACACCACGTAGATGTAATATATATATACATGCCGCTTTTTACAAGGGAAAGGCATTCGTGGTTCTTTTGCATAAATGCAATGTTTGCAATTGAATAATAAATATACATTGACAACAAGTAAAACAATTAGATAACAATAATTTGATAATTGATTTCACAAAGACGCATTACAACTTAACCGATTATTCACATAGCCGGATGATTTATATCACACGGCTCCTCCCCACACGCTTTATGAAAAACTACCCCTAGTGTGAAATCCCGAGCATGCCCATGATCATGACGCGCTATTCGAATAGATTATATTATACTGCAGAGTTGTACACTTTACCCACAAGATATAATTAGTGTAGCTAGCACTAACCATAACAAAGCATTTCGGATCCGCATCGCACTATGCTAGGCCCGTCTCAAAATGACATGTGGTTGTACAGATAGGCTCGGTTCAATGGCACACATAGTGAGGTCCTTAATTGACCAAGGCAAGACTACCATTTGCTAACTATGCCACACAGATTAGCTCCCATGCACACAGTTCACACAGTATCCACCACATGCCTCAGTCTAAATCCTTTTACCACCCGGGTGATTAAGTGCAACACCTGCCATAACAGCACACAGGACACACAGATTTTACCACACAGATTGCATATTCACTTAGTCGTTTAAATAATCTGCAGCCTCACATGACATGGTGATTCGTGGCATGGTCGAGCAATCTAATCGCACTAACCAACCCACGTTGGTGCTATAATATTTACCAACTAAATATCAACTAGGGTGACAAAGGATCAAGGCATAACAATTATACAAGGAAGGCATAACAATATGGAATTAACTACTACACCCAAAACATTTAAATAAATACTTGAATTAAGATGCAATAATTTGAATTAAAATACTTTTAGCAAAGTGGGAATCAAGATGGTCAAGGGTATAGCTTGCCTTGGAATAGGTTCAGTCTTGGTCTTGGTCTTGAAAGCTCCTACTTCCTCAAACCTTCCGTATATCGTCAAGTCTACTCGTAACGAAGCAAACAACAAGAATAAATAAATAACAGAAGCAATTAACTCCAATAAAATAATTACAAATCTCCAATAGATAGATCTTGATTTTATACAAATTTAGAAATTTGAATGGATGGATTTGGAGTTAGGATGCAAAAGTTATGAGGTTTCAAAGTTTGAAACAAAAGAAAACCCTAAAAATAGGATTTCTTGAAATTTCGAATTATTTCTCAATAGAAAAATCGGATGATTGCGCAAGCATGACATCAGCATGACGTCAACCCTAGGAAAACCGGAAAAAGAATAATAAACCGAAATCCTGACGTGTGGGGCCCACACGTCAGGGACACGGCCCACGGTGGACCAGGTCCACTGAGCCCCTGTGGATCTGGTCGGATCGAAGCCGGGCGCGTCTGCGGCGCATGGCGCCGACGCGGCGCCACGCAATGACACGCACGCGCTGCGGAGAGGTGAGGTGGTGGCCGATCAGGCGCCCACGCTGCCGACGACAACGGCCGCGGCGGCGGCTCGACCGACCAAACAACGGCGGCCGCGGTGATCGCCGGCGAGAGTGGGTGGCACCAGCGGGAAGCTCTCTCTGTTGCGAACCTTATGGTACTGGTCTAGGCACAAGAGGACGACGGAGGTGGCCGGCGGCGAGCTCGAAGCGGCGGAGACGTTCGGGTTTTGTCGGGCGGCTACTCCGGTGAGGTCTAGGCGGCGTGGGTGGTAGCTGGAGGTAGGTCTGGGGACGGCGGACTTGGCGACGGGCTCCACGGAGGCAGGGCGTCACCGGCGGCGGCGCAATCGAAGCTTTAGGGTTTCGGTGACCGAAACCCAATTCCTAAACCGCGGCGGCGCTAGGGCTCTTGGGGTGAGGTGGGTGGCGGATCCGTAAACGGAGGTGTTTGGCGATCCTCGGGACCTATTTATAGGCCCCGGGTGGGATGGGTGGCGAGATGGCGGCGGGTTCAACGGAGTCCAAACGAACGCGCAAGAAAACGGGTAGAGGCGGCGGATTTGAACTCAAACATGTTTGAAAGAGTCCGGGAGGAGAGGGCTTCGAAGGCGCCGTCGCGCCAAGAATCGGGTTGTTTGCAAATTTGTTTGACGGAGCTCGGCGACGAAAATGGCGGGACGCGGCGCTCACGCGAGACGAAGAAGATCAGTCGGGACGATGACCTCGGCGGGCCCACGCGCCGAGGACAAGGCGCGGCGCCGCGTGAGACGGAGATCCGGTCGTCTCGCCGCGATCCAACTACCGAGGTTTAACTGAGCACGTGGAGGGAGAGAGACGCCGCAGCGAGATCCAAGCGCCCAGATTCGACGGACGGCCACGAAGGATCGGCCGAGATGAACAGGATCGGGCCGAGGAATTCGCCCAACTACTATTTGGAGATTTAAAATAGCTTTTCTTTTAAGAAAATACCGTAAATCCAAATAAGCAATGGAAAATAGCAAATGAACTTGGAAAAATTCCAGAAAATTCTAGAAAATACAACCAAGCTCATAGAATCCAAATAAAATAGTTTTGACTATTGTCCATGTTGGAAATATTCATATTATATTGTTTGTTACACAAAGTCCAATATTAAGCTTTTAAATTAAATTCAAATAAATCCAGATGGTGAATTTTCTTCCTACTAACTAATCAAAGGATTTTGAAAGCTCTGCAAATTGGGATGTTACACAACCATAAACAAGGAATGCATCCTTAGTCCTTCTAAAGTACTTAAGAATATTCTTGACTGCTATCCAGTGACATTCACCTGGATTTGACTGATATCTGCTCGTAACACTTAGAGCATACAACACATCTGGTCGTGTACAAAGAATGACATACATGATAGATCCAATAGCCGAAGCATATTGTAATATTCCGGAACTGAATCGAGTGAATCGGGAGAAGGCGGGAAAAATCGTAACGATTAAAGAAGTGAAAATACCTGCGGAGAGATGGGTTTCACTGCATATTCTCAAGAACTGGGCCACGGGCGCGGCCTGTGGCCCATTAGTGTGGCCGCCAAGAAAGGGGGCTCCTAACCCTAGCCACCCCCACCTTCCCCACCTCTCCCACTTCCTCCCCTTGTGGCCGCCACTCCCATCTCCCCTTCCAGCGCCTCCTCCGCGCCTTGAGGTCTCCTCTCCCTGCAATGGCAGCCCGGTGATCCCGGTGTTGTTCCCCAAGAGCCCTCCGGTTGTCTCTTCTCGCCGGCGTCGTCATCCATTCTTCGTCTTCCCGGTGGCCGGCTCTTGGAGAGGGAAGGGAGGAGAAGGGAGGAAGACCCGTGTGCAGCGGATCTTCGTCGCCCTACTGGTCTACAAGGGTAATTAGACCTCCGATTCGTTGTTTGATTCCATTAGAGTTGAGAATCCGATTGGATTTGTAGTTTCGTTTTGATTCGTCAATAGATTGATTCTGTCCAAAGACGTTGTACCTCAGTTTTGGGCATCGTAGAGGCCGAATTGGACATCTGTGTCTTCGGAGAATTGTTCCTGGTTTCATTAGCTTTCTTTTGGCACCTGGATCACGAATTTTCACCCAGTAGTTTAAAAGTTATGACTGTTTTACCACGTATTGCTCTGTCATCGAAATGCAGGTATAGCCAGGTTGCACCTAGGTTTTGATATAGTTAGAGTCCGAACCGTGTCGGCCACCCAACTAGGTTTATGAAGATAATTTCACCATGTTTCAGAACCAGGTCGGCCACCCAACTAGGTTTATGAAGATAATTTCACCATGTTTCAGTGATAAATATCACTTTATTTGGATCGATGGTTTAAAACTTAGAGCCTTTTCTTTAGGGTCATTTCAATTCAAGGCAGATCGCAGTTATAGTTTTTCATTGGATGGTTAGACCTCTGTTTTGGCCGAATTAGAGTTTACCATCAACTAGAGTTTCGTAGCCTGTTACGTTAAGAGAAGTTGAGCACTGGTTTCAGGTCTTTTGGACTTACGGTTATTTATTGGTGAATTTTCTAGTAAACCGCCGCTTTTGGGTATTTGGAATGTTTGGGCGAATGGATCAAATTGAACCTTTTGTTTGGTTAGTTTGGTTCGAGGTTGTGGAGGGCACGTGTAGCAATGTCTTGCTCGCTTGTCCTCATTTCGATTATTTTATCTTGTAGGCGGTGAAGCGGTGAGTGGAGGGTATCTCAATTACCTCCCAACCCGTCAGTCACGTGCAGCAAGTAACTTGTATACTATGATTGATGCATTATGTGATGTGTGAATGAATGATTATATTTGTTCGTATTTGTAGATGAATGCCATGTGTATCTTTTCATTTATGAGTACTATTCAATATTGCCATGGGATCACATCATGACATGCATAAATTACCTTTGTAAGACCCATCAATTCCAAGATGGGCACTTGAAAATCCCATCAATTCCGAATGGGCACGTGAGTCCACCATTCCAATGTAGGCCACGTTACGTGAGTCCACCATTCCAATGTGGGCCACGTTGACTGATCGTATGAAACGTTCTTCATATGATTACTTTAAGTGAACACCGACGGGTGTTTCACTCGCTATACCGGTATATGCTGCAATATGTCCAATTCCTTCAATGCATCATTCCATTTCATCCATTCATAAAGTTGTTTCCAATTAATGTTCAAGTTATGATTGTGATATATTGTTCATGGTATGTTTGATTGTCACATACAAGTACTTGCTGAGTCTTTGGCTCATTCTTGCTTTGTTGTTTTATTTAGGTAAATGACAAGGAAGAACGATCTCGTGGAGGGTAGTTCAACACGATGCACTCACTACCATAATCCAAACATTTTGAGAACTTTTACTATCGTTATTTATGTCTTGTGTTGAATTGTAATAAGCCATTTTGGTCATACCTACCGTATCCCTCTGAATTGTTTATTTCCTTTCCATTGATTAAACTTGATGATAAATTCTTGTTTCCGTATATCCTTATTACTTGCTTCACCTTGTCATGCGTTTTGATGTTATTCTTCTAAAGAGTAGTGGTTGTAGGTGACATCTTGACTTCCTTATAGTCAGGGTGTTACACATATGGAATTCTACTCATTTTGTCTCGCTCATCAGTGGTCATAGGACACTGATTCTTGCTAAGACTAATGTTATGCGCCATGGGCAAGAAACCTTTCTTGGAATCTTGCATGTTGAACCGCTTCAACACCTTGTCAATGTATATATCTTGGCTTGATCCAATTAGCATTTTAGATCTATCCATATAGATCCTTATGCCTATAATATATGCTGTATCTCCTAAATCTTTTATTGAGAAACTATTTCTTAATAAAGTTTTAACAGATTCAAGCATTGAAATATCATTTTCGACCAGTAATATGTCATCCACATATAAGATCAGAAATACAAGTTTGCTCCCACTAACCTTCTGATAAACACAAGGTTCTTTTTCATTCTTGATGAAGTCAAACCCTTTAACCACTTCATCAAAACGAATGTTCCAACTCCGACAAGCTTGCTTTAATCCATAGATGGATTTTTAAAGTTTGCATACCTTTCTAGCTTCTTGTGGATTGACAAAACCTTCAGGTTGTGCCATGTACATATCCTCACTTAGGTTTCCATTTAGGAAAGCTGTTTTGACATCTATTTACCATATCTTATAATCAAAATATGCAACAATAGCTAGAATGATATGGGTATACTTAAGCATAGCGACAGATGAGAAGGTTTCATCATAATCAACACATTGAATTTGTTTGAAACCCTTCGCTACCAGTCGTGCCTTATCAATGTGAACATTTCCATCTATATTTATCTTTTTATTAAAAATTCATTTACACTCAATGGTTTTAACACCATCAGGTGGATCAACCAAATTCCAAACTTGATTGTCATACATGGATTTTATCTCGGATCTCATGGCTTGAAGCCTTGACTCAGAGTCTGGGTCCACCATCGCTTCCTCATAAGTCTTAGGCTCATTATTATTCATTTAGTAAAACGTCATGCCCATTCCTTATAGGCAATTGCTGTGGCATTTAGATCTACGAGTGGTTGATGCATCATCTACAGGTTCTTCAATATTTTGTTCATCTTGTAGAGGTTTAGTAGGAGTTGAAATATTTTCAGATGTTTTTCGAATTTCTTCGAGTTGCACCTTGCTCCCACTGACTCCTTTGAAAAGAAATTCTTCATCTAAGAAGACACCATTTCAGGCAACAAACACTTTGTCATCGTCCCGCCTATAAAAGCAATATCCTTTAGTTTTCATAGGATACCCCATAAAGAAGCATTTATTCGACTTGGGCGTGAGTTTATCAGATGTCAAATAGTTTACATATGCCTCACAACCCCAAATACCGAGAAAAGATAATCCAGGATACTTCCGGGTCCATATATCATATGGTACTTTCTCTACTATTTTTTATGTAACCCTATTTAAAGTGAAAGCCGCTGTTTCTAGAGCGTATCCCTAGAAATACAATGGAAGATCAGATTGGCTCATCATTGACTGAACTCTGTCTAACAATGTTCGATTTCGTCGTTCAGACACCCCATTCCATTGATGTGTTTCCGGCGGAGTAAGTTGTGGAATAATTATATATTGCTTTAGATGATTACCAAACTCATGGCTCAAATATTCACCTCCACGATCTGATCGTAGATATTTAATTATCTTCTCAAGTTGATTTTGTACCTCATTATGAAATTCTTTAAACTTTTCAAAGAATTCTGACTTATGCCTTATTAAGTAGATGTAACCAACCATATCTACTAAAGTTATTAGTAAAAGTTATAAAGTATTGAAAACCACCTCTGGCCGAAGTGCTTATTGGCCCACATACATCCGAATGTATTATGACCAGTAGGTCACTTGCCCTCTCACCTCTAGTCGTGAAGGGCGCCCTTGTCATCTTGTTTCAAATGATTCGATATCAAATGAGTTTAGAAGACTATTTTTATAGAGCTTCATCATGCGCTTCTCATTTATATGACCTAGATGACAATGCCAAATAAAAGTGGAATTCAAATCATTAGGTCGAAGTCTCTTAGTATTAATGTTATAGATGAGCTCATCCTCAAGATTCAAAATATATGATCTATTCACCAATGGAGCATGGGCATAAAACATATATTCAAAATAAATTGAACAACCACATTCTTTATTCTGAACTCATAACCTTCTGCTCCTAAACATGAAGCAGAAATAATATTTTTGCTTAAGGCAGGAACATAATAACAATTATTTAGTTCCATAACTAATCTTATGGGTAAAACTAATGGTAAAGTGTCAATAGCTAATGCAGCAACTCTTGCTTCATTGCCCAAACGAAGATCAACATCTATTGGATCAAGGATAACCGACTAGGGGGGTGAATAGGAGGTTTTTAAAACTTTTTAACTAATTGACAATTTTAGGCTAGATTGTCTTAACAAGACTTCCTAGAACTAATACAATGAAAGAACTAGATACAATTCTAGCCAAGTAATTCTACACAAGTAAATAGCTAGAAATATAAATGCAGAATTAATATAGACAAGGAATAAACTACAATGAAGACAATGATGTATTTCTCGTGGTATCGAAGATTTGCCTGTCTTTACTAGTCCACGTTGAGGAAACTTGAACAATTAAGTCGGCTCCACGAATTAAGCCTTGACACTCGATCACTATCGTTGCTCTTCCTCCTCTCCGGAGATGGTGAGCACACAACCACTTCACAATCCGTTGCCGGGACTTCTTTGTAATCTTCTTTGAAGAGATCACGGCACAAACTTCCTCCAAAGCCGTCTAGGTGCCGACAAGGACCAAGAGTAATAAACCAAGTGTTTGCTTGAGGAAAATCAAGTGCTAATAAGATCAACTAATGGTACAATGCACTTGAATGCTTTCAACTACCTCAAAATAGGAATTCAAAGCAAATGAGTAGTAGAGAGTGTCTAAGAGCTCAAGGGTATTCAGTGAGAGTGAATATGCTCAAAAGTTCTGAGCTAGAGGCAAGTGGGGAGATATTTATAACCTCCACCAACAAAACTAACCATTTGAACCAGTTCCCTGAAAAATTCAGGATTTGTGGTAATACTATCATTCAAGCCCGATATTACCATAGTCGAAAAACAACTGTTAGTTGTAGTTCATTAAATGCGCCTGTTATAGCCGTTATAAAAAATTTGTGGTACTACCCCCAACTAGAAACCGGTATTACCGCAGTCAAAAAACAATCGTCGAACTTAACCAAGATCCTTGGAACTAAAGATGATTAATTTGCTGTTGTCTTAGAATAATTACAAGATGAACTGTGATTAAAGGTATGTCTATACCCACTGGGAATACGAGATTTATTAAGAAGTGTGAGATATTAATGAACCAATTTGATCACTGAGAGATGAACTGATGGGATTTGATATGTAATCTATGTTTACATAATGGTGGAATTGTCGGATAATAGTATGTCTTTTATAAAATTGTTGATCATTAAAATTATTTAGTTTGCTAAACTTGTTGGATTATTTGGTCTCAATGGATTAATCTAACCGTGTAGGCAGGGAGAGTAAATGATGTTTTCGACTGTTGTCTCAGTGGATAATAATATGAAAATTTTCTTTAATTGGTTACTTGATTACTTTATATGTGCTAGTGGAAATACAAGTAGAGAAAGGAACATAAATTCTTCCATAATTGAATAATTGTCAATTGTTTATGATAACCTCTAGATTGAAAATAGTGTGCACTAGATTGGTGTTGAGCATTGCAAATAGGTGAATGGTTGAAATTTAAAAAGTGATTTATACATGTATGTTTTGCTAGGATGACTTGTGGCAGCATGCCCTTGTTAAAAGAGGTTTGCTTCGATAGTATGGTTTGTGCATTAGATATTCTCTAGAATGAGTTGAATGTTGTAATCTTATTCAGATAACAAAAATATTATGAAATAATTTATTGTGTTTTCTTTGGAAAGGTTTATGATGGGATAGTAAGGTATGTTGATTCTTGGCAGGAGTACATTATATGGATGTTAGTAAGATTATCAGTAGAGGGTTGTGAGAGTGATATTGATTTCTTTAAGAAATATTTTGATTGCCTTTTGTGATATCACTTCAATAAAATATTTTGAGATTTGCATTCATGATATTTTGGAGTTCATGATTTATGTAGCAACTGAATTTGGGTTGAGAATAGTGACATGTTGGAAGGTTCCCTTGGTTCTTAATAGACTCATGTGATTTGGTCTTAAAAGTTTTTTTATGAGTTGGCAAAGTAATGTTGTAAACAAACAAAATTATTTTCTTCGTTAAATGAAAGACTGTAGTAAAAGTATTTGAGGTTGTAGTTAAGTTTTGTAACTCACAGTTTATTTGAAGTGTGCTTAACCTTTCTATTTGACGCATAAGAGTTTTTCAAGTTTCAAGAGCAATGTTTGTTCTTGTTGGTTGATGTTTGGTATTATATTCTTCTAGGATTTGTGATCTCAACTGTTGTCTTGTCTTTTGTTTTTTTGTGATTATTGCTATTTGACTATTTTTTCCCTTGATCTTGTGTATACTACAAGTAGTAAATGTTTTTCCTGTAAAGGGTTAACCGATTTGTGTTGCAAAGTCTTTTAGGATGTGTAATGGCAACTGTATAGTGGTGGTCTAGTAAATGATATTGGTGAGCTTTTGGGTACCAAACTATTTGAAGAGAAATAGAAGGTGAATTGGTTTTGACCTATAACCCTTGAAGAGAATTTGATTTTAACGAAATGATTGTCGTTGAATTAAAACTGATTAGTGTAACAACTAGTAGAACTTATAGTGAATTATAATCCAAGAACCTTAGTTCATGTTAGAATGTTGGAATTATTAAAAGTGTGGGAATCTTGATCAACTTATTAGAGTACCACGATTGGATACCTTACAAGGTTGTGTCAGAGAATTAGGACGGTGTAGTTTAATGAGTGTAGAATTGTGAAGAAATCTAATCGTTATGATAATTACTGAGATAGTAGGAAATATTGAGTTATTGTCAGGAACGATTTGGCTTTAGTGAGTAACCCTCCGAGAGTTAGAATCTTTCTAAAGATAATTTTGGTTGAGAAAATATTTCCATGTTGATGTTAATGAGTGAGTATATTTGGATTGTGGGAATTTTAGGGATTTAATATGAGGATTTCCCTATCTTTTATATGATAAGTTCGTTTTAGGAGTGTTGTGGGTTGAATTTGGGCGTTGCGTTTTTATGCTAGAACTTTAGTCGCCCGATGATTATGTGTAGAGGAAGTAGAATAAGGGTGGATTCCGAATAGTGGGATGATCATTGATAGAACCTTTTGATGTAGTGCGTGAGAGTGTGTGATGTGAATTCCGAGTTGTTGAGGTGATGTGATTGTGTGTGAGATCTATTTTGAGATGCATTGGGAGTCATCTGTCAACGTAATTCCGTCGGTAGAGGAGTTGGCTAGAGTATAGTTTTGCGGTGTCAATAGAGCCTTTCTACAAAGTTGTGGTTGATGCATTCGGTTTGAGCATGGTGTTGAGGTTGCCAATTTAAGATAAATGAGTTAGTGTGTTATGCAATGAATTGGAATTCCATAATTTAAGAGAAGTTTTATTCCTAAAAGAGAAATTGAGAAAAGATTGTTGCCTCGGGTAATGAAACACTCCCTTGATTCTTGTTTGAGCTATGTGTTTATGACTGATGTCTTTCACAAGTTTTTGTGATGAATCTTCGATTTTGGATTTGTCCCTTTTGTTGGGGAGTTGGCGTTATGTGGTTGCGATGAGAATCCTTTTTTAGTTGGAATCTGTTTGTAAAAGAGTTTGTTTAAAGTAAGTTCTTTTGTGTGTTTCGGGTTAAAGGATGTGCTCATTGTTGCTTTAAAAGTTCGATTGAGAGATGGAACAAGAGTTCCATGTGCTATGTGCATGTTTTATGGTTTGGTACCAATAGGGAAGTTGGCCCAAGGTACATTGGATCGTTTTTGGTAGTTGCGTGGAATTAGAGGTTGGCGTATCGCTAGGACCGTCTCGAGTCCATACGTAAAGCACACAACGTCCTGTATGTTCTGGTGCCGAGCGAGTACCTGAGAGGTCCGAAGAATGAGATTTCGTTAGAGCCGTAAGCTAGCGAGTAAGATATTACCTTTGAGTTCTATGTGTTGAATGTACATGTAAAGGGCGAGACAGTGTTGAGGTGTAAAACGTTGGTATCAATCAAGGTGATGTTGTTCCATAAGTCCGAGAGGGAAGCGACTTAGGAGGTAGAGTCTCGCATGTGCGAGCTTTAACCAGAGTTGTTCACGTCGGGTACGTGTTGATGGGTATTAGTTTTTTTAGTTGTGGTTGTTCTTTTGAGTAGACGGTGGGTAGAATTCGGGGTCAAATTCTATTTAAGGGGGGTAGAATGTAATACTCTGAAACACGTTAGAGATAAAATAAAAATAGTTAAAAAGGAGTTTTTTTTAAATTTCTTCAAAACCTGTGCCATGGACTCTTGGCCCACAACACTAAGGCCCAAAGTTGGGCAGCATTAACCCTAACCTCTCCCCCTTTGCCCCCTCCAAGCCGCCTCTCCCTCCTAAGCTGCTACCCCTCCCCTACGCTGCTGCACCTAGTGTTGTTGCTGCTGGTGATGTTGTGAAGGGATGCAAGAAGGCAGCAAGGTTTGGCCAGCAGGAGGAAGAGAAAGGAACGGGGAAGGAAGAGAGGAAGAAGAGAGGGGATCACTAGGTTTTGCGTTCATCATTTTGATCTCCAAGGGTGACAATTCTTTTACCTCTTTTTCTATTTAGCAATCGGTAGGATCTATTTGGTAGATCGGTGGAATCTGTTGGTAGATCAGCAATCTGTCAGTTCTGTTGCACTGCAATTTCGAGTATTGTAGTGGCAAAATCTGGAAATATCGTCTCCTAGAGTATTGTAGATATTTGTTTTCTCTTTCCGTAGAGTATTCGATCATGAAATTTGGATATGTAGATAATTAGTAGCTAATTCTCTGGGGATAACAGAATGTCTTAGATCACTATTTTTTGATGTACCAATTAAAAGTTATGGAATATCTAAGTCGATAGTACCGAAGATGACAAATCTATCTCCAGAGTTAAAAACAAGGTTTTAAACGAAATAATCTGAACTTTCGATCACCTGAGAAATTGTGTGCAGAAGGGTGTAGGTTCTAGAAAGTCTAAGTTCATGATTTTTGGAGCTATAAATCAAAAGTTATGATTATTTTAATTCTGCTGTCCAGAATGTCAGTCAGAATCTGATAGTAGTAGTAATCTGAATATTAAAAAAATAGTTAATGACCAAATTAGGGACTGAGACCAACTGGATTGTTTTAGGTAATTCTTTAAGCATTCCAGAAAGGCCAAGAGGGAAATTTTTTGATAACCGGAGAGGTAGATATGATTTTAGTAAGGTGACTATTCTGTTTGGGACAGAACGGTGTTCAGGGGAGAACGGTGTTTGGGTTGCGATTAGGAGCGATGCTATATATGTATTTATTTTGTATAGTTGTTTTCCTTGAATTGTCCCCTTAGAATGTTTATTAAATGCTCAGGTGGTGGTGTGAACCCGGGGGTAGTGCCCTTTTCCCATCGTCAAACTTCACACGATTGATGCATGTACAATTAATGGATAGTGTATATGGATGGGTGTTCATGCATTGTTAATCATTTACGAGAATGAATGTTTACCTATGATCTCGCTGCTGGTTGTCATATTCTCGTGTTGATTAAGTGCATAGACTCATTTGCATCATACATTTATCTTTAGACTCATTTGCATGATTCATTTATATTTGAGGCTTGGACTACGTGGTAGCCAAGCAATGTTACTGTTGAGGTCCCCATCATGTATTGGACGAGCATGGGGTCCCCGTCATGTATTGGACGGGCATGAGATCGCCACACTCGTGGAGTGTGAGCTTAAGGTCCCTGTGCTAAAGGCATAGATATGGGTATGCATCGACGGATGCATACCCCGCATTACGGGTATATGCAAAAGAGAAAATAAAAGTGCATTTGTAGAATGAGCATGGCATGGCAATTAAAGTTGAATGGATATGGTGATACCGTGAATGACTGTATGTGTTAGGTTTTACTAACATTCAAAGTATGTAATGATGTTTGGTTTATTGATTTAATGGTACTTTGCTTAGTCTTGGACTCACGCTTGTTGTTATGCTTTGTTTTATGTACAGCTCGTGATGATGTCATGCATGGGAGGGGCTAGTATCATTGGTTGCACACTTCACCACGTTAATTGTTATGTTTAATAAATTAGTACTTTAATTTAATTGGAGGATCCTATTAGAGAACGTAATTTTCTTAGTATGACCATGTTCACCCTTCGACGTGCTTTTGTTTTATTGTAATAAGAGTCGTATGGTGACTTCATGGTATCTTTCTTGTTTATGTTTTAAATTATTATCGCATTATCTTACTTGATTACCTGTTATATGCTTGTTAATCTCTTTAATAGCTAAAATTACAAAGGAGATTCTGCCAAATTTAAAAGAAAACTCTTAGTTTAGTAGCATTCCAGGCTCATGTTGAGTTGGGGTGTTCTAAGTATGTGACACTAACACGACCAGATAAATCATTTGCAGTGAATAAGGTTTATCGGTTTTTACAATCTCCTACATAAGTCATTGGGAGGCAGTAAAAAGGATAATCATATTTCTTAAAGGTACAATTGTAATACTCTGAAAATAATATTAATTTTAATAATAACGTCTTAAGGGTCGGTGCGTAATTAAATAAAATAGTACATAAAAAAATAGAATTTCAGAGTTTTAAGAGCTATATAAATAGATGGTGGGAATTTTAGAAACCCTAGCAGCCTTTTATTTTTTTTTCCTACCTAGCCGCCATCTTGTTTGCATTGCTCATGCTTGACCAATTTACGCTTGCGCCGCCGCTTGACCAAGTGTCAGTTGTGCGCCGCGTTATGTTATTGCCGCTACGGCGTTGTTGTTGCCGCGTTCTTCTTTGCCATTGGATCGCTCACAAGCGTTTGCATTGCCAGCGTGGTCTTTATTCTGCCGAGCCGAAGCGGGCGCTGGCGTGGGCGCGCTTAGCCGAGCCGGCGACGCCACGCCGCAGAGCGAGCGAAATCCTGCTGCGTGTGGACGCCTGCTGCGCGTGGACGCCTGCACGTCGCCTTGCTGCCGCATGCATGCTGGCTGTTTGACTATTTTGATTGCTTGCAATCCCGTGAGGCCAAGGAAGCCGTACTGCGTTGTGCTGGTTTTTTTGCAAACGAAAGCACAGTTGGAGATTTAAATCAAGGACTAATCTAGAGAGAGAAGGGAGGAAAAATTTAGTGTTTTTGGCATTCTTCTACAGGTAATGATCTATTTTTTTTATCTCTGTTTTGCTGATTTATTTAGAGAGGTTTTAGAATTTTCTAATCGAGGGGACGACTAATAGATCTGTTTAGCACTGTTTAGCCTGCTGTTCTGTTGAACGATTTATTCGGGTACCTTAATGGCAAAATTTGGAAATGTCATCTACTAGTTAGTTGTAGATAATTTCGATATCTTTCTATAGCATATTTTATCATGTCAATCGGACAAGTATAATTTGAGTTATGATTTTCGGAAGGCTGCTGTCCTTGGGGTTGTCGCCTTTCGGCGCTGTTTTGGAAGACCGGTTATTAAAAATAGTAAATCCACTAATTAGAGTTTTTGATCTACATGAAAGATGTAGATAATTGTCCAATGGTTCTGTAGAATCTAAGAACACGCATTTTGGTTGAGTAAAACAAAAGTTATGAATTTAGTAAGACCTGCTGTTCCGAAGCGGACAGATCGGTTTTCTGGACTAAAAACGGAGGGTTAGATGATTTAATTAGAAGACTTTGTAATCTAAGAAAATGTGAATAATTTTATGAAGAATCCAGAACAGGGTGGTTTGTTGTGATTGGACTTTCGAGTCAAAAGTTACGTTCGTTGGAGTGCCTAGACAGTAATGGGTAACTTTTCGGTACCGGAGTAGCGTGGTATATTTGGGGACGTGTAGGAGTGATGTCGATTGATTGTTGTTCTTATGATGCTGTAGCTTGTATTGAAATTTGTGTATTTAATGTAGGAGAGGCGTCGTACTTGTTGCCATCTGCTAGCCAAATTGTGCATCGCAACTAGTAAAGGCAAGTGCATGGTAAACAGCGATCAATGATTGATCACTGTGATTCTTTATCTTTCAGTACCATTATTGTTGTGCTTTTATTTTATTTAATTGCAAACAATGGAATGACATGGTTATATCTTTGTTGATAAACATGATGAAAAGTTGGATATGATGTTTATGATGGAGTTTGCATGTTTGCATTCATAAGCATCTTTGCATATGAGCAGTGATCATGAATGATCACAACTCCACGGGGAGTGGAGGAGGTCCCCGATCCTTATGGAGGAACGGGCTTGAGAGTGAATGTTGTCGCGAGCATTCACTCATGCTATCTGATATCTGTGAAAGAAGTGCATGTGGACATGTAGATTAGAGTTGCATTCATAAATGAGATTAATGTGTGTTAAACAAATGGAAGGTAACAAAGATGAGAATATTAATAGAAGTGCATGTGATGATAATGAAGTTATTGAATCTTTGTTGGTTTATTATTGTTCGTTGTATATTGATGTGTTTCTTTGAGTCGTGGACTCACCCTTGCTCTTTTATTGTCTTTAGGTGATCTTTGAGGACGCCGTAACTGAGAGCGAGTAGAGCACATGGACAACACATGATCATTTGCCATAAGAATCTTTTCATTCACAAATTGGTTTACTCTAGAACATGTTAGAGGTTGAATAAAGTTTAGGACAACGTTTGGACTAGACTATTTGTTTTAATAATTTGGATTCATTGGTTGATGCTATTTTGGATTAATTACCTGGTTATATTCCCCTTGCGTATTTATTATCGTTTCATCCATAATTATGCATGTTCTTTTGTGATCCATGGATATATTTATTGTTGTTTTCTTGCTGTAATTTTATAGTGTGTCGATAATTATTAGTAAAGAGAGTAGTGTGGTGGCATTCTAGGCTCAGTGTTGGGCTGGAGTGTTACAGTTGGTATCAGAGCCAGGTTTTAGGTCCGTGGTGAATAGATTAACAACTTAGGCAAACTAAAATTGTTAAAATTTGTTTTAGTATTAGTAAATCAACTAAAATTTGCTAATGGTTAACTAACCTAAAAATTTGACACACTAGTGCATGAGGTTAGAGAGAGGTACGAATATAGTTTTACGCTTAGTTATGTTGTTTATTGATGCATGAGTTTATTTTGATCTTTGAACTCATTGTGTATTGTTGATTGTGGTTGATAGCTATGCCGAGGGGTAGAGGACGTGGTCGTGGTGGCGCGCGTGGAGGTCGGAGCCGAGGCGAGGGTCCGTGGAGCCACCTCCGATGTGAGATGAGTCGATGGCGAGGGGTTCTTTGTTGACCCACCTCCGGTTAGGGTCGAGATGAGACCCCGCTTTCTTGAGAGGAGAGTTGGTGGGAGAGATCCGTGCTCTTCGTCAGCAGTGGCGCCGGCAGCTCTCGTCGGCATCGTTGTTGCTCTGTCGCACATCCACCGGTTCGAGGCGCGGATGTCACTTCGAGAGTGGATGGGATTGAGGTTGGATCCGTTTGTGGTCGGGCACACCGGTCGAGCGTGGATGGTTGCGCTATATGGAGAGGCAGTTTGGAGCTTTGGAGATGTCTTCACATCAGAGGGTCCGTTTTGTAGCCTTTCAGCTGAAAGGGCAAGCGGATATTTGGTGGGAGGGCGTGTTGTCTTCGAGGACCGCCACTCAAGGGCCAGTCACTTGGGAGGATTTTGTAGATCAGTTCAAGGGGAAGTTCTACCCCTACTCTTTTGTTGAGAAGATGGAGGTTGCCTTGACGACCTTTGCTCAAGGGAAGAGGTCTATTGCTGAGTATGAGGCTGAGTTCAACAACTTGGTTCGCTTTGTCCCTTCAGTAGCGAACGATGATCTTCAGAAAGCCAAGAGGTTCCGTCGGGGTCTCAATGCGAGTGCCGACATGTGTTGGGAGCTACTCCACTCCGTGACTCTGACTCTGTTGTGGAGCAAGCTAGGGGCATGGAGTTGGAGATGCACTCACAAAGGCGACAAGCCTCAGGTGGGTAGGTTATACGGTGGTGACCACAAGAGGAGCTCTAGTGAGGAAGTGGGTCTGCGTGACCGCTTTCAAGAAATTCAAGGAGGACCGCATCTTTCAAGTCTAAGCGATCAAGGCCGTTCTCTTCTTGGCGCCTCGTCCTTTGCGGTACTCAGCTCTCGCCCCGCCCTGTCCCGGCGGGCATGCTTTGCTTTAAGTGCGGTGATGGACACGTGACTGCTGAGTGCACTTGGACGGAGATTGCCGTCGATGTGGCCGACTGTGTCACTAGGAGTGGGTGTGTCGCGAACCCGCTAAGCGTGATCAAGTGGGAGCTGTGCCATCTTCTTCTTGATGGGTCTGCCGAGGATCTTTCCGGATGATGGCTCCTCCAGCGATGCCATTTCCTTCACTTAGGCGCCTCGGAGGGTACTCATCGCGCACCGCCACCGGCACCGCTCAAGGTTGCACGACCGGCTTTACCTGACCGCCACGGCCAGATTGTCGGGGCTCGCCGCCCGCCGTCGTCTTTTTCGCCATGGCGCCACCTAGAGTGTACGCCATGCCTACTGCAGAGTCTGCGGGTCGTCCTGACGTGGTGACAGGTACTTTGCTTGTGGATTCGTTTGATGCTTTAGTCCTTTTTGATTCAGGGGCTACCTTTTCGTTTGTGTCGTGGCGTTTGCTAGGAGAGCGAACTTGAGTATCGATGGATTTCTCGATCGGTGTTGGTTAGTTCTCTACTGGGGGTATTATTGCTAGTTCTACTGTTTGTCCTGGGTGTTCTATTATTATTGATGGAGAGAAGTTCACGGCGAATTTGATAGTTATACAAATGGAGCCGTTCGATGTTATCTTGGGTATGGATTGGTTGCACTCTTATCGAGCCGTGATATCTTGTTTACGAGAAACGGTCTGCATGCGAGACCTCGTGCTGGGAGACTTTGACTTTTCAGGAGTGCGCCTCCGCTCTCTCTTCGATGTTGGTCGGATGTTCCGGTCGTCGCAAAGGAAAATCGGGCTTCTTTTAGCTCTTCTTTGAGAAACCGGCGTGGCCGCAGATTGAGGAGATTCCGGTGGTTAGTGATTATCCGGATGTGTTCCCGGTGAGCTTGGGATTGCCACCTGCGCGAGACGTGGAGTTTCGAATTGATCTTGTTCCGGGTACTCGTCCCATCTCGATGTCTCCATATCGACTAGCACGTCCGTTTCAGGACGAGTTGAAGAAGCAATTGGATGATTTGTTGGCTAAAGGTTTGATCAGCGTAGCGTATCGCGCGTGGGGAGCTCTGTTACATTCTCGCGAGAAGAAGGATGGGAGTTGGCGCATGTGTATTGATTACCGCGCACTTAATGCGGTCACAATCAAGAACAAATATCCATTGCCCCGCATTGAGGACTTGTTTGATCGGTTGAATGGAGCTCAAGTATTCTCCAAGATCGATCTCCAGTCAGGGTATAATCAAATCCGTGTGCGTGAGCGAGATGTAGAGAAGGCGCTTTCTCCACGGTATGGGCATTATGAGTATAAAGTTATGTCTTTTGGATTGACTAATGCACCTGCCATTTTTATGGAGACCATGAACAACATGTTACACGAGTATCTAGATGATTTCGTGGTGGTGTTTATTGATGATATTCTTATCTATTCCAAGACCAATAAGGATCATGAGCGTCATTTGAGGCTGGTTTTAGATACTTTGAGAGACCACAAGTTCTATGCTAAGTTGAAGAAGTGTGAGTTCTGGATTTGAAGTGGGTTTTACGGGTCATGTGATTAACCCTCAGGGCATTGCTTGTTGATCCTAGTAAGGTCTCTCCGGTGGTGGATTGGAAGAGGCCGACTAGCGTGAAGGAGGTGAGGAGTTTCTTGGGATTGGCTGGTTATTATCGGCGTTTTGTGCAGGATTTCTCTATCATCGCCAAACCAATGTCTCAGCTTACTCAGAAGGGTGTGAGATTCGGTGGGTGATGAGTGTGGCGCGGTTTACGCACATTGAAAGAGAGGTTGGTGACCTCTCCTATTCTCACTCTTCTGAACCAGAAAGCGGTTCACGATCTTTTGAGATCGTCTCGAGTGGGTCTTGGGTGTGCTTATGCAAGGCGGTAAGGTAATTGCTTATGCGTCGAGGCGATTAAAGAAGCACGAGCGAATTATCCCACTCATGATTTGGAGTTAGGTGCGGTTGTTTTTGCTCTCAAGATTTGGAGGCATTATCTATACGGTGAGCCTTGTGATATTTTCACGATCACAAGAGTCTCAAGTATATCTTCACTCAGAAGGATCTGAATTTGAGGCAAAGGAGGTGGTTGGAATTGATCAAGGACTACGATCTTACTATTCAGTATCATCCAGGCAAGGTCAATGTTGTTGCAGATGCTCTTAGTCGCAAGGCGACTCCGCTACTCTAGATTGCCTCATTGCTGATTTTGATCGCATGGGAATATCTTATTGTTATGCGGGCACATCACATGTTGAAACACGATTGATTCTTGAGTCGCAATTCCGGACCGTAAAGGGAAGCACTGTGAGTGACCGGTTACTACGGGAGGTTAGGAAGCGTCTGGATGAGGGTAAAGAGTGTGATTTTAGCATGGATGATTCTGATACTTTGAGGTTTAAAGGACGTCTTTGCGTACCGCAAAAGGCGGAAGTCAAAGATGATATCTTGAGGGAGGCACATCGCACTCGCATAATCGTTCATCTGGTGAGACTAAGATGTATCGAGATCTGAAGCAGAATTTTTGGTGAAAAGAATGAAGGTGGATATTGCTAATTATGTGGCTTCTTGTGGTGTTTGTCGACAAGTGAAAGCCGAGCACAAGCGCCCTGCAGGTTGTTGCGACCTTTGGAGGTTCCCCAGTGGCCTTGGGATGATATCTCTATGGACTTTGTGGTGGCGTTACCTCGTTCGCCACGAGGTAAGGATGCAGTTTGGGTAGTGGTGGATCGATTCAGCAAGTCTGCACACTTCATTCCTATTCGCACGACAAATTCAGCGAGTGATCTAGCTCCTATTTATGTGCGTGAAATAGTAAGACTGCATGGTGTGCCCAAGACCATCATTTACGCGAGGGCCAAGTTTGTCTCAAGTTCTGGGAGAGTCTGCAGAGTGCATTGGGCACACAGCTCCGCCTTAGTACAGCGTTTCACCCACAGACAGATGGGCAGTCAGAGCGTACTATTCAGACTTTGGAGGACATGCTGCGATCTTGCGTTTTGTCTTGGAAGGGTGGTTGGGAGGACCAGTTGCCACTTGCAGAGTTTGCTTATAACAATAGTTACCATTCCAGTATTAGAGCCGCGCCATTTGAGGTTCTCTATGGGCAGAAGTGCAGATCGCCACTCTGTGAGGCGATTGGAGAGAAGGCGATTTGGGTCGGACCGATTGAAGACCGTTGAGCGTGTGGCCATGGTGAGGCAGAATTTGTTGGCAGCTCAGAGTAGGCAGAAAAGTTATGCTGATTTGAGGAGGCGTGACTTGGAGTTTGCGGTGGGTGACCAGGTGCTCTTGAAAGTGTCTCCCACTAAAGGTATTGTTCGGTTTGGTACCAAAGGGAAGCTTAGCCCGAGGTACATTGGACCGTTCCCGATTATTGCAAGAATTTGGAAGTTAGCTTACCGCCTGGACCTGCCTGAGTCCATGCGTGGGGTTCACAATATGTTTCACGTCTCGATCTTGAGAAAGTTTTGAGAGACCGAGCATAAGATTTCATTGAGCCGTGACTATTGAGCAAGATCTCACAATTGAGTCGCGTCCGCCGCGCGATTCGGAGAGGTCGGAGTGAGTCTTTGAGGCACAAGACATTGGTATCGTCAAGGTCTTTGTGGGCGCATCGATCCGAGAGAGCGACTTGGGAGTTGGAGTCTGCATGCGCGAGCAATATCCGGAGTTGTTCACGTCAGATGCGTGTTATTTTATTGTTTAATATCGGTGAGTAGTTTTATTTGAGTAGAACGCGAGTAGAATTGTGGTCGAATTAGTTAAGGGGGTAGAATGTAATACTCGAAAATAATATTAATATTAATAATAACGTCTTAAGGGTCGATCGTAATTAAATAAAATAGTACATAAAAAATAGAATTTCGAGTTTTAAGAGCTATATAAATAGATGGTGGGAATTTTAGAAACCCTAGCGACCTTTTATTTTTTTCCTACCTAGCCGCCATCTTGTTTGCATTGCTCCCGCCTTGACCAATTTACGCTTCGCCGCCGCGACCAAGTGTTGTCTTGCAGCGCGTTCTTCTTGCCCATTGCCAGCGTTGTCGTTGTCGCGTTCTTCGCTGCTTCGCCATTGGATCGCTGCGCGTTACTGCGTGCGTGGGTCTTTATTCGCCGAGCGAGCAGGCGCTGGCGTGGGCGCTGCTTGGCCGAGCCGAGCGACCTTTCACGCCAGCGTAGCCGGCGAAATCTGCTGCGTGTGGGCGCTGCGGCGTGGGCGCTCAAGACGTCGCCTTGCTGCCGCATGCATCTTTGGTGTTTGACTATTTTGATTGCTTGCAATCCGTGAGGCCAAGGAAGCCGTCTTTGCGTTGTCGGTTTTTTGCAAGCGAAAGCACAGTTGGAGATTTAAATCAAGGACTAATCTAGAGAGAAGGGAGGAAAAATTTAGTGTTTTGGCATTCTTCTACAGGTAATGATCTATTTTTTTATCTCTGTTTTTCTGATTTAATTAGAGAGGTTTTAGAATTTTCTAATCGAGGGACGACTAATAGATCTGTTTAGCAATTGCTTAGCTTTGCTGTTCTGTTGAACGATTTATTCGGGTACCTTAATGGCAAAATTTGGAAATGTCATCTACTAGTTAGTTGTAGATAATTTCGATATCTTTCTATAGCATATTTTATCATGTCAATCGGACAAGTATAATTTGAGTTATGATTTTCGGAAGGCTGCTGTCCTTGGGGTTGTCGCCTTTCGGCGCTGTTTTGGAAGACCGGTTATTAAAAATAGTAAATCCACTATTTAGAGTTTTTGATCTACATGAAAGATGTAGATAATTGTCCAATGGTTCTGTAGAATCTAAGAACACGCATTTTGGTTGAGTAAAACAAAAGTTATGAATTTAGTAAGACCTGCTGTTCCGAAGCGGACAGATCGGTTTTCTGGACTAAAAACGGAGGGTTAGATGATTTAATTAGAAGACTTTGTAATCTAAGAAAATGTGAATAATTTTATGAAGAATCCAGAACAGGGTGGTTTGTTGTGATTGGACTTTCGAGTCAAAAGTTACGTTCGTTAGAGTGCCTAGACAGTAATGGGTAACTTTTGATGCACCGGAGTAGCGTGGTATATTTGGGGGCGTGTAGGGCGATGTCGATTGATTGTTGTTCTTATGATGCTGTAGCTTGTATTGAAATTTGTGTATTTAATGTAGGAGAGCGTCGTACTTGTTGCCATCGCTAGCCAAATTGTGCATCGCAACTAGTAAAGGCAAGTGCATGGTAGCAAAGCGATCAATAATTGATCAATGTGATTCTTTATCTTCAGTACCATTATTGTTGTGCTTTTATTTTATTTAATTGCAAACAATGGAATGACATGGTTATATCTTTGTTGATAAACATGATGAAAAGTTGGATATGATGTTTATGATGGAGTTTGCATGTTTGCATTCATAAGCATCTTTGCATATGAGCAGGTGATCATGAATGATCACAACTCCACGAGGAGTGGAGGAGGTCCCCGATCCTTATGGAGGAGCGGGCTTGAGAGTGAATGTTGTCGCGAGCATTCACTCATGCTATACCGATATCTGTGAAAGAAGTGCATGTGGACATGTAGATTAGAGTTGCATTCATAAATGAGATTAATGTGTGTTAAACAAATGGAAGGTATGAGATGAGAATATTAATAGAAGTGCATGTGATGATAATGAAGTTATTGAATCTTTGTTGGTTTATTATTGTTCGTTGTATATTGATGTGTTTGCTGAGTCGTGGACTCAACCTTGCTCTTTTGTTGTCTTTAGGTGATCTTCGAGGACGCCGTAACTGATAGCGAGTAGAGCACATGGACAACACATGATCATTTGCCATAAGAATCTTTTCATTCACAAATTGGTTTACTCTAGAACATGTTAGAGGTTGAATAAAGTTTAGGACAACGTTTGGACTAGACTATTTGTTTTAATAATTTGGATTCATTGGTTGATGCTATTTTGGATTAATTACCTGGTTATATTCCCCTTGCGTATTTATTATCATTTCATCCATAATTATGCATGTTCTTTTGTGATCCATGGATATATTTATTGTTGTTTTCTTGCTGTAATTTTATAGTGTGTCGATAATTATTAGTAAAGAGAGTAGTGTGGTGGCATTCTAGGCTCAATGTTGGTGGGGTGTTACAACAATGACCACCGATTGCATATCTGAAGTCATCATCGAAGCTTCTTAGTGAATTCACAGACACATTGGGGGTTGTACTAATGGTAGGAGGTCTACTAGTGGGTTTGTAGTTTTCTTTGGCCCCAATCTGATTTCATTGAGTGCCAGAAAACAACCCACAATCTCATGGTCTAGTACTGAAGCTGAGTACAAAGCAATTGCGAATGCAACAACAGAGTCGTGTCAGTTGCAATCCTTCTTTGAGAGAGCTAGGAATTTTCTAGGAAAAAGCCCCTTTGTTGTGTTGTGATAACTTAGGTGCAACTTATCTCATTGCAAATCTTGTGTTCCATGCAAGAACAAAACACATCGAAGTGGATTTATACTTTGTTAGAGAACGTGTAGCAGCAGGAGCACTGGAGGTTTGGTTCATTTCTTAAGAAGATCAGATCGCTAACATTTTCACAAAAGCATTGTCAAGGGAATTGTTTTGCATGTTACAATACAATCTCAAATTAGTTCCCACTAGTTGAGATTGAGGGGGCATGTTAGATAAACCGATTCCTTCAGGAGTACATAGTTCGGAATCTTTAGAACTTATCCCATTTGTATTGTCGTATAAGGACTGCAACAAACTCGAGACTCTGTAATATCCCTGGTTATGTTTTGATTTCTTTTGTTATGTGATCGCCTCCTTATCTGTAACCTGTATAGTTGTATCAAGATGTAACTCCTGTACTATATAATGAGATGATAACCCATAGAGGTTCCTTGTGAGTTGTGACGCATCCTGAAGTTTTTTAGTGTAGCGATGGAATCTTTTGGAGAGATGATATTTGCACACCTTTGTCGTTTGCATCTGACAAATCCAGTTTGTTGTTGTCAAGCTCTTGTTATTGTGTTTGAACACTGGTTTGTGAGACTTATGTGTTTGCCACATTTGTGGTGTTGAATAATTGATTTCCCGGGTTGTGTTGGAAGTATGTTTGATTTGGTTTGAAGTTTGGGTTTCAAAAGAGTTGGAAAAATTAGAGATTGGATTATCCTTTTGGAATGGATCATCCGGTTGAATCAAATCATCCTTTAGGAGCGGTGCATTGGAAACGTTGTATGCATCGGATCATCCTTTTGGATTAGATGATCAATCAGATCATTGGAACAACGAGGCGTGTTGAAGAGCCTTGTACATATCGGAGAGCATATTTTTTAGGTTTTTGAGTAATTTGAGTCTAGTCTTTTGGCGTGAGTGAAAATAAGTTGAGAAGAACTTGTGCATGGACATGGTTTCTTAGTCTATTTGTGTGTAGTTGGATTGAAGTCAAGTATGGTCAGCATTAGGAGGACCGATACTTGGTTGGGAGAACTAAAGTCTAGAACGGTCATGCCGGGAGAGATGGTTGGGCTCAAGTAAGGGGAAGATGGACAAGAATCATGGAGAGAAAATTTGATGTAAGGACCACGTAGAGGCAAAGTGGTGCAAGTGATGTGTCAAATGACTAGGCCGATGCAAATGAGTACGGTCCGATGGGATTCGGATATGTGAGAGATTTGACGACAAGTCATTGGGGCATAAGCTACGTGTCGAAGCATGGGAGATGCTTCAAGGTGAAGAAATGGGTAAAGGTCGGTAGATGGGCGGTTTGGTAAAGTGCCAAATACCCAAAAATGACGAAGTGAAAATCATGACAGTGGCCTAAATGGTATAGGTTAAGTCTTGGAGGAAGGGTAAAGTGGATTCGGCTAATGGAGCTTCATGGTGAATGTTTCTTTGAAAGGCGTGCATAAGTTAGATGTGAGTTCAAAACCTATTGTGTTGTGGGTTTTCGGTTTTGCCCATGATCTTAATGGATAATATCCATTAGTTTTCATATCTTGGGTTTAGGGAAATAGAGAGAGGTGGTAGGTGTGAGCCACAACTATATAAGGTGATTGGGAAGTATGGATCCATCCATCCAAGCCTTGAGAGAAATAGCATTGGGAAGTATGGATCCATCCATCCAATCCTTGAGAGAAATAGCATTGTCCAGATTGTGAGAGAGTGATCATAGGTAGATTGCCCTAGTGGTTCTTGTCCTCCTAGAAAGTGGTTGTAAACATTCCTTATCGAGTAGCAATAGAATCCCCAAATTCACGTTATTTTCTTGATTTGGTTGTGTTTTTGCCTCTCCTTCCTATCTTCTTGATCTTGTTCTTGTGCCAAGTATGTGTAAGAGGTGGTTTTGACACTAGGAGTCCATATCTCATCCAACTAGGTACTCTTGGTTCAAGTTCTTGAAGTTGCTCGGTTTTGAGTTGCAAAAGGTGAAATCTTGGGTTTCTTGCTTCAAGGTTTTTTTTTTGACTTGGTTCGTGTTGTGTTTTGAGTGCTAGGATGTGTGTGAAATCATCCTTGGTCACGTTGACTTAAATCCTCCCATGAGCTACTCAAATTCATGACTTTTGGGTTGAGCCCAGTTTCTAGTTCTTGATTAGGGTTTGTTAGATCTACTAGCTTTTCGCCATCAACTTTTCATTTAGATTTTCTTTTTAGGTGATATGATGGTTTAAGAACATGTGTATTTGATCCCATGTTAATCAAACTTCTGAGCACCAAGTTTGGTTTGAGTTTGTGTTATTTCTGCCCCGTTGGATCGTCCATTCCAATCCATTCAGATCAGTTTTCAGCAAGAGTTTGATTGTTTTGCTCGGTCTTTTGTGGTGTTTACACTATGTGCTTAGGCTCTGATCATCATAGCTTTCTATTGGTATAGGAATAAAAAAATATTGGAATACTTTGGGTGACTCTCATTCACCCCTCTCCAATCGACCATCCACGATCCTATAGGTATACATACCACATATGCAATAATGCAAAACTCTGCACTCCTACCATTACATATGCATGCACAAGGTGGCTATACTTTCTCAGCGAGGAGATATCGATTAAGTCATGAGTAGTTCTTTCTAAATGCTTAATATCTAGTAATAGTTGGTCCTAATTCTATGTACGAGTACGTTCTTCTCTCATTCTTCTCTCCAGTGGTCCATCGAGGAATAGCTCTCAATTAATTTCCATGGTCCCATATATATACATACATACATACATACATATATATATATAATTATAATTAATACTTTCTACTCCCGGGTGTAGTTACTCCCACCTCTGATATACCACCTAAAAGAACTTGATATACTGCTTATCACTTTAGGTATACTCATATACTCCTTTACCACTTTAGGTATACTCATATACTAATTATAAGATACTCCAATGCGAACCACACAAAAAAGTTGTAAGAGAGTCCATAGTTTTTAGCATATTTTGTAAATACCTTCATATTCGCATATAAAAAGGAGTATGTCTAAAAAGTTGTACATACCACCCCTAAAAATGTATAAATACCACATACGTGATCTTATATACTTGTATACTACACATACATACTCTCGGTTGCGCAAGATAGTTCCTACATTGTGAGATACGGAATAGGGAGTAACTACACTCGGGAGTAGCAAAAGGCTTCCTATATATATATATGTGTGTGTGTGTGTGCGTGTTGAGAAAATTCTTTTATTCCTTTCCAATTTGTCAATGTTAATTTCTCTATCTCTCTCAACCTTTCATTTTGTAATGTAGTATATCGTAATTCTATCTGTGAACATGATTGAATTAAGGGAAAATGAGATTATAATATAAAATGTGTTTTCTGCATATATTATCCAAGTCAAGAAAATAGAGCTACCTGTAGTTTATGTCTAAAACAAGCTTGCCCCGTTTGTTTCTTCTTTGATATAATCACTGTTTTGAACACTTTTGTTTTGTTGAACCTTACTTTCTTCTAAAATTTGTAAAACTATATGTATATATATATATGTGTGTGTGTGTGTGTGTGTGTGTGTGTGTGTGGCGGGGGGGGGGGGACATATCTAGTGATAATGGGTAATTGAGTGCTAAGGTGCTAATGACAATCTTGACCGTTGGATCATGTAGCATATTTAATGCCGAGTATTGGTGGTGGGAGTATGCGGGGTGTTTAATGCAGACGCATTAATGAATCGCATTGGTGGTGGGAGTATCGAGGTGTTTAATGCGAGACGCATTAATGAAGGCGCATTGGAGATGGGAGCATGCGAGGTGATTAAATGGTTTGGAGGTGGAAGCCCTATTAATCTTGGTGTTCAATCCAGATCCAACAGTCAAGATTTTTATTAGCACCTTAGCACTGAATTACCCATTAGTACTGAATTCCCCTGTGTGTGTGTATATATATATATATATAGATGTGAATCATTGAGTGAGTACATGGGTTCAACTAAGGACGTTAAATAGAAGAATCAATCGACTTCATCGGAGAAAAACTTGGCTTTATCGTCGATTCCTCACGGGTATTAATTGATAAAATTTCTTCACTAGGCAGGAATTGATGCAACTGAAACCGGGTTTGGAAGAAGACTAGAGGAGCATATGCATATGGGAGTGATGTCATAGGAACAACTTCGTGTTCTTTTTTTTTCTTCTCTTGAAACGAAAGGAACAACGTCGTTTTTGCCACTGTCTAAAGTGAATTTCATTTTTGTCGCAGAGTTCTCTCTGACATGCAGGCCTTGGCCCCTCTTATGGATGAGTTAACCAGCAGCAAAAACGAAATCGAAAACTTGGGCATGGAACTTTTTTTGAACTTGTTGAAACTTGGGTGCGGAACTTTCTTGGACTCTTTGAAACTTCTAGAAATCGAGAAACACACTGAAATCTAGAATTTTAAAATATTTTTCACGAGACTTCTTGAAATTTGCTGAAACTTTTTGAATTTTTTTTTTGTCTAAAACTTGTTGAAAGTTGAGTTCCAAAATCGGAAACTTATTGAAACTTGGACTTAAAATTTTATTGGGATCTTATGAAAACTTCTAGAAATTTTAAGCAACTGAAACTTCACAAAACGATACGAAGCTACTATACCATTGAAAATGCATTGTACATTTTTCATACAGTCCATCTATATAGTTTTAAGTATTTTGCTGATCAAACCTTAGAAAGTTTGACAGACCTAAAAAAACAGAGAGTACAAACTTGCATTTAGTTTTAATACACTCGCTGCAAACTTAACCAAACTACACTCGCTGTGCCATTGCAGGAAAGTGAACTACTATAACTGTAGGTCCCAACATCTACATGTTATATTAATTGGTACCAGAAAATTTGATGCTGCAGACTAATGCGCCGCGTGGAACATGCAAGCCCTTGCGGTTGGCCTGCTTACTGCCCAAGTAAAATTTTGAAGTGTATATGGATGAGCAGGAATTTGTGTCCAACTAAACAAGGCCTAAGGTTTATTCTTCTTTCGGGAAACTTTTGTTTTTTTTCCTTCTTTGGCCGCTGGATCTATCAAATGTCGGTGGATCAGATAACTTTTGGTAACACCCTGAAATATGAGATTATCAAACAATAGCAACTGATATTTCTTAATTATCTTTGCTGAATTCCCTCTGTAATCATCTTCCCACCTTAATCATCCATTAGCTCAAAATATTATCCAGATTTGAAATAAGTCAATGAAAGGAAAAATATATAATGAAAAAGGAAGGGATAGTGGAGCCGGTTTGGCTGTCTTGGCCTAACCAGGCCCAAGACTGTTGCTACAAAAGGAGGAGACCTAGGGTTTCCCGTTCTTGTGCTATTGCCATACGTAGCAGAGGCGAATTCACCGAGGGTTCGTTAGGCTCGAGCCTATCCACCGTTGGTGCCGTAACCCCCGGCGGCCATCAACCATGGCGCCGCCATGGACGGATGCTCGGAGCCCTGACCCCTGACGGAAGAAGAGTCAGCCCACAAGTCCACTGTCCACACCCATTTGGGGACTAATCCTCACATCCATCCCCCACCAGTCACTACATGCAATCGAACGAGAAGAAAGAGAAGACGAGTGCACACCTTGAGGCAGCTGAGCTCGATAACGGTGAAACCCTAGAGACAGGAAGCGACAGGCTAACAGGATTCGGAAGCTAGGGCAGGCGGAGACATGGCAGCCAAGTGTGAGAACTCGGGCGATTTAACTTGTAATGTTTAACCCTCCAATTGGTCCTTGCATCACCAATTAAATTTTTCACTCTCGATGTATTATGTACTTCCTAGGAGTCATAAACATCAATATCAATCCATACACAAGTTCTTACAATATCAAAACTTCATAATTTACAACATATTGAACTTACAAGGTTCAGTTTCATACAAAAGGGCCGACCGGCCAAATAACAAGACAAATATTAAGTACGCAGCGGAAAATAGTGAATAAATAGAAATAAAAACATGAATTAACAATTAATAAAGTCTCAATGGCTTGCTATAACCCGCAGGGCAACCGACTGGATTCAAACCATAGCAAATCGATGTTCCTGCGCAATCTTTTCTACCTGATTCAATCTCAATACCTCTTGTCAGTTAGTAAATGAAAGCAAATAGTGAGTACACGAATGTATTCCATAAGACTTTACCAAGCCTTTACATAGCTACATGCAAACTCTACTCAAAGGAGAAAGCTATAGGGTTCATTTTCAGCACAAAGCAATACTTCAACTGAATACAAGTAGTAGATTCAAATTGCAAGTTAGCAAACATTTTTAATACTTCAAATAACAACGAGTAAGAAACATTAGATATCAACAGAACATCTGCAGGTGGCTACCCCAGACTGTAGCACACAAACATAACATGAGAACCACTCTCAATACTACCCATCAAGTTTTAAGTTTAAATTCTAAAATATTGAGTCTAATTCTTGCACGACCTAACCAAGCATTGTCGTAACAAAGAACGTGGATACTCAAGTATATAAGACCCTATAGGGGTGTACAGCTTTACCCACATGTCAGACCGCTCCATTTGCCACCGAATAAAACACACTTTCGAAGATATGCCGGCAGAGCTAAGTCCCACGAAATGTTTTTCAATATAATGCATTAACTACGAGTCGCCTATATGGATTGAAACCTATACATTGTGTTGGAGTCACCGGTAAAGCTTCGGTCAACTACCCCTTGGGGTAAAGCCTTGTAGAACTACCAATGCTCCTCGGGCTGGAGGACCTAGACAGGAACCCACCCTGAACACCCAACACACATATAATATTTTGTTAACACAACACACACCCACCACCTGCGACTCGAAGCGAGCATGCGCCAAAATACTAAGTCAAAGGGTCTCATATGTCCATTATATAGATGCACACAAAAGCGCTTGGATCGATGAAACAAGTAAATCGGCTCTTGTTGACTCAGACACAGTGACATACCCAATAACCACACCAACAACCATTTGCTTGAGTCCAAATTGTTTTATTTTTATTTTTCCAAATCTAATAGTACAGGGTGCTAGATATATCATAATAAAAATGATTTATGTGATCAAAGTCATCGACAAAGTCGACAACCGCCCAATCTACCGGAAACTAAGCATTGCTAAGCATGACATCGCATAAGCATAATTAGACCATATAACATCCATCGAGCTCTAATTCACCAACTGAACTATTAACTTAGGCTAGTGGTAGGGTATGAACCAGGGTATGAACAATTTTAGGGAATTCATGCAAAAGGATTAACTACCTTTAATCACAAACATAATTTGATAAATAAAGCATGCATACATACAGCTGCAAAACAAGATAATAATTTTTGAATGTAATAGGATCAACATGCATCAATGGAATGGGTGTTTGCCTTTGTTTGTTAGTACTCTGGACATTCACATAATCATCTCCGTTGCACTCCTGAACCATCGTCATCTAACGATAAATGCCGACAAGCGAAAACACTTGAATAGACACCAAAATTTTAAAAGTCTCCAAAATTTATAAAATTAATAAATAAGGTATATTATGATTTAATATGAATTTAGAAATGAAAATTATTTGATTTGGAGTTTTTAAGTGAGAGATATGCCCTAAACGATTTCTGCCACAGATGAAATTCCACATAATAGAATCTGGTTATTGTTCACCAATTTGAAACTTTTTGCACAATTTTCTGGAGTTTTGGTGGAGTCACAAGTTACTAAAATGTATATAGAATAAAATTTTATGAACAACCCAATTGAATTCATCTCAATCGGAGTTCAAATGAATTTTCCAAGTTAATTCAATTTTCAGTTTAAAAATAATTCAATTCTGAAGTTAATTCAAACTTTGAAATTTTCTGGGATGGTGACATATTTAAAACTTATTCCCAGTTAAAGTACATTAAAAATGGAAACCAACAAAAGTGGTTTAACTCAATTTGGAGTTTATTTGAATTAGTTATGAATTTTTTAAGTTATTTGAATTTTTAGTGCAAATTTAATTCATTTTGGATTTTCTAATCACATTAAATACTTATCTTACGCAGGCTAATCTAGCCATAGAGAATGACAGGTGGGTCCACTGCAGTGCGTTTTTCTTTTCTTTTTAATTTCCGGTTAATACCTACTGACATGTGGTCCACATGTCATAGGCTCAGTCCAAGCAAATAGTGCATGGATGAAGGTCCCATGTGGTCCACCGGTCCATGGGCGTTCTTGTGTAGACCGGGCCCATGTGTCGTCGACTAACCGAAAAACTTAATGCATTAAACTTATTGATTTCTATATGCGGGGCCCGCATGCCATTGAAACATTACCGCATTTTAAACGAGTCATTAACTATAACTAATCATCGATTAACCCTAACGGCGGTTATTTGGTGCTAATCCTTAGCTCTGATGCGGTCGGCTCAGACGAGCGAGAGGACTCCCTACGATGCCTTCTCGAGCTTGTTCTTGGTAGTGTAGGGAATGGTGGCGCGGCTAAGGGTGAAATGGATTCCTCACCATGGCAAAGCTACCGATCACCGATGGCAAGACTCATCGAGGTCCGTAGCGGCGGCGTTGGAAGCGGCGGCGGAGGTGCTCTGACCCTAAGCCAATAACCAACCCGTCGACTCTTACAATAAAATAACACGTGCATGAGCTCTTGGAGGGTGCTAGGTGCTCACCGGACGAAGAGGTTCACAGAGGTGGACGAGAGAGGCGGCAACATGGAACCGCGACAATGACAAGTAGCTCCACTTGGAGAGGTTGTCTGAGCAAGGAGGAAGGGAAAATGAGGTAGAGGAGCTCAAGGGTGGTCAGAGGTGCTCGAGAGGAAACAATTGGGAAGTGGCTCACCGAACAAGAAAGCGGTGGTGAAGATTGCTCCTTCGGTCGGAGATGGATAAGAAGTCCAATTCTGGCAATCCCTGTTAAAGAAACTCCGCGTGAGCTTAGGGAAAAACCTACTAGTGATCTGGAACATAAAGTGACATAGCAAGAGATGGAGGAGCGTCACTGAAGCGGCCGGAACTTCGATGAGGTGTGGTGGCCGGAACAAGAAAGCTTGAGTTCCTTGCCGATTCTCTCAGAGGAAGTGAGAAGGCTCGAAAATGATGACTTGGGAAGGCAATGGGAAGGAGAAAAGGAGGTTAGGAAGCTCCAAGGTGGCCTTAAATTGGAAAGGAGACGGAGAAACGTGAGGAGGCGCGCTTGGCACTAAGCTTGGTTCATGGCTCACTGCCATGGATGAGTTGAGTGACAGAGAGGGGATGGTGAGGCGATGGGGGCATGGGAGAGTGTGGAGGACACGGGGAAACCATGGACGTGCGTCAGAAATGGTGAGCGCGGCAGTTGGTGCTGACGTATGGGCGGAGGGCGCTGGGGAGGGCACAGCGTTCGCGTAGAGACGAAGAACTGCAGCGGGGGCCCACCAGTCTGCGACTCAAGGTAAGAGGCTTGAGTCGGTCTGGTTAGGTGGCTGGGTCGGACCGGCCTCATCTAGTTAAAATTGAGTGGTTCTGGTCGAAATCGAGTGGGTGGTCGAAATCGAGTGATTCTTGTCGAAACCGAGTGGTTGGTCGAAATTGAGTGGCTGGTCAAAATCGAGTGGGTGGTCAAAACTAAGTAGCTGGTCAAAACCTAGTGGCTGGTAGAAATCGAGTCGAGTCAACTCGATTGGTTTGACCGAGTTGTTTTCAAACGGCTGAGAAGGTTGCGAATTTTTAGACAAAGTTTCCTAGCTCTTAAAATCATGAACATTTTAGGAGAGTCTAAAGAGATGGAGAAGATCCTTGTATAATTTTTCCAGGGTTTTTCATTCATTATATTTTTCTCTATAATTAATTGAAGTTCCTGCTTTTATTGTTTGACTTTTAATTTACTACATTGACTAGTTGTTTAAAAATAACAATTAAATTCAAAAAATTACAAAATTTTGTAAGTGAGTTTATAAGTTACTCCAAAACCTAGGAACAATATCTAAAGTCACTCTATTCACATGATTTGTTTGTATTCTAAATTCAAATTCAAATTTGAGCATGCAAATAAAATAAAAACCAAATAACCTCGAAAAATTCTAGAAAAATTCCAAACAAGTAAGAGGATATATAAAATCCAAATACAATATTCCCAGATATGGGTATTGATATAATTTCAAAAAAATAAAATAAAAATAAACAATTTGTATTTCTGAGATAAAGAAAGTGTATTTGCAAATTGAATTTTGATAATTCTTTTGAAAGTACCTCAAGCATTCTAGGAGCATATAAGGTCTTACTATTGATAAATATTCCCATTTTTGAAACCTTTTTAGTTTTTCCCCAAGTTCAATTTGAACTTTTGAATTGGAGAAGGGGTATTGGATTACTAGGTTTAAATTCTAATCTTCAAAATCAAAGAACTTTCAACATAGGGTTTATACTTCTCTCTGAACTAAGATTTTAAATATTGACAAACTTTAATTTTGTTTTGGAAATTTCATTTCTAGGATTTGGAAAACCAGGTTTCAACTCATTTGCTTTGAAACAAAAAGTTTTTAAAAGATCTAAAATTTCATAAATACACATTAGATGCCTAACGAATCCAACTTAGACTCCAGGCTCCACTACTCCAGCCGAGTGTAGCAGGCGACAACAAATAGGCCATGTGAGCCTCTCTAGTCTCATCTGTTTTTGGCTGGCTGCAACAACAAATAGACCATGTGAGCCTCTCTAGTCTTTTTCGATTATGATTTTTTTTGTCAATTGTAACAGAGTCAATGGAAAGAATAGAGACAAGAGCCAATTTGCTTAATTGATTGTTGTTGAATTGTTCATATATTAACAAAAAATCTACAAGCATAAGTAATTCTTAAATAATACAGGTACTACTAGTAACCTTCTAACCGATGAGAGCACAACACAAGCAAATAAGAATATATTTGCTATGTTTGTATCAATTTAGCCATGTCCTTGAGCCTACCCTCTATTTTTATCTTAGCTTAGCCCTTGGCCATCGACCATCACCTCCACCCGACCTAGCTCTTTGCCATCGTTCGTGTCGTCGTCTTCCTCGAGCGCATGCTGTATGGGTGCAAGTTGCTGCCACCACTAGTGGGCTCGCCGTCGTTGCCGTCTCGTCGTAGTCTCATGGTGGCCGTCATTGCCGTCCTCTCCTTCGCGTCCCGCGTGCCGGTTGAGTCCCTACTTCCTCCACAAACTTGCCATCGTCAGTTGTCATCGGCAGCCTCTCCACCGTCGCTCTGTGGTGGCTGCCGCCACGCAGTTGTACAATCAGCCATCGCCTCTCGGCCTCCTTGCCTCTAATGTCAAAGCATTCCTCACGGGTCGCCACCGCCGCCCTCATTTGTCGGACCGGATTTTCTAATCACGAATCCTCTCGTGAGATCACCGTGCTATTCCTGGATTAGTAGATAGCACTCACATGCACATTGTTGAATCAATCATACAAAGGTCGCCGGGCCAAGTTTTACAATAAATTTGAACGGCCAAACAATGACATCACAAAGTAGCGAAAACGACAATAGAAGCAAAAGGGGTGAGGCACATTTCTCTGAGCAAGCGTTGGGAAACCTATGTACATTCGATATTACCGAAAACTCGGATAATATAAGATGCACATAAGTACCAGCGGAGTCAGCTAGACTGAGGGAGACTAGAATAGCTAAAGCCTAAACTACGCTTCAGAAACTCGTGGGCCTTCAGACGTCTTGTTCTTCGTAGATGAAAGCTTGGATTTCACCTTACGAGGGTTTGGGGAAAGAGCGAGGATGAGCACAACCGGTGCTCGTGAGCCAACACAAAAGATGCAATATATACATGCAAGGCTTAACAAGGGTGGCTCAGATTCTTTTATTTGCTTAAAGCCACCTTTTCAATTATCATAATACAAATTCCTGAGACTTAGTATTTTAAACAAATTGCAATTTATTAAAGAGAGTAAATGCAATAATAAATAACAGTAGAGGTTCGCTCCATCAGAAACTCTACAAATGCTTAATTTGATTGGAGTTATCTCCACTCATTAACAACACTGGATACGACGATATAGGAAAAATCAAACCTCAGGCTAGATGAGCCGACCTGGTTTTCATACCACCCACATAGGTTTTTGAAATAGAACTAACTCTAGTTAAGATCCCATGTCCGCCTTTGACCGCAGACACGGCTGTTTAAACAGTTAGGCTCTGCAGAGGTTGTACACTTACCTACAACAGATAATCATACTCGTTACCCCACATAATTCCGTAGTCATGTGGTTGAGTGATAATCACAGTAACTTTTCGGACTACCTCGCCCCTTCCGTCATCTCACCCATATGGGGTTACGCCCATACGCTGTGTGGGATGTTCCCCTCAGCGACTAGAGTAGTTGAACGCGCAGTCGAACTACCCCTCAGCGATTGGCGAACTCCACCATTCATCGGTGCCCCTTTCAAGCCGGTCACAACACGCGCTTGCACATTCCCTCTATCCATCCAGCGAGATGACATTCAGGGTTTAATAATTTTACTAAGCCAAGTTGTACTTTACAGACGTGCGGTTGTACTTGTTTTACATGGGAGGTCATGATAAGATTAAGTCCTTAATCCATCTGGGCGGTTCATACTACATACCAACCATTCTCTTGCACGACGGCACCCACCACTCTTTCCATCCGCCGGATGTGGTACTAGCAAGTTGTTTAGGGTTTTGGGAGGAAAATCCAATTAACACCACACGCATGATCATTTACCCACAATGGTGTCCAAAACCACTTTCATGATTAAAAATAATGGTCAGGACATTTATTGTCCCGGTACTTAAGCAAGACTAGTATGTCGCTTAAGTACAACATATGCTAGTAATTACCATATAGTTACTAGGGTGACAAGGAATAATGGGTTTAATTATCAATGGATGACATATTAATTAAGTAATCATCAAATGGGTATTTAACTATCTTAAGTTTTAACATACATTTGATTAAAGAATTAAAGCATGCAATTTTGATAAATTAAATAAATATAAATTTGCATAAAATACAGGCTCAAAATGATCAAAGTATTGACTCGCCTGGGTCAGGTTATCGTGGCCTTGATCTTACTCAGGGCCTTCTCTGCCAGGGGTCTTGAGTTACAGTGCGTATGCGTAACACTGACCCAACATAGAGGCCAGAATGCCACTAAACTAACCTAACTGTAAATTCGAACAATAATTATCACTAAATTACAGCAAATATATCAAAGATGAAACTCGTACACGGGTCACAATAACGCAAGTATAACTATAAAGAAAATATAGTTATTTAACTCATAAGAACAAGACAAGGTAATAAACACAGATCGAAGTAAAAACTTATCCCAGCAAGCCTATTATTAGAATAATAAATTCCAACCTATCTTCTAAAACTAGCCAAAACTATCATATCTTAGCTATAAATCATCGATCGATATGGTGAGTTCTCTTATCTAATAGACCAAGTAAACATGTATATGATGTGGAATCAAGTGTACTAGCCCTTCCCAAGTGAAGCGTCGTTAACGATTACCTAAAAACAACAGTAGAGCAAGGGTGAGTCCACGACTCAATAAGCACAATAGTAAGCAATGCACAATGCTTAATCAATAGTACACAATATCATCATCAACATTAATTTTTCTCTTTTCCTTATTCTAAGGCTCAATCATTCAATTCTCTTTCTTTATTCACAGTTTCAATCATCAACTATCTTTCATTCCATGCATCTCTACACTACATGTCCACATGCACTTCTTTTGCGTATACCGGTATAGCATGAGTGTTTACCCGTCGATGACACACCCTAAAGCCCGTCCTCCTCAAGGATCGAGGACCTCCTCTACTCCCGTGGAGTTGTGATCAACATGATCACCTTCTCATATGCAATGATGCTTATGAATGCACAATTATTCATGGTTTCATCGACATTACCATTGTCCAGCAATACCATATCTAACAATAAGGAATAAGTAATGACTGTTAGCATTACTTGCAATTAAATAAGTAAAAGCACATCAATATAATGGTAAAGCATACAACGATCAACCAATGACCACTTTGTCTACCATGCACTTGTCTCTTATCCTTGTGACGTTGGAGGCGAAATGGCGACAACGCTTTGCGAGACCACACTCCTGGACAAACAATCCAAAACGCATCTCCAAATCATACATTACAACCCCATAACTTTATTCCGATCGTGATGCGCGCCTACTAAAATGACATTTTATTGCGAAACTACGGACACACGACTCTTGTCCCAGCACTAAAATTATCATAACTTTTGTTATATTCGTCCAAAAATTATATTCTTGGGCTCTCTGGAATGCTTAAGAAATTATCTACACTTTTCATGTAGAGAAAGTAAACTAATTATCTCATTTACTATTTTTAACTTACAGATTCATTAACACGTACTGCCAAAAGACGACAGTACCTTGAACCGCACTTACGAAATTCATAACTCACAATCTAATCATCTAATCAACATGATTAAATATTCTCTGAAAGCTACCAAAATTCTCTACAATTATATAGTAGATGACATCCTCAAATTACGTTCTTACGGTACTCGAAATAATAGTACAACAAAATAGCAGAATACCGATCTACTACACGATTTCTACAAAATTGTCTACTAAACGATTTCTACAAAATTGAACCACAACTAAACTAAGGACTCTTAGAGGGTTTCAGATCATTACCGTTGGAGATCAAGACGTCGAACATGAATTTTCCCGCGAGTTCCTCTTCTTCTTTCTCTGTTCTTCCCTTCTTATCCCATCTTCTTGCTCCTGTTGTCAACCTTGCGGCATCACCACAGAGAATCCCATCAGCACCTCACTCCACAGCATGCAAACCTTTCCTTAATCTCTCTCTCTCTCTCTCTCTCTCTCTCTCTCTCTCTCCAGCATGTATGCACGAATGCACACATGCATCTACTTGCAGGACTGGTAGGCGGCAAGCGAGGACTAGGGGGACTGGCAAGCAGCAAACAAGTACTAGGGGACAAGCGCAGGAAGCAGCCGGCCATGCAAGAAGGGACTCGACGCATGAATTCATTGCTAGCATAGCAGGCTGCAACAGTGGGGGAAAAGCTGATCGGCAACATGCATGCATTGCAGCCTGGAAAGGTGTTGCGTAGGGGAACAAGCAGGAGAGGGTGGAGGACTGGCGGCGGCAGGGAGGAGGGAGAGAGATGGGGACTAGGGTTGCACCCTCCCTTCTCTCCTTGTGTGGGTGGCCGGCTTCCCTTGGACCACACGGGTTGACGGCCCATTTTCTTTCCAAGGCCCTCCAAAATCTTGCATTTTTAATTAATATCTTTTTTCCAATATGATATATATATATATATATATATATTAAAACGGGATATTAATGTGTCTTTATCCGATCCTGCTCGAGTCGTTGCTTTTTTTGGACTCCAACTCCTAATTACACAATAACAAACGAGAAGATCGAATAAATCCAAAGAAGTTCAAAAGACTGAATATAATCAAGAGTTTTAAATAAGTTTTGCGATGAACGAGCTTAAGAGAGAAGATTCAGCGAGGCGGGGATGGTTGACAAAGTCAAATGACCAACTAAGTGACAGAGGAAATAGCAAAGAAACTCTGCCAGGGGTAAACAAGGGGCAATCAAAGTCGAAGGGACTTTCGTGGGGATACTCCACTTCGGATTTGGAAGATGGCAAGATATTGAGATTAACAAGTTAATCCGAATGGCTTCCCAAAATATTTTTAGAAAATGCTAAATAATTGCTAATACCGCAAAGCCTTTTGAACGATAGCGGAAAAGTTGAGTTAAATAGTTTTATAAAATATTTGACAGGATTGCAGAGACGATTACGAAGGTCATTTGCATAACATCAATTTCTAGAGCTTTTGCAAATTACGCTCTTAATCGAGACTCTCGAGTATTAGGGAAATAGATAATTACATTAACACTTCTCAATCGACGAGTTAACCATTAACCATGGGTTAACCGAATCATCATAATTCACAACACAATCATTAGAGAATAAATGATTTAGAATATTTTCGCCAAACAAGTACTCAATCGACCGCTCTCAAATATTCGTTGACTCGTAATTTAGCCAAGCGACAATTGGAAGGTTAACAATTGTGATGGGTTAGCAAAATATTGCAAGATCTATTCACATTTTTTTAATTGATCGCGAACAACTCAAACTCAAATTCGCCATCGATGTATTATGCAGGGGCCACCAATCGAGATCAGAGAGAAGCAGAGAGACAACATCATAGGGGTGAGGGCTAGGGGGCGCTCGGCGGTGGCTACCGCCGGAGGAGGCGGCGAGGCCAAAGCAGGTGCCGGGGATAGGAGGAGACCAAGGAGGCGGCGCTGGCTGGAGCGGTACTATAGAGGAGATGGTGGTGGTTGAGGCGGTCGAGCCGGCCAGGCGGCGATGGTGGCCGGATGGAGGAGAGGAAGGGGAGGCGGCACGAGCACCGGGATGACGCGGGGTGCCGTAGGCGAGGAGGCGCTGGGCGGGCCGATGGCGTGGGCGAGGAGGTCGGCGGGCGCCACAGGATGGCGAGAAACTTCGTCCAGTGAGGCGGAAGTCGGGGGCATCGGGCGGAGCTGCCGGAGGCGCTGGTCCAGTCAAAGGCCCGGAGGGGAGAAGGAGGCGGTGGCAGGCGGCTTAGGTGGCGCGAGTGGCGGAAGGGTGGGAGGAGACCGGTGAGAAGGGGTAGAAGGGAGGGGAACCTCGGCTTTATAGCCGGGAGAGAGAGTGCGATGGGCCGGAGGCTGCAGAGTGGGGAAAGCCGGACAACGCGGGGAGTTAGCGCTGGCCATGGAGCAAGAGTTGCGGCAAGCGGTGCGGATCCGGAGGAGACGGGGTTGTCGGGAGGAGAGGACGAGCGAGGAGGGGCGGGGAGGCAGCCGGGAGAGGAGGTCTTTGAGTGCGGAGAGAAAAAGGAGAAGGGAGAATAAGCCGGGCGGTGCGTTGGGGCGAGGAAAGAGAGAAAAGGGGAGGGGCCGGGTGACCGGGAGGAGGTGGGCCGGGCTCAAAAGAAAAGAATGGGTCAAAAATTTGCAAATGGAGAATTAAAATTGGAATTTGGATTTGGAAAAATGAAGGAAGGTTTGAAACACAAACCCGAGCTTAGAGGAAGCTAGGAGTTTTTGAAAATAAGGTCAAATTCAAAAAACGAGCGAAAATCAAAAATCAACTCAGAAATTAATTACCGTCTGAAAACAGCACCTCACACTCGCCGACCTCAGTCACGGGTGTGGCTGTGTGCCACCATGGATCATCGCCCTTCTCCATGGAACTCGCCGCTCTCCTCGCAGCTGCTCTTTCTGGCCGTGGACCTCGTCGACCTGCCCCAGTATCGGGGTCAAGAAAATATCCTTGGTAGTGCATGCATGCTTAGAAGCCATGGCCTCAACCTGCGTGGCTGCATGCACATGCTGTTCCTTTTGCTGGATCACCACCTAATTACTAGACTTGATAATTAGTCATATGTTATTAGTAATTATTATGCTTGATTAATGAATCACCTTGCCGAAGGTGGGTACGGCGATTGTTTGGTTGGATTTGTGTATCAGTGATGTTTTAAGTGTTTAATATTAGTCCCCATATACCAACTTCTAATATCAATGTACCTTACCATATCTCGTTGTGTCGCTATATCACTCCTTCACCAACCCCCATAATACCAAATTGCCATGGTGCCATCGTATAACTCCTTAATTATTTTTTTTCTAATACCCAATTACATGTTATCACTACGGCACTCTTGTAACCAATTCACTAATGCCAAATTAATTATCTACTTACCAACTTCCTGTCTTATTGAACTATTATCATTAAATTCTCATTTTCCACTTTACCGATTATCACATTGTCTCCCTGCTTTATCACATGCATAGGAAAAATAACACTTTCCAACAGGTCCATCCAACAACGTACATGTGTCGTACATTTCTGTTGTTTGGGTGAATGACGCACCCGGTTGCGGGGGGATACAGTCACGCGGGTGCCTGTCTATTCTCATATCTCCATGTGATTTATCGTAATTTCCATTTTCCTTTGAGTTGTTTCGTCACATATGCATTTATCCTTACACCCATCACCGTATGGGTATGACCATGTATTCTCATTATTGGGATCACACACTTGTGGGAATACATGATGCTGTCGTTTTATGTATTCCCATTATATGACTTGTTACAAGTCGGTACCGCACTTTACAATTACAAATTTACCTTATTTCAGCACATATCGATATCAGACAAATTACCTTTGGAAGAACTTCCAAAATCTTAATAGCCACGCCTTCTCAACCACGCTGCCGGTGCTAGCACTCAGCGCGTGGTGATCCTGTCCCGTACGTGTGGATACCTCGGAGGTGTTGTTGCGAAGCATCAGCACTGGGATGATCCGCAACTTGTGACGTTCACCAGAGTCGGAGGAGAAGTCACGCGATGAGTACGACCACTCGAAGAAGCGAGGCAGCGGCGAGTACGACCACTCGAAGGAAGAAGCGCGTCGTGAGTACGACTACGACTGCATCAACTCGCTACAACGACTCTACTTCCGCTACGAGTCGACGCGTCTAGCGGTAATCTCGTGATCTATTACTCGCGGTGGTTCTTTGGTTGCGTGGTAAAATTTTGTTTGTGCTATCGTAGCATTACCGTGTTTCACTACAGTGGTAAAAAAAAGAGAAAGTAGAAGATGCAATCTGATATTGTATTGTGAATATAGATGAAGCTCACAATGTGGGGTTCCTCAACCGAACGTCTTGTGCTATTGCTAAGCGAGAATAATCTCAAAGAAAAACACACGTTAAACTATGACGGCTACTGTATATATAGGGGGACGTGAGGAGATCGACCTAGGGTTGTGCGGCTACGGGAAGAGGCGTACACAACCTGGACTCCGACTTCGACACGCTTACAAGGCCCTATTAATCCTAAAACGGTGACGCAGCACCTTATCCTCTATTCATATCACGTAACTATGTCGAAGACCTGGTCGTAGGACTGGTCCTGTGGTGGTCTTTGAGGAGTCCATGCTATCTCTGGTCATATATTATGTTCAACGAGTACTGTACTCGCTTCTTTGGTCGTGGATTGCTCCCAACGAGTCCTGGCTCGCGATCTTGGTGAAACTGGTCGTATGACTTCTTGAAGTGGTCGTAGACCCTACGGAACTGGTTGTAGACCTTCTTGAACTGGTCGTAGTTCTAGATTCCTAAATACAAGTAAATCATCTCCATTAGGCAACATCATAGAGTTCTCAAATAATATACTCAGCCCTCGAAACAAATTTACCTGATAAATAAGTTGACGCGTACGAGCTCTTGTAATTGGAATAGAAAGCATAGCAAATGTGGTTGAATCCATAGGGGTCATGTTCTCATCATCCTCCCCTTCTTGAAAACAAAGCCGTCCTCGGCTTTTGATAAGCTGAAAATAGGGTAACAAAAAAACCAAGGTGTATGTATGGTATATGTAGATATCATCTGTTTTAACTGTTTTTCGTTGTTGCACAATTAAAGTTATAGAACAGCAACGATTATAAAAGCTCATTATATTATTAGCCTAAGAATAATCATATATGTTAATGAGCAAAATAAAATTTCTCATACAACAATTATTGCAACTAGTTTTGTAAATATAAGGGAAGCATTTATACAATTCAAATCTCTGAAGTTGTAAATTTGTAGTGCTAGCACAAATGAGCAAATCTACAACCTTTGGAATAAAACAAAGTTCATCTATATAATCATATTTCAATTGAGCGTTTGTAAATTCATTTAGCAAGGGTGAAAAGATTTGAAAGTTCTTCCATTCTTCAACATTATTATGCAGATTGTCAATACTAGATGATGCAATAAGAGATGAACACATAGGCGTGGGATGATCACTTAAGTTTATTTTCTTCTCATAATGAACAAGATTCTATTCACAAGAATTGTTGTTCACATTAGTAAGCTTCAATTCATCTATGTGAACACAAGTTATGCATATTCGATACACATGAAATTGATTGTCTACAAGAAGGCTATCTCCTGCATGCGAATCGAGAACACAAGCAAGAAAGTAGAAGATGCAATCTGATATTGTATTGCGAATATAGATGAAGTTCACAATGTGGGGTTCTTCAACCGAGCGTCTTGCGAGGCGCTAAGCGAATAATCTCAAAAAAAAAACCCACGTTAAACTATGACAGCTACTGTATATATATAGGGGGACGTGAGGAGGTCGACCTAGGGTTGTGCGGTCGCGGGAAGAGGCGTACACAATCTGGACTCCGACCTTGACACGTTTACAAGGCCCTATTTGTCCTAAAACGGTGACGCACCACCTTATCCTCTATTCATGTCACGTAACTATGTCTAAGATCTGGTCGTAGGACTGATCCTGGGGTGGTCTTTGAGGAGTCCATGCTATCTCTGGTCATAGATTGTGTTCAACGAGTACTGTGCTCGTTTCTCTGGTCGTGGATTGCTCACAACGAGTCCTGACTCGCCGAGTACTAGTGAAACTGGTCGTATGACTTCTTGAACTGGTCGGAACTGGTTGTAGACCTTCTTGAACTGGTCGTAGTCCTAGATTCCTAAATACAAATAAATCATCTCCATTAGGCAGCATCATAGATTTCTCAAATAATATACTCAGCGCTCGAAACAAATTTATCTGATGAATAAGTTGACGCGTACAAGCTCTTGTAATTGGAATAGCAAGCATAGCGAATATGGTTGAATCTATAGGGGTCATATCCTCATCAGTTAGTCTCGGATTTGATATCAAAATAGTTAATATCCGATCGAATAACGTCGGTAAGCGGATAGATGGATAGTTATACGGACGGATATTCGGAAACATACCACACTGCACTCTCTCTCTCTCATTTCCCCGTCTCTGCCTCCCCTCTCGTGTCCTTTCCCCCTTGTCACCCGAGCAACACTGCCACCTCGATCCGCCTCCGGCTGCATCTGCCCCCGCCGGCGACATCCCCTTGCTCCCCTCGGTTGCTTCTACCTATCCTCCCCCCACTCACCGCGCCGCTACCGATCCTAACGACACTGCCTCGATGTACCAAATCCGACGGCCTCCATCGTTGCCGGTCACCTCCTTTGGTCCGTCTCGCCTAAAACTACATCCTCCTGGCGTGGGATGGCTCGCCGCCGCCTACAACCGTGCCTCCCTCAAACCATAGCGCCGCCGCCGCCGCCGCCACCGGCGCCTCCGCAACAACGCTGAGGCCTCCCGCTATGATCCCTACCATCCGGGACCCTCGATGATCTGATCGCGCCACTACGACCCAATCGGCGCTATCGTATCCCTCGACTGCAGCGCGGCTCGCCTGTCTCCTCTCTGGCGACATCCTGACACCGACGGCCACCACTACATCTACGCTCCTTCCTCAATCTTCAAGGTGTCGCCGCGCTCGGCCGCTCCATCGGCGGCTCGGCAAGGAGCCGCCGCCTCCGCCGGCTCCAACGCAGCGTCGAGCGCTCTGGAGTACGTCAACCGTCCCAGGACAAGGACAGGCATCTCATTCACGTGCATGAATTAATCTTGTGCATGGCTCGAGCGGGTGCTTCAAGTCCATGAGTGTCTTGTGCACCGACTCCGCCTGCCGCTTTCCAGGGGAGTGCCGCCGCCTCCGCCTGGCACCGTCGGGAGCTGCCGCCTCCGCCTATCGCCCGCAGCTTGCCGCCGCCGACTCCCTTCTCGTTTCTGCGGCGGTGGTGCTAGTTGCCCTGCCTCTGGTCTTCGCGTGCGTGTGTCCAGGGCTTCCTAGCCGCTGGCTGTTGAGGCTTAGTAGTATTGGCTGGGGCATGGGTTGTTTGTTAAGGCTTTTGTCTTGTTGGGCCGGCCGAACTAACCCGTTCGATCATTATGTACCCATGTTTAACGATTAAAGGCTGGAAGCAATGGTACTATGGTTTAACGCATAACCCTTTACGTAAGCGTGTACAATTGGCCTATATTATCCGTTTTCGGTACGTAAGCGTTGTGTTGTTTTCTACATTTTTAAATAAATTCCCTGTTATTGGCTGGTCTTTCAAATTAATGCAATCTTCTTTTCATTATTCAATAAAGTCTTGACCAAACTATTAAATTATTGTTTTTTTCCTTCTTTTATGCCATTTTGCAATAACGTTCCAAGTAGGACAGCTTTCGCTAACGTACGGGGTGCTATATACACTTTTATAGACTAAATTAACTTATTAACGAGTGCTTAGTCGATTCTGATGTTGACGGGATCTTATGCACAATCATTTAATTTGGGTGAATTTGATAAATAATTAACAGGCAGGACTGATCGCCACAGCGCCAGCGCTACAGCCTACAGTACGTTCGGTTGCTATAACTCCTTTCCAATCCAAGGGCTATGAGAAATTCACCGTACTGTGCCAGTGTGAATTTCGTAAAGTAATTTAATGTTGGTAAACATAACATAATGGCTATAAATGCAGGGGCGGGGCCAGGATTAGACCGGATGGGCGATAGCTCAAGGAGAAACTTGAATTCTTTATCATCCAATTTAAGCTATTTATGAAAGGGGAAATTGAGAATTCATCGATCCTAAGCTCCTTAATTTATGATTTGTCACCTTTAAGTTTTTCTTAATAATTTGTCACTCCTAAGCACTAAATACATGTGATTTTACACCCCATACATATTCAAGTATTTTTGTTTTTATTTTGTACCAAAATCCCATGTGAAAAGACGCATTTACCCCTCCCTATTCAAGAAAAAATTTAAAAATGGCAAATCCTCAATTTTCCTTTATAAAACATAGAAGTTTTATTAAAAGAAAACTTTTTATATAAAAAGCAATAAAAAAACAAATCATGATCATGATGGATGATAACTTGAGTTTGGTGCACATTAACACTTTATCGAGCCATGGAAGGTGTGACAAAAGCTGGATACAAGGAAGAACTGCTTGATCAAATTCTAAACATGCAGGGGTGAAATATCATGCACTTATGCGGTACAAATTAGACTCAATAATAGCTTAACATTTAGGGAACAAAATAGAATCTAGATTCCACATAAGATTGAGTTCATGTGCCACAAATTAACTCCTATACTTTTTAGTTTCATCCTAAGCATTACTTAATCATATAAATTGAAATAGTAATGTCTTAGTCCAAGACTCCTACACGCTAATGAAAAGTATTAAAAATCATGAAAAAGGTAAAAGAATCATGAGGGGGTTGGGCTCACCTGTCTCTGCCCCTGTATAGATCCACCTAGGCGCATACAAAAAACTGCATATCCATTGCTGAAGACTAGTACGAATTTGTCGGACAATATTTTATATATATATATATATATATATCCTTCTTTTTTGAGATTAATGTTTTCTTTGAAAAAATGTCTTTGCACGGTATTTCCACAAGTCATAAAGTAATTTTCCAAAATAGAGAAAGAGGTGGGTCTAATGTCAAAAGGCGCACCTTGTGCATAAGTAAAACAATTTAAACTTGATGCATGTACCTGCATTTAGCGTATCTCCAATAGTTAGATATAACCTTTTCAAGACTCCTATATGCTAATGCAAAGATTGGTAGGCAGCGGCGGGGCAGGGGGTGATGGGTGCCGCGGGAACGAAGGCAGCGGCGAGGCAGAAGGTGATGAGTGTTGCGGCAGCGAAGGTAATGGCGGCAGGGGACGGTGGCAGGAGTGCGGGAGCCAGGAGTTGTCGCGGCAGCACTGAGGTGGCCAAAAAAAAAATATTATGGCAGAACTAGATGACTTGCAAGAGACTCCAAACTATACCAATCTTAGCGAAACCAGTATGAATGACTCGACGATACAAAAAAAAATTCAACAACACAAACTAACAGAAATAAATTGCAATGGCTCAAAGGGCTCGATATAAAAAACGAATCTACTATTAGAAATCTGGAAACTCTCACCGATCAATTGTAGTAAAGATACCACTTGATGAACCACGGACGTCCTAATTTGGCCTGATCTTTTGATGAGAAGATAAATTCGATAGAAGTCGCTCAACTCTCACGATCCTGGCTGCGAACTCACAAGGCTCGAAACTACACAATCGCTGAACTTCTCGACAAGTCGTTATCAACCGTGCACGAATACCTGGATGACCTGATCACGAAGATTAACCCCTGCATACACCGAAGAAGCACAGAAGAACAAGATAAAAACACAATATGATTTATTGCTAATATGAATAAAATTGGTATTGATAAGTGGGGATTCGAAAACGATCTCGCTGTCGTTCTCACCGAACAAGAGGAAAAAGTATAAAGTAGCAAAGCTAAACTTCAATTAACAAAACTCGTCAAACCTTAAGGGTAGTGGCCACTATAAAAAGGAGGAAGAGAGGGTGGCGGTGCAGTGCATTCACGTGTGAGCGATATTATATGAACGATGCTACTACTAATCCCTAGGTATCGGCTGAATTACAAGGCCTATGACCCATTTGATGCAGACGGGGTATCCGATCTTTCGATTAGATTGATAACTATCGATTTTAGTGGAGGTGACTCCTGCCATCCGACTACAACTGTACGACGATGTTTGCGCCTTAACAATCGTTGAACCAACTTGTAATACCCCGGAAGTGAATCGGGTAATTAGAAGAAGAAAAAGCCAGGAGTGAAAATCCAATTAAAGGAGGGGAATTTCTTGAATAAAACAAAGGGTTTTCTGCAACTTCTCGCCAACCTGGGCCTGGGCCGCGACACAAGAAGGGCCCATGTGGTGGCCAGCCAAGGGGGGGGTTTCCCAAACCCTAGATGACACCCCTCTTTCCCCACTTGGGCCTCCCCTTCCCCAATAGCAGTTGCCTCTCCTCCCCTCTTCCTCCCCCGGCGCAGCCCCTCCCCCAAGGTCATCCTCCCCACTGGTTCCATATTTTTCCCGGTGAGATAACCTCCCATTGGATCATCTTCGTCGCTGTTGTCCAAGGCGTCAATCAGGTCAGATTTCTACCCTCGGTTTGATCGTCAGATTGCGTAGAGTTAAAATCCGAATCAGGAGTTAAGGTCTCTTAGAAAGATGTATTTCTCGTTCTTATCTTTCTATAGGTGTAAATATCACTCAATTTGGAGTTACGGTCTAGAAGTTATGGTGGTTTTTTTCGACTGTCCAGAAGGGCCAACGAGATTAGCAGATACTTTGTGTAGCAAATATGATTTAGTTAGATGCCGAATCAGAGAGTTCACCCAACATGAAAGTTGTAGGCAATCCTTTAAGATTTCCATATTGGTAGAGCACTTGAATTTTGGTTGAGCCAATCAAAAGATACGAATTTTCTCCCACAGCAGTTGTTCCTGATTGTCAGTTTGTAGGCGCAGAAACTTGACCTGATCCTTAGGAATATCCGGGCAATATCCGGAATTATTCACAGCAGGTACGTGGTAATGATAGTAAGTTTTTAGCTGTAGTTATTATTTTGTTTCGAGTGTGGTTAGAATTTGGGGTCGAATTATGTTTAAGGGGGGTAGAATGTAATACCCCGGAAGCGAATAGGGTAATTAGAAAAGAAGCTGAGAGGGAAAATCCAATTAAAGGAGGGGGATTTCTTGAATAAACAAGGGGTTTTCTGCAACTTCTCGCCAACCTGGGCCTGGGCCGCAACCCAAGAAGGGCCCATGTGGTGGCCGGCCAGGGGGGTTTCCCCCAAACCATAGACGAAACCCCCTCTTTCCACCACTTGGGCGCCTCCCCCTTCCCCAACAGCAACCGCCTCTCCTTCCCTCTTCCTCCCCCGGCGCAGCCCCTCCCCCAAGGTCATCCTCCCCACTGGTTCCACATTTTCCCGGCGATATAACCTCTCATTGGATCATCCTCATCACTGCTGTCCAGGGCGTCAATTAGGTCATATTTCTACCCTCGGTTTGATCGTTAGATTGCGTAGAGTTAAAATCCGAATCAGGAGTTAGGATCTGTTAGAAAGTTGTAGTGCTCATTCTTTGCTTTCTTTAGGCGTAAAGATCTCTCAATTTGGAGTTACGCTCTAGAAGTTATGCTGGTTTCTTTGCGACTGTTCAGAAGGGCTGACGAGGATTAGCAGATATTTTGTGTAGAAAATATGATTTAGTTAGATGCCGAATCATAGAGTTCACCCAACATGAAAGTTTTAGGTAATCCTTCAAGATTTCTATATTGGTAGAGCACTTGATTTTTGGTTGAGCCAATCAAAAATACGAATTTTCTCCCACAGCAGTAGTTCCTGATTGTCAGTTTGTAAGCGTAGAAAATTGACCTGATCCTTAGGAATACTGGATTGCCGAATCAGAAAATCCGACCAACTAGTGTATCGTAGATAATTTTGTCATGATTCCAGAGAGTCTAAGATCACTCCGTTCCGAGCTTCGTAGTAAAAGATATGAATACTTTAGTACTGTTGTCCCGTGAGAGCTTCCGCTAGACTGTCGGGTAAATTGAGTATAATCAATATTCGAATCTTGCGTTTCGCGAAGACGGGTTAGGTGGTGTGAGTAGAGTGTACTTTTCACAGCGTTCTTATGATTAGTGATTCTCTTGTGTAGGAGAAGGGGTACCGGAGTTAGGGGCATCGTCTTTGCCTCCCTGTACTTCGTAGCGAAAAAGGCAAGTACTTTTGTATGGTTGTGACGATATGTGCTTTTCCATGTTCGAGAAATGTATGGTGAGTAATGTTTGATACGTACTTGTTCATAGTAGTATCTGATTACCATGGTTCTGTTAATGATGCTACTTTATTCATCGGATTCATTCATGCATGGAAGTAGTGTTCTTGCTACACCCACAGGAGTGGATAGTGAAGTCCCACCCTTCCAACATGGGCATGTAAGATCCACCATTCCAATGTGGGCAACTTTGGATCCCCGTTTTGAAACGTTCTTCAAACGGGCTTTGGATCCCCGCATTTTGGATAATGCGGGCATGAGTGAACACCGACGGGTGTTCACTAGCTATACCGGTATGAGTAGAAGTGAAGGGCATGCACATTCATTCATTCGTGTGTTTTCTATTATTTCATATTTTGGCTTCAATGTATGCATGACGAATTATACATGTCTTGTTCAAAGTATTCTTTTGTACTTCCCTTGCTGTGTTTTTTTGGGTGAACCACCATGACGTTATTTATGGGAGGGAGTAGACACACGGTTGCACGCACCTTTGAAATAAACCTTTGTTATTAATCTGTATTTTGGAGTTTGGACTGTAATAATAAATAACCCTTTTGATGATCCTTATTGGTTATTATTATGTTTAGGTTATGCGAGTTAGGGATTCATGCTTTCCAATTATGGTCTTAATAGTTTTACTTTGAATGGAATATCATGTTCGATTTATTTGTTTATTGTAGAAATTAGGTTGTTTGTTATGTTATGTTCCTTTCGGATAGAACCTATTTTGCTCTTTATTGTTAGGATGTTAGTAATTGTTTAGATTGTTGATTTATGATAGATATTTTAGGTAGCATCTTGGTTTTCGAATAGCCAGGGTGTTACACAACTCCAAGATGTTATTGACCTTAATAGAAGCGCGATCAACCGGAACACGAAGTTCAGTTCCTGCGAACAATCGAAGAACTAGCAAGAATAAGATGTAGGCAATCTAATATTGCGAATAAGATTGTAGTGTATATACTATTGAAAACAAAGGTGAGATCCCAAAGGCTGTCTTCACAGGTGGTCGTTCGACACAACTGAAGAACAGAAGTTTGCACAATGGCTAAACCTAAACCCAATGAAATCTGAGTTCTAACAAAGGGAGACGACAGCGCCTATATAGGGAGACTGCCAGGGGTGGCGGCCAGCGAAGTGGACACATGCCCCTAGGGTTACGAGGCCCATGGGCCCAAGTGGAGGTGGTGCATCACCCTTTTGACTCGGGCTTAGAAATAGATGTGGACTATTTTGATGATTGTGGCTGGCTCAGATATAATTTGATGATGAACTTAGATCTGTTGGAAAGTAGACTTGATAAGCTTTCCATGAAGTCCAGAAACGCCCCAAATGGAGTCTGTATGAAGAAGTTATAACCGTTTAAACTTTGTACTATCGCAACAGTCCGAATCCGAATCCAGAAAGAGTCTAATTCGAAGTCTTACTTGACTTGGACCCAAAGTGATGTGTTGACCTCTATTATGTCTTCCATGCATGTCCATGACTCCACATGCCTCTCTTTGGTCATTTCCCATGTTTCTAAGCACAATTAAATCATTTGCATTAGGTAGCGGTCTATTCCCAGTAATATATAAACATGGGAATGAATTCACCTGGTAATTAAGTTGGCGAGCACGAGCTCAGGTAAGAGGTTCTTGTACTGGTTGTGGATGAGTTGTGTGTGTAGGCACGGTTGTATCCATGGTAGGGATGTCCTCATTATCCTCCCTTTCTTGCATTTGAGTCGTCCTCGACTCAAACTCATCCTCTTCTCCCAATTATGGCTTCAAATATGCAATGTTAAATGTGGGACTAACCCCAAAATCTACAGGCAGTTCAAGCTTGTATGCATTATCATTAATCTTTTCTAACATTTTGAAAGGACTATCAGCTTTAGGCATCAATTTTGATTTTCTCAATTCAGAGAACCTATCTTTTCTCAAGTGCAACCAGATAAGATCTCCTGGTTCAAAAGTTAGATGTTTTCTCCCCTGACTACCAGTAAGTTTATATTTAGCATTCATGCGCTCTATATTCTCCTTGGTTGTCTCATGCATTTTTAAAATCAATTCAGCACATTGTTTAGCATCAAAGTTCAATTTCTCCGAAGATAGAAAAAGCATTAAATCAATAGGGGCACGAGGTACAAAACCATAAGCAACCTCAAAAGGGCACATCTTGGTAGTAGAATACAAGGAACAATTATAAGCAAACTCAATATGAGGCAAGCATTCTTCCCATATTTTTAAATTCTTTTTCAACACAGCCCTAAGCATTGTAGATAAAGTTCTATTCACAACTTCAGTTTGTCCACCAGTTTGGGGACAACAACTAGTAGAAAACAACAGCTTAGTCTCCAATTTAGCCTATAAAGTTTGCCAAAAGTGGCTAAGAAATTTAGCATCATGATCTGAAACTATAGTATTAGGCACACCATGTAAGCGAACAACTTCACGAAAAAATAAATCAGCAATATGGGCAGCATCATTGCTCTTATGACATGTTATAAAGTGGGTCATCTTAGAAAATCGATCAACAACCACGAATATACTATCCCTCCCCTTTTGTGTTCTAGGCAATCCTAAAACAAAGTCCTTCGAAATATCTTCCCATGGAATGCTAGGAACAGGTAGAGGTTGTATAAACCATGAGGATTAAGTCGTGACTTAGCTCTTTGACATGTAGTGCAGTGAGCAATGTAGCGCTCGACGTCCCGTCTCATCTTTGGCCAAAAGAAATGATCATGAAGTATATCTTCCATTTTTTCATGCCAAAGTGTCCCATCAGCCCACCTCCATGCGCTTCCTGTGATAACAACAAACGAACGGAGCTAGCTGAAATGCATAGCTCGTTAGCTCTAAACACAAACCCATCATTAATGACAAATTTATTCCACGTTTTCCCTTCTTTACAATTCAACAATACATCTGTAAAATCAGCATCATGCACATATTGCTCTTTAATAGTCTCTTATCCAAAAAATTTAAAGTTAAGTTGTGGAAGCATGGTATATATCCTAGACAAAGCATCAGCAATAACATTCTCATTTCCCTTCTTGTGTTTTATGACATAAGGAAAAGACTCGATAAATTCAACCCACTTTGCATGTCTGATTAAGTTTACTTTGACTTCGAATATGTTTTCAAGATTCATGATCAGAATGTATAACAAATTCCTTGAGTCATAAATAGTGTTGCCAAGTTTCTAAAGTTCAAAATAGTGCAAATAATTCCTTATCATAAGTAGAATAGTTCAAACTAGGCCCACTCAATTTCTCACTAAAGTATGCTATAAGTTTACCTTCTTGTAACAACACGCCACCTAAACCAATTTACTGCATCACATTCTAGTTCAAAAGTCTTATTAAAATCAGGGAGTTGAAGTAGGGGTGCATGTGTTAGCTTATCTTTCAGCGTGGTGAATGCCTTCTCCTGCGTGACTCTCCAAACAAATGGCACGCCCTTCTTGGTGAGCTCATTCAATGGTGCGCGATGATCTTTGAAATACTTCCGGCGGCGATAAAATCCAGCAAGTGTGACCGTGTCAGGAGTCGACCAACTCTGTATTGCTTCAACCTTGGCTTGATCAACTTTAATTCCCTGCAGGGTAACAATATAGCCAAGAAACACGACTCGATCGGTGCAAAAGGTGCACTTCTCAATGTTACCAAATAAACGTGCACCACGTAAAGCATTAAAAACAACTTGTAAATGGTCAAGATGTTACTCTAACGATTTGCTATATATCAATATATCATCAAAATAAATCCCCACAAATCTACCAATTAAATCACGCATAAAACTTCGTTCATTAGTCGCATGAAGGTGCTAGGTGCATTACTTAAGCCAAAAGGCATTACTAACCACTCATATAATCCGAACTTAGTTTTAAATGTTGTTTTCCATTTATCACCTATTTTCATGCGAATTTGATAATATCCACTCACGCAAATTCAACCTTGTAGAAGACAACAGAGCCACTCAATTCATCAAGCATATCATCTAACCTAGGAATAGGATGACGATACCTAATGGTGATATTATTGATTACTCTACAATCCACACACATGGGCCATGATCCATCTTTCTTAGGCACTAAAATGACAGGAACAACACAAGGACTAAGAGATTCGCGCACATACCGCTTATCAAACAATTCTTGAACTTGGCTGAATTTCTTTAGTTTCTTCCGGATTGGTCTGTATGGTGCGTGATTGGGCAATGATGTGACGGAATTAAATCAATTTGATGATCAATCCCTCAAGCGGTGGCAACCCCGGTATGTCCTTGAGAAGAGCGTCTTTCTACTCCGCAAAATGTTAGTGATAGCAGGAGGCAAAGAAGAAGGTGTATCCTCAAATAAAAATAAAGATTATTTGCAAACTAATGCATAGTAAGTAGAATTACTAGCATCCAATTCAGTCATATCAGATTTGGTAGCAAGAAAACTAGCACCTTTCAATTTAATTTGTTTATTCTTCACATGAGCAGATTTATGTTCTTTCTTATTATGTTTCTCAAGCTCTTTTGCTACAATTTGATGTTCGCTCTTAGCATTCTTTAGATTTTTCTCTCTACTGGCTCTAGCAAGTTCATCTTTAACAATTTGTTTAGGAGTCATGGGATGCAGCATAATTTTCTTTCCTTTGAACATGAGAGAGTATTGATTGTTCCTACCATGATGCACACAATCAGTATCGTATTGCCAAGGCCTTCCTAATAACAATGAACAAGCTTGCATAGGAACAACATCGCAATCAACATAATCATGGTATGAACCCATAGAAAAATTTACTCTCACCATTCGTGTTACCTTCAACTTACCCTTTGTTGTTGAACCATTGAATATGGTATGGGTGGGGATGAGGGTTGATTTGCAAAGCAACCTTCTCCACTATATCCATACTTGCTAAATTGTTACAACTCCCACCATCAACAATTATGTGAATCGAGCGTTCCTTGACAACGCCCTTGATTTGCAACAAATTATGGCGCTGACTTTTGCTCGGTAAGAGACTTGAGCACTTAGTACATGTTGCACTATAATGCTCAAATATTTGTCGGCATCTTCGGCGCCAACATGTTCCTCCTCATGTTCGGTTTATTCATCATGTCTTGTAGGGTCAGTTGCAAGCATAGCATATATTTTATCATCAAAATCACTAGCAGAGGAATACCCACCATCATCGTGTATAATCAGTACACGCTTATTTGGACAGTCCCGCATCATGTGTCCATAGCCTTTGCAATGATGACATTGAACATCCTTAGTTCGTCTTATCGATCAACCGAAGAAGAGGTTTTTGCCGAAGCTTGTGGTGCTGATTTAGTTGCTTCAGAAACTCGTGGTGCTGAATTTGAAGTAGCGAGACGCTGCTTGTTGTTGGAGGGTGGCAGTGGAGGTGCACTGGTGGCCAGAGCAGTAGAGGTGCGTGGTGTCTATGAGTTTGTACGACCTGCAGAAAAATTAGATCGTGTCCTCGTCTAGCGTCCCTGCAATTCACGTTCAGCTTTACAAGCAAGATGAAACAATCTAGTAATGGAGTTGTACTCTTTATAATCAAGAATGTCTTGAATTTCTCGATTCAACCCTCCCAAAAACCTAGCCATTGATGCCTCCTCATGTAATACCCCGAAAATCGGATCGGTAAATTACAGAATTAGCCAGGAGGAGAAAAGTGAACCGCCGCCTCCACCTTCCCCCTGCTGTGTGCCGCCCCTCCTCACCTCTCCCCTGCGCCACCACCTTCTCCACAGCCCCTTCTACCTCCCCGGCGAAGCCCGTTGCGGTGGTCCATTGGAAGGAAGGCGAGGAGGTGACTTTTGGAGGCCCAACCAAGGAGAAGTAGCAGATCAGATTTGTGTAGCATGGTTTCTCGTCAGTTTTGGGTAAGATACGTACGTTTTCCGATCTGATCACCTCTTAGAAAGTTGTAGCTCTCGGTTTTATCTTTCTTTTGGCATGAATATCACCAGATTAGGAGTCACGGTTTAGGAGTTAAGCTAGTTTTACCGCGACTGTCCAGGAGGGTTGACGTGAATTGGCAAATTATCTTGTCTAGCCAATTTGAATTTTTAGAGGCCGAATCAAATGCCACCCAAAATGAATGTTGTATATAACTCTGTAAGATTTCCAAGTTGATAAAGAACACAATTTTTAGAGTTGCCAATCAAAAGTTATGCAAGTTTTACCGTCGCTGTTTTCTGTCTATCAGATTGTTAGGACAGAGAACTTCACCTGAATATTAGGGCTAGTAGGAGGCCGAACCAGGGGATTAGACCAACTAGGTTTTTGTAGACAGTTTTATCATGATTCCAGAGAGACCAAGATCACCTTGATCCGAGTTTTGTAGTGAAAGTTATGATATTTTGTAGTACAGCTTTCCTGGGAAGCTTTCTACCAGTCTGCCGGGGGATTTGGGTAGAACTTCTATTCGAACCTTAGGGCTTGAGGAATTGGATTAAGGGGTGTAATCGGAGTCCATCTTTCAGCGTATTTATTATTACCAGTATGCTTGTGTAGGAGGCGGAGTTCCGAAGTAAAGGCACCCATTTTGCTTCTTCGTGTGCCGTAGGGGGGAAAGAAAGAAACATGCAAGTACAATAGTGGTAAATTGTACGTGATCATTTGTTCATGTTTATTATGTTATGAGTATATTGTGTTAATCATGGATGCTTGAATGTTATGGATATCAATGCTCGCAAATGCTAGAAGTATGCGTAAGTTTCATTTATGCATGATGATTTAAAGTATTGACCATGTGCATCATGATATCATATTAGAGGCATGATCACATGGTGACCAAGCATTAATTGAGGTCCCTGTCATGAATATGATGGGATTTTGGGTCCCAATACTTGTGGAGTATGGGCTAAGATCTCTGTGCTAGAAGGCACAGGCATGGGTGTGCATCGACGGATGCACACTCCGCAATACCGGTATATGCAAAAGAGAGAAAGAAAAGTGCATTTGAACAGTTTGCATTGCATAAGCATGAGACATATTTCTTATTGGGTTTTGTGGATGGATGTTGTTAATTACAGATTGTGTTGGCTATTGTCTTGCTATTTGTACTTTCTTTGAGTCTTGGACTCACTCTTGCGATGTTGTGTTTTTAGGTACCTCGTTTATGACAAAGATGCATGGGAGGGAGTAGGGTTGCTTTGGTTGCACTCACTACTACACATTCTTTAAAAGATAATTATCATTTAGACCGTACCTTAATAATAAGCAAACAGCTTAAGGATTAACTTTGGCTATACTTGAATGCATTGGTTTATTTGTAATAATGAGAGTGGTAAATTTTAATTATGCTTGCTTATGCTTTATTTGAGTAGATTATTTATGAATGCTTGATGAACTTTGGATGTTGAAATAGTGATAATTTTATATGCATCTGTTGGAATCTCTGGTAAACTTAGTTATACAAAGGAGATTCTGCCGAAATTTATTGTAGCGTCTTAGATTTGTATTTGTTATATTGTTATTTTAGTAGCATTCCAGGCTCATGTTGGGCTGGGGTGTTACACCTCATTCTCATCTAAACCACAATGCAACATACCAATTTGTAATTCTTGATAGTAGTCTTCCACAGACTTTATACCTTGTTGTAAGCATTGTAATTTATTTAACAAATCACGAGCATAATATGAGAGAACAAATCGATGGCTCATAAGCAATTTTAAAGTCTCCCAAGTGTTAGGTATGTTATTGGCATGTTCACGGCAATGTTTTTTCCACCAAAACAGAAGCAAAGTCGGTAAATTCACTAGTAGCAGCCCTAACTCGTCTAATATCAGGAAATTCATGGCAACCAAATTTTTGATCAACAGCCAGTTCCCAATTAAGATATCCATCAGGATCATATTTACCATTAAAATAGGGTATGATGAATTTAACCTTAGCAAAAGAATCATCGTGGTTACGTACCTCACGTCAGAGGGGGTCTCGTCGCATACCTTGTCGATTAAAATGCAACTGTCGATGAGCTCGATCGTTTTTGTGGTTAACAATATCATTGGCCTCGGTATCAGTCACGTAGTCGAATTTATCTTGTCCCTCTACCACTGGGGCAGCAGGGGGAACAGTAGTGGATGTCTAGGCAATTTCATCAAGGCGCGCCATAATACTTGCCAAATAAGATTGTAGTGTATATAGTATTGAAAACAAAGGTGGGATCCGAAGGTCGTCTTGATGTAGTCGTCAAACACAATGAAGAACATAAGTTTCCACAAAGGCTAAACCTAAACTCAACGAAATCCGAGTCCTAGCAAAGGGAGACGGCGGCTCCTATATAGGGAGACGGCCAGGGGTGGTGGCCAGCGAGGTGGATGCACGCCCCTAGGGTTACAAGGCCCGTGGGCCCAAGTGGAGGTGGCGCATCACCCTTTTGACTCGGGCTTAGAAATAGATATAGATTATTTTGATGATTGTGGCCATCTTGAATAGAATTTGATGATGAGATTGTATCTGTTGGAAAGTAGATTTGATAAGCTTTCCATAAAGTCCAGAAACACCCCAAACGGATGTGATCGTGTAAGTCCAGAAAGTAGATTTGTGAAAATCCAGTAAGTCCGAGAAGTCCAGAAAGTAGATTTGTGCAAATCCAGTAAGTCCGAGAAAACTCCGCACTTATGTGATCGTGTTAGGAGTTGACCAACTCTGTATAGCTTCGATCTTAGCTTGATCAACCTCAATACCCTGTGAAGTAACAATATAGCCAAGAAATGATACTCGATCAATGTAAAAGGCGCACTTCTCAAGGTTACCAAACAAACGTGCATCACGTAGAGCATTAAAAACAGCATGCAAGTTTCATGATGTTTCTCTAATGTTTTGCTATAGATCAATATATCATGAAAATATACCATCACAAATTGTCCTATGAAAGCATGTAAAATTTTATTCATTAATCTCATAAAGTACTAGGTGCATTAATTAATCCAAAAGGCATCACCAACCACTCATGTAATCCAAACTTAGTTTTGAATGTTGTTTTTCCTTCATCGCCTAACTGCATGCGAATTTGGTGATATCCACTGCGCAAATCAACTTTAGAAAACGCAGTAGAGCCACTTAATTCATCAGGTATATCATCTAGCCTAGGAATAGGATGATGATATCGAATAATATTATTATTGATAGCTCTATAGTCAACACACATATGCCATGATCCATCTTTCTTAGGTACCAATATCACAGGGACAACACAAGAACTAAGACTTTTGCTCGTACACTTTGCCAAGCAAGTCTTGCACTTGACGTTGAATTTCCTTAGTCTCTTCGGGATTGGTTCTATATGGCGCATGGTTGGGAAGTAAGGCGTCTGGACTTAAATCAATTTGATGCTCAATCCCCCTAATTGGAGGCAGCTCTGGGGGTATGTCACTTGAAACACATCAACAAACTCACGCAAAATATTAGCAATAGCAAGAGACAAATAAAGAGATATATCTTGAAAGGAAAACAAGGCTTCTTTGCACACTAAAGCATAACAATTAGATTTGTTATCTTCCATCTCACAAATATCGATTTAGTAGCAAGGAAAATGTAACTTTTCAATTTAATTTTACATTTCCTAATATTAGATTCTTTCTTCTTCAGGTGCACAAGTTCTTGAGCTACAATATGATTTTTCACTTTTGCTAATCTCTTTTTATCTATTAGCTCTCTCTAATTCATCCTTTAAAATGGCTTCAAGAAACATGGACAGCAAAGTGATTTTCTTTTCATTAAACATGATAGTATACTTATTAGTTTTACCATGATGCACTATATCTCTATCTTTTTGCCAAGGCCTACCTAATAACAAAGAACATGCTTGCATAGGTACTACATCGCAATCAGCATAATCATGATAAGAACTAATAGAAAAATGTACTCTCACAATGCGAGTTACCTTCAGCTTGCCACAATTATTGAACCATTGAATGTAATATAGGCGAGGGTGCTGTTGTGTGGTCAATGCAAGCTTCTCAACCATGTACATGCTCGCAAAATTATTGCAACTTCCTCCATTAATGATCACTCGACAGGAACGCTATTTGATGACAAGCTTTGTTTGGAACAGATTGTGGTGTTGATTTCGCCAAGACGCTCCATTTATGCACCAAGTACACACTTCACTATAAAACTTAAATACTTGTATAAAATTTCAGCACCATATTGTTCCTCGTCGCGCTCAGAATATTAGTCATCACCTGCGAGGTCAGTTGCAAGCATAGCATATTCTTCCTCAATGTCACTAGCTGAAGTATACTCACCATTATCCTTTATCAAGAGAGCCCGCTTGCTAGGGCAATCCCGCATCATGTGTCCATAGCCCATGCAGCGATGGCATTGTGTTTCTCGTGCTCTACCCGTTGAAGCAACCGAAGATGAACTTTGTGGGGGGCTTGTACCATCCTCTTGTTTGTTTCTGGTGCGCGTGATGGTGTAGTGGAAGTAGATGGATGCCGACTATTGGAGGAGTTTGTAGGTGCAGGTGTTCGGCTGGAGGGGGTAAATGGTGCTCTTGATTCTCTTGAGTTGTGCGACCTGCAAAAGAACTTGCAAAATTTTCTTTGTTTCTAGATTGACATCCATGTACCTCTGTCTCAGCTTTACAAGCAAGATGAAACAAGTGAGTGATAGAATTATATTATTTATAGTCAAGTATGTCCTAAATTTCACGGTGTAAACGTCCCAAAAATCTAGCCAACTTAGCATCTTCAATTTCTTCTAAACCACAACGCAACAAACCAGTTTGCAATTCTTGATAATAATCCTCTACATAACTACTACCTTATCTTAAGCGTTGTAATTTATTAAGCAAATCATGAGAATAATATGAAGGTACAAATCTATGTCTCATTGCTCTCTTCAAAGTATTCCATGTTCTAGGTATGTTCTAATTAGTACGACAATATTCACTCCACTAAATAGACGCAAAATCAGAAAACTCACTATTAGCAGTCCGAACTTTCTTATCTTCAGTGAATTCATGACAAGTGAATTTTTGTTCTACGGTAAGCTCCCATGTGAGATGAGCATTAGGATCATATTTTCTAGCAAAAGGAGGCGCAATAAACTTAATTTTACCAAATGCATCATTATGGTCACGTACCTCACGTTGATTTCTTCCCATACCTTGACGATTTTGACGAAGCCGACGATGGTTGCGATCATTGTGAACATTGAATCCATCGGTTTCCGTATCAGCAGTGTAGTTGTTCACGTCTTTTTCTTCCACCTCATCTGCCCAAGAGCAGTCAACAGGTGGTGTGCGGCAAGCAAGAGGCTTCTCCACTCTTGGCCCACCCTGGGCAGTCGTTTCAGCAAGTGGCTGATGTTCGAGGAATGCAACGCGTGTGTGGAGTACCGCGAGGTTGTCATTGATCTTATCCAAGGCATTACATATGCTCTCACCGAGCGAGTGCTCAATGTGCTGCACGAGCTCTCTAGTGCTATGTGTGAAAGACCCCTCACCCGCATGATCCAAAGAGTGGTGGTTGTTGTTTTCGCCATGTGTAGATCCGTGTGACCCTGCTATTGTTAGTAGAAAATAAAGAATAAATCACAGTGTATATGTCCCTATGGACTACATGGTTTTGGAGTTTCACAAGTCACTCTCTCACAACGTCTTACCAAGCTCTTACAAGCTCTTACCAATGCAGCAAGAAGGTGGTACAACCGGTGGATGGTTCGCGATACTCTCACTTATGAATAGTCCAACGATTGCGAGGAAAGCGGTTTTCTTTGAGTTAGTAGAAAGTGGAGCTTGGAAGGCTAGTATATAGCAAAGGAGTAGCAATTGTTCAAATCAGTATGCAAAGTTGAAAAGTAGTTCAAAGTACTAGTCACAAGTGCTGGTCCTATTATAAACCAAGCCTAGTTAGTGCAACTCACAAGAACGACTAGGAGCAACAACGGGAAGGCTAGCACAAGAACTATCAAAGCAAGTGAGCAATGAATAAACTATGTCAATCTAAATAAGGAAAAAAAATCAAGTAAGGAGCCAGCTCTGAATTTCTTTTTTTTCTTCTTCTCTTTCCTTTTTTTTGCTCTGTGTTTTTTCCCTCTGTTTTTTTGCTCTCTGTTTCTTTTTTTGCGAATCTGCACCTGACTCAAATCTCTTCAAATACCTCTTTCGAACTTAGGGAGGTATATGGATCATAAACTTTTTATAAAAGGCAGGGGTATAAAGGTAATTAAAAAAATTATCTCTCTCTAAACTCTGATTTTTTTTATCGTGTTGCTAAAGTCAGATGAATCTTAGGTTTCCTTCTGGCAACACGAAACAACCTCTTTTTGCTCGCGGCAGTAGGGTGGCTGGTTGTCGCGGCAACAAGATGGCAAAACTATGGTAGAGCGAGTCGGTGCTGCGGTAGTGATTAGCAATGGTGGCAGGCGCTGTAGTGGTCGAATGATTGCCGCAGCAGGCGTTTTGGTGGCTGCAGCAAAGATCAGCAGGGGTGATGGGTGCTGTGGCAGCAAAGACAGTGGCGAGGCAGGAGGTGATGAGTGCTACGACAGCAAAGGTAATGGCGGCAGGGGACGGTGGCAGGAATGCGGCAGCTAGGAGTTGTCATGGCAGCACTGAGGTGGCCGAAAAAATTACTGTAGCAGAACTAGATAACTTGTAAGAGACTCCAAAATAGACCAATCTAGACAGAAACCAGCACAATGACTCGACGATGCAACAAAAATTCAACAACACAAACTAACAGAAACAAATTGCAATGGCTCATAGGGCTCGATATGGATGATATATGCAATATTTTTTATCAATTTTCTGGAATCTAGGTATGAAAAATGAATCTACTACTAGAAAACTGAAAACTCTCACCAATAAACTGTAGCTCTGATACCACTTGATGAACCACGGATGTCCTGATTTGGTCCAATCTTTCGATAAGAAGATAAATTCGGTAGAAGTCGCTCAACTCTCATGATCCTGGCTGCAAACTCATAAGGCTCGAAACCACGCAATTGCTGAACTGCTCGACAAGTCGTTATCAACTGTGCACGAATACCCGGATGACCTGATCACGAAGATCAACACCTGCATACATCGAAGAAGCACGCAAGAACAAGGTAAAAATACAATCTGATTTATTGCAAATATGAATAAAATTGGTATTGATAAGTGGGGTTTCGAAAACAATGTTGTTGTTCTCGCCGAACAAGAGGACAAAGTATAAAGTAGCAAAGCTAAACTTCAATCAACAAAACCTGTCAAACCCTAAGGGTGGCAGCCACTATGTAAAGGAGTAAGAGAGGAGCAGCGGCCGTGGGTACTGTTCATGAACAATACCATATGAACAATTGCAAACCCTAGGTATCGGTAGGAATTATAAGGCCCATGGCCCATTAGCATATGTGGCGCACCACCAAGTTTCTTTACTCAAATATTGCTAAGTGTTGGCCTAAACAACTTGATATATAGTCTTTATGCTAGATTCGGCTAAGCCTCAGTATAGAAATACCCATTCCTCGTATGATCATCTCCATGCTTAGTGCTGCCATCATCTCCATTTAGCTTACCTCCCGATCCTTGATTCCTAAGTAAAATAATATCACGTGCTTTAGGCAACATCATAGAGTTCATAGAATATGGATGCACTCAGAAATGAAGTCACTGATAATTTAGTTGGCGAGCACGTGCTCTAGTAATTGGTCATTGCACATGAGAAGTAGTAGGGATGGTTGTATTAGTGGAAGGATGTCCTCATCAAAAACTGCCACGACGTAACGTATCGAAGAGGACGGAGAGGAGATGATGGCTCATCGGCGCGGACGGACCTTGAAGGAACGACAATGGTGTCATTGTTGGCGGCAGAGAGGTGGCGCGGCGCATGAAGGGGAGCGGGAGTAGGAGGCGAGCTGGAGCAGAGGGGCGGTGAGGCGCGCGTGGAGCGGGCGTGGTGGAGGCGACACATCACGGCGTGTGGAGGCGCCACGCCAGCGTGGAGGGAGCGGGAGCAGGAGGCGAGAGGAGTGGTGCGGCATGCGGAGGGGGGAGTGGAGGGGGTGGCATGGGCAGGGGGAGGTCGGGGCACGAAGAGGAAAAGGAAGTGTGAGGAGCAAGAAAAGAAGGGTAAGATGGGTATTTTGACAATTTTATAGTGATTAACGGCGGTTGGACGTAACGACGCTAACGAGAGTCGTAAAAACGAAATGAAAGTTGAGATCCGATGGCAATGAAAAGAGGAGGAGTTTCACGATGGTATTTTAGGGACCCGGTCAACTTCTAGTGGCAAAGAACGAATTAATCCTTAGTTTTATTTGTTTTTTGTATTTATAGGGTTCACTTGGGTTTTATTTTTGTATAGGTTAGAATTTATTTTATTTTTGTATTTTGTAGGTTTCATCATTTATTTTATTTTTGTATAGGTGAGGCAAGAGGTGATGAGTGCTACGACAACAAAGGTAATGGTGGCAGGGGACGGTGGTAGGAGTCGGCACCAGAGTTGTCATGGCGACCGAGGTGGCCGGAAAAATTATCAGAGTGAGAACTAGATGACTTTGCAAGAGACTCCAAACTAGACCAATCTAGGCGAAACCAAAGACAATGACTCGACGATGCAATAAAAATTCAACAACACGAACTAATGAAACAAATTGCAATGGCTCATAGGGCTCGATATGGATGATAGATGCAATATTTTTGGTAATTTTCGGACTCTAGGTATGAAAAATGAATCTACTACTAGAAAGCGAAAACTCTCACCAATCAACTGTAGCTCGATACCACTTGATGAACCACGGATGTCTGATTTGGTGCGATCTTTCGATGAGAAGATAAATTAGATAGAAGTTGCTCAACTCTCATGATCCTGGCTACGAACTCACAAGGCTCGAAATCACATAATTGCTGAACTGCTCGACAAGTCGTTATCAACCGTGCACGAATGCCCGGATAATCTGATCACGAAGATCAACACCTGCATACACCGAAGAAGCACGCAAGAACAAGGTAAAAACACAATCTGATTTATTGCAAATATGAATGAAATTGGTATTGATAAGTGGGGTTTCGAAAACGATGTTGTTGTTGTTCTCACCGAACAAGAGGACAAAATATAAAGTAACAAAGCTAAACTTCAATCAACAAAACCCACCAAACCCTAAGGGTGGCAGCAACTATGTAAAAGAGTAAGAGAGGGGCAGCGGCCATGGGTACTATTCATGTATGAACAGTACTATGTGAACAGTGCCAAACCCTAGGTATCCAGCCGGAATTATAAGGCCCATGACCCATTAGCATATGTGACGCACCACCAAGTTCCTTTACTCAAATATTGCTAAGTGTTGGCCTAAACAACTTGATATATAGTCTTCATGCTAGATTCAACTAAGCCTCAGTATAGAAATATCCATTCCTCGTATGATCATCTCCATGCTTGGTGCTGCCACCATCTCCATTTAGCTTGCCTCCCAATCCTTGATTCCTAAGTAAAATAATAGCACGTGCTTTTGGCAACATCATAGAGTTCATAGAATATGGATGCACTCTGAGAAACGAAGTCACCTGATAATTTAGTTGACGAGCACGTGCTCTAATAATTGGTCATTGCACATCAGAAGTAGTAGGGATGGTTGTATCAGTGGAAGGGATGTCATCATCAAAAACTATCACGACGTAACGGATCAAAGAGGACGGAGAGGAGATGAGGGCTCATCGGCGCAGACGGACCTTGAAGGAACGACAATGGTGCCATTGTTGACGGCAGAGGGGTGGCGCGGCGTGTGAAGGGGAGCGGGAGCAGGAGGCGTGCAGAGGCGAGCTGGAGCGGAGGGGCGGTGAGGCGCACTTCGGGAGCGGCGCGTGGAGGAGCGACACATCACGGCGTGTGAGGGCGCCACAGCGTGTGGAGGAGCGGGAGCAGGAGCAGAGGGGAGCGGCGCAGCATGCGGAGGGGCGTGGGATGGAGGGGAGGTGGCATGGGCAGGGGGACGTCGGGGCACTAAGAGGAAAAGGAAGTGTGAGGAGCAAGAAAAGAAGGGAAAAGAAGGGTAAGATGGGTATTTTGACAATTTTATAGTGGTTAACGGCGGTTGGACGTAACGACGCTAACGAGAGTTGTAAAAACAGAATGAAAGCTGAGATCCGATGGCAATGAAGGGAGGAGGAGTTTCACGATGGTATTTTAGGGACCCGACCAACTTCTAGTGGCAAAGAACAAATTAATCCATAGTTTTATTTATTTTTGTATTTGTAGGGTTCACCTGGGTTTTATTTTTGTATAGGTTAGAATTTATTTTATTTTTGTATTTTATAGGTTTCACCATTTGTTTTGATATAGGTTAGAATAATTCTTTGTTCTCGGGGTGAGGGTGTGAGTTATATATAGGAAGTGAGGGGGATTATGAGAGCGGTTAGATCTCCATCCAAGGGTCGAGAAAAGTGAGTGAAATTGCATGATGAATTCACAATCCCTTAGAATATTTCAAGTTGGATTAGAAATCATTGAAATCGACTTGGCTCGACAGTTAGTACAAGATTAGATACAAATAAGATTAATGAACAATATACAATATACTTAAGTTCCCATCGCCATTGTCGGATCAATTATATGTGTGATATATCGATTCGTTAAGGAACTAACCGTTATGTGATCAAGCTGATTCAATTCAACTCCAATTCTACTTCTATGGTTGGGTTTAGATAATTTTTAGGGATGTATCACGATTTCTCAATCTTTGGTGAATAATTATTTAAAATACGACCATCGTGTCCTCGATTTCATTCAAGGCGCCTTGCGTAGTGACATGCATTCCCATTGGGTGCTTTTAGAGCAACATGGGGCTTAGGTGCGTTTGCGCCTTAGACCCGACTTATCTCAATTTAGGGAAAAATGCGACTTTTTCTTAGATTTGAAGTCCCCATGGAACTTTCTTTTGTTAGAACCATCGACTTGATTCACAAGGTCTTTCTTCTCGTTCTAATCCTCTCTTCCTCCTGGACATACATGGCGATTAAATCGCTCATGTTCCATTTTCCTTTTGAGTATTATAATTAATCTTAAATGCGATGTAATCGAAGGAAGAGAAGTCATAATGAAATGGACAAGAAAACCATCGGATATTTCCATGTCCATGCCTTTAAGTTTTCCGACCATGTCGGTCATCATCATTATATGTTCCTTATCTTCTTGATCCCATCATACTTAGTAGTCAAGAGCCTCTGGATCAAAGTACTGGTATAAACTTTTGTGGAGCCTTTAAATTTCTCCTCAATAGAAGCCAAGTATTCCTTAGCATTTTCAGAATCGGGAATTGCTCCCCTGATCCCGACTGAGATAGAGGTCTTCATAATCATCAGTGATAGGCGGTTGGACCGCTCCCATCTTTCAGCATTAGTATCATAGAATTTCTTTTCTCATCGTGTCGTCCTCACCGCGATGGGAGGAGCGGAGCGCACCCTTAGTGCATAATCAAGGTCTATAACTCCAAGGACAACTTGGATTCTTTCTTTCCAAGTGGGAAAGTTACTTCCCGTAAGCTGCTCAATGTTGTCTATTGTAGCGGCAACATTTGAAGTATTTATCGCTGAACATTAAAATACAGGGAAAAATTAGAAATAATATAAAAAATATTGCATGCAATTAACCCTACGTTGGTCTGATTAATAACATGCAAAATTACAGTTCTAGTTTATATCACCGTTGGGCAGAAAATAAAAAAAGAACTTTAACAATTAATGTGGCGACACATGACTACAAACAACGTTGGTCAGTATGTAATCATGTGTATACAAAATGCCAAAATAAAACATAAAAATCTCTAATTAAAATATCTCGTTGGTTCAACCTGAGCCTAAGGATGCCATTGCGACTTAGTGTCGGTCGGCGTCGGCGGAAAGGGGTAGAAGAGCGTCGACCTGAGGCGAAGATGTTGTAGTGGTGACGGTGGCGTCACGGTGATGCCGACGGTTCTGGCCTTCGTTCACCTCAGCGCTCGTTACCGATCGGACGTGTGCGGGATATTCTTGGGTTTGAACTACACGCCCAAAACCTGCCGAATCCCTCTGTTTTTTGTAGCGCTGAAATGACCGGGACCGAAACCAAAAATTAGTTGGAGTCACCCCGATCGTAGCGTGCCAGAGGTGGGCAATGCCCCGTGAAACTCGGTCTCAGCAGTTAGCCGAGATCAATCCAGCAATATATAGGAAGTGAGGGGGATTATGAGAGCGGTTAGATCTCCATCCAAGGGTCGAGAAAAGTGACTGAAATTCACATGATGAATTCACAATCCCTTAGAATATTTCAAGTTGGACTAGAAATCATTGAAATCGACTTGGCTCGACAGTTAGTACAAGATTAGATACAAATAAGATTAATGAACAATATACAATATAGTTAAGTTCCCATCGCCAGTGTCAGATCAATTATGTGTGTGATATATCAGTTACGTTAAGGAACTAACCGTTATGTGATCAACTGCAGTTTAATTCAACTCCAAATCTACTTCTATGGTTCGGGTTTAGATAATTTTTAGCGGATGTATCCCTGATTTCTCAATCTTTGACTGAATAATTATTTAAAATACAGCCATCATGTCCTCAGTTTCATTCAAGGCGCCCCACGCATCAATTTTTGAGTTCAGATGTTACCCATGGCAATAGTATGGCTGTGAAGAGATAATGGCACACCAAGGAGTAAGCGAACTGGACTTATCACTGACAGTATTCGCTATGTTTCTAAATAGAATGTTGTTTTAGATATGGTCTACAATATATACATTTATCAATTACTTTTCTAATTATATGATAATAAAAATTATTTTGACAATACAAAACTATAGAGGTATTTTTGTGCCAAATATATTAATGTAATTTCCATGTTACAAAATCAATATTTTCTGTGCAGTGATCAAAGTTTTAAAATTTTAACTACACATTAGAAGGTTGTCTTAACAATTTTACAAAAACCTAAATTATATATATCACATAGTCATTACTAGCCGACTGCCCATATGTTGTAACAGATCTTAAATAAACATGATATGAGTTATAAATTTAGAAAACCAATATATGCATAAGGTAATTATCCATACATATGAAAGTTTCATATATAATTTGTATCCAATCAACAAGCTACGTAGAGTCTTATTAGAAGTCATGGGAACATATAATCTAATTGTCCACAGAAGATCTTGTAAGTAACATATGCATATCCGTATATATTTATCCATAAAAGATCTCAGTAATTGAAGAGGTAGAAAGATAGATGGTAGACTTATCATCACAACTAAGTCCTTATAATAGTAAAGATTGCAATGCTCAAACAATACCTGCTACCGTATCTCACGCAATCTTAGCCGTTGGTTCTCGATAAGAGGTTACGAGAGCACTGCAAATTATTTTAGCAAAATGTAGTGATTGAAGTACCACATTAAAAAAAGGTATGTAAATTCTTAAAATTAATAGTAGGCATGCTGGCTGACTTGCATTTTTTTTTGCCAATCTAGTTTACTCTGGTTTAAATTATTAATACGATAAATAAATACATCAATACAGCAATCCAGGCGAGTGGAAAGCAGCCTCATCGAAACTCGAAACAATATTTAATAAATAACCCTTTTGTTAAAAAATAACCTCCACCGAAACTTATTTCCAAAAATGATGTCTGTTTGCCACGCTGGCAAATGAACATTGTCACGTTACGAGTAAGTCCAAACTTATTTTCAAAAAATAATAGTAAGTGACGTGTGGTGTGGTAATGTTGTTCTGCCATACCATCGTCGGCCAAAAGGGTTATTTTTAAAATAAAAATTAGATTATGGATTATTTTTCAAATATTATTAAAAAGGGGTCAAATGATAATCTATAAAAAAATCCTGAAACTCGCTAGATTTTTGCTAGTTCGAAAAGTATATATATTGCCTGCATGATATTATTATATCTGCTATGGCATCACTTCTTAGCCCATAGGCTCCCATAGGCTAGCTCAAAGTATCATATAATTCGATCTTGATGGATGCACATGTTTTTGACATGTTTGGAATGTAAAAATTTTACAAGAACTTTGCACGAAACAATTCAATTCTCACGGGAATGGGGAAACATATCGTGTTCCAAACGGGCCTTATCATTTCATTAGGCTGTTGTTAAGCTTCTTGGGGTTTTCAAGGAAGATTAAGCCACATAACAGATTAGCACTTCGATCACATTTTAGAGAGTAGTTGGGCTCTCCGAGATGGATTGCAATTTTTAGTGGTTGTGAAGAAAATTTAAGCCACATATATACTGAAGGAAGTTAAAGCCCGCAGCCCCTGATCACCATCATATGATCCGAGATGGCGAGAACCCGTGTGAACTTTTCCATGACTTGTCAAAACAAGCTCTCTCCTCTCCTCTCCTCTCCTCTCCTCTATGCTCCATAATTATTTTTTTCTCCAGTAGATATTTCCTGCGAAGAGCAAGCATTCAAACACCTTTCAAGTTTCAACTATTATTTCTATGTTTCATCTCCGGTGGAATTCTACTAAATTTGACATTTGATTCCTATGTTTCAAACAAGCCTTAAATATGGCAGGCTTCTACAATAAGCTTGATGGTCGAATGTATTTTCTTTCAATTTTGGCAGCTATTTGGCTCATGTTTGCAACCACTGTAATATTCTTTTGGCTTATATGACTTTTCCTTTTTTTCATGAAGTTCAAATAAAGTAAAGTGGTGCTTGTTCCAGAAAAAAAAATATTTATGTTCTTTTTAGAACCTTTTCAATTCAATATTGTTTTATAGTTGTTTATCGGGGATAGCTAGTCAGTGGACGTCCGTTGAAAGGTATGGATATCATGGGGATATGCTCCAGATCTTAAGATGATGTGACAATTGGCAATGGCGTTAACGGTTTGGCGTTTCACGTGTTTTCGGCAAAGTTGTTGTGCTGTCAGGCCATTGGTGGTCTGACCGGCCGAACCGGCAGTCAGACCGGCCTAAGGGCGGTCCGACCATCCATAGCGGCGGTCGGACCGGCCAACTTCAGAAAGTGTTATTTTGAGCTGGGCCAAAAATAGAGGGTGTAGGCAAGAGAGGAGATTCTATTGCACTTGGTCCCATAATTTTTGGAGTCTCCAGTCAAAAGTTCTATTGGTTTGAAAATTCCAGTATGTTTCAGAATTTCAGATGTTGAAATCGGCTAAGTCCCAACTAGCGGTCTGACTGGCCAATAGGTGGCGGTTAGATCGGCTAGGGTGGTGTCGAGCCGACCTTAGGGCGATCGATCGATTTTCACTTGGATCGTCGGCCTTCGTGGAGGCGATGTTCGGTTGTTAGGTCAAAGTCATGAATTTCAGTGCATATGTGTTGCATGATGCATGTTTTGACTAACATAGGTCAAGTTGTGAAGAACTTGTTCTCGTATTCGGTTTACTTGTCTATTGTTGTGCAGGTTGCTTGGTGGTCAACGACGGTCAACGGCGAGGATGATCGGGACTAGTCTTGGAGAGTGAAGTCGAGCGATCGGCGATGCGGGTGAAGTCAATGAACTCAAGCGTGGTGCAATATGGACAAGGCTGACCTATTGGCTAATCCGCGGCGCAAGATGGCGCAAGGTGTAGCTAATTAGGTCAAGAAGAGTTAAAGACGGCGCATTAAAATACGTGCGTGCGTGACCCGTTTATTTTGGGCCTTAACGGGAGCCTAATTGAGTCAAACTTCTAGAAGGTCTAAGCCTCCACTATAAATATGGGAGGGATGTGGCTGCACCTCCGCTTTGTCTCTTTTTTGCTATTTGAAACCCTAATTTGCTTAGAGAGATATTTTGTGGAGGCTAGGGTTCTAGAGAGTTTGATGTGATTTTCGTGCTCTTGGATTGAGCATTGTCCTCCATTGATGGAGTGGCTGTAAGGCCAAATTATATCAAATCAATCTAAGGAAAGTTTGATCAATATCTTGTCTCTTTGCGTCCTTTCTCTCTATTTGATGATTTTGAGTCTTTCTTTGATTCGCGAGTTTTTACTTAAATTCTTCATATGATCTAGCTTGCTGTGACATGTGGGAACATATCTAGGATCATCAATCACCCACGAGCAAGATTTTGGATCTAGTTTTTGTTTTGACTCGGTTTTGAACCCTTCTTCAATCAAACAAAAAGGGATCGTTATTCTCCCAAGAATTATCACAATCTTCGATTGGAATAGGTTCCTGACATCATAGAAAAGGTGTGTTCCAAGTTTCATCAAGTTTGGAGTTGTAGATCAAAGGTTTCATCTATTTGCAACTTCGTCATCGGGGCTGTTTTGATCTATTCTTCAGGTCGGCGGTCAGACCGCTAGGACCACCGGTTAGACCGCCAGGACCCAACGGTCAGACCGCCAGTTCACTTGTCTTTAGCTTGTGTTGTTTTTGTCGTATTGCTTAGTGGGTTAAATTGGATTCAATACTAGTCTTCCGCTGTACTGATATATTGATCTTCATAGATTCTATAGCTACTGGAGTAAAATCTTATTGAATCAAATATTTGTGAAAAAGTGAGTATGCTACTATTCACCCCCACCCCTCTAGTCGCCTTTTTGGTTCAACAAAAGGCAATGCACCTCACCCCACAACAACACCGTGCCCCTCCGTATCGCAATCTCCTCACTGCCCTTGCCTTTGCCCTCACCTGTTGACCCGCGTCCACTGTGGCTTCAGTATCGCGGTTCCTTTCATGAGGTTTTTTCATTTTTTAAAAAAAAAAATTATTTTAAAGATAACATCTTCCTAACTTTATTTTTATTTCTGACCCTTTTAGTCACGCTATGATCCGTGAAGTGACCAAATTGTACTGTCACGCAACCGATCACACCTGCATTTCGGACTAAATCATATCACACCACTCCTCTTGGCGGGACATCATAGTTTGGTCACGCCACAGATTATGAAAGTGGTCAAACGGGTTAGAATTGAAAATAAAGTTAGAAAAAATCTATCTTTAAAATATATTTTAAAAAATAATAATAATAAAGGATTCTCCTTCCACCCACCTCCATTTTCATATTACCTTTCAACTCATAATTCAAACTCTTGACATAGAGATTCTAACTTTCAACTCAAAAAGTTCAAAATCTTCATTTGGGACATTTAAAAAGGTTAAACTCAAATCCAACCTTCCAACTTGTTTTTCATGTAGCAACCGATGACCTTAATGACACATTCTAGCAGCATCTCTGCTGTGCATTATCCAAACACTCTTTTAATATAGGTGGTTTGGTAACTATAGCACAGCCTATGAAGAGATTATTGTAGTACGAGAACAACCTCTGAGGCCATCATCCATCCACCTAGGGCATCAATAATTTATCTCCCTAGAGCAATAGATAGGGATGTAGTCAGACAGCAAAGATCCCTTCTTGGAGAAGCCATTAGGCTAGATTCTGTGTGCACAATTGATATCAGCCCTAGGGAGGGGAGATGGAAAAAGATGGCAGTATTTTAAAAGGAGGTGATAAACACGTTGCTATACATGTACAGAAGCCGAAACACAAGCTCCGCGTGACATGTCAACTGAACTATCCGTGGCTTGAGTTGTTCCATGGGTTCAGTAGTGTACAAGGTATAACAAAGACACGAACTTACGAGATTCCTACCGAAACCCTACGTTCCAAATGAAGCGAGTCCCCCCTAGCGAGCCTATCAATTTTAGAGGTTCAGATCTCGTTTCTTGCGGAAATTTGAAATGTTTCATTTGAAATTCCCGTATTCCAAACAGCCACTCAACTATCTTACACGCTGTCGTAAATTTAGCATTATAATTCTGCGGAAATCCTCACGTTGACGTGGTTGTTACGCTGATCACTTTCGGAAATTGGGGGGCAACAGCAATAGATGAGAGGAGAGAGAAAATTAAGGCTGCCTTCCAAGACGAAGCATTCTCCACTTGCTAGTTGCTACCCGCTCCAGGCCGCACTGCACTGCAGCATTTTGTAGCATTCTCCTTGGAAAGTTATGGCAGCACCATTGTCTGTCCCCTTCGGTCCTCCCAGATTGCTCCCCTTCCAATGGTGGAATTTTAGGCCAAAAGTAGCACGGGAATTGGAGAAGCTTTCCAGTAAAAAAATGGACAAGAGATGCAGCATTGGTACTTGATGTTTGGTAGGCGCGCCGCTTGCGAAATGAGGCTTCGTTTCTTCAGGAATAGCAGATGGGTCAAGGACTCTTGAGCAGATTATGCTTGGATCACAACAGTTTACAGGGAGCAATACAGCTCTGCCAAAACTCCAAAATGGAGCCTGAATGACAGGGTACCTAGATTGGTGTTTGGTTTTAGAATACCCAAGATGCAAAATACAAGTTACTGTGTTCTTATAGTGTAGTTCAAGCTAACTAGCTAAATAACACTCCTGACGTCATGTACATCGAGTTGAATACTGCATATCGCTGATTCCTCTAACTTAGATCTTGCCAAGTAATACTCCTAAACTTATCTATGTAGGAGTATATCAACTTGAACATTCCATATCGGCTATGGTTCACAAACTTACTCCGTCAATTTCTTGCCTCCATTGATGATACCAGATACCATACCATTTTCAGCCCAGCTCATCCCGTAATGCTTAGGTCTACCATGCATGTTTCGCAGGGCTTATCAAGTGTTTATAATCGTATCCTCAGCCTTAGGCCAGGAGAGGTAGATGGAATAGCGGCTGTGGTACTGTAGTATACTGTAGCAAATCACTGTCGAACAGCTGAAAATCATGCAAATGTAGGGAACTGTAACCAACAAGCTTTCCTCCGAAGTGTTCTTATCTGTTATGAATAACACTTGTATTCATCGTGAGGTCAATAAGACAATATATATACAAGTACATGTATAATATATATGCAGATAACCCCTTATACAACAGGAAAATATACATATAAGAATACGCATCTAACACCCCCTCAAACTTATGATAGATCAACAACATTAAGTTTGAAGAGATAGAAACTGTACTAGGCTCTGATATATACTTTTGTGAAGAAGTCTACCAACTAAAGCTCTCAAGTCATATACCGAAGAGCAACAACCTGGTCCTACACCTGTGTCCGTATGTAAAAAGCGTCAACACCAATATGCTTTTTAAACTCATGCTTCATCGGATCTCTAACAATGCTATAGCATCTGTACTGTTAGACAAAGAGGAGTTGGTGCAGAAACAGAAATACCAAAATTCTCAAATAACCACTGTAGCCAAGTAACTTTCGCAGTCAATAAAGTCATAGCTCGCAACTCAGCCTCAGCACTCGAACGAGAAACTGCTGTCTGTTTCTTAGTCTTCCAAGCAATGAGAAAACGACTAAGAAAAACACAATAGTCATAGAGAGACCGGCGATCAGAGTGATCATTAACCCAGGTGGCATTAGAATATGCCTGAAGCTGTAAAGAGCTAGAGCGAGGGAAAAAGAGACAACAAATGATGGTTCTATGAAGATACCGTAGAACACGAAGAAAATAACTATAGTGGAGCTGAGTGGGGGGCATAAACAAACTAACTCAAGATATGCACAGGGTACGAAATGTCAGAACGAGTAATACCCATACAAACAAGACTGCCAAAAAGGTGACAATAGTGAGTATGATCAGTAAGAGAAGCACGATCAAGAAAATCCTGGATACACATTTCTTGGGACAAATAGAAGTCCTTGGGTGTAGAAATAACCTCAACCCCAAGAAAGTAGAGAAGATGATCAAGATCAAACATGAGAAACTGTTCACTAAGACGCTTCTTGACAAAAGTGATATACTGAGAATCATTCCAGTAATGATCATGTCATCAATGTATAAAAGAAGCGTCCGACCACGAAGTGAAGTGTGAATAAAAAGAGCAGAATCATGAGTACTAGCAGAAAAGCCAGCTACAGTGACAACAGGAAAGAAACGACCAAACTAGGCACAAGGAGCCTGCTTGAGGCCATAAAGAGATCGGCGAAGGTGACAAACAATACCCTCATGAACAGAATACCCCAGCGGTGGCTGCATATAAACCTCCTCACGCAGCTCACCATTGAGAAAAATATTCTTAACATAAAGCTGAGAGATGAACCATGTCCGAACAGACGCCACAGCAAGAAGAGTGTGAACGGTGGTCATGTGAGCTACAGGAGCAAAAGTCTCATCATAACCATGACATACTCCAGCTGAAACCCACGTGCTACGAGACGAGCCTTGTAGCGCTCAAGAGAACCATTAGAGATGGTCTTAACCTTGTAAACCTACTTGCACGTGAAAGGAGTAACAGGCGCGGGAAGAGGGACAAGATCCCACATGCCAGTATGCTCAAAGGCAGCAATCTCCTCTGGTATCGCATGACGCCACTCCTGATGAGCAACAACATCACGATAAGAGGTCGGTTCGGTAAGAGCAGCAAAACAAAAAGCGCGTAGGAGGCTGAATATACTGACGATCACGAAAAGCATATCGAGGAGGAGAGGGTAAAGAAGATGACTCATCATAAGAATCATCAACTCGCGGACGACGAGTGTAGTGGAGATGATAAGAAGGAACAAGGCCAGTAGGAACCTCTGGAGAAGGTATCGGTAGTGAAGGAGGGCACTAACGATGAAGGAGGCATCAGAGAGGCCAATGTGTGTAGTGGAGGTGTGGTGACTTTGGGGGTGACAGAAAAAGTCAGAAAAGAAAGTGGCTTGACAAGAGATGCTGGAGTGGTGGAAGGAGAAGGACAATGGTAGAAAGGACGAGACTCATTAAAAGTGACGTCCTGAGAAACCCGCATCTGCCAGCCAACAGGATCCCAACAACGATATCCCTTATGCTCAGCGCTATAGCCCAGAAAAACACACTCCATGGACTCAACGTCAGCTTGGTGCACTTACGAGGTGCAAGAAAAACATAGCACACAAACCCAAAGAGCCGATGACTAGAATAATCAAGAGTCTTGCCACAGAGACGCCCAACTGGGATCCCACACTAAAGAGCAAAAGAAGGCTGAATGTTAATCAACAAAGTGGTAGTAGAAACGGTGTCAGCCCAGAAGTGTCGTGGAATAGCAGAAGCAAGCATAAAAGCACAGGCTGTCTCAAGAAGATGACGATACTTTCGTTCAACAATACCATTATGGCCATGAGTACTAGGATAAGAAAATTGGGAGAGGGTGCCCTACTCGGCAAGAAAACCACGAAGGACCCCTGACAAGTACTCCTCAATGGAATCGGCCTGAAAAACACGAATAGGAGAGTTAAATTGAGTACGGATCATGGTGGCAAAATTCTTGTTGGTGGATAAAACCTCACACACGAGATGACATAAAGTATATCCATGTGTACCGAGAAAAATCATCAATAAAAATGCTATAATATCGATGACCTTCTTTCGAAACAAAAGGAGCCGGACCCCATACATCAGACTGACAAAGGACGCTATGACACTGACTCACTAGAAGGATAGAGGAGTTGGAGCTGTTTGCTAAGCTTACAACCCTGATAATTTAGAGAAACATCACCAGACACAGATCCTAGGAGACCACGACAAACTAAAGAAGATAGATGTGACCAGCAAAGATGTCCCAAACGATGATGCCACTGAGCAAAATACACAGTAGAGGATGCAGTAGAAGCAGAGGCGGTGGTGGAGGCGACAAGACTGACAAGGGCATCAGAAGGAAAATGAAATCAGTCAAACTCCTAGAGACGCTGTGAGCCTGTGAGTCACGGCGGCGAGGCCCAGTACCAACCAAAGTCCACGTGCGTCGATCCTGAACACAACAAGAATCAGAATCGAAAATAACACGACAACCATGATCAGTGAGTTGATCGACAGATATGAGCTGGATGGTTAATTTGGAAACATGAGAAACAACAGGAACATGAAAAGAGGAATTCGAAAGAGTGCCTCGTCCTGCGATAGAAAGAGAGGTATCATCTGCTGTTTGAACAGTGAAAGGAGCAACTAAAGGACAAATGAAAGTGAGACTGGTGGAATCAGATGACATATGAAAGGAAGCACCAGAGTTAAGAATCCAAGATGATATACCTGAGAAAGAAGAAACAGAAGGTGATCTCTCACTAGAAGAATGTGCAGCAGAACCGGACGGTGCAAAAGCAGTCATGCGACGCAGTAGTGCGAGAAGCTTGTAACATCCCAAATTGGGTTTAGGTTTCAAATGTAATAAAAATGAGGATAAATTAAAACTTTTGCTACCTCATGTATGGTTGCAGTGTTTGAAACCTCTTTCTTTAATTGGTGGAAATTCAAACTCCAAATTTCCCCAATTAAACTCAAGCCATAAACCTCCTTCATAAAAATATTGTGCCCAATCTCTGGAAATAATTTTCATTGGACCTAGGAGTGATGTTTAACACCTCAGAATTATTTCATAATTTTCAAAAATTATTTAGTAATTTTGGAGGCAAGTCAAACTGGTCAAACCCTAGTTTCCCCTCTTCTGGAATTTCTGGAGAATAATTCATTGCATGAAAATCTCTGAAAATTTTATGGGAGGTTCCTCCTGCTGTCATCAAGCTCCAGTTAAAATTTCATAAATTTTGGAGTTTGTTTGCTATCTCAAATAATTCCTCAAAACTCAGATGTTTAAAATTCAATTTCTAATTGGTTTGCACTGTTCCTCGGGTCCGAACCGGACTCGGGCTCGAGCCACTTGACTCGGTCGAACCAACTAACCGTACCGGCGCGACGCAGTCGGGCGCGGGAGTTGTGAGCCGTTGCATCAGCATCGCACGGTCCAGGATCAAGTGAGCGTTTGAATCGGTTAAATCGAACCGATCTATTTCAGCCGTCCGATTAAATCCAACGGCCGTCGTTCGTCGTCTTCCTCCGCTCGCGCGAATTCGGCCGAGGTCACAAAGATGATGGCGTGCACAAGACAACCGGCAGAGCCCGTCGCGTCCCTTTGGCCAACGGCTCACGCATTATTGCTCCCGCCCGGCCACCCCCATCGCTGTCTCCCTGCGGTTACACCCCGTCGCCCTCGGCCGACCTCAACACCGCGCAAAGCCATTTTCTTGCCGTTGCTCCCCTCTCGCTCCTCCGCCTATAAGACTCTACCAGAGGCTTCCTTAGCATCCTTTGAACACCTTTGAGCTTCAAGACCACCGCTAGTGCACCGAGTGAGCCCTTCGTGAATTTTCTCTACGCCATTGTTGGAGCTCCAACCTCTTGGTGAAAGTGGTGTTAGGGCATTCTCTCTCAAAGCCTTTGCTTCCTCACTTACTTGACATCTCGTGGAGTATTAACCCTCTGTCAATTTGGCTTTTGATGTAAGAGAGCACTCAATTTGGATTGCCCGTTTGGTAAAACCGCTACTCTTCTTCACCCGATTCGATTCGACTCACGCGCCTTCTTTGGACTCGGGTGACATCTCTTTAGTCCCTAGTTGATTGGCTTTTCGCTCCCGTGGACCGCGGTGAGCCGCTTGCATTTTTCGTTTTCGTCACTTTGCGGTCACCTCGGTTCTCTCCGCTTTGCGGCGTTCTCGACCACCTCACTAACGCCATTGGTACCCTTAGGTACGCAATGAAGTTTGGGACCCATTTAGGCGTTTGCTCGCACCGCCGCGGCGAGCCGCCGCCGGCGAAGCCGTTCTTCCGTCATTGTTTTGCCGGACGAGAACGGGACGGAGTTTGAACGTCGTCATTATGGACCGTCGATCCTAAGATCTCGCGGCTCGGATCGCGCCAAGATTTGAGTCCATCGCGCGCCTCGCCTGCGGGTCCGTTGGATCCAAGATCAACGGTGCAGATCGGAATGAACGTTCGACCACCGAACCCCGGATCCACGTGGGACCGTCGGATTCGGATCCACGGCTCGCGTGCGCGTGAACGCGTTCGGACCACCGAACGCTCTAGGTTACGTGAACCGTTGGATCCGATCCAACGGTTGACGTTTGAGGTTTCATACAGCGGCAACAGCATGGAGCTTGGGCCGTCGGATCCAAGATCGACGCCTCGCTCGCCACGCCATTTCTAAATTCGAATTTCCGAAAGGATTTATTTATCAACTGAAAAATGTGTTAACTTGTAAAATGCATAACTAATTCATTTCAAATCCTTTTCGGTTGATTCAAATTTTGTTGGTTATGTTTTTAACTAGACTTTAATTTAAAAATGTTTCCAAACTCAGTATAGCTCCAGAAATTTTTGCTAATGAATAGTAGCATTTTTGATTTATAAAAGCTGAGCAAAATTGTTTTGGTCATATCTTTGGCATTAAGAATCCAAATCAATTGGTTCTTGTTGCTAAATTCATTATAAATCAAGACCTTGCTACTGTAAAAATTTTAGGATTTTTGGAGGGAGTTTACTGTTGGGTCTTTGCATTTTATTCGTTCTTATCGGTTGCTTTATGCTTTCTCGTTAGGACCCGAAGGGCACATTGATAATCTTGTTGATCCACAGGAGCACCCTGACCCACAGCAAGCAGGCAAGATATTTGATCATAAATGTCCCATTACTTTCAAAGTCTAATATCTTGTTTACAAACTATATGTATGCATTGCTTTTGTGTCCAATTAATTTTGCCCTGTTTAAAGGTAGCCTTTCCTAATGGCTTGTTGGCCATTAAAATGTTATCCCCGCCACAACCATAAGTTATTATCATCATTTGGTGAATTAGAGCCCGTGATTTAATTATGCTCTTTCTTGTCTTTACGATGTCATGCTTAGAAATGCTTAGCTACCGGTAGAATTGGGCGGTTATCGGCTTAGTCGATGACCTTGATCACACAAATCATTTTGTTTATTTTTGGTTCAGCACCTTATGCTTTTGTTTTGTAAAAACCGAAAATGAAACAAAATGATTTGACTTGGGCACAATGGCATGTTGGTGTGATTGTTGGGTGCGACAAGGAAAGGTGCCCAGGTCCCTAAGGACCGAATTGTTACTTGTGTCACTAAGCCAAGCGCTTATGCGTGCTAACCACGCGAGAGGGATATGGGACCTCTCTTGACTTAGTACTTTGGCGTGGGTTATCTCCGAGTCGCAGGAGGGGTTATGTGTGTTGTGTGAAACATGATATGTGTTCTCGGTGTTCTTGTGTTGGGTGTGCGGTGGTGGAGATTCAGGGTAGGCTCTCCACCTCGAGGAGCATTGTAGTTGTCCAAGGCTTTACTGCGACGGGTAGTTGACCGAGGCTTTACAATGACTCAGACACAACGTATGGGTTTCTATCCATACGGCGGCTCGTGAATAATTCACAATATTGGAAATGTCTCAGAGGACTTAGCCGTCTTAGCATACCTAAGGAAGTGTGCTTAATCTAGTGGCAAAAAGGCGGTATGGCGTGTGGGTACATTGGTACACCCCTGCAAGGATAAAACTATTCGAATAGCCTCGTCCTAGGTTATGGACATGCTTGGTAAGGTCGTGCAAGAACTAGACTACAACCTTTTAAATTAAAATTTGATATGGTTGGCATGAATGGGTAATTCATGCTATTGTTGTGGTGACTAATGGTTTAGTCACTTCAGACTGCTTTTCTTGTTGTTGCTACTTAATTACTACTGTTTTTATCAAATAAAATCAGATTGCCAAATTGCCTTTGATCTATTACATTATTGCAAATAAAACTTGCTTTATGCTTAAAAATTTGAGTCCTAACTCGCTCCACTTAAATAAGCTTGCATGTAGTTATTGTATAGATCATTATCATTCTTATATGTATCTTAAGAGTACATTCAAAGTACTCACCCAGCTTTTCTTTGAAATTTGCTTTTGTTTGCAGAGGAAGAAGGTGAGCCCCAAGGGCCTCACTTTTGTGAGTTGTCTTGTGGATTCGACGACTAGCTTTGGCGGTCCTGGTTGCCTTGTGGGTTAAAGGCACACTGATTGGCTCTTTTGTTTTATGGCCATCTTATGGCACTTTTGCTTCCGCTGTTAAATTCCTTTATGTATTTGTCATTTGGCCGGTCGGCCTCTCTTTTGTAATGACTATCCTTTATGTATGATATCTTCTGGTTGTTGTTTTTGCTTCGGTTCTATGTGAATGAATGGAATTGATGCATGAGCTTTGTAAAGAGGTGTATATGCATTCAGGAAGTATACATGTCTCGAGTCTCGGATTATCTGATTTGTGATGCTAGGACCAAGTGGATGGTTAAGCATTACAAGCCCGATAAACCGGGGTCTCACAAAGCTCCTCTCAGAGAAGGAACTACCAATGCCCTTTGGAGGACGAACACCACGACGTAATCCCTTCTTCTTCCTATAACAACACTGCTCCACATGTCCATCCTTGTTGCAATAGGTGCAGTGGAGTCTCCTACCAACAATATCTGTCACTAGCGAATGCACCACTGGTGAAGGAGAAGCTGGAGACTTAGCGGGTGTAGAAGTTACCAAAATCGAAGGAAACAACGGTGATGACAGCAGACCCGCATCACGAAGGCGAATCTCCTCATCACGAACAGATGCAAGGGCCTCCAATAAAGTCATACGAGGGTGGCATGCCAGCAGCTGAGTACGATTATGCTCATACTCAGCCCAGAGACGTGTCAAGAAGTTGTAGATGCGACGAAGCTCGAGGTGAGACTGCTGACGCTGAAAGTACTGATAAGTTTGGAAAACATCTGATCCCAAAGAGTCAATCTGACACCATACCGCGTACAACTGGGCATAGAACTTATTCATAGTGGCATCGCCCTGCTGTAAGGACTGCTTCTGACGCACAACAACAACATACAAGGAATCACCAGACGACTCGTAGCGGTTGCGCAGATGTGCCCACATCAACTGTGTTGAAGCTAAGCCAACTACATCCCAAGTGAGATGCACTTCCAAGCTAGCAACCAGAATAGCAGAGGCACGAACATCCTCGTCAATCCATATCTTGTAGGCAGCATACCGAGTCTGAAAAGTCTCCATAGCATCCTGAAAAGAAGCAAAAGCCTCTTGACGAGTGTCTTTGGAAGCATCCTTCAGGGGCATGGACTCAACAGGTGGAACAGGTTGAGGTGGACAAGGCAGTTCGCCGGTGAGAAAATCCCAAAGACGCGGACCACACATGTGGAGGAGCATTTGCTGAAACTAGTCCCGATAATTGAAAAGCACCGGACAACGAGGAACGAAAAAAGTGCCTGAAGATATTTTTTCTTTTTCTTTTATTTCCTTTTCTTTTCGGACCAGGACGACTCACATTAAAAAGAACCAAGCTCGCCGCCTGCTAAGAACTAAAACACAAGACGGGGAACTAGGGTTCCCCCCTAGTAGTGGCGGCGGCGGCTCGTGCTGTGTGATCCAAGCGGAGGCACAGCAGCTCGGGCTGCTGCCTTGCGACTCCGACAACAACCGAAGACGCGATAGGTCCGGCAACAGAACGACAATTTGGAGCAGCGACGGCTTGGGCTCGGGCGACCGGCGACGGGCAGCAGAGGCGAAGCAACCGGGCAACGATGACGACTTCCTCTGCTTTCGTTGACGCAGCAGAATGACGTCGATGGATTTGGAGACAAGCGAAGCGACGATGAGCCGAGGAAGACCAGCGGCGGCGACGGGCAAAATCAGGCGACGATGGCGGTTGGAAAAAAGAACCAGCGGTGGCGGTGGCTTGACGAAAAACCCAGGTACACTCTGATACTATGTTATAAATAGTGCTTGTATTCATCATGAGACCAATGAATAAATATATAAACAAGTACATACATAATATATGTGTAGATAACCTCTTATACAACAGAAAAAATACACATGTAATAATACATATCTAACATCAAAATCTACGAGGGCCTCCCCTAAAAACATCCATGAGGTCTAGCACGCAAAACTCAAAGGTGGCTGGATTCCATTGAAAGCTAGGGACAACAAACAGTGTAGGTCAAAAGAGAAATTTACAAACCCTTCAAACCACTCGATAGCCATTCCTTTGCCTGCCTGCCTGCCTGCCGGCCTTCCTGCCTGCCTTTTCTATCTATCGATCCTTTTCGCCCATATATACCAGTATACCACCCCGACCAGCACGGTTTTGGATACTGCGAGACTGCGAGTGATCGGTGTCCTGGGCTGCTCGCACGCGCATATACACACTGTTTGCTCCCCCACCTGCTTCCCTGCTCTTCACTGTGCCGCTGCCGCTGCCGCTGCCGCTGCCGCCTCCTCGTCTTCCTCCTGTCGTATGTGCCGCCTCTCCTGTCTCCTCCTCTTCTACTCTGCACTTTGCTGCACTTGGCTTGCTGCCATGAGTAGTTCTTGCCTTGGGAATTCAAGGATTGGGGGCCTCCTTGGCCTTGCTGCTTAATTTCCTGCGTGGATTGCATTTTCGTGCACAATTTTGTCTCGTTTTTTTTTTGCCGTCTCGGCGCGTTCTTGATGGTTTCTTGATTGGAAACAGGGCGAAGGCGCAGAGCGTGTTGAGAGCGTTTCATGGCCGGCATGGACTGGGCAGCGGCTTCCATGGCGCCGTCTTGGGGCAGGACGGCGGCGGCGGCCGATTCCGGTCCGACCATGCTGTCCTTCGCTGGGCCGTCTTCCTCCTCCTCCTCTTCCGCCGCCGCGGCGGAGCTCCAAGATTTCTCCGTCGGCCTCGCCCAGCGCGCCCGGCCGGCGCCGGCAATAGCGAGGAGGGCGCGCGCACCGGGCGGAGGTGGCGGCGCGGAGGCGTGCTCGGTTGACGGGTGCCGGTCGGACCTCAGCCAGTGCCGCGAGTACCACCGTCGGCACAAGGTGTGCGAGGCGCACTCCAAGACTCCGGTCGTCGTCATCGGCGGCCAGGAGCAACGGTTCTGCCAGCAATGCAGCAGGTCAGGAACCATTCAATCCTGAAACAACGTGATTTAGTTACTCGATTACACAAGAAATGTGTTGTGATGAGGTCATTTGTTAATAATTGTGTGTGCTTGGTCCCCATTTGGTTGCTTATTGTGGAATTGAGGGTGGGGGGGGGGGGGAATTGGTGCTTACTTTGGGGCATTGTGAGAATTTTATGGGGAAAATTTAGGTCCGGTTGGGTCCCCAGCTAGCTGCCTAAACAACTGGGTTGATAATTTTGTGGCATTTAGGATCTGATGGCACATATTATTTAATTTCTCCGATGCTATTTGTCGATGATTAAACAATTGAGTTGGTAATTTGGTGGCTTTTAGGGTCTGACGACGCAGATTATTTAATCTCGTCGATACTATTTAAAGAAAGTTGTTGGTGTAGACAACTGGCTCGATTGAGTAGGGTTTAGTTTTTCTATGTGACATTCAGCATCGTGAGGAATCCTTCTTATGATTGAGGAAGTGTTGAAGTTTCTTCAGCTTCATGCTCAGAATAGAAGACCATGACAAGTTGCAACGTTCTACAATCTGTTGTCTTCCTGAGAAATTGAATAGAAAGCCTTTTCTGTTCACAAGGCCTGATTGGAAGAAAAAAAATGATAAGGTGTATTGTGTAGTATTGTTAGCGGTGCTCAAACTGAGCATAGAGGTTATTTCATGGGTTATTTTTGAAGCATGGGCGATAGCTTGCTTTGGTTAATTGCCTTTTCGATATTTTCTTGTCCCTGTTTCCCAGTTTCTCTGCTCTATTGCTACATACTAAACTGTTGTGGAATTGCTTGACAGGAGGGGCCAAAAAAGAAAAAAAAGAAGATGAACAGAACATATTTTGTGTGGGATTATTTGGTTTCTGACAATATTTGGAGTTTTGTTTCTTAGATTGACTGAGTATAAAATTTTAGTAAAAGTACACTATGAAGGTACATAATCCTAGAGGCTCAGAGGAGCAAACTATGCCCATTGGACTGCACCATGATTGAGAGTTACAATGAAAAGACCAAGAATAACATGCACTGTCTGATTTCCACCCTGGTCCCAGAGGTCTCTGAAATATTTCTGAAGTAGACTCTCACGGGAATAAATAGGTGATCTTATCCTCTGAAGACCATAGTATTTCTCAACCTCTAAATTAAGCAGTGACATAGAATGATAAGTGCAATTATGTTTCAATAGAGATCTTGCAGCTTAAGTTTTTTGTTCCAGAACTATAGCATAATAGCAATGCTTCTTTTACATTTCAAGGTGTATAAAAATAAGTGAAGCAAGGTTTCGTTGGTGTTTTGTAACACCCCGGTCCAACACTGAGTCCGGAATACCACTAAATTGCATTAACTACTAATTTAAACCACATATTACGACAAATTCCAGCAAGCACATAACAAACAAAACCCGTCCACGGGTCACAATAAAAACATAATGCAAAACAATAAACATAATAATCAACTTGCTAGATGACAATACTAAATAATGAATCAATAGGTAATAAACAATCCATAAATAGTCTAATGAATAAATAAAGCAAGTCCCAAACCATTCATCCAGAATTTATCATGTCTAATGGTTCCTAATGGAAATATCATCACACTCAATTAAAAGGTTGCATGACATTGTGATTCGGATAAATGTGGTGGTAGCAAAAGTGCCACGTGAGCTATCTCCTCCCATGCGAGATGTCGTCAACGTCCACCTATAACAACAATAGAGCAAAGGTGAGTTCACGACTCAGTAAATACAAGATACAACGGTAAATAAATGAGTTCATTAAATATTTAATGCATTATCATTAATCTCATTCTCAAATTTTATCAATATATTTATCATAAATGCAAATGTCATGATGCAACTCTTTCACCTGATACCAGTATAGCAAAGAGTTCACCCGTCGGTGACACATTTTCCCCCTACCTTCGTTAGGGTAGGATCCCTACCTCTGTAGGATTTTAACATGGGGCACGCCGGACCATCCATAATCATGGTAGTACTCAACGCCCTGGTCCTTAGCAAGTGAATGATGCAATAGTTTATTAAGCAATATTAAGCTTACCATATCGTCTCCATGGTAATTGCAACATCAACATAATCTTATTCTTTTCATCAATATTACCATGTCAAGTAAATAAACTTAACAAAAGCACAATTAAATCGCATGGTAATTAATCAACAAGACAACGACAACTACCCATTGTTCACCGTTCTACCAAGCATTCGCCTCTTTAACTTCTAGGAGCCGGGTGATGTCAAGGCGGCACGGTGCTTGAGACAACACCTTGGACAAGCAATTAAAATACATTAAAAACATGCCATCACAGCACCAATACATTGAACAAATCGTCATCTCACCTATACGCAAAATCAACACATTTAACTTAAACTTTATTGGACACACTACCCGCTGTCCCAATAGTCAACTGACCCTAAGTCCTTTGAACTCCAAACATAATGAAATATATATTTTCTGGGATCCCCACAAAATTATCTACAACTTTCTAGTTATGCGAAACCTCTGAATTCGTCCTTTAGTTCCCCGTTTCCAACCCCGAAGATCAAACCAGAATATGTCAGAACAGTCTACTTCACATTTTTCATATCTATTTTTCTATAACTTCAAAAGTAGTAAACAATAGTAGTTCTGGAATCTATAAAGAAATATCTAGCTTATTCAACTTATGACAATAATTAAATTATTCCATCTATTATGCTTAATAAGCTCATCTACGACGATACTACCATTGACGATTATTTTACGGACAGCGACCTTCTTGAGGCCATAACTTTTCGCTCACAACTCCAAATTCAGTGTTCTAGACCTTCCTAGAAAGCTAGTGAAATTCCCCACGACTTTTCTAACTAGCTAAAACCCTAAATCTGAATGTAAATACTCTTAATTGCTCCCGCAAGGTTTTGCAGTGTAGTTCGATGAACTAGGGTTTCCTGAAAACTATAACTCTCTTGATCCAAACGATCTACAATATGAACAACGATTAATCTAGGGCCAATTTCCCTTCTCTCTCTCTCTCTTCTCTTCTTCTTTTCTCTTCTCTTCTTCCCTTCCCTCCTCTTCCTTCTCCTGCCAACCCTAGTCCTCTTCCTTTCCTCCTTCCGCCAGCAGCAAGGGCAACATCCCAAGGGGGGGGCATGGCCGAGGCAGGATGACAGGGTGTGGCGGGCCGGCACTGGGTGTAGGTAGAGGCAAGAGCGGAGGTGGCGGGGGAGGTGCGCAGCAGGGGCCTACTCTTGGGCCGAGGACCATGGGCCGAAAGCCCAATCCCTTTTCCCTCCCCCTTGGGAAATTCTGAAATTAATTTCCCTTTTCCCTGAAATTACTAATCTCTAAATTATGTTCTCCCAAATTATAAACTGGATATTACATGTTTTGACAACACATAGTGATGCACTATCTTTCCTCCAAGAATATTGAAATATTTTTTGTGTTAAAAAATTAATATTTTGTTGTTTTAGAGACTAAAATTTCATGATGTCAACGTTTGGTTGGTCACACGGAAACTAGGAGGTAGTATTGTAATAGTTTGGAACTTTCAAAATATAAATATATAAGTAAACATTTTCATATGGCAAAGTTTAAATTTCAATTTTTAAAGACCAATTTTCATTATTTAATTTCGAAATTGATGATTTCCAAAATATTATAGTATTGAAAATTTGAATATGCCAAGACCTATACCACTGTCATTTGGTTGATATAAAATGAAGGATAAGAATTGTAAGTGGAAGATGAGAATCGAAAAGAGAACCTATTGTGTTCGTTTACTAGGAATGGGAATTGAGGGTTGGATTAGGAATGAAAGCTGGACTGAGTATGAAAGTTAGGCATTGCCTCGTTTTTCCTATTTCTATTTCTTGTTTTGAAAAGGGCATTTTATTTATATGTATTTTTGAGGTATTTGTTTTGAATGGGTTGGTAATATTATCATCTAATCTGAACTCTGAACTTAACCTTCTTGTTTGGCTTGACGAATCGAATAAGTTAGTCCATTACCATACCATTTCATATGGTCACAAAGCCAATAAAAGATGAGGAATGGGAGTCACGCAATAAAGATCATTGAATGGCCCGATGATGGACACTTGGTTCATTATAAGGAATTAGGAGGAAGTATTATACTACAAAACTTCCGAATTTGAATATTTAACTATTTTTGTGTTAAAAAATTATATTTTGTTGTTTTAGAGACTAAAATTTCATGATGTCAACGTTTGGTTGGTCATACGGAAACTAGGAGGCAAGATCTTTATAATGAGTTTGGAATTTTCAAAATATAAATATATAAGTAAACATTTTCATACGACAAAGTTTAAATTTCAATTTTTAAAGACCAATTTTCATTATTTATTTTCGAAATTTATGATTTCCAAAATATTGTAGTATTGAAAATTTGAAGTTCAAATATTCAAAATGTTATACCTCGAATTTTAAATGTAAGATTTTGAAAATACAGAATTCGATTGGTCAGAATATTATTTCTCAAAATTTCCAATTTTAAATATCGTTTTTTCAAAGTATGGAGTCTGAATTTTCTGTTGTAATAATTTAAATTTGCTAATCAAAATCTGAATATTGAATTTTTAAAATTTGAAATTTGGAGTTAAAATAAGGAAAATTTCCATTTTGGGGAAAATTTGTCAAAAGCAAATTGTGATAAGTAACGGGGACACATGGTTGCAGTGGCAATGAGGCCCACGTTGTGCAGGAGTAAGGCGCAGGGTGCCACCTTATCTAGGGCTGGAAATGAGCCGAGCCGGCTCGAGCCAAGCTCGCCCAGGCTCGGTCTGAGGCTCAGCTCGGCTCGTTTGGAAAACGAGCTCGAGAGCCGGTTCGGCTCGGCTCGAAAAAAAGCTCGAGCCGGCTCGAAAAGCTCATTCAAGCCAGGGCTCCTCAAGCTCAAAAACAAAGGTAGAATAATATGATTATATGAGCCATTTATCATCAATTCAAAATCCAATCATCATAAACAAAGCGAGAAATATAACAATCCATAATCCATACAAGCATTCAACATAGATTCATAGGGGCTCCCCAAGCCCAGAAACAAAAGCAGAATGCGATTATAAGGGGTTGCGCCTGGCTCGTTTGGCTCGCGAGCCAGCTCGAGCTCGGCTCGAATCTTCACCGAGCTCGAAGTCCGGCTCGGCTCGGCTCGAAAAAAAACGAGCTCGAGCCGGCTCGCGAGCCGCGAGCTTTTTTTCTAGCCTTAACCTTATCTAGACGAGATTTTTTAGTTAACTTATTAGTTTCCTGAGATGAGGTTAGTTTCCTAAGAAGATAAAATCATATTAGATCCCTAAGAAATAAAATTAGTTTCTTAAGAGACTAGATTAGTTAGGCTCATCTTCAATAGGATTAAGTACATTGTTCGTCCCTAAACTCTTGATCTAGTTTAAAGTTCATCCTTCAAGTGCAATACCGGATAGAACACATACTCGAAGTGTCTAAACCGTGCAAAAACCGTCATGTAATCCTTTTGAGGCTGGTTTCATGCCACGTGGACCAAAGATTCCTTTCCTCGTGCCACCCAAGCATCCGCGCTGGCGAAGCGTTGTCTGAGTCGCGCGACGAAAAGAGGCAGCGCTCCTGTGAATGCCTCACTCTCTCCCACACTCTCTTTGCCGACAAGAAACTCACTTTCTCCCTCACTCTCTCCCGACAAGAAGAAATCCCCACAGTCCTCCCCAACCCGAGCTTCTTACTTGTAGATCCCCCCTCGCCGGAGAGGGCAAACCCCGGGCCAGTCGACGGACTGTGCCGGCTACATCAGTGATGCGCGAGGATTCGCAATGAACCTTGATGAGTTCTCTATTCTTAGATCTGGCATGATTCGTGGCTTGTATTGCGCGATTAGGTTGGGTGTTTTTTGGCCGCCAAGTTCGTTTGGTTTTTCGGATAGGGTAGTGTATGAATCGTTGGATGTTAATTTTCATGTAGGTATCATCTGATTATGGAAAATTTCAACAAGCTAGCGGTTAGGTTACATTACAGTGGGGATTTCTTTGATGATGGGAAGCGATTGCATTATTGCGGAGGCAGAGAGGGTATGTTTTACATAGATCGTGATAAGTTGTCACTGCCCAAGGTGAAAGGCCATTTGAAGGACTATTGTGAGGAAGTTGAGTTGGTACTGATGCACTGGCTTTTTCCTGGCAAAGTTACGAAGAGTGGATTGAGGGTCCTAACAGATGACAAGTCCTGACACATCATGGGTGATTGTATCACTGATGGTGGTGTTGTGGACATCTTTGTTGAGGCAGTGGGAGTTGATGCTGCCTTCGATGGTGTGGATGACAAAGAAGCTGAATTCAGTGATTGGGAAGACGAGGTTGAAGCTTGGCTGCAGACAGATGATGATGAGGTTGTGTTAAACAATGTTAGCAAAGAGGTGGTCATACCATTGTCACCAGTTGATACTGCAAAGGATATTGCCTGCAAGAAGTTCTACAGTGCAATGCTTGATGGGAAGGGGAAGGGAAAGGTTGGAATAGTTGAAGCAGCCCCAGCCCCTACTGAGGGTGGAAATCAGGATCACTCTAGTTCTGGCAGTGATTATCTACCTGGAGATGCTAAGACCTCAGAGGATGATGAGGAAGCTGTTGAGAACAAGAAGAGATAAATAATTCAACAAGAAGTTGAAGTCAAGAGACTCCCTTTTCCAGGCTGGGCAATTAGTGGCCTTCGATGATTCTAAAGTAAACAATTTGGGAAAAGGACAAGAGAGCGGTGACTTCTTATTTTTCTGTGAGTGAGGAAGAGGATAGCCATGAGGAAGGAGGCAGTGATGGTGAGCTACTGAGGAAGAAACCAAAGTACCCCAGATAGGACCCAAAAGCCAATCTCCCTACTTTTATCTTGGGCATGACTTTTAGCTGCAAGGACCTTTTCATTCAAGCAGTTAGGCAATATGGACTTGTTAGGAGGCATTTTATTACATTTTCTAAGAATGACAACTTAAGGGTTAGGGCTAAATATCAGTGGCCAAAGTGTTCTTGGGTCATCCTGTTGTCAAATAACAGCAGGACACACGGCTGACAAGTCAGTAGTTTCTAGGATGAGCACACATGCCCACCAAGAATGGACAACAAGCTTGTCACTTCTAGGTGAATATCTGAGAAGTTTAAGAATACCATCATGGCAAACCCAACCTGGAAGCTTGAGCACATGAAGCAAACACTTCAGGAACAAATGCATGCTGATGTGAGCATTGCTAAGTGCAAAAGAGCTAAGTCCTAGTCTTGCAGAAGATGTTAGACTCCAAGAAGGGAGAGTATGGCAGGGTATTTGACTACCAAATGGAGCTTCTTAGGAGCAATCCAGGCATGACGGTGGTGGTTAAGCTTCATCCAGATGCAACAGAAGTAGTATTTCAAATGATGTACATATGTTTGGATGCTTGCAGAAGAGGTTTCCTTGCTGTATGTAGAAAAGTGACTGGTTTGGATGTTGTTTCTTCAAAGGTCCAACCAATGGTGAGCTAATTTGTGCAACGAGCAGAGATGCAAACAATCAGATGTACCCCATAGCTTGGGTTGTAGTTGAGGAGATCAATGATGCATGGGACTGATTCTGTGGGATTTTCTTCAGAGATATAGAAATTGGAGACGGAGATGGTGATGGATGGGTTATCATCTCAGATCAACAGAAAGCAAGTGCCATTACTAAACCAGTACTTAACCATTTGTCTCAGATCACATGAGCAGTATTTAACAATTTGTTTGTTGCATGATCTACTAAATGCTATGGAGTATTGGTTACCCAAAGCTGAGCATAACATCTATGCCAACTTCAGGAAGACTTACAAAGACAAAGCTTGGCAGAAGAAATTTTGGATGTGCCAAAGCTCCAGGTGTAAATCTTTTGCTCTATGTGTAAATCTTTTCAACCACCATAGGGCAAATCAGTGACGTCATAGCTATGTCATAGTTAGAATTGTCATTTTCAAACTTGGTGCCTTTTCATGTGGTCATGTTTTTGCCAGACTTGTAATGTTCAAGTATTCCCAAACTTCTGGTCCATGTTATGTCATCCCAAACTTCTGGTCCATGTTATGTCATTCCCAAACTTCAGTGTTCCCCTAAGCGCCCGCCTAGTGCCTAGGGGAACACTGCCAAACTTATGGTCCAGGTGGAGCCATGGAGGAGGCGAGGCGGGGTTGGGATCGGGGTAAGTAGGACGAGGAAAGGGGCGGACCGGCGGAGGCTGGCTGGGGTGGGTACGGCTTGCGGACGAAGGCGTCCATGGGGGGGGGAGGGAGGAGGAAGGAATGGAAGCAGAGCCAGAGCTGGGCGCCTGGGCGAGGCTAAGTGAGTTTGGGTACGAGTGGCTTGAGCTTGGCTCGAAATTCTTGTGAGCCAGAAACTAGGCTTGGCTTGAAATTTCACGAGCCCAAGCCGAGCCGGCTCGAGCCTGGTCCGAGTTGAGCTGGCTTGTGAGCCTCGAGCTATTTTTCCAGCCCTACCTACCAGCGAGTTCAACCAGTGAAGCTTCCTTTTCCCTCAAATTGGTGGTTAGTGCTACAACACATTCTCCATGCCTCGACTTAACCTCACTCAACCCGTCTTGCATCGGAAATGCCTCCATTGAGCTCACTGTGCTCCTTCCTCAAAGTCCTAACAACATCACGCAAGTCTAATAGCAGCTGCCTCAAGAACGGGGTTGTCTCATCGTCACACCATGCCCAAAATTTGCAATCTCCAACCTTGAAATACGAATCACAAATCAGGAAAGCATAAAAAAAACAAATTGGCCAATGAGCAAGAAGACTAACCCGAGCGCATTCATGTCATGTACCTGCATGTCATGTACCTCCGTGCTGGGTTAGAGTCGCTCCATGAAATCCACCGACCAACCTTCTCCCCGCAGTGGCAATGGATAGTTGGAGCGTACTCTTGTGGTTGCTCTCTGTACGGGATAGGCGATGTGGAGGGACCATGAATTGCGCTGATGTAGGGTACACTCGATGCCGCCGGCCTCGTGCTTCCTCCAGTCGCCGCCGACCTCGAGCTCCCAGAGCTCGCCATGGCGTTGCCTCCACTCATCGGGCTACACTCAACAAACCCTAATCCCCTACAAGCGAGATAGAGATAGAAACTAGAAAGTGCGGCGGCGGTTCGTTCTTCAGAGGGTAAGTTGGGACAGTATCCCAGTCAGCGTCCACGGTGGAAATGTGGCACAGGGAATGGAATCTTTGGTCCACGTGGCACGAAATCGGCCTCAAGGATTACATGACGGTTTTTGCACGGTTTAGACACTTGGAGTATGCTTTCTATCCGGTATTGCACTTGAGGGACGAACTTTAAACTAGGTCAAGAGTTCATGGATGAACAATGTACTTAATCTTTTTCAATATAAGGATGAGAATTGTGATCGTTAGCTCTAAGCAAGAATAAAGAAGTCTTCTCCTTTACCTATCCCTGCACAAGCTGGCCTTTGAGCCTTGTTATGACAGCAAGAGGACGAGCCTTTGGCTGGTTAGACAAGGGTGAGCGCCCTTCTTCCTCTTACCCATATTTCCTTTGCAGTGCACTGAGATCCATAGCATAGATCAGCGACAATCTCATCCAGATTTAACTACACCTTCACAACATTAGCCTTTTTTTGTTATTGTGCTGTCGTAATTGCTTCATTGTCACGACTTAGTCAAATACTTATCCATTTCTGAAAATTTGAAGTTTGTGTAAGTCATGTGCAATTGTCACATTTAAAAATTAAGTAATAGACCTACAAACACAATAGCAGAGAGCATGCCCTTTGTTCTATGACATATTGTGCAATCCTTATGACCTAAAACCATTTTGTTTAGCTACAAAAGAGCAAAACATACCTTCTCTGTTATCTGCCAGTTGTTGCCGACTCACCACTCGCCGATGCTGGCGATGACACTCATCAGTAGCGGAAACCATCGTAGGGGTGAACCGGGGCAATTGCCCCGGGTCATCCGGAGGACCTACCGCTAGGTACCTCAGTGCTTTCCTCGGCTTCCGAGTGGTGGCCACCATGGCGCCACGGGAGAGGACAGGAAGGAGTTCAGGAGGAAGACGATGCCATCATGGAGCGAGCCATATATGACATGGGGGCATCGGACTAGGCTGTGAAGGAGTGGGCCTGTTGCAAAAATGCAAAACCACATGGTTGATTAACCTTAATCCGAACTCTCTCATAGGTATTATCACCCGACTTTCCTCTAAAAAAAAGAGGTTTATAACCCAGCTGTCGCCTCCCACAAGAAAGCGACTTCGTGCGAAGAGGCCGATCAAGCGAGCAGTGGAGTGGCGTGGCAGTGACCTGCTGTCACTTGTGAGGCGCGTGCACTGTGAGCCAAGGAGGCACGGCTCGACGCGTAGGCACACCGGTGCACATGCATTGGCCAATGAGCGGCGGTTTCGAGTGGTCAGCCAGGTTTGCCCCTCAAATATCCCTCAATTGCTTCGTAGTTTTTATGTTAATAGTTTGCCCCAGATCTCCCAAATTCCTTGTTCCATCACTGCTGTCAGCCTGATCTGCCCCTTAATCTCAACTTTGAAAGTATGGAGCCTCAAACCTCAATCAACCAATCTCAGCTGTTAGCATTGAATTCTATGTTTGGTTAGTTTTATCAGTTAGACTTGAGAAATTGAACATATTTTACATCATTAGTTATGTTGAGAAATTGAGCATAGGAGCACTACTTTTTTTTCAACCCAACCGATTCCATCTTCTAATCTATGGAAGCTAGGAGGATCAAAGAACACAACACATCGGAAGTCTTGCATTGAAACCGATGAACCCCGAGACAAGAACACCAACACAACTCAAAAGGGCACAGGGCTGGTTTGACCGCCATGGCTGGCCGGTCTGACCGCCTGGAATGGCCGGTTTGACCTCTGTGGTCTGGGAGTAGCCCGCGAGGACAAATCGACCTAACTTTCTACTTGATGATCTAAATCCTCTGAAACATCAAACATGACTCATCAAGAAGGCCAGGAACATATTACAATCGACAATCGGGAAGTTCGAAGTCAATGTTCTATCAATTTCTTAGATGAGGTCAAGAAGGCACAAGAACCGAGGAAATTCAAAATTTGACCCAAAAACTTGCACGTGTGTGGATGATCAAGGTGCTTCTAGATGGATTCCCACATGTCCTAGCAAGCTAGATCATAGTATGTGTTATGATTGTTGCTTGTATTATCAGGGGCCAATTGGCCAGTATATATACACATGTATGTTACAGATAAGGAAACCAAATCAAATAGAGTCCTACTCTAACACAAGTCTCTAACTATATCTCTAACACCCCCCCTCAAACTCATGGTGGATCAACAACACTGAGTTTGGAGAGGTAGAAGCCGTGCTGTGCTCGAGTCTGGGCCTTCGTGAAGAAATCCGCTATCCAAGCTCAAGGCACATCTTCAAGAGCAATCACCGATCATGCACACAAGACCTCATGAAGGAAGCATCAACACCAATATGCTTGGTGAGCTCATGCTTCACGTGGTCACGCACATCGATAGCACTTTGTCTTGTCGACAGAGAGGAGTCTGTAGTAATGTAAACACCAAAATCCTCAAGTAACCACCGTAGCCAAGTAATCTCTGTCAAGAGAGCCATAGCTCGCAACTCACCTCTGCACTCGAACGGGACACCATGATCTGTTTCTTCGCCTTCCGGGCAATAAGCGAACCACCAAGAAAAACACAAGATGCTGAGAGATAGACCGCGATCGGAGGATCGCCGCCCAAGTAGCATCCGAATAAGCTCAAGTCAGAACGAGTGGAGCGTGGAAAGAAGAGACGGCGAGAGATAGTCCCACGAAGGTATCGCGAGAACTCAAGAAGGTGGTCAGAGTGGACTGAGAGGGGAGCAAACAAACCGACTCGAATGTGAATCGGATAAGTGATATCAGGACGAGTAATAGCAAGATAGACAAGACTCCCAACAAGATGACGATAGCGAGTCGGATCAGAAAGAGGCTCGCCATCAGAGGGTCTGAGGTGAACATTGAGCTCCATAGGAGTCTCAATAGGACGCTGATCAGTGAGGGAGGCGCGATCAAGAAGTTCCTGAATATACTTCTCTTGGGACATAAAGAAACCATCTGGAGTGGAAGTAACCTCAATCCTAAGGAAGTAACGAAGAGGACCAAGATCCGACATAAGGCTGCTCACTAAGACGAGCCTTGACAAAGGCAATGTACTCGAGTCATCTCCTGTAATGATCATATCATCAACATACGTAAGAAGAAGAGTCCACCACGAGGCGAAGTGTGGACAAAAGCGTTAGGTCATGATCACTTGTCGAAAAACCGAAGAAGTGACCACAGAGGAGAAGCGCTCAAACCGAGCACGAGGGGCTTGCTTAAGACCATAGAGAGGCGGCGAAGGCGACGGACCATGCCCTCAGGAACAGAATACCCAGGTGGCGGATGCATGTAGACCTCCTCACGCAACTCGCCATTAAGAAAGGCATTCTTGACATCAAGTTGAGAAATGCACCCAATGGCGAGCAGACGCCACCGAAAGAAGAGTGCGGACGGTGGTCATGTGGGCCACAGAGCAAAAGTCTCGTCAGAGTCACGACCATGCTCTATTTGGAAGCCACGAGCAACAAGACGCGCCTTATAGCGCTCAAGAGAGCCATCGAGCGAGTCTTAATCTTATAGACCCACTTACATGTGATGGGACGAGTGAGATGGAAAAGGAACAAGATCCCAAGTACCAAGCGCTCGAGGCAGCAATCTCTCGGCCATGGCATGCCGCCACTCGGGATGAGTAACAAAGATCCCTGTGAGGAGGCGGAGCTCACAAGTAGGCGCGCCAAAGAAAGGCAAAGCAGGCGGGGGCGAATCGATGGCGATCGCGGAGAGCGTAGCGAGGTGAAGACGGCCCATCGTGGGAAGATGAATCATCGAAGAAGATGAAACATCGGGGAAGTGGGCTCATCCGGAAGATCCTCAATCGAGGTCGACGAGTGTAGAGCGAGTGTAGTGGGGAGCCGAGGAGCCGCAGGAGAGGCGAAACAGCGGCGATAATGGCGAGAGGCCACAGGAGAAATATGTGGAGACGAGATAGGTGTATCCGGAAAGGTCAAAAACAGAGACTCCACAGAGGAAGTCGAAGGAGAGGCGGGACGTGGGTAGAAGGGACGAGACTCGTCGAAAGTCACATCAGAAATCGTGATCCGTCGACCAACAGGATCCCAAGACCGATAGCCCTTGTGCTCGCATTGTACCCCAAAAGACACACTCAATGGATCGAGCGGTCGGTTTGGTGCGTTCTCGAGGCGAGGAGAACGAGCAAACGCACCCAAACGAGCGAAGGCGAGTAGTCGGGAAGGAGATCACGAGACGCTCAATAGGGATTGCGCCCAAGCGCGAAGAAGAAATTTGGATGTTGATGAGATAAGTGGCGAGTGGAAGCGACCTCCGCCCAAAAGTGAGGTGGAAGCAGAGGCGGCAATCATCGCACGAGCCGACTCAAGGAGGTGACGATGCTTGCGCCAAGAACACCATTTCGAGCATGAGCACCGTGACAAGAGAATCGGCGAGAGTGCCCCCGTCGACAAGGAAAGCTGCGCAGTGATGAGAGAGGTACTCGCCAAATGAGTCGGCCACGAAGACACGAATAGGAGTGGAGGCGTATGCGAACCATAGTGGCAAACTGTTTATAGATAGACAAGACCTCACTACGAAGACATGAAATATATCCAAGTGTGGAGAGAAATCATCTATAAATATGATATAGTATCGATGACCCCTTTCAAACGAAGGAGCCGGACCCCAAACATCGAATGAACAAGATCAAAAGGACGGTGAGACAACGACTCACTATGAGGATAAGGAAGTCAAGTCGTTTGCCTAACTTACATACGACAATGTAGAGACACGTCTCCGAGATGACCCGGGAGACCACGACGAACTAAAGACGACGCACGAGAGCCACAGATGGGCAAGACGGTGATGCCATTGTTGGAAAGAGCCAGTGAGACGAGTGGCGAGGCGAGAGACCGGCGGCGACGGTGGCGTGGAAGGAAGGTGAAGCCGGTCAAGCTCAGAGAGACGCTGTGAGTCAAGGCGCCGAGGGTCGAACCAACCGAGCTCCGTGTGGCGGTCCCGAACACAACAAGAGTCGAGTCGAGAATGATCCGATAACCAAGGTCGATGTCTGTCCAGCAGAAAGAAGTCGCATGGTTAGTCGAGGAACATGAGCAATGAAGGAACATGAAAAGATGAGTTGCTAAGAGGTCCTCGACTGCAGAGAAAGAGAGGTACCATCGCAGTTAGAACACCGCGGGGAATCAAGAGGTGTAACAAAAGATAGAGTGGAAGAATCGGAAGTCATGTGGAAGGATGCTCGGAATCAAGGATCCACGGGAGGTACACTGTCTGTAGGAGGTGGTTTCTCGGTGCAGAAGAGTCGGATCGCGAGAACTGCAGAACTGTCGCGGAAGAACACAGGCGGCAAGCGATCGTCGGTCCGGCTATCTCCGCCGATGAGAGAAAATGCGGAAGTAGTCGGCGACGTCGTGGTAGAAGTACCGGTGCTGCTAGGAGAAGAACGTCGTGAAATATGCCATTGTTTCTTGTAGCATCGAGACTCAATGTGGCCGATCTTGTCGCAGTAGGAGCAGCGAGGACGACCACCGCCAGATGGAGGGCGGCCACCACCACCTGTGGCAGCCGCTGGAGGAGGCAGCGTACTGAAGCGTGAAGCAGTCGGTGTAGTAGGTGTACGGGCGGCGAGCACGGAGGAGTGGCATCGCAGACGGCACCACTCGCACGAGTCTCCTCGCACGTATCTCGGTAGGGCCTCCGAGAAGAGTGACACGAGGTGGCGTGCAAGTAGTCGGGCACGCCTCGCTCGAACTTCGGGGCGGCGAGTAAGGAACTCGTGAGACACGCCGAAACTCAGTCAAGACGAGACGTAAGCAAAGATGAGCAGAACGGCGGCGGAAGTGCGAAGAGAGTCCGATTGGCGCGGTGCGAGAACTACGGCGTAGAAGGCGTCAACAGTAGCATCACCCTGCTGAAGAGAGTGCTCCTGACGAACCATCGACAAGTAGAGGCATCTCGGAGGGTTCGTGAGCATTGTCGAAGATGAGTCCACATCCGACACGGTAGATGAAAATCCCACAATCTCGTAAGAAAGCGAGGTGAACAACTGGCGATGAAAAGCAAAGAAGCTCGGCGTCATCGTCACACCACCGAGTGTAGGTAGTCAAGCGATCCATGTAGAGTCGAGCCTCTTGGTAGGCGAGAGGCCTTCTCATCGGCAAGGCGGCAGACTCAATAGCGATCTTGTCACCGTCTGGGAAGCGCAACAGACGAAACTCCGTCGGAGGAGAAGGGCATGGCGGGCGGTGACATCGCCGGAGAGGGCGCCCAAAGCGAAGACCACGATATGGATGCGCATGTGAGACACGGTCGGTGTAATTAACACCGCCGAATATCACCGGCAATGAGGAGGAAGCGGTGCCCATTGGTAGGCGGCGCCGACGGCGCGGCGACCAAGACAACGAGGTCTAACAGCGGCGCCGACGGCGCGGCGGTTAGAACAACGTTTTTTTTTCAACCGACTGTTTAAAGCAGCCGCCCGCTCGCCCAGCTCCTCGCGCGTGATTAGGTTGAGAACCCTCGGCGCGCATCTTTGCCTAGTAGCGGCGGCGGCGCGCGGATCGCTGCGAGGCGGCGGCGGTGGGTCTGCGGAGGAGCGGCGTCGACCGGAGGCGCGAGCGGCGGCGTTTCTCAGCGGGCTCGAGCTAAAACGCGCAAGACGCGTCTTGCGGCGGCGACCATGGCTTCTTCGGGTTGGCGACTCCTTCTCCGGCGTCGCGGCGAGTTGGCGCTTCTTCTCCACCTCTCGGGAGGACCACAGCGTCGCTACGGGAGGGTTCCATGGAGCAGATCCGCCTGGCGGAGGCGGCGTCCTCTCCATGGGAGCGGCCAAGGCGGTCGGTGGTGGGATCGACGGAGGCGGCAGCGTCCTCACGAGCGAGAAATCCGGTCGGCCGGCGGCAGGGCCCGAAGAGAGAGCGTCTGCAGGCGATGGCGGCGATCGCGAGGAAGCCGTGGACGGAGAGGCCGATCAAGCGGCGACGGATCGTCTGCGGTCGCTCGACAAGCAATGACCACGACGGGGAGGAAACCGCGTGACGGGAGAGGCGGAGCGGCGGCGGTGGCGGCTAGGTCAGGAGAGAGGTAACCCTAGCGCTCTGATACCATGTTATGATTGTTGCTTGTATTATCAGGGGCCAATTGGCCAGTATATATACACATGCATGTTACAGATAAAGAAACCAAATCAAATAGAGTCCTACTCTAACACAAGTCTCTAACTATATCTCTAACAGTATGAACACAGAAAACCAAAGGAACAAGTAAAATCCCAAAAGGCATCAAAGAAACAACAAGAACAATAGAGAACTCATCTTGAAGGCAATTTTGCTTGGATTGATTTGAGAGATTGTTTGTTTACCACCACTCCACGACGGAGAACAAAAGCTCAGTACTTGAGCACTCAATCAATCCACTTACTCAAACCTTAGCCTCTCTATTCCACTTTCCCCCAAATCACAAATTATGGTTTCTACCTGGGAAGGCTTGAGAGGCAAAAATCCCGCACCTCTCAATTTTCTAGTGGAGGCCAGGTCAAGAGAGAACCTTTTTGAGCACCAGTTAAGCCCACACGCAAACGGGTGTACAATCACGCACGTATTTTAGCTGTCTTCATCTTCATTTGACCTAAACCACTTCTCGTTCTGCTGTCTTGTGATGCGGTTTCTTCAAAGGTCATCACCGCGATATTTTGGTGAAGTTACCAAAATACCCCTTCTCGATCCTTCTCCAGAGACCGAGTCCAATCATCGTGAAGTAATCCCATGCTTTTCCACGTGTAGGTTGATCAACGACTTTCTTCATGTCGGTAAGTCTCCCATCCGGCTCCCACCGAAACTATCACGACACTTGCATCGACCCTCGTGCCTCTTAACCCAACCCGTCGCACCAAACTTTCCGTTCGGTCATCCTTGTCTATCTTGTGCCATGCTTGAGTCCAATGACTTCACTCGGCATCCTCGATTGTTCTAGACCTCAGCTGTCCTAGCCTAGTCATGATAATCCTCGCTGTTGATTGTCGTTGACTCTAAGTTAGCTGCACAACAATAGACCAAGAAATCGATTCCGAGCATAAGTTCTTCGCAACCTGTCCCACGTTAGTCAAAACATGCATCATGCAACATATATGCACTGAAAACTATGACTTTGACCTAATCAATGATCATCGCCACCTACTCGGCACAAGATCAGAGCTTGGCTAGTCAGATTGCCTCCCATGGCTGGTCTAACCGCTGGCCAGTCAGTCTGACCACCACTTTGTCGGTCAGACCGCCAACCAACGGCCGGTCAGACCGGTCAGGTCCTTAGCCAAATTTTCTCCCGGAAAATCTGTAGACTCTGGAAACGCAAAACTCTAACTAGTTTTGACTCGATGCTTCATAAATTATGAGATCAAGTGCAAACGAATCCTATCACTTGCCTCATACTTTCTTTTTGGCCCGGCTCCAAAATCAAACATTCAACTTTTGGATGGGCCAGTCTCACCGCCAGCGCTTCGGCCAAAAGACATGGCCGGTCAAACCACCACATGGTAATGGTAGAGACGAAACAGGAAATATGATTGGCTTCCGATAGCAATCACAATGGTTGTCTTCCTCTTAGTAACGGCCACATACAATTTTCCTAAGATCATAATTATCCTTCAGCAAATTTACATTATTAAATACTTTATCCCATTCCCATCAAAGAGTTTCAACTGTGATGTGCATATTGTCTCGTGCGTTATCATCCTCTGGACTTCACCAGATCTTCTTTTTTCTTTTAAATTTTCTTGTTCGAAAGCTTTATTTTATCAATGCATTCTTAATTCTTTTATTCTTGCGACCATTGGGTGAAGTGGGTTCCAACCTTGAATTTCTCCATTTTATGGCTTACCACATATTTGTTTGATACCGTTTTTTATTTCACATTACCAGCTGTGGTGATTAGCCTCACAACTTTGATCTGATACAAATCAATGCTATGATACTGCTTTATTGCAACTGTTAGAGATATATATGTTAGAGATATATTTGTGTTAGAGTAGGACTCTAGATATGATTTGGTTTCCTTATCTGTAACCTATACTTGTGTATATATACTGGCCCATTGGCCCCCTGATAATACAAGCACTATTCCTAACATGGTATCGGGCGTATTTAGGTTTCGCCGCTTGTCGCTGCGTCGCGCGCCGCCAGACGCAGATCGCCTCCCTGTCGTCATCTTCGACGACTCCCAATCGGATCTTCGGCGGTCGCGCCGCCTCCGGTCTCCAGACGTGGGCCATCATCGCCTGCTCCGCCGGCGCTCGGGACGACAAGACCGGCTGCTGCGCTCCCACTCGTCGTCATTGCCATTGTCGCCGCTCCTCGGCTACGCCGGTTCGCTGCCGAAGTCGGCGCGCTCGAGACGACGAGGCCGACATTGCACGACTCGGCTACGCTTGGGTTCGCCGCCGAAGTCGGCCACCGCCTTTTCTTCGCGTCGCCAGGTGGCTATCTCCACTTGCCGTGAAGGCCGCCTCCTCTGCCTCGCCCGCTCCGGCTTCGCCGGGCCGCAAGCCGCGCCGCTCTCTACGCCTCTCGGCTCGGGCTAACGCCGTCCTCGGCCTCGCTTCGTTGTTGCCGCCGCCGTCGCGCCGCGCAGGGGGGAACCCTAGCCCCCTCTCGCTCGGTCTGCTTTTTTCGGGCCGACTACTAGGTGATTTTCTTTTAAAAGAAGCGTCATGTACGGTAAAAAAGTCGCTCGATCGCCGCGCCGCCGGCGCCACCTATTAGACTACGTTATTTGGTCGCCGTGGCCAGTCGGTAGCCGCCACCAATGGGCACCGCTTTCCTCATTGCCGGTGATCTTCGACGGTGTTAATTACACCGACCGTGTCTCACATGCGCATCCACATGCGTGGTCTTCGACTGGCGCCCTCTGCGCGATGTCACCGCTCGCCGTGCCCTACTCCTCCGACGGAGCCTACGTCTCGCTGTGTTATCCTCGACGACCTACAAAAGGTCTTTGTTGAGGCCGCGGGCCTTGCCGATGAGAAGGCTACCGCCTACCAAGAGGCTCGATTTCTACATAGATCGCTTGATCGCTTACACTCGGTGGTGCGACGACTTTCGGCCGCTTTGTCTTCATCGCCCGATGTCCAAACCTCGGTTCTCTTCGAGGTTGTGGGATTTTCTTTACCGCCCGGATGTGGACTCACCTTCGTCGGCGCTACGAACCCTTTGGAGATGCCTCTACCGTTAGTGGTTCGCCAGAGCACTCTCTTCGCCAGGTGACGCTCATCGTTGACGCCTTCTATGCTCGTAGTTACTGCCATGCGGCGTCAATCGGACTCTCTTCGCGCCGCCGCTCGCCGCTCCTGCTCGTGGCCGCTCGGTTGTATGCGATCGACCGAGTTTCAGCGTGTGTACGAGTTCCTTACTGCGTCTTCGCCCCGAAGTTCGAGCGAGGCGTGCCCGGCTTCTTGCACGCCACCTCGTGTCACTCTTCTTCGGAGGCCCTTACCGAGATACGTGCAGAGAGACTCGCTCGAGTGGTGCCGGTCGATGTCACTCCCTCGTGCTCGCCGCCCGCCCACTTGCTACACCGATCGCTTCACGCTTCAAGACATCGCCTCCTCCGTGGTGCCACGGTGGTGGTGGCCGCCTCCATCTGGCGGTGGCCGTCCTCGCTGCTCCTACTGCGACAAGGTCGGCCACATTGAGTCCCAGTGCTACAAGAAGCAGCGGCATCTTTCACACCGTTCTTCTCCTAGCACCGCACCGGCACTTCTACATCGACGTCAGATCGACTACTTCGCAGATTTCTCATCGGCGTGAGATAGCCGACTTCGACGCCGCTTGCCGCTTGTGTTCTCCTCGGCGAGTTCTCGCAGTTTCGCTCATCGACTCTTCAGCAACCGAGAAACCACCTCCTACACAGTCAGGTACCTCCGTGTGGATCCTTGATTCCGGAGCATCCTTTCACATGACTTCTGATTCTTCCACTCTGTCTTTTGTTACACCTCTTGATTCCCCTGTCAGTGTGCTTACTGCTGATGGTACCTCTCTTTCTGTTTCTGGTCGAGGACCCCTTAGCAAGTCATCATTTCATGTTCCTTCTGTTGCTCATGTTCCTCGCCTAACCATGCAACTTCTTTCTGCTGGACAGATTACTGACCTTGGTTGTCGGATCATTCTTGACTCTGACTCTTGTTGTGTTCAGGACCGCCACACGGGGCTCGTTGGTTCGGCCCTCGGCGCCTTGACTCTCGGCGTCTCGGGAGCTTGACTGGCTTCACCTTCCTTCCGCTGCCACCGTCGCCACTAGTCTCTTCGCTTCTGCCACTCCGTCTACCAGCTCTTTCCAGCAGTGGCACCACCGTCTTGGTCATCTGTGTGGATCTCGTTTGTCATCTTTAGTTCGTCGTGGTCTTCTGGGGTCTGTCTCAGGAGACGTATCTTGAGATTGTCAGGGTTGTAAGTTAGGGAAACAGATTCAGCTTCCCTATTCTCATAGTGAGTCCGTATCTCAGCGACCATTTGATCTTGTTCATTCAGATGTTTGGGGTCTGGCTCCCTTCCTTTCGAAAGGGGGCCATCGATATTATATACTTTTTATAGATGACTTCTCTCGTCACATTTGGATATACTTTATGTCTTCCCGTAGCGAGGCTTTGTCTATCTATAAACAATTTGCCATTATGGTTCGCACACAGTTCTCCACTCCTATTCGAGTCTTCCGTGCTGACTCTGCTGGTGAGTACACATGATAGTAGGCTTAGTATAACCGGTTATACATGTGTCCATTGGTTCGCCCTTATTTTGTTATTTTATCTAGTGTTGGCTTTAACTATGACACTACACATGATAGTAGGCATGGATGCTAAAGGTAAATCAATTATTAGTATGTTAGTATAACCGGATATACATGTGTACATTGGTTTATAGATTATAGTTCCATGCCAATCAAAGTTCAAACAACTACTGCTATGTAGTCAGATTACATTTTCGATCTTCCATCAGCTTTAGAATTGTCCACGAAGCATATTTGCCTGTTAAATCCTAACAAAACACTGGTATACATAGCAAACCTAGTTCGCCAACATAAGCTAGTGATATACTTTTTCTATGTTTAAGGGACATTTCTTATATCGGAAATAGATGGCTGTTCAGGAGATAGCTACCCACCTCGCAAGCCGCCATGGCCACTGCCAGCAAACCCCTCCCCATGGGCCGCCGTCGCATCTATGTGTGGTCGCTGACACCATGCCCGCGCCCCCCACGTGCCGCCGTGCTCGCCCCCACATGGCATCCGCCAGCGTGCTTCAGCCCCACGTGCCACTGTGCTTCCACCCACGCGCTTCGTTTGGCATGCTCCCCAGCACGCGCTGCCACCACAAAAGGATAACATGGATGGCAGGATGGGGGATGGGAAGGGTGCACATCCCCCCATCCAAAAAATGGACGGTGGATGCTGTGTGAGTAGCTATCCCTGGCAGCAAATCCGCACTACTGTTATTGCTTCAAGCTTCTTTTTTTGTGAATCCTAAATGACAGGAGAACTGTGAAAACAGAACTCTGAGTTGGAGTTAAAATTCGGGGTACTAGTTTAAAACACTTGTAATGAAAAAGTTTGAGGATCATGTAAGTATGTAACATCATTATCTACTTGCAGGTTTCACATGCTTGCCGAGTTTGACGAGGGGAAAAGAAGTTGCCGGAAACGTCTGGATGGCCATAACAGGCGTAGAAGAAAGCCACAGCATGATGTGATGAACCCTAGGAGTTTCTTTCCGTATCACCAAGGTTTGCACGTTCTAACTTATGTTAGATATCTTGGTAACTTAGTGACCCTATTCGGCTATTCCTAGGTGCTTATTAATTCCGTCTGGACACCATATTACCCTTGTAGATAGCCTTTGTTAATTGTTGGCTCTCTTCTTTAACAATAGTAACAAACTACATCTAGCAGAGTGCCTGCTTACTTTTTCACAGGGAAAAATGTCTATTATTCATTCTGCGTTGTCTTTCTCATGCTCTTTCGCTAGTGCTATTACTTCTTGAATTGTTTGTACAGCCCATACCTTCAACATATTTTCTGCAATAAAAATATTTTTTTCTTCGCAGTGAATCAATTTTCAGTCCACCGGCAAACATTTCCAACAGCCGATCATAATGCTGACTCCTTCATGCACCCACTCGATCGTCAGCCGCCGTTCTCCATCTCATTCTCGGGAACCTTTAAAGCACCGAAGCACTTCTCCTTCTCGCAGGACGGCAGCAGCAACCTCAGCACAGCCCGCCCCGCTCTCCTGCAGCCCTTCTCTTCTGCTGAAGACGGCACCACCACCAGCACATGCAACGGTCTGCCCGGCGCACTGGACCCTGCGTGTGCTCTCTCTCTTCTGTCATCATCTCTGCATCCCTCCCCAGCCGGCATCCCCAGTGCAACAGTTCCTGCTCAGTTTCCTTCGTTCGCTAGGATCGCCGCTGTGTCACAAGGTGCAACCGCATTTGCATCAGATGGAGCTGCTGGTGGTGACCATGTGTTCGTTCCTGGTGCAATGTTTGAAGATCCTTCACAGGCACTGCCATTCTCTTGGTAGGTGTAATGCAGGGCTGTGATTCGCTGTATTCCTTTCTACTGCTTTGTGCTGAATTTCTGGTGATTATTTCCGAGGCTTTTTGGTGCTTGTTCACCTGCAGAATCAGCTTGGTGACAAGTGTAGATGAGTAACAGCACAAGTCTTCTAGTTGATGTTGGTGGTTGTTGTGCAGATTGTTTAGCTGATTAATTTTGCTCTGTTCTGAATTATCTGCATGTCCATGCTTTCGTTAGCAGCATGTGCATGTTTATGCTTTAGTTAAGCCATCCATGCAACTGAAAGTTGGTACAGGCCCTCAGAGAGCAAAAGCCAGAAGGCCTGATTTGGTTTCTTCTCCGCAAACCCTATTCATGCCAAGACTATTAATAATAGGCCATATTGAGTGGGCCTATTTTTCTTTAGCCCATATGGGGTTATGCATTTTACTGCAAACTGTAAATGGCCCATTAAGTCCAAATCCTAACTGGGAACCCCAGGCAGATTAGTCCAGAGTCCTGACACTGGGGTCTTGCCATTTGAACAGAGGAAGCACAGAAGCATTCTAAGAAAGAAACAGGAGCATGGATAACTTGCATACGCATAAGTAACAAACGTTAATACAGATAGAGATGTTCTACATCGACACTGGTGATTGCCGTCGGAAAAAACATCTACACATTCAGCTGTCTTTAGGCGCTGGGTTTACGTCACATCTCGACCTAAATTATACTGTAATCCCTGGATGCCTGCATCTTCGAAGTTCTCCAGAAGAGTTCTATACGAAATTTGAGAACAGCAATGGCGCTCGAAAATTGCATTTCAAAAGGACTTAGAGAAACTGGAAACATGGTTAGTTTGGGTATTAATTAATGGTCCAAGTTTTGGTGGAACGTCAACATTTGCTTGCTAGGATCCGTACCAGCTTCTGTGGAATGTTATTTAAAAGTTAACAAAATAAAGTTTCCTACTTGCTCATTCTTCCCGGAGAAACCAGCTCAGAATAGACTGAGTTTATCGTGTGGGTTAAAACGAAAATGCTGCCTGAAAATCGCCGGCGACTAAAGCGGCAACGCCTTTTAGATGAGGAAATATTCCTAAAAAAAGTTGTGCAAATGGATTTCTCAGTTACCATCCCAAGCTAATGCTCAGTTGCTAGTGCATCTCATGTTAAGAGACATCAAATATCACTCATCTTCATTATAAGTAGTGTGCATAAAACTATATTTAAGAAAATAGCAAATCATCATCGACTCACATGCCCAAAGAACATCATCATCAACAACAATGAACATGAAACACAAGCTAGCATATTTCCTCCATGGTACCTAGCTGGTCAGAGAGGAAGCCAGCCACCGCGCCTGCACTCCACGCCGCCGTCGATCGGCGGCCGCTGATCAACCGAGGTACATGTGGACGCCGATGGCGACGAGGAAGATGGCAATGATGACGAAGTAGATGATGGCGTGGACGAGTATGGAGAAGGCACTGGTGTGGAAGTTGCCGAACTCGATGATCCTGCACCTGCCGGGGATCTGGAACAGCAGCCCCGGGGAGAGGAGGATGAAGAGCACCAGCCCTATGAACACTGGGGCCCAGTCAGCCATATCCTCTCTCTCTCTCTCTCTCTCTCTCTGACACAGGAGTGATCTGTCCACGGCTGCAGCACCTAGCTAGCCTTGATTCCTGTGCTTCTTTTGGTCAGGGAATAAGTAGAAGAGAGGGCAAATGTGAGGTGGGTGTGTCTGTGAGAGGCAGGCTGATCCTCTATGGTTGTGTGTTGATGATTGGGGAGGTTGGCTCTTGGCATGGCAGTGTAGCTATACCAGATTGTATATTTATGCTAGCTGGATTAGCTATGTGATTATGAGCATTCTATTTGTGCTTTATCGTTGTGCAATCACCAGTATTTTTTCGGCTTCACCAAGTACATCATTTTCGTCTTGATCGTGACCTTTTTAGTTGCATTACTTTTACCTACGTGGCAAGACGGTATATGTTGGTCGAGCTACTTCGTCTTTTTCATTGGACTTTCTTTAAGGTGATTTGATATTTGGTTGTTTGTTTGTCCTATCACAATCGCATCGAATGTAACAACTCAACATCTTTCGCTTTGAAAATTCCTTTATCGTCAATCATCATTTACCTGTTGAAGTCTTTTATGAGCCCAATAAAGGAAGTTGACATCGTCTATGTGATGTATGTTCAGTGTACTTCACAAAGGTGTAGTCACATATATTGTTTCATTTCAATTGCTAATAAAGATTAATTGTTCGAACGTACTCAGTTTACGCGAGTTGCATTATATTGGAAATTTGAAGTTAAAGCACATTATTAGCATCTTTCTTTAAAACATAATTTTGCTATGCTATAAGCTGAACTTAAACATGAAACAGCACATCCAAATCATAAGCCAAAGAGGAAAACTTACTAGCAAGCTATAGCAAACCTTTTTGTAACAGTCCATAGCATAGATGGAATAACACCAATTAACTAGATACACTCTATATGCACAATCATTGATCAGTTGTAGAAAAGATCTGCACTAGGTGCCGTGGAGAAGAGGGTGCTATAGTCAGTACCAGCCGATGGAATGAATCAAAGGCAGTTGAGGGGAGGAGTTTTTGGCATAAATGATACTATTTAAAGTGGTATTAGCAAAAATAGTATCATTACAGTTGTAATTGTGAAAATGACGCTCATTCAAGACGAACACAGACGGACAAGCGGCGCTGGTCGACACATGGCGCGCCTCTGCACGAGGCGCCATGTGTCGACTACGCTTGTCCGTCCTGGTAAGGTGACAGTGAGGCACCACATGTTGGCCCGCGGCTTGTCCGTCCCGTGGTCGGACAGATGAGAGCACTATTTTTACAATTGCGGTTGCGAGGGTACTATTTTCACTAATGCCGTTTCAAATAGTACCATTTAGACCAAAAATTCAGAGAGGAGATGCCAAACCCAATCATTATTTTTTTTTCACACGCTTGTGACTTGTCCTCGTCCTCACATGTTGTCTTCTAGCCTGCTGGGGAGGGCATGGGATAAAGTCCCTAGAAAGAGGGGAGGCCAATGGTGGTTTGCATACGGCGTGCACGGAGGGGTGGTTGCCATGTAGTACATTCCAAAGAATATTGCTCATATTTGGTTTTGTGGTCACAATCTTCAGACTAATTAAGACCAAACCCATCTAAGTTGGATAGTTTGCATCACCCTGTCTATGTAGATGTTAGGTTCGCCCTTAGCAGCAATCATGGGTGGAAGGAATATTATCTCTCTTTTCTTTTGGAGAAGATTGACAGAGGTAGTTTATTATAAATATTAGTGCTTATATTACTTTAGAGATGGGATCTAACTAGCTAGTTATGTCGAACGAGATAAACAGATTGCTAATTTCAGTTTGTTCTCCAAAACGGCACGGTTAAAGAGTTGTTATCGTAGTAAAAAGGAATCAATAAACCTCTAATTCACTTCACAACAAAAATAAACTTAGTCAAAAGGGACAAAACCAACCCCAATCAACACACATTTATTAGTCTAGTTTTCCCCCCTTCTATGTACAGATCAACTCGTGATGCATGCCTTTTTCTTGAGGCTGGGCCGATCAAATTTCCTTAAATTATGACGTCTCGGGGATTAATTAAACCACTGTATATCCATCCCCACAATAAAAAAAACTCTAGCATGGTATTTTGACGAGATTTTGGCTTAATTAGCATTATTGCATAATAAAATAGTAAAAATAATTATCCATAAATAAATCGTAAAAAATAACACCACAACCGTACCAATAAGCGGCACTTACCCTTGCCACGCCCTCACCGCGCGCACGCCACCTGCCTTTCGCCGCTCAGAGTGCTATTTTACCAAATAAGTCAATTCTGACCTGCTCTGGTCCCCCTTAAAAAAAAGGCCTATGTTTTGTCATTTCTGTACCAAACATGTCAATATGTCGTACACAAGGCATAATACAAAAAAAAAAAAAATGTGCAATAACCCCTTTACAGCTAACATGGGAACCAATTAAGTAGGTGTTAGGTGCATGGGCTGCATCAACAATTGGACCATTGTCTTCGTGCTTGGGGGTGACAATGAAATAAGTATGGTTTGGGATAAGCATATGAATGAATGGATAGTTTAGTTAACTACTTTGCCTAATTATTTGTTGCTTGGATGCAAGTTTGGACTTTGGATTAATGTGCACAGCTGCATGTATGGAATCTACACACATGGAGGATGCAGGAAAGATCTACCCTAGAAACGATTGTTATTGTTCTTGTTTTTTAATCTTTTTCAGATGGATTGATATGTTGCTGGTTTTGACAGTTTGCTAGTATCCTAGATTGCTAGCTACCTAGTGGCTTCTTGCACTCCACTACTGAAGATTTATGTGATTGCTTCGGCTACAGGATTCACTAGTGGACCAGAGCAAACAGCTGAGGTCTAAACTGAATTACGGCCGTGCTCGGGCCGAGCCTAGTCATGGGTGCAATAAGGCCGAGCCCAACAAACTAGTTGGCTTCGTTACTTCATAATCATATGTTCGTGGGATTAGCCGTTACCGCCCTGATAATTAATCAGGGAGGGTTAGATCAGGATTCGCACTACGCAGTGTTTAATCTCGCTCCTGAATGTCAGCTTTCGTAATATCTGCTATTCTACTCTAGCTTGGTTTTATGTCTCACTCCAAAAACTGTTATTGTTGGGGGAGGGTCCCGCACTACCTCAAGCCGATCGAGGATCGACCTCGGACGAAGTCTGGGGACCAACCCTGGATAAGGTCCGAAGACCAAACTCAGCGAGGCGCGACACATCGGCGAACCCACCCCGGGCCCGGTCCGGGGTAATAACACGACGAGGTCCTGTCGACACCCACATAAACAGAAGGCCTACGATGTTATGTGTCTCGAACGTGGCGGGATCCACTTGACGCGATGTATGGAAGCACCCTCGGAGCAAGCTAAGCTCCGAGGGCAACGATACAACTTTAGTGATCTCCCCCTCCTCCTCTATAAATAGGACCCCTTGTAAATGGGGAAGGGGGAGACCACTTGTAACTCTTGATGCACATATGCAATACACTCGTACAGACCCTCGTGTGTGATTCTCGTTGAGGTCCCCTTCTCACAAGTTTACTATCCGATCTCGTATCGATAATAACGATTTCCCACCAACATTGTGTCATAATAATACGGGGGCGATTGTAGCACAATCAGATGATTTTTTTTAAATCACAGTCACTTTTCAACGGACTCAATAGTCCCAAGATTCATGCAAACTACCCTAACCCTCACCCCTCAGCTCCCTCACTCGCACTCCACGTCGCCTCCACCCCAATGCCACCTCCCACTGCCTCTCCTGCGCCACCTCCGGCGCTAGCAAGCCCTGCCGACGAGCACCTCCCCTGCCACCCTCCTCCTCCTACACCCGCCTCTCCAGCCCCTGCCATCGTCGCCGCTTTCTCCTTCTCTGTGGTTAAATGCCTCCCACCACCTTCCTCCTCCTCCTCTGTGGTTAAATGCCCTCCGCCACCTTCTTCCTTGTCTCCGCCGGATCCACCGCCGCCTCCTAACCACTTAGGTCTCATTGTCCCCGCTGACCTCCACCGCCCACCACCCTAATCCTCGCCTGTGTCCGGCGCCACTGCCACCTCGACGCACCGCCACTGTTGCTGCCGCCACCCCCACCTCCCTCTAAGTCCCGGGGTAAGTCTCGGGGGCACTGGTGAACCCTAACCCTAACTCGGTGCCATCGCCGCCTGTAACATGCCGATTTCCCTCGATTCTCAGAATTACGATGTTACTATTTAATTTGGCGATATATTAATTATTTGATCATGTTTTAAAATTTTCTCGTGTTTAATTAAAAGGTTGCTTCTAAAATAAAATCAGATTGATTGAAAACTTGCTTAATAATAATAATAATAATAAATAGTAAAATCAAATTTAATTATTTGAAAGTGGTTGCATATAAAATTAAATTGCATTGATTCTTGTTTTCGCATGCATCCCAAAAATTGTGTCGTCATGTATGCATTAGTATCGCCGCTCTCTCCTCCAGTTCCACCGACGCAGACGAAACGCCCGCGTGACCCATCCTTTTGCTGTATTTCTGACAACAGTCAAAACTCCTCTTACCTCTTTGACTCTAAGACTATTTCCCATTTTCCTCTCTTCTCTATTATCCACCCACCACAGCCAGTTCATGATTTTTTTTAAATAATATTATTTAAAAAGATAATTACAAAATAAAATAGTCGGAAAAAATTACAAAAGTAGGCTTATGTTGTCATTCCAATTGGCAATAGATACCCTGTTTACTGTTTCTCACCAGTCCACCTTCCTGTCACCATTTCAACTGACGACTGGTAGTGAATAGTATTTCTATCGCCAGTTGAAATGGCGACAGGAAACCGCGGGTTGCTGTCGCCAGTTCAACTAGTGACATGATCTAGCTATTTAAACATAAAAAATTGATGGAAATGTCATTTTAATTCCAGAAAAAAGAGAAGATAGGGAGAAGAGAGCGGAGGAGAGGGGGAAAAGAGACGTAGTGAAACCTTGCCAGTTCGTACGAGAGAGAGAGAGACGGAGCATCAGATATGGTCGGCTATTTTGCAAGGATATATTTTTGCAACTTCGTACATTATTTCAAAATATTATCGGTCAACAAATAAAAACAACGACATATAATTCAATAGATTATATAATTTTAGCTATTTTATGTAGTATATCACTTGAGCTGTGTATAGTTTAGTTCATTGTGCAGATATTATTTATGTTGTAGTACTCGAACGATTTAGAATAAATCTGTAAAAATAGGAAGACAGCTATTAAAAATATGTAAAAATTGTAGAGTATCTAAGTAGGGTAGGTAGAGTTTAATCAAAATAATCACAGCTTAATTTTAGTTTCTATTTGTGCGCGGTAGTTATTCTGTTAATACCAAAATTTCTTTTTAAATTAGGAAAATAGCATGACACATCTTAAATTATAAAAAATCCAGAGTTCCTACACAGGTTACGTAAAGACGAATTAAAATACTGCGATCTTTAGTTTTTGTTACCATTTTCACATGGTAAATATTTAAAAATGATGCAGACACGTTTTAAACAAGGAAAGTAGCAAGATACCTATTAAAAATTTGTAAAAATTGCAGAGTAGCTTAGTACGGTTTGTAGAGTGTGGATATCATGGGGATATGCTTCAGATCTTAGGATGATGTGACAATTGGCAATGACGTTTACGATTTGTCGTTTCACGGGTTTTCGTCACAAGTTCAGTTCTGTTAGGACTGAACCGGTCTGACCGGCCAGGGCAGCGGTCAGACCGGTCACAAATCGGTCTGACCGGTCTTGGCGGCGATCGAACCTGAAAACTTCAAAAGTGGTGAATTGAGCTGGGCCAAAAATAGAGTGTGTAGGCAAGAGAGGGAATTCTATTGCACGTGGTCTCATAATTTTTGGAGTCTCCAGTCAAAAGTTCTATTGGTTTGAAATTTCCAGTAGGTTTCGGTTTTCAGAGATTGAAAATCGGCTAAGTCCCAATTGGCGGTCAGACCGGTCCATAGGTGGCGGTCAGACCGGCCAGGGTGGGCGGTCAAACCGGCCTTGGGGCGGTCTGACCTGTTTTCACTTGATCGTCGGTCTTCAAGGCAGCGATATTCGTTTGTTAGGTCAAAGTCATGAGTTTCAGGGCATATGTGGCATGATGCATGTTTTGACTAACATGAGTCAAGTTGTGAAGAACTTGTTTCCAAATTCGGTTTACTTGTCTATTGTTGTGTAAGTTGCTTGGTGGTCAACGACGGTCAACGGCAAGGATGATTGGGACTAGGCTTGGAGAGCTGAGGTCCAGATCGATCGACGATGCCGGGTGAGGTCAATGTACTCAAGTGAGGTGCAAGATGGACAAGGATGATCTATTAGCTAATCCGAGGCACAAGATGGCGTAAGGTGTAGCTAGTTAGGTTAAGAGGAGATAAAGATGACGCTTTAAAATACGTGCGTATGTGTCCCGTTTGTTTTGGGCCTTAACGGGAGCCCAATAGGATCAAACTTCTAGAAGGTCTAAGCCTCCACTATAAATAGGAGAGGGTGGTGGCTGCACCACTTTTTCGTCTCTTAGGGAGAGCTTTTGTGGAAGCTAGGGTTCTTGATAGTTTGATGTGATTTTCATGCTCTTGGATTGAGCATTGTCCTCCATTGATGGAGTGGCTGTAAGCCCAGATCATATCAATCAATCAAAGGAAAGTTTGATCAATGTTCTGTCTCATTGCGTTCTTTCTCTCCATTTGATGATTTTGGGTCTTTCTTTGATCCGCGAGTTTTTGATTGAATTCTTCACGTGATCTAGCTTGCTGTGATGTGTGGGAACCTATCTAGGGTCATCTTGATCATAAATTACCCACGAGCAAGATCTTGGATCAAGTTTTCGTTTTGACCTGGTTTTGAACCCTTCTTTGATCAAACGGAAAAGGATCTTGATTCCTCCAAGAATTATCATAATCTTCATTTGGAATAGGTCCCTGATATCATAGAGAAGGTGTGTTCTAAGTTTCATCAAGTTTGGATTAGTAGATCAAAAGTTTCATCTATTTGCATCTTCGTCATCGGGTTTTTCAATCTGTTCTGGAGGCCGGCGGTCAGACCGCCCGTGGCCACCGGTCAGACCGGCCGGAAATCGGTCCGATCGCCCAAGGCCAGCGGTCCGACCGGCAGCGCACTGATGTGCTTTAATCTATGTTGTTTTTGTCATTTTGCTTAGGGGTTTTTATTGGATTCAATATTAGTCTTCCGCTGTACTGATATACTGATCTTCATAGCTTCCATAGCTACTGGAGTGAAATTATGTTGAATTCATTATTTGTGAAAAAGTGAGCGTGCTCCTATTCACCCCCCTCTAGTCGCCTTTTCGGTCCAACATAGAGCCTAATTGAGATAATCCCAACATAATTTTGATTTCTGTTTCTGCGCAGTAATTATTTTGTTAATATCAAAAATACTTTTTAAACTAGAAAAATAGCGTGACACATTTTAAAATTATAAAAAATGTGGAGTTGCTACATAGGTTATGTAGAGATTAATTGAAATATTATAAAATTTATTTATCGTTTTTATTTGCACATGGTAATTATTTAAAAAAATACTAAAGACACTTTTTAAACAAGGAAAGTAGCAAGATACCTATTGAAAATAAGAAAAAAATTACAGAGTAGCTTAGTAGGGTTTTTAAAAGCCTAATTAAAATAATCCCAACATAATTATGATCGCCGTTTGTGCGTAGTAATTATCTATTAGTGTTGAAAATACCTTTTAAACTTAGAAAATAGCAACATTCCTATAAAATATCTGTAAAAATTGCAGAGTAGGTTAGTAAGGTTTGTATAGCTTAATCAAAATAATTCCAACTTAAATTTTATTTCTATTTGTGCATGGTAATTATTTTGTTAATGCCACTTTTTATTACTTCATGTATATATTTTGTAATTTTTAGAATGTATGCATTGAATTTTATGGTATGGCGGGCCCAGGACATGCTGCGCTGTGGCCGTACGAGTTGCTTGACCCGGTAATTGACTACGTCATCGTATCCATCTCAGTACCATCCTCCTCCAGGATGGCGCGGTGGAGATTGAGTTTGGTGCGCTGTGGCTTCGCACGCCCATGATAGCGTGGAGGGTGGACCCACATTGGAGTCTAAGGTACATGCAGTTGCAACCTTCGTGTACTCATTTGCATCCTAATTACTTTGGGTGGACTAACACTTGTTCTTAATATTTTTCGACGCAATTTGAGGGCGGCAAGCCTCCCACTAGGGAGGATGGTTGAGGTGATGTGGGAGGACGACCAGGACTGTGTGGGCAGTAGTCGTATGTCCAGACACTTTCCGTAAGACCGATGCCTCTTGACAGTGCTGGTTGACCGTTGGAGGCCGGAGACACACACGTTTCACCTTCCGTGCGGGGAGATGGCACCGACACTTCAGGACGTGACCTTCCTGACCGGACTGCCCTGCGCTGGCTTCCCCTTGGCGGCGTACAACATCTCGGCCACATGGCCCATGAAGTTCCCGATGACGTTCTAGGGGGTGCTGCCGCAGACAGGGGCTACAGGGAGTTCAGTAGCACCCACGGGCTGATGCTGTAGTGGATCTGCCGTTCTACATAAGTCTTCATAACTCTTGTCCTCTCGCATTAATTGATTTCTGAACTTTGTTGACAGTGCGTGTGGTGGAGGACGCACCCGACCACATGGTGAGGAGGCATTTCGAGGCCTACTCGCTGTGGCTGTTCGGGTTGGTGATGTTCGTGGGTCCCACAACGACAATGTCGATAAGCATTACATCCGGTACACACGCCAGCTGGCGGACTGGGAGGTGGAGGACATCCAACCCTATGCTTGGGGTCTGACGGTCTTTGTCGGCGCGACGCATCAGAGATCGTGGCGACGATGCCACCAGTTTCAAGACAGCCCCGTCCTTTCTAGATGCCTGCTACTCCTTCAGCTGTGGTCCTTCGAGCGTTACCAGATTGGGCGATCACAATTGACCTAGGAGTGTACACTATCAACATGTACGCCGATGACGACGATGTGGACTGGCCTACCATGGGTACGGTGTGGTGCCACGGACGAGTAAGTTTCCTGAACAATTATTCTTTTTCTTAATGTGATTCAATTTCATATGTTAAGTTTTCGTTGTTCTATTCCACAGGTCACCTACACACCGATCAATACGCATGCGTCCTACCCATACTATGTTACGATGTTCGATCAGCTGACGGTAAGATATGTCGAACTACCTAGTTGTTAATAAGTACATAACTTCATAGGGTCTAAAATAACATGATAGCCTCTGGCAGCAAACACTGACTACCAAATCTTCCCAAGGCTCCTTCGAAGTAGTCAGGGAGAAGGATATACTATCCACAATCCTGGGAAACAAGGAGCACCCGAGTCGAACGCGAGACCTTGGGGTTTATGTACTTTGGAGGCATAGATTCCCACATGACTCTGAGGTGTATAGTAGTAGGAAGAGATCCAAGGCCGAACGGGAGGACCAGTTGAAAGAGGAGATGAGTGCAAAATTTCAAGGACAAATAACATCATTGCATGAACAAATGCAACAAATACTTGTAGAATTAGTCCTCACCTAGTCGAAAGACACCCCCGTTATTTTGGGAGCCAGTACCACTCAACATCGGAGTAGCGTAGCGGCCATGCCACTTTCTGAACATAGCGACGTCCAAATACCTATCTACGACATCCAGATAATGTACATCTCTGGAATGCTCCAAAGATAGATCTGTAGGATGCGTTAGCTAACTATGTGCCATTTTGTAGGAGCCTACGCCCTGCAGGTTCCAAGCGAGGCTAGTTGGGTCCATTTCTATTGAAGCAGGGCAAGGGATGATGTTTCCATACTTGGAAGGGATAGTGTTGTGCGGTGCCCAACTGGCGTAGGGTTATGCCAAGGTCTAGGTGGACATGGTACATGACAATTTCATTGCGCTCCCATAGGAAAAGCCCCCGAATAAAGACATCATAACACTAGGAGATGTCGTGCACGCTTTTATCTAGTGGCCCAAGAGGGACATCACACTGGACTCTGCAGTGCCGCAAGTGGAACATGACCATGCCACTCGAACAAAACCCTCGACGACTCGACCTCAACCTCTGCTTCAGAAGGTCGCCGCATCGGCTCCTATGGAGACGATGCTGAAGATATAAGAAAAGTGTGCCGAGTCATCTCTTGCGAAGACGCTTGGCAGGCGCGGTGCTAAGGACAAATCGAAGAAGATTAAGATGCCTACAGTGCTGACGATACAAGTGACGTGTGACAGGCGAGGCATTAAGACAAATTCGAAGATCATAAGGCGCCTTTGCAGCCCAGCGCTTCGCTTGAAGACCGTTGGTCCTCCCCCACACAATTACCCCACCTTGGATTGTGTTGTGTGAGTTTGCATGATTGGTACATGCGGCACGCCACGATGACGACAAACGCTATTGGATTCACCGTCAGTTACATGGAGAACCATTTCTTCCGCAAGGCGGGCTACTTCTTCGTGGGCTTCCAAGACTTATTCGAACTATTCAACCTCGACGCCCTCGACGCCTCACTTCTACGATGCTGGACACTGTAAGTGTGTACAATCAAGTTCTACATTCATGCAATACCGATAGATATCATAACTCATTGCTTATGTATAGATACATGATGCAAGAATCCCGGCGATCGCGACAACTGGTGGGTTTCCTCGTCCCACAGTTGATCTCTGAGCAATGCATCCACGAAGATGCATCGTACGTCGAGAAATACATAACGAGGGGGTTGCTTTCTCATGGTGACAAGGACTACATACTGGTGCCCTACAACAGGGGTTAGTGCTTCACTACTTACTATACAAATTTTATTTGTACATTATACGCAACTCGAACTTAGGTTTAATGACTATAGCGACATACATGAGTAGGTGGCACTGGATCCTTTTAGTCAATGTACCAAAGTGGAACAAGGTAATATACTTTGATTTCCCAGTCAATAAGAATCACAACTTCACCCTTTGTGCAAAAAGTACTCGACATGTATGCTTATTTCCTCCATACGTAACTATATTATTAGTCTTCCTTCGTTTGAAATGGCCAAGGATAACTTTTTGGAATCACGTAGGGCGTTCAGCGCCTATATTGATAGGGGAGGGAAAGAAAATAAACCGAGTGCCATACTGCGACATAGGATGCGATTTTCGGTACCCGCTACAACATAATAATACTATATTATACTTCTAACTTGGTCTCTTGAACTGACTATACCTATATATGTAATTCTATTTTTTCAGTGCCACCAGCAACAATAAGGCAATATATGTGCATTCTACGTTCACCGTCATATGCATGAAATCATGGGTGCTAAGCTGAAGGATCCAGAGGTTCGTCCTAATTTTTAATTTAAATATATATACTTACTACTTTAATCCTAGCGACAGCGCATGACAATCGAATCAACTACATTCGATCGGGCCAAAGTCTCGGACGTTCGAAGACGGCTCTGCACCTTCATCATGTCGGAGACCATAAACCTGAACAGAGAGTTTCACTTCGGCAACACCGATTCACTTTGAGTTGTAATTCAATTGTAACTCTAGCGACAATACATGAACATGCTTTTGCAATTGATTTTGATTTTTAAATCACTTTGAGTTGTTCTATATCAAATCAATTGTGATTTATTTGTTTGCTGCTTACTTATTTTCAGAGGGCATGACTAGCATTTCTTGAGGCTAGCTGAAAAATGAAAAAGAATATGTAGGTATAGAACGAACTATCACAGACGATTTTGTGGTATAAACCATCAGTGATATGTAGGATATCACATATGTTTTTTACTAACCGTCTGTGATATGTCTCTAATCACAGATGGTTGGTATATATAACAGTCCGTGATGGCCTACAAATCACAGGCGGTTTTGTGGTATAAATTGTCTGTGATTGGAATACATATCACAAACAGTTAGTAAAAGAACCGTCTGTGATATCCCACATATCATAGATGTTTTTTGGTGGTAACCGTCTGTGATAGTAGGCTTTCACAGACGGTTTATACCACAAAACCGTCTATGTTATTATTTATCACAGATGGCTAAAAAAATCGTCTGTGATAACCGCTGGTTATCATAGATATATAAAATCAGATGGTTTAGAAACCGTTTGTGATGATAGTTTAGAATCGTCTGTGATAACCCTTTGTGTAGTAGTGGCGGCTCGCCGGAGAAGAGGAAGAAGGGCAGCGTGGGGGGAGGGAGGTTGGAGCGGTGGCTGCACCAATGACGACGACGGTCTGCTGGGGGGTGGGGGGTGGGGCGGCAACGGTGGGAAGGTGCGGTGACTAGGGTTTGACGAGGGAGGGAGGGAGGGAGGGAGAGGAGGGGAGAGGAAGATGAATATATATTTATTTGCGAGAGGGATGATATCCTTTAGATCTAGATCTAACGGCTTAAAATTCGAGTACCCTTTAGAAAAAAAGACTCATATATTTCGTAGACAACCAAAAAAATTCAATACCCAATGCCTAGCTTTAAATAGTGTGTTTTGAGAGATATTTTAAGCATGGGGAGATGTCCCATAGGCCATAACCCAACCTCTCTGAGTTTCATCCAATTGGCTTCTTTCTGAGGGCACCCGGCCAGACCAACAAGTTCACTATTTCAAAATCCTACATGCGAATCTTTTTTCCTGCTAGAGACGACACAATGTCAACGTGACGTCAACCAATGCATACATGCATGCACGCGCGCGCTCGTCACACTACTCGGCTAAATGTGTTAGTAGCGTTGGCGAAGCGGCGGGATGCTCTGCTCGTTCCTGAAGTAGTCGCCGGGATCCACTCGCCCCTTCACCGCTGCCAGCCGCTGGAAGTTCCCCATGAAGTACTTGTCGCCCCAGACCTTCCCGCTCTCGTACGACGTCACGCCGTCGCCGCCGACCACGTTCTCGCCGATGTCCAGGTCGCGGTAGTTGGCGAAGGCCTCCCTCGGGTGGCTGCTCACGAACTGCTCCATGAACCCGTACAGGCCGTTGAGCCACCCGGTCGCCGCCGACGCCCCGTCGCCGTCGGCGGCGCCCCACCAGAACACCGCGTACTGGATGTTGTAAAGCACGCCGCGGCGGTGCGGGTACGGCGTGACGAAGTCCTGGACGACGCTGCCGACCACCCCGCCGTGCGGCTCCAGGATCATGAGCCCGGCGCCGTTCCGGGTGAGCCACTCCCGGAAGATGCTCTCCCACCCAGCCTTGCCGATGGCGCGGCGCACGTAGTCGGACTTGTTCTTGACGTAGGTGCCCAGGTTGTTCGTCCGGTTCAGGATCGCCTCCACGGGAGCGTCGGTGCTGCCGAGGATGATGAACGCCATGGCGCGCAGCCAGCTCATCTCCCGGCAGTCGGCCGCCGTCATGCCGAGCTCCGGAAAGACGGCGCCCATTGTGTAGACGAGGCGCGAGCAGTCGCCGAGGAAGAGGGACTGGAACATCGCCTGTCTGCCCTGCGCGACGACGCGGATGGTGAGGTCCGGGAGGAACGGCTCGAGAATGAGAGTCTCCCACTTGGCGAGGAAGGCGGCAGCGCCCTCGTCGACGGTCTTGCCGATGTTGAACACCGTTACCGTCGGTGGGACCATGGAGAGCTTCAGCCGCCACGACACCACGACGCCGAAGCTCTCGCCGCCGCCCCCCCGGATGGCCCAGAAGAGGTCCTCCCCCATGGCGGCCCTGTCGAGGAGGTTGCCGTCGGGGTTGACGATCCTGGCGTCGAGGACGTTGTCCGCCCCGATACCATACTTGCGCATCATCAGCCCGATGCCGCCGCCGCTCAGGAACCCGGCGACGCCGACCGTCGAGCACGCGCCGCCGGGGAACGCGAACGCCGGATCGGCCTTCCCGATGGCGTAGTAGAGCTCGCCGAGCGTCGCGCCGGAGTCCACCCACGCGGTTGCCTCGCCCGGGTGGACGCGCACGGCGCGGAGCCTGGCGAGGTCGAGCACCGCGAACACCTCGGCGCGCACGGACCGGTACGACAGGCCCTCGTAGTCGTGCCCACCGCTGCGCATGCGGAGGCGCACGCCGTGGCGGCGGCCGCAGCGCACGGTGTCCTGCACGTGGGAAACGTCGGACGCCGTGACGATGCACACCGGCCGCACCGTGGTGTTCGTCAGAAACTTTGGGTTCTGGACGGAGGACGCCAGCTCCGACATGAAGCTGCTCGAGCTCAGTGGGTACAAGAGCTCGCTCGGTATCTTGTCCGAGAGGCATCGGAGAAAGTCATCAGAGGAAGAAGCTAACGAAGGGGTGGTGAAAACAATGAAACACAAAAAACTCGAGATGGTGAGTACTAGGGCTAAGTTTCTGGTCATGGCCATCGATCTTGATTTGCTTATTGTACTGGAGCGAGCTGCAATGCTGCTAATAGCCGGCTTGGCCTATGCAGTATGCCCTCCTTATATACATGTCACGTGCAAGCTAGGTGCAATTGACTTCTGACTTACTAGTTACTCCCTGCGTTCTCACGTAGATGCGGTCATAGGATGCACGCAATTAACTTTTGCAATTAACTTATCTTAAAACTTTGATTACTAATGTACACAGTGTGTTTTTTTGTTTGTATGTTGTCTGATTTTTTCAACTCTAAGTCGATTTTCATAGCCTTAGAGTTTGCTTTAAGATGTGTGTGGTTGATTCTAGATTGTCTTATGGTTGGAAATTGTGACTTAGTAAAGCTCAAGTCACCTTCGAAATAAACATACCCATACGTAGAAATTGTAGGGATACGGGTAGGCTACACTAGCGTAGCGGAAGAAGAGTTGGAGCAGCTTGGTCGAACATCGAGCGCATCGATGAAGTGGTCGTAGTCGATCGTCTAGCGTCCTCGGTGTCGATCGTCTCCTACAGGAACCAATCACGTTCCTTGTTTAAGTTGAGAATCGTCCTCGATCAGCGTAGCCGTAACCGCAGTAGTGCCTCTACGATATCTACATGTCTAGGGATGGAACACCGTATGTCGGTGTGCTAGCACCAACTCGCACGGTAGGGCTCTCAAGAAGATGGCGGCTAGGATTTCGGTAGAGCAACTCACGTCGTCCGTCTCTTTTTCAATAACCTCATGCATCCCCTTATATAGGGCCCAAGACTGATCCTATTCAAATCGCTTGTTCCAAACCGTTAAGTGTGTGACCCTATAGGTTTATGTATAATCGGTTGTGACTCGGAAACCCTTTTCTAACCACGAGTCATTAGCGGTTCCTAGCTGGACATAACGATTTCCGAATACACATCAATTATATCGGACGAACCATAATACAATATAATCTACGACCAGGTCCTAATCACTTACGATCAGCTCATATCTCTATACGACTAGTTCATATTTAGCCAGACCAGTTAGTGATTATGTTTGACCAGTCAACGATCAACTCGTATCTCCATACGACCTGTCCGTACCTAGTCGAACTAAATGACTTACTCGTGTATTCTCCCTTTGCCTCACGTTATCTAGTTGAACTCCAGGTGAGATATTTTGTCATCTATGTACTGTTCAATACTTTCTCGATCAAGTGACGGATAACTTTATTTGGTCGACTCTTCAACCACTAGTGGCATGACCATGCACTTTTTTTTATCCGGCCACATCGAGGGGCCCAGATATATATCTCCTGTTATGTTAGGAGTAGAAAATCCCATATACGGTTAGTCACATTCCTCTGTATATTTCATAGCATACCAGAAAGCTACCTTTATAACTACCGAGTTACGGAGTAGCATTTGGCAACCCTTAATTGAACTATTACACATGTAGAAAACTATGCTGATCTTAGGTATAAGGATTATACATAATAATTGCTTGAGACCAACTGATGACACATAAAATCATAACAATCTCAATAGTATCTCAAGGTGGGTCAATCCAACACCGTGTTCTCTAATATGTATTTACATTATTAATTCGATATCTTTATATCCATGACCGGTGAAATATGGTCATCAACCAATACATGTGCTGCTTGATAAGTCACTAGTGTTTCGATTAGTGACATCCGACCAGAGATACATTTACAACGATATCATATAAGTTAATGATCTTCACCAACAAATCACATCCTTATTAATATTCATAACATAATAACATTTATTATATAACTCACAAATATAGACGTGATACAATCATCTCTATGATTATCTCTAGGGTATATCACCAACAGATATATGAAAATAAAATTAGTATACGTGCAATCAAAAGTTCTTTGATATTATTATATATTTAGTAATTTTTACTACTCTATGATTAAAAAAAAGTATAATCTAAATGTGTATAGTGTGCTAATATCCAAAAGGACAAATAAAAGAGAATAGGGACGACGCATGAGTTTAAGGAGGGGGCGATTGAATAGTTGGTCCTAGTCTATTCCGCCCATTCATACAAATTTGCTGGCTGGCTGGGCAACTACGCGGTGGCTCACCATATTTGCTAATACAGTAGAGTCAATGCCAATGCGGAAGTCACAGTCAACTATTTCGATGATCATCGTCCAGTTGATCTGCAGTTAGGTTTGACCTCATCCTTTTTTTTGCCCGGCCGAATTGCTGCACGTGACGAACAATGTCAGCCGTGCAACTCGCCTCGGCCGGTCACATCTCGGGGCCGTCTCGGTTTTAATGAGAGGTTTGATCTCGAGATCAGTTGCTTGGCGCCAAACGAAGAACTAATTGTACTTAAAAAGGCTCAATTTGGTACTACTAGTACGTGCTGTGGTCGAGGTCAACAACTGGTAAACTCTCGTTTGCCGATGAAATCTACGACCATGTCGGGTAAGGAAACTGAGTCGAAGCTACATGACGTACGAGATGAAGCGTGCATGGAGTGGTGTGGCTGTACAAGACCTTTCTCTGAAGCATTTGTATGGTCGCTTGTACTCCACTGGTTTACACCACGGAATCACTGAATCACTGGGAAGCCTTTGTACCATGGTACTTGCTATACTACGGTATACCCCAACTCCGGCGAAACCACGACCGGATCTACGCTGTCCAGCCGCTGCCAGCATTGCTCAAGAGTCGAGTCCGACCGCACCGCCGTTGTCGCCACCTGTGCAACGCCTCCAGATGCCATCACTGCTCGGTCGTTGCTAGTCTCAACGCGCCACAAATCTGCTGGTAGCCGCGTCAATGTAGGTGTAGCACCGGAAAGACGACTAGAGGAGGTGAATAGATACTTTCTTAATTTTTAACTTTAATTAAATTCAACATGTACTTTTCTTCGACAGCTATGAAATCTAACAAGATCAGTAAATACACAGATGAAGCTTTGTGCTGAATCCGATTACCCCCTTAAACACAAGATTCAATAATGTAGAATTGATCTCACTGGACTGGTCTGACCGACGGCCAATTGGCGGTCTGATCGACGGCAAACTGGAGGTCCGAATAGCTAGCGGTCTGACCGCCGTTGTGGAATCGGTCGGACCGATTCAGTCCAGAACCACTGCAGACCACCCGAAACCAAAACAAAAATTGGTCAAACTTTTGATTCAACCGATGAAACTTGACCAAACTTGGAACACACCTCCCTAAGGATATCTGGAACCTATTCCTAGCGACGATCGTCCAGATCCACGTCAAAGAATTGATCTTTTTACATTTTACCAAACGAGTGTCCAAAACCTAGCAAAATGAAAAACTTGATCCAAATCTTGCTAGTGAGGAATTGATGATTTAGATGGTCCTAGGAGTATTTCCACACATCATAGCAAAGTAAAAGAGGTCAAGAGACCAACCACAAACAACCGGATCAAGGAACCACCAAAATCACCAAAAGAGAGATGAAAATACATGAGACATCATCTTAGAACAAGCATCCATTGATTGATTCAAGATGTTGCTTGCAAAGCCACTCCCTCAAAGAGGATAAGAGCTCAATCCAAGAGCACACACACAAATCTCCTCTCTAGAGCCTAGTCTCTCCTCTCCTCTCCAAACCCTAACCATAACTAGGGTTTTTACAAATGAAGTGCTTGGGGGGTTTTCCAACTCCCCCTTTCTATTTATAGGGAGGCCTAGGGTTTAGATAGAGTTCACTTAACGGGCTCCCGTTAAGGCCCAAAACACACGGGACACAAACACACACATTTCAGTTGAAGCAATCGTCTACTTCACCACGTGTAGGTTGATCAGTGGCTCTCATCTTGTCGGTAAGTCTCTCCCGTCCGAATTCCATCGGAACCTCCAAGGCACTTGCACCGACCCCCGCGCCGCTTGATCCAACCAGCTGCAACAAACTGTCCGTTCGAACCATCTTGTCCATTCTGCACCATGCTTTAGTCACACGACTCCACCAGGTATCCATTATCGTTCTAGACCTCAGCTCTCCAAGCTTAGTCCCGATCCACCTCCCGTTGACGTCGTTGACCTGCAAGCCACCTGCACAGCAATAGACAAAGAAATCGTTTTCGGGAACAAGTTCTTAACAACTTGACCCACGTTAGCTCAACCATGCAATATGCAACATTAAAGCACTGAAACTCATGCATTAGACACAATCAAAACACAACGCCGCCAAGAAGGCTGACGAACAAGTGGAATCCGGTCTGACCGCCGTACCTGGTCGGTCTGACCGATTTACAACTGGTCTCACCGATTTTATAACGCCGGTCAGACTGCCCAAAATGACTTAGCCAAAATTTCATCGTGAAAATCCAGAACTCTGTGGAATTTTTAAATGAATAGAACTTTTCATTGGAAGCTCCAAAAAATATGAGACCAAGTGTAGGAGACTCACCTCTCTTGCCTACACACTCTATTATTGGCCTAGCCCCAAACTCCACCACAGTTCGCCGGTCGGACCACAGACATAGTCGGCCGGATCGCCTCATCACGGTCGGACTGGCGATGCTGCCAGTCGAACCGATCCACGGGCGGTCTGACCGCCAATGCTGCCGGTTTGACCGCTTGAGGTCTGAACAGCACAGGAGCATTTCCGAAAACGCGAGATTCGTCAAACCAACAACGCCATTGCCAATTGACTCATCATCTTAAGATCATGCACATATCCCCACGATATCCACAATCTCCCCCTTGATGAACACATTGGCAATCTCCCAGAAAATGTAAGTTTGTAGTTTGAAAAGTAAAAAACTCGCAGTTTTCGCGCAAAGGCACAACTTGGTCCATAAGCAAGAGAAAGTCTAGGAAATGACCAAGCTGGCTTCAGAATAGCAAGGGCAAGTGAGATAAGGCAAAGAGAGCACAAAAAACCTCAATTACAGAGAATAGCCAAAAATCTTACTTAGGTCCATATGAAAGAACAATTGTTCTATGTGACCTTTGATCATTGTGAGTCTTCTAGATTTGCAAATAAAATCAGAAAAGACAGTAAAACCAAAAGAACCCACTCACTATGATCACCAATTTCCAGAAAATTCATTTTCCCCCTATGACTCAAAAAAGATCTAAAACAACATTTTTACCAATCTTTCTCCCCCTTTGACAATGAATTCATCAAGGTGCATGGAAGAAGATAGAGCATGAAGGAATGACTTTGTTTTTGAACTTTAGCAAAAGGAGCCATGAAGATTATCCATGAAGACAGTACAAGTTTTACACCAAGCCATATTATGTGAAGAAGCTATGTTCAATCATAGCAAAACCTGTACAGCCAAACTAAGTCCAAAATAGCAATAATCTAAGGAGGAAGCAGCAAGGGATGGAAGAGAAGGGGAGGAGCTTCTGGTTTATACAGAGGAGGAGGAGAGAGGGAGCTGCACGGGAGCGGCTGTGGGCGGTGTGCCGGGGCAGGGGCCGGGCGGCGCGGGATGCAGAGCAGAGGGCAGCCGACGGATATCCCAGAGAGAAAACGGGCGAAAGGATGGTGGCATGGGCTCCCATGGCCCCTGGTGCCATCGGGAAGAAAAGAAGAGGAGAGGGAAAAAAAATGGAATAAAGAAAATTCGGGAAAGTAAAAATAAATTCAAAAATCCAAGTAAATTTTTATAAAATACTTAGAAACTTGAAAAGATCTAATAGTTTTAGATTTTTTTAAGTTTATTTTGAAAAGATCTAATAGTTTTAGATTTTTTTGAAGTTTATTTTATCCCTTTAAAATATTTTTCCTTCAGAAATTCAATTTAAGCTTTAAATTAAACCGATAAAATCCAAACGTTTATTTTTATTTTCAAAGCTTCAAAATAAACCATCAATTTAAATTAAATTTTACAACAAATAAAATAATTTTTGGAAAGCTTTTGATATTAAAAATTAAAAATTGAAATTACTCCTTATTTTACGGAAAACGGATGTTACAATTTCTTCCTAGAAGAAATGACAGTCGATTGGTATTCCCGACGGAAATTAGCTCCACCATCATGCCAAAGATTAAAATGAATAGTGAATTCCTTCATAACACATTTCTTAAGAGCATAGACAGCCAGACCAATATACTTAGACACAACAGAAAGAAGAAAGCCATAGTCATAAGCCCGAGAGACATGAAAACCCAATGGATCACCACCAAGACAACATTTGAGAGTAATCCCGACCGAATCCTCCGTCAAGCGGAAGGTGAAGCAGGAGAAAGTAGCAAGCAAAAAGAAACCCGGCAATATAGAAGAAGAACCAATTCAACTGAAGTGCCATACCGCTGCCAAGTAGAATCCAGGAAGTCCTGACCTCACGTGAAGTCCCAATCAGACGACAAAGAGGCATCCATGAGTAGAGATTAGACGCCATGGAGACTAATGAGGAAAATCGCAAGAGGGAGAGCTGAGAGTTAGAGAGCCGGGGTCGCCATTTTCTTATTTCTGATTATTCCACGTGTTAATGAACTTGCAAAAGATATTTATCATTATCCAAAATACCAAGTGAATAAATAAGTCATGTTTTCTAACAAGAAAGGGAGAAATCACATGAAAAAAATCAATCTTGCCAATTAACAACGTTCACAAGTAGCAAAAATAGCTCCACAATCAAAAAAATAATAATTGCTTTATAAACCAAATAAAAACCAATAGAAACCCATCAATTGCATTATACCACTATTCAAAGGAAGTTCATCAACTACAAACAATTGTAACCAGAATAACCAATGCAAACTTAAGGAAAAACAACTATTTTTTTCTAATGAAACTCATCCCCAACATATGTAGCTAAATTACCAGAGGAAAACACTTCACTGTTCCCATACCATGAGCATTGGTGCAACCTATCCATGCCCATGGCTACAACCACGATCCCTATCTCTGAGCATCAATTATCATCACAACTTAACAATCTTGCAATCAAATCATAAGCATACAAAATCATCTTGTCGATCTTTTAGTATCGATCTTGTGAAATAAATGTTGAGAGACTATAATTGAGATCATACAAGACGAGACAAGGGTTTTTTTTAGATAAGTTCAGGCCTTTACTGGACAAAATAATAACCCTACTTTTGTGTTCTTGTATTGAATATGTTTATAGAGTGAAACAAGCCACTGGAACTGAGGCTAATGACTTCTCTATTCATCCACTTGTCTCTTCCTCTCCCCCTTTATCCACTGGCGTCACTCTTTATATAGTCTCTGAAGGGGTGGCAGTTGTTGTGCGTCAGGAGATGTCTTGATGGTTGGCCGATTGCGCACGTTGTTAGCGGGTATTGTCAGAGAGACATTCTCATGCACGCTTGTCATGCGGTTACGTCAGATATAAAGAAAACTATGTGAGGTCATGTCAGAGACAAACAACACAGGTATTAACTACCACACGTAAATAAGCGTAGTGTACAGAGTCCCAAGTCGATTAGGTCCACATGTCTATAGGTTTTATCGACTACAAGGTGGTCGTAGTTGACATGGTCATCGTGGATCTTACGACCATAAGATGTTCGTGATCTTTCCTTGTCATTATAGACTCTAACGACAAGGGATACCTTTGATGGTTGTTAAGGATACTATTATCCATAATAAGTATTACAGATAAATAGTTTCATTAATTGGGGATTATTAGATCTTCGTAATCTAGCCCCCTAATGATGAGGACATCAACCCTAAGGATGCAACCATTGCTTCGACCCACTGCATGACATCCTCTACTTCAACCACATCTTCTCCAATATGACTTTCATCTACTGCAATGCCATATTTCCCAATTGGACCGAGCTACTTCTACTCTTACGAGCCGAACTATTTCTACATGCCATCGTACTACGTCAACATACCTTGGTGTTGCGTCATCTCTTGTTGGTCCATGGGCTATGTAATGAATGGGCTGACTTGGCCCATATGGCCAATAGGACCGACCACCTAGGGTTTTGGGGGTACTGTTCATTTAACACTGTTCACACATGAACAGTACCACCAACCCTCCCTTCCCCTCTATTTGAGATGGCCACCCCCTCTAGTCCCGACGGGTTTTTGGTGATTGAAGTTTAGCTTTCCTACTTTATACTTTGTCCTCTTGTTCGGCGAGATCAACATCGACATCGTCTTCGAAACCCGACTTATCAATACAATTTTCATTCATATTTATAATACATCAGATTGCGTTTTACCTTGTTCTTGCGTGCTTCTTCAGTGTATGCAGGAGTTGATCATCGTGATAAGGTCATCTGGGTATTCGTACACGGTTGATAATAACTTGTCGAGTAGTTTAGCAATTGCGTGGTTTCGAGCCTTATGAGTTCGTAGCCAGGATAGTAAGAGTTGAGCGACTTCTACTGAATTTATCTTCTCGTCGAAAGATTAGGTCAAATCAGGATCTCCATGGTTCATCACCTAACTTCAAGTGAAAATGATTTAGTTGGAAATAAGTTGAAGGATAGTGGTCAGAAGGAAATCTTTTCCGACTAGTATTTATTTTTACTAGACGTTGACTTGGTCAAAGAAGGTATTTTTACTTGAGTTGTAAAAATAAAATTCTTTTTACCGACAGGGCGGAAAAAAGAATGCGAACCGTCTCTTACAATTCTATCCGTTAGGAGCGGTTCCCAAATAGATTTGCAACTATTAGGCTCCCCCACGTTCTCATCCATCGGGAACAGTTTTCGATAGAATTTTGACCGTTGGGCTTCTCCTTGAATTCTATCATGAATTGATGGCTATAAATAACCAATAAAGGCGCAAAAATAGGAAAACCATTTCCGCAAGTTTCATTTCCTTTCAACTCTTGCTTTCTTCGCTACTTCTAGAACTTGAATTCTTTCCCCCAAAATTTTGAATCCAAGCAAATTTCTTTGAAGAAATAGCTGGATCTATGTTTAAGTGGGAGATATCAAGAATGGACATAGAGAATATGACCATCTTTGATGCTGCCAAAAAGAATTTTCTAAAACTTTTGTTGAAGTGGAAAAGAGCAAATGGTGAATGGTGGTCGTTGGGCGAGAAAGGCAAGATTATCATCTTCAAAGCTTATTGTGAGTATGAATTCATACTGCTTTGGTGCCCTTTCATCGTAAGTAAGGCTGTAGAAAAGAAGGAATCATGGAACATGGTTTCGAGTGGTCAAAAACAGATTGCAGCATGGATTGAAGTCCTAAGGAATTTGATGGAAAAAGACCCGTGATGAGCAAAGCGAGCACTTCGCTGTCTATAATGTGTAACTTCTGATCAAGACTGAAGTTTGTATCAGAAGGAAGCAACATGCTAGACAATTGCTTACTAGTCTACATACCATATCTTCTGTTTTCTTCCAATTAAGGTTAACTTTGACTACTTTGAGGAAGAAGCCCGAAGAACTGGTCAAAAAATATTAGATCAGTTAGAAGGAAGGTCGTAGAAACAATGTAACTAGGGTGTCTTTCTAAAGTAATTTGTAACATCTAGTATGTATGTATAAAGCTTTATTTCCTGCAAATTGTCTTTTCGAGTAGTTAGTAACTCATAAGACAAAATAAAAAAATGAGTGCAAATTGTCATTTCGAGTAGTTAGGAACTCATGAGACAAAACAAAAAAAATGAGAATTGAAAATTAAGACTAAGAATTAAAGTCATGGTTATAACTTTATCCTGCCCCCCCCCGCCTACCTGCTTAGTTAAAGTAAATGTACTAAGAAAACAGTGGAAAAAGTGATTGCTTAAATTTTTTTCGACCACGTTTTGTCGAACATAGCTTCCTTGTGTTAGCAGCAAGAGTTAGGCACAGGTCGACGTTAGAAAGTTCCTTCTAGTGGGAAGGATCACATGTAGAGAGGAAAGACTTCGATTAGGTGATGTTACCGTCCTCCGACCAGTGTAAGCAAAACAAAGTGTTTAAAAGTGATAGAAAGAATTATGAAATCTTTGCCCGTTAGACAATTTATTAAACAATAAAGAATGAAGAAAGCATAAACTTTATTGAGAGTATAATAATTTACACATAGAACTTTTGTAACAGATCGATGTTCCATGAATTAGAGGGAACTCTACCATCCTCCATTGTTAGTCATACCGAGCCTGGTCGTGTGACTTCGATCTCTATGTAAGGACCTTCCTACTTAGGGGAAAGTTTATTCTGATTAAACTGGGTTTGAATCTTTTTCAGAACTAAGTCACCTACAGTAAGGCTACAAGGTTGGACCTTACGATCGTAGTACTTATGTAGAACTTGTTGGTAGACCATCGAACGAATTCGGGCTTGGTTCTTCTTTTCTTCGAGTAGATTGATATAATTAGCTCGAATTTGTTCTTGGTTGAGGTTGTTGAACTTTTTGACCCTTGTAGACATAATCTTTAATTCTGTTGGAAGCATGGCTTCAGCACAAAAAACTAGGAAAACCAATGTTTCGTCTGTAGCACGACAACGGTCGTGCGAATTGCCCATAAAACTTAGTGTAATTCTTTTACCCCCAAGCCCTCGAGCGCTTTATAAGCTGCTCAAAATCTCCTGTTTTAATTCTCTTCATAATTTGGTTGTTTTCTTTTTCGGCTACCCCGTTACTTTGTGGATGAGCAACAGAGGATAACATAGTTTGGTACCTAATTCTTCGCAAAATTCATAAAATTTTACGCTCGAAAATTGAGTACCAGTATCAGTTATGATCTGAATCGGAACATCGAATCGGGTGATCACACTTTTCATCCTGAATTTCTTAGATGTTTCCGTTGTTATCCTAGAAATAGGTTCAACTTCAATCTATTTTGTGAATGTATCAGTAGCTACAAAAAGGAATTCAAAGTCCCCTGGTGCCATTGGGAACGATCCTAGGATATCTAAACCCTGGGTCACAAATGACCAAGAAAGATGTATTGTGTTGTAATGCCTAAGCCGGATGATGTATTGCTTGCTATGAAACTGACATTGCACACACTTTTTAACAAACTACTTGGCATCATAGAGGTTTGTTGGCCAATAAAAGCCTTATCAAAAAGCCTTTATGACCAGAGTTTTGTAGGAAGCATGAGTTCCACAAATACATCCGTGTATTGATGTAAGGAGTTCTAATCCTTCTTTCTGCGATATGCATCACATGAGTACTGCTGGAGTACTTAGTTTATAGAGGACTCATTCGACCAAAGTATACATTTTAGCTTTGCGGGACAGACGATCAACCTCAAGATCATCATCGGGTATTGTACCCTTCTGAAGATATTCATTGATGGGATTCATCCAAGTATATTTGTATTCTAGAGAGGCTATCTCACTTGGAGTAGTGTTTGGTTTTTCGACCAGAGACGGCTTCTGGAGCTATTCTAAGAAGACTCCTTGTGGGATGAATGATCGGGAAGAAGGTATCCAAGCTAATTGGTCGATGAAGAAATTTTCCTTTTGAGGGATATATTGTACCTCCAGACCGAAAAAAATATTTTTCAAGCTTTTTGACTTTCGATAAGTAATTCCCCATGGTCAAATTAGAGCATTGGTACTCTTTTTTGACCTGATTCACGACTAACTGAGAATCACCCATTACGAGTAGTCGACAAATCCTGAGTGCTTTTGCTGCTCGGATGCCTGCTAGTAAACCCCCGTACTATACCACATTGTCTGTAGCAGGAAAATTTAATTGAATAACATATTTTAATATTTCTCCGGTTGGAGATGCCAAGATCACCCCAGCCCTAGAGCCATTAAGTATCAGTGACCCATCAAAGTACATGTCCACTAGTTGTGGGATTCATACTCGGGTCCCTGAACTGGTTCAAGATTTGTCCATTCAGCGATAAAGTTTGCTAAGATATGAGATTTAATGACTATTCGGGACACGAAATGGAGGTTGAACTCCCCAAGTTCGACTGACCACTTAGCCATGTGCTCCGTTGTTTCCCTGTTCTGGAGGACCTTTCCTAAGGGAAACTTAGACACCATGGTTTACTTGTGCGCCTGGAAATAATGCATTAGGTTTCTCGAAGACATAAGGAGGGCATATAGAAGTTTTTGGACAAGAGGGTAGCGCTCCTTAGGCCCACGTAAAAGTTCACTTACACAGTAGACTGGTCTTTGAATATTTTCACGTTTCGCGACCAGTACTACACTTACTACTTGTGGCGTAGCAGCTAAATACAACAAGAGTGGTTCGCCTAGTTTGGGTGAAACTAAGACTGGAGCACTCGAGAGGTATTTCTTGACATCCTCGAAGGCTTTGCTTGCCTCCTCAGACCACTCGAAACCTTCATGTTTCTTAAGAAGTTTAAAGAAGGAAGACCATTTACTCCTAGTCGTGTGATGAAATGACTTAAAGCTGCCATGCATCCTGTGAGTTTCTAGTTTTCTTTGTTTGTGGTCGGAGGGTACATTTGTTCAATGACAACTATCTTTTCAGGATTGGCTTCGATTCCTTGAGCAGAGATAAGGAATCCAACTAAATTTCCTGATGAGACTCCGAACACACACTTCTCGGGATTGATTTTCAATTGATGTTTGTTGTGGTTGTTGAAAGCTTGCAGGTCTGAGATATGATTGAGATGTTGTATGCTTTTTACGACCAGATCATCAACATAGGCTTCTAGGTTTCTACCTAGTTGAGGAAGAAAAGTCTTTTGCATTAAGCGTTCGAAGGAAGCACAATCATTTTTTACTCCAAATGTCATTTTGACATAGTAAAAAATTCCAAATAGAATAATAAATACGGTTTTTTTCTTCATCATCTAAACATTCTTCATCATCTAAACACATACTAATATGATGGTAACCAAAATATGCATCAAGGAAACTCAACATCTCACAACCAGTAGTAGAATCAACTAATTGATCAATACAAGGAAGAGGAAAGTTATCCTTCACACAAGCTTTATTCAAGTCAATGAAATCTAGAAACATTCTCCATGTACCGTTAGATTTCCTAACCATTATTGGATTGTTCAATCACTCTGGGTGGTCAACCTCTTTTATAAAACATACTTAAAGTTGCTTGTCAAGCTCCGACCGGATAGCTTCTCGTCGATTTTTGTTTTACAGGTTTTTATTAGGCCGTAAAGCTAGCCTATGCTCGATCACCTCCCTAGGGAGCCTAGGCATGTCGTATGCTGGCCACACGAAGGCATCTGCGTTTGCTTAGAGGAAGGCAATTAACGCGTCTTCCTATGTGGAGTAGAGGGTGACTCCAATGCGAACGGTTTTGGAGGGTTCTGCTGTATCTAGTTTGTGGATATCGTGAGGATATGTGCACGATCTCAGGATGATGAGTCAATTGGCAATGGCGTTGTTGGTTTGCAAAATCTCGCTGGTTTGTTCCAGGCCGCCGGACCCACAGCGGTCTCGATCGGTGGTGTCGGGCGATCGGACCAGGAGGAGTCCGACCGGCCATGGTGGCCGGTCCGACCGCCAAAATGAATTTAGGTTTTTGGAGTTGGGCCAAAAATAGGTTGTGTAGGCAAGTGAGGGGAGTCTCCTAGATGTGGTCCCATCATTTTTGGAGCTCCCAGTCAAAAGTTCTATTCGTTTGAAATTTCCAGAAGGTTTCGGAATTTCACACTGAAATTTGGCTGTCTTTTGACCGTCCGACCGCTGTTGTGGGAGCGGTCCGACCGCCTCGAATCGGCTTGACCGCCCTACAAGGCCGATCGGCAATGGCTTGAAGGTTAGCCAAGTGTTGCATTGAGTTGGTTTTGATTGTGTTTATTATATGAACTTCGATGCTTTATTGATGTATATTGTATTGCGGAGCTAACGTGGGTCAAGTTGTGAAGAACTTGTTCCCGGAAATGGTCTGTTTGTCTATTGCTGTGCAGGTGGCTTGCAGGTCAACGACGTCAACGGTGAGTGGATCGGGACTACGCTTGGAGAGCCGAGGTCCAGAACGATCATGGATACCGGGTGAGGTCGTGTGACACAAGCATGGTGCAGAATGGGCAAGATGGATCGAACGGGTGGTTCGGTACAGCTGGTTGGATCAGGTGGTGCGGATATCGGTGCGAGTCTCTGGGAGGTTCCGATGGGATTCGGACAAGAGAGGCTTGGCGATACGATGAGAACCGCTGATCAACCTACACGTGGTGAAGCAGGCGATTGCTTCAATAGTTATGTGTGTGTGGGCCCCATGTGTAAGTGGTCCCAAAAGTGAAACCCTAGCTCTCTAGTATAAATAGAAAGGGGGGAGATGGAAAACCCCCTAAGTATTCATTTGGCCCCTTCTTCCTTTTTCTAGGGTTTGGAGGAGAGGAGAGGAGAACTAGGGTTTGGAGTGTGCTCCTTGTGTGAGCTCTTGCCCTTCTTGTTGGAGAGGCTTTGTAAGCATCTAGTGTGATTGAACAATCTTGTGATGCTTAATTGAAAGATCAATTGTTCCCTTTGTGTTCTTCTCTCTTTTGGATGATTTTGGTGCTTCCTTGATTCGAAGGTTTATGCTTGGTCTTTTGGCCTATGTTATCTTGCTTTGATGTGTGGAAATACTCCTAGAGTCATCTAGATCATCAATCCCCCACAAGCAAGTCTTGAATCAAGTTTTCTTATTTCTAGGGTTTGTGCTCTTCCTTTGTTAAACCTTGAGAGATCGATTCTGCGGAGTGGATCTGAAGGAACGTCGCTAGGAATAGGTCTCTAATATCATTAGGGAGGTGTGCTCGAAATTTGGTCAAGTTTCATTGGTTGAATCAAAAGTTGGATCAAATTTCGTTTTGGATTTGGGTTGAGTTTTTAGTTTCGATCGAACCGGTCGGATCGGTCCGCGCAACGGCGTCCGACCGCCGTGTTTCGCATCATTGCTCACTGGTCGAACCGTTGCCCACCGGTCCGACCGCCGATTAGTTGCCGGTCCGATCATTGGTTGACCGTCGGTCCGACCGCCTCGTGGTAGCCTGGTCCGACCGCCATGCCCAGCCTGAGCACGTGAGTTCTTTTCTCCATTTGTGTCGTGTGGTTGAGGGTTTATCAAATCCAACACAAGGCTTCATTGGTGCTTATCGATCTTCTTAGCTTTCATAGCTATAGGAGTAAAGTTCGTGTTGATTTTGATTTAGGCGAGAAAGTTTTGAAAGCGCCTATTCACCCCCTAGTCGCCTTTCCGGTCCTACAAGTGGTATCGAGCTGCTAGCTCTTCTCATAGATCTTAACCGGTCTTTGGAGCCATGGCGATCGACAAGTACTCAACCAAGCCACACATTTTTGAGGGAGTTGACTTTGCATACCGAAGGCTCGTATGCAAGCATATATCGAGGCTCAAGGGCACGCTATTTGGCTAAAGGTGAAAATCCTTATGTCGTGCCACCGATGACGATATGATCACTCGCATGTGGAGGCCAACAAAGAAGGCTCGGAATTACTTGATCCAAGGCCTTTGTCGATCCGAGTTTGAGCGTGTTGCTCACTTGCGGTTCGCTCACGAGATCCGCGACACTTTGTGACTATCACGAAGGGTCCATCGCGATCAAGGAAGTGAGAGAACCACCAAAAGGTTTACTCTAAGATCGAGCAAAGGCCCGTGAGTCTTTGGATGAGTGGGGAAGATTCTCTAAGATCCTTCATGATCTCCGCTACCGTCGACTTGGTATTTTCTCGAATCAAAATGCACGCCAGCTTCTGGGTGCTCTTGATGTGAAGGTCTGGGGAATGAAGATCACTTCCATCAATGACAACACTGTCATGAGTGAGCTTACTATGGATAAGCTTTACTCGAGGTTGCAGACGCATGAGATTGATTTTATCTCGCTTCTCCCCAAGACAGAGTCGATGGCATTAGTGGTCGACAAATCCAAGGGTTGTTCTTCAGAGTCTCTTGATTGTAGCTCATCTGGTTTTTCATTATCTTCTTTACATTCTTTAAGTGATGAGCAACTAGAGAAACTGTCCGAGGATGACTTAGCCCTCCTTTCCACCAAATTCACAAGAGCGTATAACAAGGTGAGGAATAGGAGGAGAAGTGGACCTATCACGTGCTTCGAGTGTGGTGAGCCAAACCACATTCGCTCCAGGTGCCCTAAGATAAAGGGCAAGGAAGAGAAGGAGACATGAAGACATCCCCAGGAGAGGGATGCTAAACCCAAGAAGACAAACTATCGCAAGTTTGTCAGCCGGGTCCTTGCCGCTCTAGAGAACGTCAATATGAGCGATGTGGACTCGAAAACGGAGGACGACGAGAGTGACTCACGTGGCAAGAAGAAGGCGCATGACTTCACCGGCATGTGTTTCATGGCCAAGAACAGCCACGACAGCGACTCCTCCAACGATGAGGATCCTTTTAGTGATCCTGATGAGGTATGCCCATCTATTGTCGACATGAAAAGGGCGTTGGTGCTTCTTTGAATGTAAATTGCATAAGCAAGTAAAACTGATTAAGAAGCAGGATATTATGATTGATAATTTGAACCTAGAGTTGTTAGGCTTAAATCTATTAATCCCGATGATATTTGTGAATCCTCGCACTAGCTTGCTTAATGACTTGACAAGCTTGAAATCGCTCATTCCTCCTGTCACTAATCAACTAAAAGATGCTCTCGATGAACTAGAATCTCTCAAGTCTAGTTTCGCTTGCTTAGATGCCATTTCTCTTGATGTGACCGCCATGGAAGCTATCCCTTTAACTTGCTCAAATTGTGCTTTGCTTGAATTAAAACCGATAGCTCTTTAAAAGAATTGCAAAATTTGATGCTAGTCACACATGCTCTCATTGTAAGAATAATAGGATTAAGATGCAAGAGATGAAAGAAATGCTGGTTTACTCTAGAGTTGCATCTTGTGAAAATTGTCCCAAGCTTACAATTGAGATTGAAGCCTTAAACAAGACTCTTGAAGAAAAGGCTAAAATTGAAAGATTCATGTCTTTTACTGCTTCCAAGAAAGTTATTGATTCTAACTCTTGTGCTTTAAATGCTGAAGTTGAAACCATGATTAATCAGATTCAAGAGGCATTTAGAGTCAAATTTAAGGAGCAGTTGAATAGGATTAGAGAATCCTATTGTGTGTCTTGTGAGGCCTTCAAAGTGGAAGTGGCCCTTCTTAAGAGTAAGCGCAATGAGGTAATCAAGTCTAGCAAGTGCACTAGATGTGAGGGTTTAATGAAAGAGAATGATTACCTCAAGGTGACTCTTGAGAAGTTTTCAAGTAGAAAAAAGAAACTCAACATGATTCTTCATCAATCCAAGGTGAGCGTGAAAAATAGTGGTCTAGGTTTCAATCCCCTAGAGCATTCCAAGAAAAACCCACCTAGGATTGCTAGAGTTGTGAAGAATGGTTTGTTTGAGCTAGAACCTCCTAAGCCATCCGGGTTGTTTTCAAACCATTGGTTTTGCTCAAACTCTTTCTGGCAAGAAAGGTGCTTTCACTCATTCTGTACAGACCTCTCAAAAGGTCCAGTACCATTGCACCTTCTGCAAGAAAGAAGGCCATACTGTTGAGTTCTGCTTCCAAAGAGCAAAACTTGAGAGAAAAGAGAGGATGAGCGTCCTGAAATCCATTAGAGGAGTCCCTTCTCCAGCTATAGTCTCTAGAGCTAGGCAGCCTGTGTATGGCAACACATATAGGCCTAGAATTGTAGAGAACTTTGTAGACTCTTTTGGTGGGTCTAGGCAGCATGTTTGTAACACCCCAGCCCAACACTGAGCCTGGAATGCCACTAAACTACCCTCGAAACTAATAATTATCGACACACTATATAATTACAGCAAGAAAACATCAATAGACATAACCATGGACCACAAAAGAGCATGCATAATTATGGATCAAGTGATAATAAATAAGCAAGGGAATTATAACCAGGTACATAATCCAAAATAGCATCAACCAATGAATCCAAATTATTGAAATAAATAATCTAGTCCAAAACGTTGTCCTAAACTTTATTCAACCTCTAACATGTCCAAGGGTAATCCAATTTTGAATGAAAAGATTCTTATGGCAAATGATCATGTGTTGTCCATGTGCTCTACTCGCCTCGCCACGGCGCCTCAAGATCACCTAAAGACAACAAAAGAGCAAGGGTGAGTCCACGACTCAGCAAACACATCGATAACAACGAACAATAATAAACCAACAACATTCAATAACTTCATTATCATCACAGGTACTTTCGTTAATATTCTCATGCAGTTATCTTCTCTTTGATTCACATCCATTAATCTCATGTACCAATGCAAATCTAATCTACATGTCCACATGCACTTCTTTCACAGATACGGTATAGCATGAGTGAATGCTCGCGACAACATTCACTCTCAAGCCCGCTCCTCCATAAGGATCGGGACCTCCTCCACTCCGTGGAGTTGTGATCATTCATGATCACCGCTCATATGCAAAGATGCTTATGAATGCAAACATGCAAACTCCATCATAAACATCATATCCAACTTTTCATCATGTTTATCAACAAAAGATATAACCATGTCATTCCATTGTTTGCAATTAAATAAAATAAAAGCACAACAATAATGGTAATAGAAGATAAAGAAAACAGTGATCGATCATTGATCGCTGTCTACCATGCACTTGCCTTTACTAGTTGCGACGCACAATTTGGCTAGCAGATGGCAACAAGTACGACGCCTCTCCTACATTAAATACACAAATCTCAATACAAGTTACAGCATCATAAGAACAACAATCAATCGACATCGCTCCTACACGTCCCCAAATATACCACGCTACTCCGGTACCGAAAAGTTACCCATTACTGTCTAGGCACTCCAACGAACGTAACTTTTGACTCGAAAGTCCAATCACAACAAACCACCCTGTTCTGGATTCTTCATAAAATTATCCACATTTTCTTAGATTACGAAGACTTCTAATTAAATCATCTAACCCTCCGTTTTTAACCCGGAAAACTGATCTGTCCGCTTCGGAACAGCAGGTCTTACTAAATTCATAACTTTTGTTTTACTCAACCAAAATGCGTGTTCTTAGATTCTACAGAACCATTGGACAATTAGCTACATCTTTCATGTAGATCAAAAACTCTAATTAGTCTATTTACTATTTTTAATCCGCAGTCTACCAAAACAGCGCCGAAAGACGACAACCACAATGACAGCAACCTTCCGAAAATCATAACTCGAATTCTACTTGTCCGATTGACATAATAAAATATGCTATAGAAAGATATCGAAATTATCTACAACTAACTAGTAGGTGACAATTTCAAAATTCGCCATTAAGGTACCCGAATAAATCGTACACAGAACAACAGACTAAACCAATCTACTTTTCAATTTTCCCCCGACTAAAAGCGCTAATACTTTCTTCTAATCTTGTTCTAAATCCTTCTCTAGCCAAACGTGTGCACTAATTAGCTAATCAATGTGTGCACTAATCAACTATTAATTGGCAGAGTCTAAGTCTTCTATTTCTAATTCGGCACATCCCATTGAATATCAACCAAGGCAGAACTTCTACTCACCTTCTCAATCGGCCGGCTCCTTTACACACGCACAAATGCAGCAGCAACAGCAGGGTTCGGCCGCGTCAAGGAAATACGCAGCAGCAGCAACACCGCTCGGCAGCGTCCACGCGGGCGGGCGTCCACGCGACAAAGAAGTCTCGGCTACGGCTTCTTCACGCGCAAGGCGACCGCTTTCGGCTCGGCAAGAAGAACAAGACGCTCAGAATAAGAAGAAGAAGACCACGCTGGCAATGTTCGCTTCGGCCGGCAAGCTTCGCTGCCGCGGCTTCCACGCTGCTCTGCTACAAGAGCGATCCAATGGCAAAGAAGGAAAGAACGCAAGAAAGCAGCAGAGGAAAATGGTCAAGGCGCGGCAAGAGTGGGAAAAATAAAATCTATTAGGGTTTCTAGAAAACCCACAACCTATTTATATAGCTCTTTAAAAAAACTCTGAAATATACCATTTTCACATATTCTTTTTTATTTAATTTCGCACAAACCCTTAAAGACATTATTATTATTTATTTATTTATTTTTCAGAATATTACAATGTTGGATTAGGACATCGTGAGGAGAGACACCGGGTAGCACCTAGACAGGGGGAGTATCGATCTTTTGGTAGATCGTTTCGGAGAGGTCTAGGTGGTTCTCATGTGCATCCTTATGATTTTATTCCTAATCATGTTTCTGCTATTTCTACTGCTGCTCCCAGACATCGTGCTTCTCAGTACTGGATTCCTCGATCATTTATCACTAACCCCAGTACTGAGGCACGGATGTTTTCTGATTGTGCTTTTAGGTCCGCTGATGCGAGGAAGGAGGACATATGGCTTGTTGACTCGGGTGTTCTCGACATATGACCGGAGATTCTAGATGGTTCTCCTCCTCACACGTGCATCCGCAACGAATTGATTACATTTGGGGATGCTTCTACCGGACCGTGGATCGCAAAGGGCACCCGTGCGTCAACGACAAGTTCATGCTAAAAGACGCCGCTTTGGTAAGTAAGTCGAGGTATAATCTTCTATCTGCTTCTCACCGCTTGATGAGGGTCTAGAAGTGAGGTTTAAGAGAGGTGAGTGTAGAGTTCTAGATTCCTCGGGTGAGCTTGTTTTTGAGATCTCAGATTTGAGAAGATCTTCTGCAAATTTCAAGATTTCTTCGATTTCAGTCCTAGGTGTCTTGTAGCCTCGATTCTCTTGACCTTGTTTTGTGGCATCGAGACTTGGGCATATAGGTTTTGATCATTTGTCTAGAGTCATTGCAAGGACTTGATTAGAGGTTTGCCTAGGTCAAGGTCGTTAGAGATCTTGTGTGCTCACCTCAGAGACATGGTAAGATGGTGTCTGCTTCCCACCCACCTCTTACTTTGGTAATGACTGATGGACTGTGATGCCTTCTTCACTTAGATACTGCTTGGTCCTTCTAGAGTTCATCGGTTGGTGGGAAATGGTATGTGCTGGTGGTTGTGGATGATTACTCCAGGTATTCATGGGTTTATTTTCTTGCTTCTAAGGACGAAGCATTTGGATTCTTTAGAGATTTGGTCCTTAGAATTGCTGTTGATATACCTGGAGCTTTGAGAGCCATTAGGAGTGACAATGGGACAGAGTTCAAGAATTCTTCCTTTTCTACCTTCTGCACTGATAGGGGAATTGAGCATCAGTTTTCTTCTCCTAGAGTTCCCCAGCAGAATGGTGTTGTTGAAAGGAAGAACAGAACCCTTGTAGAGATGGCTCGGACCATGCTAGATGAGCATTCTACTCCTAGGAGATTTTGGGTTGAGGCGATCTCTACTGCTTGTTATATCTCCAATAGGGTTTTCTTGAGATCTGTGGTTGGGAAGACCTCCTATGAACTTAGATTTGGTCATTCTCCCAAAGTCTCTCATTTCAAGATTTTTGGTTGCAAGTGCTTCATTCTTAAACATGGCAACCTTGATAAATTTGAGTCTAGATGTTTTGATGGCATATTTCTTGGATATCCTGCTCATTCTCGTGGCTATCGTGTTTTTAATGTTGATACTAACAAAATTGTTGAGACTTGCGAAGTCACTTTTGATGAGGCTAGTCCTGGTACTAGACCCGATGCTTGTGTACACAGTTCTGAAATTCAAGGAAGCATTTTCACGATGATGACTCGAGGATGAAGAACCAAACCATCCTCCGCCTACCTCTCGAGAGGGTGGAGAGCTCGCATTACTACGTTAGTTTCATTGAGCAGACTCCTCCTATCCCCACCGACGATCCGAGTGGCTCTGCTCCTACCTCCACAACTCATGAGGTAGAGGCCACTCGCACCAGAGCACCTCTTCAGATACAATGGACAACATCCACCGAGCAGATGATTGGGGATCTTCAAGAGCGAGTCACTCGCTCGTGTTTATTTCTCCCGATTCTCATGCACATTCTGCTTTTGTCGCTTCTTTTGAACCCCAAGATATCACCCATGCTTTATCTGATGCCTCTTGGGTCAATGCCATGCATGAAGAGCTTGAAAATTTCGAAAGAAACAAAGTCTGGTTTTTAGTTGAGCGACCTTCTTGATTCTCATGTTATTGGAACAAAATGGGTTTTAAAATAAACAAAGTGAGGATGGATTGGTTGTTCGCAATAAGGCTAGACTTGTAGCTCAAGGTTATTCCTGTGTAGAGGGCTTAGACTTTGAAGAGACCTTTGCTCCAAAGAGCTAGATTGGAAGCCATTCGTATTCTTTTAGCATTTGCAACATCCAAGGGTTTCAAGCTTTTTCAAATGGATGTTAAAAGTGCTTTCTTGAATGGTTTCATAGAAGAAGAGGTCTTTGTCAAGCAACCTCCTGGGTTTGAAAATCAAAAATTCCCAAACCATGTTTTTAAACTCTCTAAAGCCTCAGATGGATTGAAACAAGCTCCTAGAGCTTGGTATGACAGCTTAAGAGTTTCTTGCTTGAAAATGATTTCAAAATGGGAATGGTTGATAAAACCTTGTTCACTCTCGTGCATGGCGTTGATTTCTTGTCGTTCAGATTTATGTGGATGATATTATTTTCGTGGTTCTTCTCATGCTTTGGTGTCCAGATTTTCAGATTCGATGAGCAGTGAGTTTGAGATGAGCATGATGGGAGAGCTGACATTCTTCCTTGGTCTTCAAATCAAGCAACTGAAAGAAGGCACCTTCGCTCATCGAGTAAGTATACAAAGGACCTTCTTGGCGCTTCAATATGGGAAGCGAGGTCGATGTCTACTCCCATTGCTACAACCACCGTCTTTGGACCCCGATGAGGATGGAGAGTCCGTGGACCGTAAGAGTACCGCAGATGATTGGCTCCTCCTCTATCTTACAAATACGAGGCCGGACATACATTCGCCGTATGTCTGTGGCGCTCGGTTTCGAGCTTCCTCGTGCTTCTCATCGTCAAGCAAGACGTCGATATTCAGTACCTTCAAGATACGCTTGACTTTGACTCGTATTCTTCTTCTTCTACTCTCTCAATTCGAGCATTTTCGATGTCGACTTTATGGGTGTAGAGTGGATAGGAAGAGTACTGGCACTTGTCATTTCTTAGGCACATCTCTTGTTTCTTGGTCTTCTAGAAAAGTCTTACATTACACACTCATACCGAGGCCGAGTATGTAGCCGCCGCTGGTCGCTCTCGTGTTCTCTGGATTTTATCCAGTCGCGGGACTATGGGTTATCTTTGGGAAGTGTTCCTCTTTTCAGGACAACACTTCGCAATTAATATTGCCAAAAACCCAAGGCAACATTCCGTGACTAAACACATTGATATTCGATTTCATTTTCGAGAGACCATGTTGAGAAAGGTGATGTTGTGCTTCACTTTGTAGAGTCCGAGCAACGACTTGCGATATTTTCACTAAAGCTCTTGACTCTTCGCTTTGTCGCTTATGGGGAGAGTTAGGGGTTATTAGTCCTATTGGGCTGTTTTGAGGGGAAGTCGCTCTTTGTGCATTCATTGTATCATAATGCATGTTTCAATTCATTTATCTTGCATTGTATAATAAAATTAGTGGAGCTTTGATTATTATCCTTGTATGACTTGATTTCATCTTCTATACCTTGTCATATCAAGTGATAGTCTGCTAGACTTCTTTTATGGCTCTTCGTGTGTGGCTTAGCTTTTGCCTTGCTAGCTTTATATCTGTGAGCAAATTGAATCAAATCATGTCTTGTTGGATCTTGTGACTAGTTTTGCTCTAGTGATCCTCTTATGATTCTTGCCATGTCTTACAGGTTGAATTGAGTCTTGAACTTATTTTGAGATGAAAATGAGCTTTTTATCTTATTAAGTCAAGCAAATGAAAATGAGATTTTCTGTGAAAAATCGATCTCACCAATCCTTTCTCATGAGACGGCTTGCCATTGCACTAGGAATGAACTCTGGGGAGTTTTGGATGACCTAGATCATTCTTTTAAGCTTATCGCTTGAGATGGTCGCGGCAAGGCTTGAGATCTAGCACAGTAAAAAAAAAATTGCCCAAAAAGGGCTAAGTGCTTGAGCTTTGCTTCAAAAGAATTCTCTTAATGCTCAAAATGCCTCAATTCTTGTTTTGAGTCTCTTTTTACTTATAGACATGGCTTGACTCATTTTTGGTTGTTTTGAGTGAATCTATGATATTGAGCAACCTTTCATGATTTTAATTGTTAATCTCGATTGTCGCTATCTTGGTTTTAGCTTTTAAAGACATGTTTTGCCATGATTGAATATAGCGTCTACTCTTTATATGGCTTGGTATAATACTTGTACTGTCTTCATGTATAATGGTCATGGCTCCTTTTTACTAAAGTTCAAAAATAAAGTCATTCCTTCATGCTCTTTCTTTTTCATGCATCTTGATGAATTCATTGTCAAAGGGGGAGAAAGATTGTGAAGAAAATGCTGTTGGAGCTTTTGGTTTCATACTTAAGGTTTAATATATAAGAACTTCATAAAAAAAAATTGAACCTTTTGAAAATTTGTGATCATAGTGAGTTAAGTCTTTTGGTTCTATTGCTTTTTCCTGATTTCATTTGCATTTGAAGAAGACTCACAATGATCAAAGGTCAAATAGAAAAATTGTCTTTCATTTGGACCTAAGTGAGATTTTTGGCTACTTTCTGGAATTTGAATCCTCTTGTGCTTTCATTGCCTTATCTCACTTGCTTACACTATTCTGAAGCCAGCTTGGTCGGTTCCTAGGCTTTTTCTTGCTTTTGGACCAAGTTGTTCCTTTATGCGAAAACGACGAATTTTTACTTTTCATTTCGAAAAACCACATTTTCTTGAAAATTGCCAATGTGTTCATCAAGGGGGAGATTGTGGATATCGTGAGGATATGTGCACGATCTCAGGATGATGAGTCAATTGGCAATGGCGTTGTTGGTTTGCAAAATCTCGCTTTCGGGTTTGTTTCAAAATTTGTCGGACCACAAAGTGATCGATCGGTGGTGCTGGCGGTCGACCGCCCGTGGAGGAGTCCGATCGCCATGGTGGCGGTCCGACCGCCAAAATGAATTTAGGTTTTTGAGTGGGCCAAAAATAGGTTGTGTAGGCAAGTGAGGGAGTCTCCGGATGTGGTCCCATCATTTTGGAGCTCCATCAAAAGTTCTATTCGCTTGAAATTTCCGAAGGTTTGAATTTCACTGAAATTTGGTTCTTTTGACCGGTCCGACCGCCGTTGTGGGAGCGGTCCGATCGCTGAATCGGTCGGACCGCCTGTGGGCGGATCGACCGCAATGGCTTGAAGGTTAGCCAAGTGTTGCATTGAGTTGGTTTTGATTGTGTTTATTATATGAACTTCGATGCTTTATTGATGTATATTGTATTGCGGAGCTAACGTGGGTCAAGTTGTGAAGAACTTGTTCCCGGAAACGGTCTGTTTGTCTATTCTTTGTGCGGTGGCTTGCAGTCAACGACGCCAATGGTGAGTGGATCGACTACGCTTGGAGAGCCGAGGTCCGTAACGATCATGGATCTGGGTTAGGGTCGGTGACACAAGCATGGTGCAGAATGGGCAAGATGGATCGAACGGGTGGTTCGGTACAGCTGGTTGGATCAGGTGGTGCGGATATCGGTGCGAGTCTCTGGGAGGTTCCGATGGGATTCGGACAAGAGAGGCTTGGCGATACGATGAGAACCGCTGATCAACCTACACGTGGTGAAGCAGGCGATTGCTTCAATAGTTATGTGTGTGTGGGCCCCATGTGTAAGTGGTCCCAAAAGTGAAACCCTAGCTCTCTAGTATAAATAGAAAGGGGGGAGATGGAAAACCCCCTAAGCATTCATTTGGCCCCTTCTTCCTTTTTCTAGGGTTTGGAGGAGAGGAGAGGAGAACTAGGGTTTGGAGTGTGCTCCTTGTGTGAGCTCTTGCCCTTCTTGTTGGAGAGGCTTTGTAAGCATCTAGTGTGATTGAACAATCTTGTGATGCTTAATTGAAAGATCAATTGTTCCTTTTGTGTTCTTCTCTCTTTTGGATGATTTTGGTGCTTCCTTGATTCGAAGGTTTATGCTTGGTCTTTTGGCCTATGTTATCTTGCTTTGATGTGTGGGAATACTCCTAGAGTCATCTAGATCATCAATCCCCCACAAGCAAGTCTTGAATCAAGTTTTCTTATTTCTAGGGTTTGTTCTCTTCCTTTGTTAAACCTTGAGAGATCGATTCTGCGGAGTGGATCTGAAGGATCGTCGCTAGGAATAGGTCTCTAATATCATTAGGGAGGTGTGCTCGAAATTTGGTCAAGTTTCATTGGTTGAATCAAAAGTTGGATCAAATTTCGTTTTGGATTTGGGTTGAGTTTTCGCTCGATCGAACCGGGTCGATCGGTCTTTGCAACGGCGGTCCGACCGCCCGTGTTTTCAGATTGCTCACGGGTCGAACCGCTGCCCACCGTCCGACCGCCCATGTTTTCGATCATTGCTCGCCGGTCGAACCGCTGTCCACCGGTCCGACCGCCAGTTAGTTGCCGGTCCGACCGCTGGTTGACGGTCCGACCGCCCGTGGTAGCCGGTCAGACCGCCAGTACCTAGTTCAGAACAGTGAGTTCTTTTCTCCATTTGTGTCGTGTGGTTGAGGGGTTTATCAAATCCAACACAAGGCTTCCGCTGTGTGCTTACTGATCTTCTTAGCTTTCATAGCTATAGGAGTAAAGTTAGTGTTGATTTTGATTTAGGCGAGAAAGTTTTGAAAGCGCCTATTCACCCCCCCTAGTCGCCTTTCCGGTCCTTCATAGTTGAATCTCCTTTACTTGACCATTCGGCTTGGGTGCAACCTTCGGCCTCGAGTACTTCGCTGAGTGTTGCACACATTGGGCTTCTCGAGTGGAGATCTAATCCACCTGCTCGAGGGATTTTTGGTTGCATGTGAGCGCCATCTTCTTATCACAACGAATTGTGATAACTTCCTTGGGACCTGGTGTATCTAAACATTGGTAGCCATATTGAGCAACATTAGGAACCTTGCCAAAGTAGATCGACCAAGAATAGCATTGTATGCTGTATCAAAGTCGACCACATCAAAGGAATTTTTCTCCGTCCGAAAGTTGCTTGTTGTTCCCAACGTAACAGGAAGGGAAATATGGATAATAGGTTTGGCCGAAGATCCAGGTACGATCCTATAAAATGAGTATTGTATTGGTCTTATGTCAAACCCGATAGTAACACCTCCAGATTCTCTGTGTATTCTATAGTAGTCCCTGGAACACTAGCTAGTGTACACAGTAAACAAATATGGTAACATCCACATCTCGCACAATTTTATTCATAATTAACAAAGTTTATTACAAGAATGCCTTACAAGCTAACAATAAAGAACACAACGGAAGACGAAAAAGTAGTAGGGCCCAGCAAATTTGTCATAGGCAATCGACTAAGGTAGCAGCCTAGATGTCGAGATTCTCAGCAGTAAGTTCTCCCCCACTAAACAACATTTTATTAAGCAAGAGTGAGTACAAAATGTACAGCAGTAAGTTCTCCCCCACTAAACAACATTTTATTAAGCAAGAGTGAGTACAAAATGTACTCCGCAACTTACACCCATAACAGAGCTAATGCATGTATAGATATTATCAAAGGAGGACTTATATGGTTATTTATGCAAAAGCAATATTTGACACTTTAAATACAATAATTAAGTTCAAAAGCTCAAATTTTACAATATCTAAAGTTGAGTTTTAATGAATTAATAAAGCTTAGTGTAGGCACCAACCTAACACTAACTTAAACACATGCACCAACCTGGGGCTTCAACCCATAATTTTTCTCATGGACACCCATCCATGTCATAAACTATTTTATAAAATATTTTGAAAAAAAAACCCGAGTCTAACTTTAAGTGCCTTTCCTCAGGATGTCCATGACCGTGGACACGGCTATTAGAATAGTTTTACACTCTGCAGAGGTTGTACAACTTTACTACAAGTGATAATTATCTTATAATGTCCGTTTGACATACTTCTATAAGTGCGCGACTAAGTGATTATCACGAAACCTTTACCAATACGTCATCCCAATATAATCATGCCCACTAAGGTTTTACTTCCTTTGGACTGCAAACATAACCAACCTAACCAACCCCCCAACCCCCCACGTAATTTTTATAATTACATATTACATCCTAAATTTGATAAACCCACCGAATTTTTGAACCAAAATTCCAAAATTTCGGTGATATCGGCCACCTCTGAATTTTTTTGCAAAACGAAATAAAGTTCAATGCATATATCCACCAATACGTACGTACCACCACCTAGCTAGTAGTAGTCACGCTCTTCGCCCTGATCTCCATGCCCTCGATGATGAGCCCTTTCTTCACGTAGTCCATTCTGTGCATTTCCGAGATGCCCATACACACAGTCCCCTCGCTATCACCACGCTTGTTATGGAACTCACCGAGCCTGAGCTCCATCCACCCTTCGGAACGAGTAGCTGGGTAAGCCACACCATCCACGCGCACGGCGTCTTCATCGACCAAGGAGGCGTCGTTCGCATGGACGCGAGCCCAGCTGAGGCCCTCGTGTTCGTCAGCCAGCTTGTACACCAGGTATACATCGTAGCTAGTGTCGTCAGACAGGGCTTCCGTTGGGACGCAGCCCTTGATATCCACCCACCAAACTTCTAAAAGCTCCACCGATTCCGCAAACCTGATAACCAAACCAAACAAGCAATGGTATGCATATGTGTGTACAGTATATCAAAATGCAAATGCAGCATTGACTGGTCGAATAACAAGAGTCCATATGTTTTGCAAGCCTTATTCGCTTCAAAATTTGTGCTTTTCACTTTTGGGGATCAGAGCCTTCAAGCACCTCGCATTTGGAAATTATTCGGGCCTTCACTGGGCAAATCGTACCTGGACTCAGGAACTGAAAGCCACCTCCAGTGTCTGTCAATGTTTCCATGTACAATAGACAATGATCTCGCTGGCAGCATGTAGCTGTTGCTTCCTGTAGGACTGTCCAACCAAAAACCCTGCAGACAAGCCAAATGTTATGCTGTCTCTGCACAAGTAAAAGGATCTACTCGAGCTTAATTTCAAAGAATTATCAGTTGACTAAGAGGTTCTGAGATATTCAAGGGCTGTTGGGATTGGGAAAGGATGTTATATTTTACATCAGATATATATGGGATTGTTGACTGTCGGGCTAGGTTTGGTATCTCCTGCAAACTGCCAAGTATTGTTATAGAGGTAAGTCACACAAATTATCTGTAAGATTCTAAATTAATACTGGAGATAGAGTTTGCTACCATGTATTATAATATCATATAATCAAGTATACTGTCTAGAATCGAGAGAGATGGCAGCATCATGACAACTATACTAAATTCCACGCGTAAGAGTAAAATTTTTGGAACTCTGCAAAGTAATTAAACGTGAAATAAGTAATGTTGCCATGTAAAATTCAGAGATGTAACAATCATAAACATAGAAGTGAATCAAACGGAAAGCAATGGAATAATATGCACGCCATGCAACATAATAAGAACATTCGAAGCTGCAATTCGTCCAGATAGACTGCAGTGCATAATCATATACCTTTCGTTTGATGTGTGCAAGGTTAGCTTCTAATTCGCACCATTGCTTTAGTTCGTCATTAAACCCAATTAGTAGATCTTCTAGCTTGGTGAGCTCAGGCAAAGACTTGAGGCTGTTGCATCCTTCAATTGTCAGCTTCCGGAGTGAGGTGAGGTCACACAACCACCCTGGCAGTGCTGCCATTTCATCACAGTAGCTCAAACTGAGTGACCGAAGGAAGTTGAGGCGCCGCAAGCGACCCGGTATGAGCTTAATCGGGCAGCTCACAACCATCAAATTCTGAAGAGAGGTGAGGTCGCCCAGCCATTCAGGCAGGTGTTTGAGGTTCTCGCATTTACTTATGGCTAATGTCTGGAGGGAAGAGAGGCTTTGAACGCTCTCTGGTAAGGCTTTCATCTCATGGCAGCTAATGATCGCCAAGTTTTGTATCCTGGAGAGATGGCGAAGCAATCTCCACCCGTCGGGAGGCACCTTGCATAATAATACTTGCAATGTAGTCGCTAGCTCATCTCCGATGTTTATGTCATAGGATGATGCTATTAGTTCATCGCTGTTATTTATGTCCCACTCCACGGCTCTAGGAGGGCATGGCTTCAGCTTCAACTTGGGGCAGTTCCAAATCGCCAACTTGACTAGCCTAGGGAACATGAACTCCTCCCGGCCATCATGATCTCTGCCAGATGATACCTTAGTGGCCCACTCTTCTAGGTTTGGCATACCATTCAGGACAAAATTTGTTAAGCTCGGGAAGAACAATGTAGATGATGAAGTGTTGCGCCCACAGAAATCCCTGTCAATTTTCCTGATTTTAGGCATCCCTTTCAGCCGCAGGTTTTGCAGCATAGGCAACTGGCCAAGTGGTGGCAGGCGATCGCACGTTGTCAGCTCGTCCATGTTGATCCGAATAAGATTCTGAAGAAAAGAGGTTATGTCCTCGATTGAACCAGGAAGTACACCACTTGCAGCATAACCTCTTACCTTAAAATGCAGTGATGCTCCGTCCTCTATACTAGTCCTAGATAGCTGTGGAACCCAATACAGCCTTGATTTGGTGAGGCTAGATCGGGTAGAGTGCCCAGTTGTTTCGACTTGTTCCTGCAGGCTCTTCACGTCTTCAATGCCTGAAATCTCTAGATTAACTAAACATTGCATGCTGCTGCCTCTGCCTAGCAATGTGTCGATCGAACTGCAACAACCACAGGTCAAATCCTTTAGAGCGACGAGAGAACCGTGGAATTTCCATCCGTCGGTAGCACTAGAAGAATTGCTTCTGGAGTCACTAACATGCAGTTCAGTAGTGTAAGCAAAGGGAGGCCCTGCTCTCATGTATTCAGCCAATGATCGCATTATCTCATCCCTCTTGAGAAGCAGCTGTGCTGCTCCAGCACTGGCTCTTATTTCCCATTCTATGCTTCTCGGGGGACAAGGCTGTAATGTTAATCGGGGGCAATAAAATATGTTCAGTTCTTTAAGATCAGGGAACAACTCCTCCTGCTGGCCACTAGCTGATGGCATGGTGGTGCACCATTCTTCTAGGTTTTCCATGTATTCTAAAGTGAATTTTCTTAATTTCCTGAATGCTCCACAGAAACTCCAGTCCAGTCTCGTGATCTTGGGCATCCAGCTTAGGTGAAGCACCTCGAGATTTTTCACGTGTAGGGAACTAGTCCCCCATGTAGGGAACTTGTCGCCCATGTAACCTTGCACCCTGAACATCTTCAGATCTTCAGGTGGCTCAAGCGTCTGTAGCAGTGCCTCGTCCTCGACGAATCGGCGAACGATTATAGTCCACTTCAGTCCCAAACTCTGTAGTCCTGATCTGGTCGACATCTTTATTGCTTCAGCCTCATCTATTCTCCTCACATTTTCAAGGCGATACAGTTCCAGCTCAGAAAACTCTTCTTGCTCAAGTTGAGAAATGTTGCTTCGGATACTTCCATCCTCTGCCTGGACGACAAATGCTGGTAAAGACTGTAGACCAGCAGCGAACCTGTGCTGTAGAATGGGTTTTCTCAACGATTCTGCACAGCCATCTAGTAAAATGAACTTGATGCTAGTCATGTGGCCCAGGCTTTGTGGCAAACTCGTCAATTTACTGCAATCTGAGAGATTCAGTGTATGGAGATGTTCAAGGGTGCAAAAATTTTCAGGAAGCTCTAAAAGTTTCGGGCTAGAAGACAGGTTCAGATATTTTAATTTGACAAGCTTAGTAAGTGCATCAACAGGTGTATCTAGTTCAAAACAGCTTGACATGTTCAAGTACTGAGAGAAGTAAGCCTAGAAATAGAATTTGGGAGCATGCTGAGTTTCTTGCAGCCTGATAAGTCCAGTTGCTTTAAGGATTCCAGGCCACCAAGGGATTCTGGCAGTATGTCAAGACTGGAACAGCCTGACAAATTTAGGTTCTCTAAATTCTTGAGTTTGTCAAGATCATCAGGTAACGAATGAAGATTGGAACACTTTTCTAGGGTCAATAGAGAGAGGCATTTAAGTGCACTAAAAGATTTGGGTAATGTATGCAAATTGCCACAGTCTGATAGGTTTAGATGCACCAAATCACCAAGTTTGCCGGCTGACTCTGGTAGTGCTAAAATTCTACTGCCATGTAGGTTCAAATATTGCAATTTTGAGAGACGACCAATGTCTTCGGGGAGCTCTTCACCTTTCATTCCTGAGGCATTAAGGTACCTCAGGTGCATCAACTTGTCAATGGAAGCAGGAAGATCTTGAATACAACACCCACTGATATCCAAGATCCGCAAGCGCTTCGGAAATGAGAAATGATCCTGCAACTTCAGTCTTTTTGTTTTGTTTTCTTTGAAAATGGACAACTTCAGTCTAGGACAATCTTTAAAATGCAGAGCCCTCAGTCTGTCAGGCAAGGCTTTGTGCAAGTCGTCACGAGCAACAAGTAATGCATAACGAGTTGCATCAGATGGTTCTATTCCCTCCCGATCCATAACAACTAGCTCATCATCTGCGACTGCTATAGCAAGGTCGTGTACCAAGTCATGCATCTTAAGTTTGGCGGGAGCTCCAAAACACTTCTTGGTAACCTGGAAAACGTAATACATGTAACATTCTCAAAATATATATATATATATATATATATATATATATATATATATATATATATATATATATATATATATATATATATTCCAATCAATCAACATTTACATTTCGGTTTCAAAGTTTCAAAACAAATTTCAGAATCAAAAAAATCGAACCTTACTGGCTTGGACCGTTCGGCCCCACTCCGCCCGCCCGCCCGCCCTCTGTGATGCGTCCGCTCGCTCCGGTCTCCGCCCGGATCCGGCGCCCAGACGCTGCCAAGACTGCCGCGCTGTGGTCGACACTCTTGCCCCTTTCCCGCTGCTGCGCCGCCGCGCCCACTCCTCGTTCGCCATCCCGGCTCGGGCGCGCGCTCCGCTATCCCATCGCCTCTTCTCCGCTTCGCTGCCGTGCGTGCGCAGACATCCTGCCGCCTCCGTCGCTTCTCTCTCTCCTCGGCTATTTAAGCCCAAGGCGCTCTTCATCTCTCTCGTCTCGCCTCCTTCTCCCTCTCTTCCCGAGCCAAGCGCCCGCCATTGTCTGCTGACGCCGGCTCCGCCTCGCCTCCTCCTCCCGAAGCTCGGTTGCCGCCGCCTCCGCCGGCCGCCCTCACCTCCGGCCCGCTCGTGCTGCCGCCCTCCTCTCCCTCCCCACACACCGCCGACGCCGTGGCGCCCTCCCTCTCTCTCCCTTCTCCTCCCCCCTCTCCCCCGCTTTCTCTTTTTTTTCCCCCGCCCCCTCGTCTCCTCCGCGCGACGAAGGAGGCGAGGCGACGCGTTCGGCGAACAGTGCCACTCGTGCGGCTGACAGGTGAGGCCCACACGTCACTGTGAGGTGGACCCGCGCGCCCGTGCGTGTACTCGGTGCACACACTGTTGCATGCACCCGGGGCCACGTGTCAGCGTGTGATTTTTCCAGCTTTTCTGATTTTTTGTTTAACTAAAAAATTCTTTATAAAGTTTCAAAAATCCATATATTTTTCATTATAACTCCAAAAATTATGAAACTTGTGCCAAAAAAATTGTAATTTCAAAACCTATATTTTGGTACTGATTTGATTAATTTTTTAAGTTTATTTATTATGGATATTCTAATTATTTGTTTTTTGGCTTGTCTTTTTGTTTCCAGTGCTATCGTCCGAGTATAGTTCGAAGAAGCCAGAGGTTCTCACTTCGACCAAGCTCAAGACTACCAAGATTCTCTGACCTTTGACCCAGGCAAGTCAACACTTTGATCATGTTGAACGTACATTTTATGCAAATTATGTTCTTTTAAAATAGTAAATTGTATGCTTTAATTTTTATGCAAATGTATGTTAAATGGCCCTAAGGTAGTTAAATACCAACTAGATTATTTGATAATTATTATGCCCTGTCCTTGATAATTGAATTCTCTAATCCTTATCACCCTAGTAATTATATGGTAACCTACTAGTTATAGTCTGTACTCAAGTGCCGTGCTAGCCTTACTTGAGTACCGGGGTGCTAATCACCCCAATCACCATCCTTTAAATATAAAGATTGTTTTAGGCAGTCATTGGGGTAAATGAATGAAATGGTTGAGTTGATTTGTTTTACACTTCTCAAGACCCCAAAACTTGCTAATACCACATCTGGGCGGATGGTAGGAGTGGTGGGTGCCGTCGTGCACGAGAGTGGTTGGTATGTGGTATGAACCGTCCGGATGGATTAAGGACTTAATCTTATCATGACCTTTTGTGTAAAACAAGTACAACCACAAGTATGCAAAGTGCAACTTGGCTTGGTAAAATTATCAAACTCTGAATGTCATCTCGCTTGGTGAAAGAGTGTGAATGTGCAAGCGGCAGGATGTGTTCCGGCTTGAAAGGGACACCGAGGGAAGGTGAAGTTTGCCAGTCGCTGAGGGGTAGGTTGACTACGTATTCAACTACTCCAGTCGCTGAGGTGAACATCCCGCACAACATATGGGCGTAACCCCATATGGGTGAGATGACGGAAGGGGCAAGGTAGTTCGAAAGGTTACTGTGACGATCGCTCAACTACATGACTACATAATCATGTGGGGTAATGAGTATGATTGTCTCTTGTGGGTACAATGTACAAACTCTGCAGAGTCAAAACTGTTTAAACAGTCGCGCCTACAGTCATAGGCGGACATCAGAACTTAACTTAGTTAGTTCTGTTTCAAAAACCTTTGTGGGTGGTATGAAAACCAGGCCGGCTCATCTAGCCTGAGGTTTGGTGTTTTTCCCTGGATCGTCGTATCCAGTGTGGTTAATGTATGGAGGTAGCTCCAATCAAATTAAGCATTTGTAGAGTCTCCGATGGATGGAATCTCTACTGTTACTTAATATTGCAATTACTTTCTTTAATAAAATGCAATTTTTTTTTTAAAATGCTAAGTCTTAGGAATTTGTAAATACGATATTTATAAATGTTGGTTTGCATCTGTTGTGTTGGCTCGCGAGCACAGTAGTTGTGCTCACCCTCGCACTTTCCCCAAACCCTCAGAATCCACTGAGCAGGACGACTACGCCTACTACGAGGACCAAGAATTCGACGGTTAAGACCAAGGCAACGAGTAGTTTAGTTCATTAGGCTATGGCTCGCCACAGTCTAGCTGGCTCTGTTGGTACTTGCGTACAACCAATATTCTCCAAGTCCTTGGTTAATATCGGTCGTACACAAGGCGCCACAGTCGCTTGCCTGTGGAGAGTCGTGTTGTCCCTTTTGCTTCCTCGCTTATTTCTGTACTTTATGTAATGAACTTATTTGGACTGATCGGCCCCTGTTGTAAACTCGATCCGACGTGGTCTATTTAACTCTGATGATTGTAATATTATGTTTGGTCGGTCAACGATGTGTATGAAATGATTCAGCGATGTATACTGTGAGCGCTACCTACTGATCCAGGTAGTAGCGCAGGATAATCACAGAGGATTCTGGATTAAGAAAATCCGGGTCCGACAATACAAGAGGTCAATGAAATCACCTGTTCAATTAATTTTATCTTACTTGTGCTTTGAAATTTACAAGCTATAATTTTTTATTCAAATTAATGAATGTAATTTCTTTGGAATAAAGATGCACAATTTGTGATTTGCAATTGAATACAAGCTAATTACTGCCATGCCAATGAAAAGAAGGGAAATATGTTTTTTATGCCACTGCCAGCTATAATTTTCAAACAATGCCCAAACTACCCTCAACCCTTTCTTCTTCCTCACCCCTCTCCCCATCTCTGTCCTCTCTCGTCTCACACCCATCCCCCTATCCCGATGTAGCCCTAACCACCTTAGCTGCCGAAAGCAGTCGCTTTTCCCACACGACCATCACCCCAAGCCTATGCTTGCTAGTGATGGCACTAAGCTGATGAAGACTCAACGCGAACACGAAGACACAAAGCCCACAAACACTCTCGAAACTCCAATAAGTATAGTGTGAGAAGATTTTGTGCCGCACTATCTCGCTGCAGTTTTTGCTTTTCTTCTTTATTTAAACACCAAAGGAAAGACAAATCACAATCCCTCTGATTACGCTAATCAAATCACAATCCCTATTATTACGCTAATCAAATAAGCTAACAAATCCTAACCGTATCAGCTAACAGATTAAACTGAAACTAATTAGCTGACAACTTATCTCATGCGTATGCAAATGCACGCAGGGCAAACATGGAAAGAACAAAGCAACAAGATTATTTCCAACAATCACCTCCCTAATCTTGTTGCCATTATTCAAGTACCTTCTCACCGAACTTCAGAGTAGCACTGGTTCGTCATCCGAACACACAACGAAATGTGCCTCTTCCTTCTTCGTCTTGCGGCACTCATTGGCAAAATGCCCTCGGATGCCATAATTATAGCATTTGATCTTCTTCTTGTTGAACTTGCGCTCAATGGTATCAGAGTCGCTGCCGTCCTCCTCGTCGCCATGGCCACCGTCACGGTCATCAGCTTTGCCGCGGCTACCACTGCGGTCACGGTTCTTATTTATGCCGCTACCTGACCCTTCTCCATTCTTGTTCTCTTTGGTGAGGATCTCCCATTGCGTGCGTGTGAGCAACAGATGCTCACTCCCCTTTGGGTCGCTGAAACTAATTCGGACACGCTCGTTGTAAGCTTTGTACCGCCCAATAAGGTCTTCGATAGTGAGGATCTTCATGTCCATACACTGCTCGATGGAGGTGACGAGTTGTATGTAGCACACTGGGGCCGCACGAAGAAACCTGCAAACAACGACAATCTCATCTACCATGTTGCCCAACGCGCGGATCCCAGTGACGACCGACTGGGGATGGCAATTATGCCCAATTACGCGCGTACCCGCAGGCAAATACCCTAATGGAGTCGGGTATGAGGGGACTTTCTTTGCCCATGGGCATGGAAATGGAGGCAATTCTTTGCCCATCGGGTAAACGGGCGCGACCATAGGTGAGCTCTACCCGTGCTCATCACGCCCGTTTACCCGCCAACCAGCTTTGTTGAGCTTGAGCGTTAGGGAAAATATTACATATGGAAGATCTGCTACAACCGACCAGATTGAGGAGGAAGCTAAAACAGCTCATGCACATTTCATCAGTTCACTAGAAAAAGGATATGAAACCCAGGTGTCATGCATGCTATATCTCAAATGTCTACTGGAACTGCATATCTTTTATTTTTTTACAGGTGTAACATGGTTATTTAACCGGAACTAAATATGAAACTAGTTGGTCGGGCTGGGCTTTCATAGATAGAGGAACAAAAGATGAAGCTTTCCATTGCTCGTGCTGTGCTCTCAAATCCATCCATTCTTGTATTGGATGAGGTTTACTGGTGCTCTTGATTTCAAGGCTGAGAAAGCTGTTTAGGAAGCACTAGATATTCTGATGCTCGGGGGGTCTACTATCATCATAGCTATACATCTCAGCCTTATCAGGAATGCTGATTATATACAGTAATGGAGGAAGGTCAACTTGTTGAGATGGGAGCACATGAAGAATTGTTAAATCTTGATGGTATTTATGCTGAACTTCTTAGGTGCGAAGAAGCAGCAAAACTTCCAAAGAGACCAGTGCATTCATCTTTTTCCAATCAGCAATATGTTGGTTCCTTAGTAACAAAAAGGAAAAAAAAACTTGTATGGACGATGTTTTTCGTGGGTACACGGGTATGCCCGCGGGCGATAGGTACCCGCGGGGGACAGGTATGGGTCAGGTTTTTCGCCCGTCGCCCCTCCCGAGCATGCCCATGAGAGGAAATCAAAGTCACGTGTATGAGTATAGGCGAGCACTACCTGTGCCCGCTGCGTCTGATTGCGATCCCTACGACCGACGTCACCCGACCGCCGAAATCTTCAACGGTCTTCCCTTCCTCCATCTTTAGCCCCTCAAAGTACTTCTTGAGGGTTAGCAGGTTGGCCTCTCGCACACGCTCGTGCCTCCATGTGCGCTGTCTTGATTGCCTCCCATGCCAACTTTGTCGTGTCTTTCAAAGCCAGGGAAGACATGATGTGCTCTGGCATAGCCTGGTAGATGGCGTACAAGGCCATCCGATCCTTGAGGTACTCCACGGCGCCGGGCTCCACGGCCTCCCACACGTCTTGCGTCTGCAGAGTGACGCACATCTTCATCGCCCAAATCATGTAGTTCATGCGGGTGAGCTGTGGGTACGACATCGTCACCACGTTCTCACAGAAATGACCTAGGCTCTGATACCAATTGTGGGATCGGACCCTGGCCACATACCTAGGTCCAATCGGGTTTTACTCCCCGGGCCACAGGTCTAAACTGGCTTAACACAATTACGCATACGGACTGCCGTATGCAAGCCTTATAGCAATAACCTTATAAGTGGTATTATATTTGCCCCCTTCCAAAAGATTAGTCCAATGGGTGAGGTCCCTCTCACACTTATAAGTTGTACTTTTTTCTTTCTTTCCCACAACCGATATGAGACTATTCCCAATATTCTCCCCCTCACACATCGGCTGTGTGCTTCCGCAACTATGAAGTCCAAGGAGATGTTAGACGTCTGTGCTATGATACCAATTGATGGCACTGAGCTGATGAAGATTCAACGCGAACACGAAGACACAATGCACGCAAACACTCTGGACACTCCAATCAGCGAACAGAGCGTGAGAAGATTTTGTGCCGCACTGTCTCGCTGCAGTTTTTTCTTTTTCTTTCTTATTTAAACGCCAAAGAAAGACAAATCACAATCCATATGATTACACTAATCAAATCAGCTAACAAATCCTAACCGTATCTGCTAACAGATCAAACCGAAATTAATTAGCTGACAACTTATCTCGTGTGTACGCAAATGAACGCACGGCAAATATGAAAGCAACAAAACAACAGCTAGCGCCGCTGCCACGACAGGGCGGCGCGAGGTTATAGCGACGGCGTCTAGCATGGTGGGGTAGCAGCGGTGCAGTTTGAGGGCAGAGGGAGGCATCGACGACCAGATCTGGAGCCGACGTTGACACCTGCAACAGCCAGATCGGAAGCTGCGTTGGTGTGGTCAAGTCCGGCCGTAGAGCCACGAGCGTCATGGTGGCTCCTAATGAACTCCATGCTCACCTTCTTCCCCATCTTCTTCGGCGGCGGCGCTGATGACGTCCAGCATGGCGGAGCAGGTGGCGTCGTTCGGCGGCAGTGGTGGCCGACGGCGATCCTAGGACGAGTGCAAATTTCTTTTTTCTATTTCTGCTTTTTTGGTGAAAGGTAGGATGGTCATTTAGCCCTGGTCAAACCGTTGGCCCTTGTAACTTATTTGCCACCTTTGCAGTGGTAAGTGATAGCTATGCAATAAGCTCGAATTCAATGGTGAACGTGAAAAATCAGCAAACCCTAGTGGAAAATGTGCAATTCACACAATTACTTTTGCAAGATCTTATATTAATTTATCGCTCTTCTTTGTGTGATAGACATGGTATGTCGTGGTTAAGCTGTTCTTTGACTTCATCCATACTTGACAATGCACAGCACTATCTCATGGTTAAGCTGTTCAGTATCAAACTTTGTAATTGTTGCGAGCGTATAGACCACCAATTTATACTTTTTATGGAGTCTTCATAAGAAAATTGAACTACTATAATCAATACATTAGTGGCATTAAATCTAACAAACAAAGCAGGGAAATACGAGAGACCATCAACAATGATCAACTTTTTTATGCAAAAGAAGACGATTAACTCACCGAAGCCGCCCCTGAATCTTGAAGAAATGACATCTCCAATAATTTATTAACCTGATCCTCTGCTTGCCGTGATCCCTGAATTATCCCAAGAGCAATCCATTGGCGATACAAGTCCTCACGATCGATTTCATACCCTTTAGGGAATATTGCACAGTAAGCAAAGCATAACCTGAGATGAGATTGCATACGGTTTAAGGTCAGCCTCAGGGATGCTATAACAATTTCTTCATATGAAGGTTGACCCCGAAAGCCCTCTTCTATCATTTCCAACAATTCCTTAGATCCTACGGTATTCAATAGGGATGTGAGTGCTATAACAGCCAAGGGCACACCTTTGCACTTTTCCACAATTTTGTTTGCATTTTCCAGAATGTCTACTTCAAGTACAAACTGGGATGCAACTTGTTTGACCAAATCCAAGCTAAATTCGTCTGTTAAAGGTTCCAAGTTTAATTTGATGGTCTTAGGTATCTTCCAGTTAATAGCTTTATTACAGCGTGAAGTAATTAAGATGTTGACATTGCTGCCTTCCTTGTTTACATCTAGTACATCCTCCAGGCCTGTCATCTTACCAGCATCCCATAGATCGTCCAACACAATGAGACATCTACTTTTGAGCACCTTTTCAAGATGCCTGCTTATAGATTGCAGAGTTTCAAGTGTACAAACTTCACCTTCAACTTCAGAAATTATAGCTCGTCCGATTTTGTCGACCTCAAACTTTTGACCCACATAAACCCAGGCCCGGAGAGGAAAAGCCGTCTGGATTCTGTCATCGCTGAATACCGTTTTCGCTAGAGCAGTCTTACCAACACCAGCAATCCCGTATATTGTTGTGACTGTACTAGTTGCAGCAGCTCCATCATTTGTGCTAAGTAGTATATTGATGATCTCTTCTTTCTCATCTCTCCGGCCGACAATCATGTCTGATCCAACTCTTGATGTTGTTTCTCGTTCCTTATTTATCCTATCTTGCTCGTTCACCGAGCTACTCTCTCTTTGGAGCCCATATCTTTTGTGTTGCACACATATAAATTCCAAGTTTTTATTCATTAACTCCATTTTCTTGGCCATGTCATGCGTGGACTTCATCTCCTGAAACAATTTATTTATTGAGTCAGAATATCTACTTCGGACTTTCGGAGTGAAAGCATATGCAACTAGTCACTCTCTTCTTCCATCATAAAAGAATAATAATATCCTAGAATATGCGCAGTCAAACTAGGATAACTTCTCTCTTTCACACATGACTATAGATATCTTCCATGTAAGTCCCCGTTTGTAGGAGGGAATTTCGGAGGAAAAATTAATCACAGGAATAAGAAAACTAAGGCTACGAACGGCAATTCAAGTGTTTGGAATTAAGGGTGGAAACGGATCGAATTCGAATTAAATAGCAGTCAAATCACATTCGTCTTCATATTTTTTGAACAAATACGAATAAAAATTTGAATATTGTCGAATACGAATATGAATCAGATGTTATAACGAATGTGAATTCAAATCGAATATTCACTCAATTCGGTCGGATCTGGATATTCTCATAACTTATGTAATGTGAAGATATTAATGACACTTTATCCTCGTATAGTCACACTTAATCATTATAATTTATTTATTTCACCTAAAGGAACATGAATTCACATTGAATTAATAAACTCATTTAACTAATTAGCCATATTGCAATAAAATACAAATATTGCTTCATCGAATTCAAATACAAATACGAATAGTTCGGATAAAATAACATTTCAGATGGAAAAAGTCCGTATCATATTTGCATCCATATTTTTTTTATGTGAGTTCGAATAAAAATACGAATAGAAGAAAAATTGTTATTCGGATGGAAAAATTTATACTGTATTTGTATCCTATCGAATATAGTAGTTGAATAATACGAATAATCCGTATCCATTTCCCATCCCTATTTGGAACGGAGGATTGTGCTAATCACATTCATCTGGAATGTTTCTGATAAAAGGATTTTTTTTTTTCATGCAATTAGCCGGAGCTATCGATTAAAAGGAAACAAAATGGCATGAACAAAGAATGGAATGAGACCAAATCGATATAATCCACTTGTCGTTGCCTTCTGGAGTGGCCGATCGGCGCCGCGAGTTGCCGTCGCACACCCGACTGCCGACGACGCCACGCGCCACCACACTGTAATTTGAGAGAACTCTCGTCCCAAGAAACACTATGCAATCGATGGAATGCAGAGCGGGAGGTAGAGAAGAGGGAAACACCATGCCGCACGGGAATTACTTATTGAATATAAGTCATTTTATAGCTTTTTGACGCAAGAATTAAGGAGTAGTACAAAATGAATTCGGTACCCTCCATTTATCACACACTTTACAAGCTATTCTTTTAAATGTATCGGGAATGAGAGATTGGGAGAGACATCGTTTATTGATGAGTATGTAGATTCATTCAATAAAGATACAGTTGGAAGAAATACGATAAATATACCTCAAAATGGTACGTAGAACAACTTATATTTGGAGAAAGTGCATAAAGCTGAAGCTAAAACGACTTGTATTTGCAATCCAAGGGTTTTCTAGCTGAACATCCAAAGCACGTTCTTGTGTTTCGAAATCATTTGTTCTTACACGTAGAGCGGTATTTAGACGAGGGGAGATAAGTGCAATCACGTCTTATTAGGGTGTAATTGTGTAATTAAATTTTAGTTTGGTGCTAAATTAACATGAACAATTCTGAAAGAATTTTTTTTGATGTAGTGTATAGGGTGTTATAGCACCACTTAAAATTCCAGATTCAAACTCAAAATTTGTTAGAAGAAAAAAAGATAAGTTTGCTGTGAATAGTAACATTTGTTCTTTTCCGCATTCCATTTCCTTTTGATTTATCATTTTTTTTGCTTTTAATATAGAATGAATCTGAACTTGAAATTTTATACTTAGGTGGAGTAAAACTAAAATTACATCTAGAATTGTTGTCAGAATTTTTTATATTGATTTTGTGCCCAAAATGATAGTGATGGCACAGTTGAACCCTAAAGGATGAGTGCACATGTGGGTCCCGCATAATTAGTGGTGGCCAAATCTAAATCTTAAATTTCATCTTCAAAATAAATCCCGACAATCAGAATTATTATTTTTAGTATTTTATTTTAATTTTAATATTCTAAAAGCTCGTTTCATTCTTTAGTATCTATATTTGGTTTGCTCTCGAGTATAGAGACCGACATGCAGGAGGACTTGGAAGGAGCACAAGATCAAGACCTAGCAGCCACTAAGTAACGCAAATTGTTTCCTTGAACATGTTGGACCCATCATTTCATAAGTATATATTGTTTTGTGAAAGTATTATGCATGCATTATTTTATATCAGTTATGTAAATAATTACCGTTAGTTATACCTGTTGATTATACACCCTTTCTTGACACTTGTTATATATTACCTTGTCAACCTAGATTTGGGAAACTTATTTAGTTGCAATATTTGTAGGTCCAACAGCTAGTTTAGATAGACTATTGCTTAGCCATGCTTAATATAATTAAGGCAAACACTAGAATAACTTGCTGGAACTTTCTAATCACTCTTTTGGACAAACCTATTGTTAAACTTGTAAACTTCATGGTATTTGGATGCCACTTACCACTATTTTCATAAAACTAATAGCGACTCGAGAGAGTGGATTGTTGGATTGGTGCATGTGGTGCACGAGATCTTGGTTTTTGGAGGTCTTACTCTTGTCAATCAAGGACCTGAAGCATCTAAGCCCCTAGTTTCATGTTTTCGTGGTTAATGACAACCAGCTTAGTGGGACTAAAATTTTCATTCAGATAATGTGAAGGAAAAGTACTGGAATGGATCAAGTGACATCACTCCTGAGTTTAAGATCCCATAAGTTGTATTTGAAGCTCAAGGCAGAGGTAAAAACAAGGCTAACGTCATTTTAGAGCATTTTGCCGGTCTAGTTGTTTGGTTGATATACCAGTGTAACATCCCATTTCCGTGTTTGTTTGATTTCAAAATTTGCAAGCCAAAACCTCTCTATTTAAAATTCAAAACTTCGAGTCGTTTCCTCTTGGGCTTGGCCCAATTCTCTACTAGGCTTAGCCCATTTTCTTCCCCGGTCTTCCCCTTGGGCCTGGCCCAACTCCTCCTAGCTTCTTTCCCCCTTCCCAGCTCGGCTCCCCCCTTGCCAACCAGGAGCGCTCCCATGCCACGCCTGGGACGCGTCCCCAACGCGCTCCCATCGCGTCCCGTCCCTGCCCCTGTCAGCACGCACATACCCCTGGGCGCATACGCAACTAGTCGCCCGTGCATGCACCGGAGCACCAACTCCCCTGCCATGCCACTTGCTCGCCCTCGCCCGTGTCATATGCGTGCCAGAGCTCGCCACCATGTCTGCACCCTCGCCCGGTCCTGTCCCGGCTTCACCATGCGCACGTTAGTGGGGTTGCGTCGAGTCACTCCATCGCCAGTCTCACCGCCGCTTCTATGCGCCACGCCGCTGCAGCACGTTGCCAGGAGCGCCATGCCGCCACCTCGGACCCGGCGCCACGAGTCCCAATGGCTCCTTCTCTCCCTCCCCGGCTATAAGGAGCCCCGAGCCCCCTCTACCTCCCTTCCCCACCTGCGCCTTTCCTCTTGCTCCCTATCGCCAAGAAGCACAGAAGAGTCAAACTCCATTCTTCAGGCCACCACATTGCCCCTAGTCCATCGTCACTCCAGTGGTTCCCTCACCACGCTAACCCTGTCATTCCTTGTTCTAGGACCCCTGGAGTCTTTCCCCTCTCCTAATTCTGGTTTTGGTCCACAGGAGCACCCAGATTTGGCTCTCTTCTTGGCCTATGGCCGACAGCTTATCCACCGCCGCTCGCCGTCCTCCGACCACCTCCTGCTCCCTTCTTGGTCTCAGTGAGTTCCCTGCTTCGTGTTCTAGCTAGTGCTCTCACCATCTTTTGAGTAGAGTCACCGGAGCGCCATTTTTTAGCCTTAAGATGAATGCCGCCGCCGCCGTGACGCCACTCTGTGTCACCGCCGACCGCACCACCACCACCATCGGCTTCGCCTTGCCTTGAGCATTCCATTTTTGCACATGGTCGTTGCCGCTATGGTCACCTCCGCCGGCGATGAGTCGAGCCAGTTTGGCTACCCTAGTCCTCCGCTTGTCAGGACAACAGACAACCTCTGTGCGCCTATGTAATACCAAATCTCGTCCGGATTTAAGGCAAGCTTTGATCAGTCGATTTAATGACTGCTTTGACTACTGCCTTGATTCACTGACGTGTGGACCCGAGGAATCAATCAATGTAGTTAATTAAAACGCTGGGTTCCTTTAAGCAGCTGACTTGCGGGCCCTACGGCATTAAATGCACAGTGATTGCTCTAGTGGACCGTGCGCTGCACTCGTGGACCGGGTCCATGCTCTTTTTCTCGTACACCGAGCCACTGTGCATTGGGACCCACGTGTTAGAGAGACATTTCTCTCTCCTCTTTTCTTTTCTTGTTTTAATCCAAAAGCAAACCTTCAAAATGTCCGTTCTCCCTCGTTTCAACTCCAAAAATTATAAAATTTATTTCTAATTTTTTTTTTAATTTGAAGACCTACCTTTTGGGGCTGGTTTTGTTCAGTTTTGAGTTTATTTGTTAGTTCTTTGTTACTTATTTTCTTTGTTTGCTCGTTTGATCTTTTCCAGCGCGAACGTCCGAGTAGAGTTTGAAGAAGCGGGAGAACTCTAGTTTGATCAAGCAGCAGACTTCCAAAATTTGTGGTTCAATCGGTGACCTATCGGTCTGACCAATTAATGCCTCAGTGACCCAAGACCTCAATCAGATCAATAGGCATGGTGAATCTGATAACAGTAGCCAAAGGAGGAGGGGAAGGCGCTACAGACACAGATCCAGCCAAGGAGAAAAGGTAGTGGCTTAACAGCACAACCATACGGAGGGAGCGGTTGTATTCCACCAGGTTCCTATCACTTTTCGTGTGTGTTTAGGCAAGTTTCTTTTTCTAGGCTCACTGTGATTCTTATCGGTTGGGGTGTCTAAGTAGTTATCTAATATCTAGTTAAAAGAGAATAACACTATTCTACACCAAATTCGACATAACAGTGTGACGATTTTTTTAATAATATATATTTTAATAGAATTATAAAAATAAATAACCATTTAATAAAATTACAAAAATAGCCTTTGGCTCTGTCTCTGTCTCTGTCGCAAAATGAATTGACGACATGGGTTTCCCTGTCAAATTAATGCCAATTCATTTGACGACATAGCTCCCTGATGCCAAATGAATTAGCGACATACGCCAATTTTTGTAATTTTATTAAATATGCATTTATTTATGTAATTATATTAAAATGTATTATTTTTTTGTAAAAAAAGATAACAGTAGAACACTAGCTATTGTACACCAACTCACGTCCCGCACACCTCGTCCCACGCACGTTTCTCCACCCAGTGAGGCGTTGCATGCAACCAGAACCAGGGATTTTTTATCGGCCGATTATCGGTTCTACCGCCCCCCCCCCATCGAAATTCAAATCAGTTCCGAAATTTGAGATTTGAATGAATTTTATTTAAAAAAATCAAATTTGCTTGAATTTTGTTTAGCTGATGAATGTGTGAAGTAATACAAGCCCATCCTAATCTTGCTACCATCCTAACTAGCCCAGTTGATAATTTTTGTTCGAATTTGATTTTTTTTAAAAAAATTAAATCCGAAAAATTCAAAAAAATTTTGAAATTTTTGGCCGACCGATTTTTGGTTCTATTGGTTGTATCGGGGTGCCCCGGTAAAAAAAAAAAATCCAAAACGAAAAACCATGACCAGAACACCATGCATGCCAAAGGAGTGCATAAAATGATTTTTGCCCTTTTAATTTGAAAATTTTGAATGAGAATATCTCTTAAACCGATTATCATTTTTGTTATTCGTTTAAACCGTTGTGTTCCAACTTATCAAAAAGAGATTTATATTAAATTCCCGACAATACAAAATGTCAGATATCATCGTTTTTATTTGTATATATACTGCTGTTTACTGCACCTAATTGTTGCACTTTCTCTTGAGTTTACTGTAATCTGCACCTTTCTTACCCATTTATTGCAACCTTCTTATGCGCTTCCTGTCATGGCTAAGCGCGGCTGATTACTGCATTTTTCCTGTGTTTATTGCATAGTTGCAGGAGATTTACTGCAAGCGGAGAGAGAATGTCGATGGAGGTGATAGGTGTGGGTTTTCTTTGCCTGCGCGTTGACCAAGGTGGGAGGTGGACTTTGACTACTGTTAGGGGGTTGGTGTAGAACAGCTTGTAGATTTGGTAATTGATTCCTTCTTAACAAGATCTTTTTTATTTGTTTTCTTGATGTGCTGTGTGTAGATAGGGTGTATGTTAGACCGAGTTGGAATTTATGTTGCTAATAAAACCATATTGACAATAGTTTTAGAGTATGCTATAAATAAAAGAAGAGATGAAGATAAAAGGTAGTGAACGAAGAACAATTATCTGGACAGACATCAACGAGTGAACAGAGATTATAGTAATAATAATCTATAAACAGTTATCATACGTACATACATACCTCATCTCTGAAGTCATCAAGCATGTCGGAGATCTCATTGGCCGCCTTCTTGAGCTCCTTGAGCCACAACTTGACCGTCTCCTCCGTGATGGACCGCCTCTCCGCGTCCCTGAGCACCGCGTCCAACCACTTGAGCGTCTCCTCCATCTTCTCGAGGTCTTTGCCGAAGTTCCGTATCATCTTCAGCTGGCCTCCAACGGCAGACGCCAGCTTGCCGATCACCAGCTCCACGATGGCCGAGACAAACATCTCGCCTACCCCCAGCTCGGCTGCACCTGCTCCGATCCGTTCTTCAACTTGCTCAAAATTTCTACATGAAAGGGTCGCATAGAGGGAGTGAAGCTATCATGACATTTTGGAGACCAAAGAATCAACCATAACAACCCGCTGATCGTCGCTCCTTATGGCCCGCATCACTGTATCACATATTGGTGGGTATCTCTGTCAATTGCAAAAGCCTACCCTATTATAAATATTGCGGCTTTAGCAAATATTTCAGATTAATACCAGATTTGATTATGAATAGTAAAGCATAATTCCAACAGCAACTAAATGACAGAAGCATCAAATAAATATTTATAAAGACAAATGTACTACTCAAGTCATTTTAATAGGAAATCATGCTGAAAAGAATAGTGAAGTGGGCTAAATAAATTAGCATAATGCTCAAATTGATTTTAAGCTTATTTGCTTTTAGATGTCGGGCTGCTCTAGCACTAAACAAGGCATACGCGCAACTAATGGCGTAGTCCGATCACAGATTATATGTGACAATTTCTAAGATATATGCTGGGTTTTGAGCTCTACCACTTACCAAAACTAACTCAACCGATGGCATTTAAAGCCACCAAAAAATCAATAGAGCAAGGCACATCGAGGTTGACGGTGCCCCAGTAAACATATTCCCGCAGCTATGCCGCGGTGTGATCAGAGTGGTTCTCGGACATACACTACCCTTCGTCGCAACCAAGTCACGGAATCGAGATGCAGAGTGTCGCTGCACAAAGCCAACAAAAATTCGTGTACTGGCCAAGTACACAGACCAACGAAGTCGCCGTGCACTCGCCGCTGCGAGTCGCCTAGGCAGCTACGAGCCTGCTGCCGCCCGTAGCCAAGGCCCACAGCACGCCGCCGAGGAGGCCGCTGCAAGCCTGCTAATGCAAAGCTGTTGAACTCAATGTCAAATCAGAGGAAGGGAAAATATGTCTATTCGCATGGGAGAGAAGGAGACGCTTATAAAGAGGAGGATTGGGTCGTGCGGCCGCCACCGCACACTACGACGCCGTGCCGAGAGGACGAATATTATCTCCTGGAAAAGTTGCACAGAACGCCACTGTACTTTGTTGGAATTGCTGTGTCTATAAGCTCGTCCAGAAACACTAGACTTTCTTAGGTGTCTTAATTGCTTCGACGTGACCCGTTGCAAAACTTGTCTTCTGGTCTCTTCTTTTTGCTGCCACGTGATGCTCAGCAGCTCTTCATGAATTCCTTCTTGGAAGTAGTTCTTAGCCTCTGCTGTCTTCACGTGCGCCCAGCCTTGGTCATCTTTCCTCTGAAGAAACAAGCAACACGAGACAACGAACGCCGAAGCAAGAAACACGATACACAGATCGACTTCTCTCGGGAGCTCCGAAAAACCGGCGCTTCTCTTTTTGTTTTTTGTTATTTCTTCTCAACTCCCGACGACTTGTTGGTACATGACCGCATGTCCTTTTAAAGGCTGAGTTCATGTATTTTAACTCGAACTCGGACTCCATATCCGAACCAAACTACTATACTAACCCTACCAAACCAGGAAGCTAAAAACCGGAAAACAAAACTGCAAAAAAAAACAAGATTAATTCTAACAATCACCCCCTTAATCTTGTTTCTTCACCTTGATCACGTCAATCTTTTCTCATTTGAACTTCCAAGTTTTTCCTCTTTACCTGCACTCCCGTGAGTCGTTCCTTCCTGGGCTGATACCGCCCTACTGTCTGCGTTTGCTCCATCCTGAGCTATACACAAACCAACGCTTACCGCGCCTCGCACCTGGACTGAACTCGTCCTTCCTTGTATGCCTGCTTGGGCTGGAGCACCTGCTCCCACGACCGCTTGGGCTTCGCCGTTACCTGAGCCTCTCGCCCCTCTCTCTTGGACCAAGTCTGCCCACTTCCCCGCGTTCATCTTAATTGAGGCTACACCGCCTCTCCCTCCTGCTATGCTTGCATGCCGATGGGGTCTATGGGTTTGACCCGAGCCGCTGGTTCCTCCAAAGAAGAATCGCATCGCGTGGGACTTGCCGTCCTCTTGAGTGTCTCGTGACGCCTTCTGCGCGTCTGTCGCACCCCGAGGCTCCTTTCGCCGCGCCTCTGCACCAACTGCGTGACGTCCCTGGGTTCCGCCATGTCCTTGGCCAGTGAGATCAACAATGCCTGAAACCTCCTGTCCTGGCTCTACTCCCGCCCACTGGCTCCTTGATCGTGTCCTTCGTAGAAACCGGTTTACAAGCTTTCAGGGAAATTTTATATAACCGGTTCGGGGATCTCTTCACCTTCATCAACAGATCTTTGTTCTTGTTATAGACACGCAGGAACTCATCCTGCAGCACCACCCTGCACCCCCGTTCCGCCAACTGCCCGAGACTGAGTATGTTGTTACATAGACTTGGTATATAATAGATTTCAGTCAGCATCCTCTGATCGCCGTTCTTGCATTGTAATAGCATTGATCCTTTGCCTCTTATTTGCACCGTGGAGCCGTCGCCAAACTTGACTTTGCCCGAAATCTTCTCGTCAAGCTCATGGAACATGGAGCGATCTCCTGTCATGTGATTGCTTGCTCCATTGTCCAAGTACCACTCATCAGTATGATCATGGTTGCCTCCCTCTATGCGTAGTTTAGGAACTACGTTCTCCTCGTTCAACATCACCATGACCGGCGCCTGGTTGACACATAAGGAGAGAAGCAGGGCCGGCTCATAGTCTTCAATAGCTCGGGTGAGGTTTGCCTCCTCGTTCTTCTTCTTGTTTTGGCAATCCGAAGCATAGTGCCCATATTTGTCGCAGTTGAAGCACTTTATGTGGCTGCGGCACCGACGCCGTAGTGACCGTATTTATCACATTTAAAACACTTGATATGTGATTTGTCACGGATCTGTCACCATCGCCTTGCCTAGCCCAATCTTCACGTTCTCCTCTGTCGCCTTGCTCATACCTACGCCCACGCCCACCCATTGCGCGTTGTTGCTATCTTCAAGAGCGTGTGATTTTCCTTGTTGCTTGACGAGGAATCGTCATCATCCTTCTTCGCGCGCTACCGCCACTCGGCCCGAGTAGCGAGGAGTTGGCCGTCGCCGCCGCTATTTCCGCCAGATGTCCGCGGCCGCGTACGCTCTTCATAAGTCTTCAGTCGTCCCACAGCTTCCTCGAATGGCATTTTGTCGAAATCGTAGAACTGCTCGATCCCGGCTATCACACTCGTAAATCGATCCGACACGGTGTCGAATAGCTTTAACCAATGCGGCATCGTCGAAGCGCCACCCCTAGGTTGGCGTGCACGACGGACATGCCATTGAGTCTTCCGCCGTCTTGGTCGGGGTTTCTCCTCCTTCATGCGCATGATGTCGAAGTCATTCTTCAACGCTCGCAATCGCGCATTCTTGACATGATCCGCGCTAATGAACCTTGTCTTGAGACGGTCCCAAACCTCCTTCGCGTTTTCTTCCTTGCTACGTGATCGAGGTCCTCCGGGCGCTTGGAAAGATGCGACTCGCCTTCTTGTCCTTCTTCGGCGACGGCCGCCCGACCGCGGCTCGATTGCTTCGACGCCTTGATCCTCCATCATCGCTTGCACCCGAATCACCCAAAGACATGTAGTTTGTCGCCGCCACCGCGGTATCTTGGAATGCGACCACCATTGCTCTCCGTATTGCCGCCGCTCGAGGAACGATCGACATTGGCTCGATACCAATTGTTGGAATTTTCGTAACCTTGCTTTGTGTCTATAAGCTCGCCCGAAACACTAGACTTTCTTAGGTGTCTTAATTGCTTCGACGTGACCCGCTGCAAAACTTGTCTTCGGTCTCTTCTTTTTCGCCACGTGATGCTCAGACTCTTCATGAATTCCTTCTTGGAAGTAGTTCTTAGCCTCTGCTTTGTCTTCACGCGCGCCCTTGGTCATCTTTCCTCCAAGAAACAAGCAACACGAGACAACGAACGCCGAAGCAAGAAACACGATACACGATCGACTTCTCTCTGGAGCTCAAAAACCGCGCTTCTCTTTTGTTTTTGTTATTTCTTCTCAACTCCCGACGACTTGTTGGTACATGACCGCATGTCCTTTTAAAGGCTGAGTTCATGTATTTTAACTCGAACTCGGACTCCATATCCGAACCAAACTACTATACTAACCCTACCAAACCAGGAAGCTAAAAACCGGAAAACAAAACTGCAAAAAAAAACAAGATTAATTCTAACATACTTTTCATTCGTCACATCGAGCATCTACCTAAGTTTCGTCTAGTCCAACTCTTCCTCCGAAATTTTCTACTCGAGCTTCTTCTGTAACACCCCGCACCTCAGTTCGAGGGAAAGGCACAGGGCGAATGGAGATTCAACGAGGAAAACATATAGAGATGAAATTGATACGAATCAATGTATGTTGATGCGTAATGTAGTTAAATCTTTCACGATACTTGTATGTCAATTTTATTGAAGCAAAACTCCAGCTTTCATTCTTGTTGATTCGGCAAAAAGGAAGAACAAATGTATCTCCAAAGCAAGTAATAATACTTAGTTGATCTTGAATCAATCCGAAGGGAGAAACAAAATCAAATCCAAAGAAAAACACCAAACCATGAGCAATTGAGGATGCTACGAATTGGTGAGATGATCCATAAGAAATCACAGATCTTGAAAGATAAACCACAATCTAATATTCATGCAATCACAAAACCCTAGATGGGAATTTTCGAAACGTATGTACTCATTAAGCGCCACATAAACATGTGACTCTTCTGTATTTTCTTCAACTCTAACGTGCTTACAATGGGAGCTCTACTCCTAAATATATAGTCTTGATGAACAGTGCACGTAGGTGAATAGTATCTGAGTCGGTGAAAAGTTTCGAAATTAACTCCTATTGCAAACTCCTACTTTATTTCAAAATTGAAACTAGTCTAATTGCTGAGAATAGATTAAACTATCTTATTATAAGTAATTTGAAAATTAACTTCTAGTGCGCTATCTCTCCTTGTTGACCTCGCTTCGGTTGACTTGGTGGCCCCCATCCAAGATTGCACAGAGAAAAGATAAAACGTAGATGTAATCTCTTGGCCGAAACGATCTCCTTATTGTCAAATAAATCCGAGTGACCTTCCCTGAACGTACCAATGTCAAACTCAAGGAATTCAAACTCTTTGACGTGCACTACATGGCCTCTTTCTGGATCAAACACACCCAACAGCATACGTGCATATGTATATGCATGGCTGGACTCCATGCATGCGCCGCTCAAATACAACATGCACACATGCAATTTTCTTTCCTTAGCTGTGAACAGCATGAGTGACGTCCTCATGCACTCCAGCAACCTTGATAATATTATGCCCATTGTTTTGATCAAGTGTTAAACAAGAAAATCATAAACATTCGTTATAGATAATTTGGCCGCATCATCCTCCCTTTCACTAAGAGAAACCGTCATCAGTTTCAAGGCGATCATTGAAGCTTCTCCTTCTTGATGGATAGACAAAGAAAATTTTTCCTCCTCTGCCTTTTCTTGTTGTTTCTTCGCATCTTGGTTCCTTCTTTGCAGCAGTTTCTTCTCCTAATCACCTTAAATCAATAGAACGAATCGGTGTACCCCTCTATGTAAAGATACAACCCTGGGTACGCCAATTATGTGTTGCTGCTCCTTGTTCTTCGCACCATGGTCCTCCCAACATAAGATGATACAGTACCATAGTGACAGGTATAACATCACACAAAACCTCGCATGAGAATTTGCCCATTAAAAACTAATGAACCATAAAGGTCCTGATTTGGCCTGATCTTTCGATGAGAAGACAAATTCGGTACAAGTTGCTCAACTCTCACGATCCTGGCAATGAACTCGCAAGGCTCGAAACCACACAATCGCTGAACTGCTCGACAAGTCGTTATCAACCATGCACGATTAGCCGGATGACCTTATCACGAAGATCAACTCCTGCATACACCAAAGAAGCACACAAAAACAAGGTAAAAACTCAATTTGATGTATTGCAAATATGAATAAAATTGGTATTGATAAGTGGAGTTTCGAAGACGTTGTCGCTGTTGTTCTTACCGAACAAGAGGACAAAATATAAAGTAGCAAAGCTAAACTTCAATCAACAAAACCAGAATTTTGCTAAAGGGGAGGCGGTTCCTATATGAGAAGTGCAGCCAGGAGGTGTGTAACATCCCAATTTTCAGAGCTTTAAAAATCTTTTAAATAATGGTAGCAAGAAAATTCATCATTTGGATTTATTTGAATATTAAATTAAAAAGCTTAATATGGACTTTAAGGATAAATTGATTTAATGTGCTTAATCCCAACATCAACAATTGTCAGAGCTATTTTATTTAGATTCTATATGCTTGGATATATTTTATAGAATTTTCTGGAATTTTTCCAAAGTCATTTGCTATTTTCTAATTGCTATTTGCATTTTCTGGATTTATTTAAAAGAAAAATCAAAAGGAAATCCTTGAACGATCTTGGGCGAAGACTATTCCATCGCCCGCCCACTCCCGCAGACCCATTCCCGCCTTTGCGCCTTGGATCACCGCCCGCGTGTCCCTTCGCGCGATCGCGACGCACGCGATCGCGCTCGCCTCGCTTGCTCTCACCGCAGGATCTCCATCGTTAAATTGCCGCCACGCACGCCGCGCTTGCTTGCTCGCTGATCGGTGGACCCGCCGCCGCCCCGGCTCGGCGTCGTCTTCGTCCCGATCTCTCCGCGCCTGCCTCCGCCCTTCGCGCGCCGCCGCCGCCGTTCGCTTTCGGGACTCGCGTCCTCGGCTATAAAAGCCCCGAGCCCCAATCTCTTCGCCTCTCTCTCCTCCTCGGAACCCGAAGTCGCCGTCCTCGCCTCGTCTCATTGCGCGGCATTGCCCGAAGACCGCCGCCGGCCGCAACTCGTCACCACCGCCTTCCGCCGTCTCGAGCTCCGTTGGCCGTGCAACCACCGCCTCCGAGTGCGCGCAATAACACGGCCATCTCGCCACCGCCGCCGCCGAGCGCCTCCTTCACCGTTGCGGTGCCGCCCGACAACGCGAGCTCGCCGCCGCCGCCTCCTTCCTCGCCGCCGGTGAGTTCGTGCCACCGCGCTCGCCGCCACCTCTAGTAGCATCGCCTTCCTCTTGGCGACCCGTTTTGGTGCTTTCGCCGCCGCCGACTCACCGCGTTCGCCGTCGCCGCCGCGGCAAGCCTCTCGCCGCGCCCTCCTCTCGTTCCTTCGCCGACGTGGCGGCCAGTCAACGACCACGGCGGTGCCGCGCCAGCCGAGGTGGCGCCTGCGTGTGCCCGCGTCAGCTGCCGCGTGGCGTTGTCCACCGCCACCCCCTCACCCTCGGCTCGGTGGATTTGGTCCACCGTGAGCCGAGAGGTTGACAGGTGGGGCCCACCTGTCAGTACGGATTTTTAATTAAATTCTTTTTCCCGGCTGACGCAAGCATTGCGCAATAATTCGATTTTCCTTTATAAAATTAATTCGGGAAATTCGAGAAAATCCAATTTAGGGTTTTATTGATTTTTCCAATCTTCCAAAGCCCATATCTTTTGCATCCGAAGTCCAATTGAGCCCATTCAAATTTGTAAATTCATATAAAATTCAGATCTATTTATTTATGAATTTTATTTAATTTTTGGAGTTTATTTTGCCTCTGTTATTTATTTGTTTTGTTTCTTTTGTCTCGTTTGCGAGTAGACGTCGATACTTCGGGGAATTTTGCAGAAGAAGGAGCATCTCAAGACCAAGACCAATATCTAGATCTATCCCAAGGCAAGTTATACCTTTGATCATTTTGAACCCAGTTTTCAAAATACTTTGTTTCAATGTATTGCATTCTATTTCAAGTATATATTTAAATGCTTTTGGGTGTAGTTATTAAATCCAAATTGTTATGCCACCTTGTCTATTGTATGCCATGATCTTTTGTCACCCTAGGTTGATTAATTATTAGTTGGTATTATCGTAGCACCAACGTGGGTTGGTTAGATACGATTAGACTGCTTAGCCATGCCACAAGTCATCATTTCATGTGAGAGTTGCAATTATAAACTTGACTAAGTGATTATGAAACTGTGTGATTAATCTGTGTGTGCTGTGTGCTATTACTCGTTGATGGCATGTGTTGCACTTAATCAACAGGGTGGGAAAAGATTTAGACTGAGGCAAGTGGTGGATTCTGTGTGAATGGTGGAGCTGTGTGCTTATTAAACTTTGTGATTTGGGTTAAAACTGGAAGTCTTGCCTTGGTCAATTAAGGACTTAACTTTGTGCGCCATTGAACTGGGCCTTCTGCATGCGACCACATGCCTAGTATGAAATTTGGGCTGACTTAGTAAGTTATGGAGTCTTGACATTGACAACTCAGTTGTATTTAAAGCGTGTGATGGTGGAGGTGTGTACCGTGTGTTTGGGTCACATCGCGGGACGGTCGCATTGCATCCTCGTCCAATGGTGTGTGTCGTTCCAAGGGTGTGTGTACAAATTGACTGGCGATAAAGCACACCAGAGTGTCATTGTTTGAGATGAAGTATCTGAAAGGTTTTGTTGTGATCAACTCGATCCGGTTGGTTTCATCGTGTGGGTAAAGTGTACAACCTCTGCAGAGTGTTTAAACCAATCTATTGAATAGCCGCGTCCTCGGATATGGACATGCTCGGAATTTCACACGAGGGTAGATTTTCATAAAACCATTGGGAAGGGTCGGTGTGTGAGATAACTTGTTCATTGTGTGAAAGAACTTGATTAGACTGTGTGTCCTTTGTGAAATCAATTGTTAACTTATTATTGTCTATTTGTTTTGAATTATGCTTTCAATCTATTATTTGTATTCAATTGCAAATGTTGCATTTTCGCAAAATAACCACGAAGCCATTCCTTTGGAATAAGCCATCATGTATAAATGCATTCGTGGTATGACTTGCGAGTACGGTGTGTACTCACTCTTGCTAAACAAATCAATGAAGTGGAGGAGTCGTCGCCGCTTTTGAAGAGGAGTTCTCGAAGGTTGAACGTTAGGGTCTTGATCCCGATCGGTTGCTCGTGGTAAATTGATGGGAGCCACCGGAGTTTATTTCGTTTCATTGCAGTTTATTTCTTATTGTCGACCTTGCATGGCTTAATAAATGTAAAACTCGACCGTAAGGTCCCAACATTATTTGTTATTCAAAGGTACTCGTTTATTCTTATATTCGTTGTATGGATGTGATATTTCATCAATGTTGACCTTTGTGTGCACTAGCGTGATCCTGGACTAGTGCGAGAACACGAGGGTCCAGATTTGCATATTTGGGTCCCGACAGAGGTGGTATCGAGCCATACCGACTGTAGGTCTTGACCCTAGTTAGATTGGCCGTTCTTAGTGAGTCCAAAACTATTTTCTAAAGCAAATATTAACTTGCAAGATTAATTGAACTCCATAACTCATCTCATGTCTCTCTTGACTCAACTATTGCTGAAATTCTTTCTCTCCCATTGCTTTAAAGTTGTTTTCATATCCTTGTCCATCTTGACAGATGCCTCGTCTTCAGAGTTATGGAGAGCGTAAGGGAGGACTTGCCGCCGAGCTTTGGAAGTTGCTACAAGTACTTGGAGGGTTCGATCGTCCATTGTACCGTGGCAGTGCTTGGATTGTGAACGGCCGAGATCGTGGAGTGATCTGCCATTTGACCGCTCACGCCAGCGTAACACTAAGGCAAGCAAACCACCGAACATCTCACTCGAAGGAGTATTTGGATTGAAGCAATCCAGAGTCTTCACGCCTTGCCATCCCGAGGATCTCGCAACATCTACTCGAGCTTCGTGACACGCTTTTCCGTTATCATCCCCGCACATCCGACGTGGATCTTGCTGCACGTTTTCCGTCTACGGAGGAGAAGACAACGCCACCGTCGTGCATCTCGCCCAGTTCGCCGCTGTTCAGGAGGAATCGTTGGAGTTAGCCGCCACAGAGCTGGAGTGTACCTATGAGACTCTTCAGAGAGCTGAAGAAAGGATCGCCATATTAGAAGAAACTCTTTATGGACGACACGAAGAAGACATCAAGAGGAAGACCTGAAGAAGGCGATGGACCGGTGAACAAGAAGAGCCAGCAGAGGAAGCAGAGCCAGAAGCACCAGCAGAAGACTGCACTGTGGACACTGCTCTGTTGCACCATCCCGGGACATCGAGGATCGGTTTGCGAGGATGCCACTCACTTTCGTGTCTACAAGAAAGGGAGCACCGCCAAGGTGCGGAGGCTATTTGATTGAGTAGTCTGTTCGCGTTGTTTTGAGCTTAGCCGCTTTATGTCTTGAGTCGCCCTTTAGGCGGTAGTTTGGTGTGCTTAAGTTCGTCCTTATTTTTGTGTGCAAGTATGAGTGCAAAGGCCCTTAGGCATTTGTTGCAAGCCATACTATTATCTTAATCAATATAAGAGTTTGATTGAGCTTTCTTAAAATATGTTGGGTTTTACCTACCCCGCTTAGTTCTACAACTTATCTCGTGCTTGCTACCTTATCTAACCCTTGGAGATTCACCAGATGGTTCAGACTCGTCAAGCTGCTGCAAGTGGTTACGATACTCGATGATCGAAGGACGGAGCAAATCCCAGAAGCGCCCCACCACAAGCACCTTGATTGATCTGCAGAATTTTGGAGCATTCATGCGGCTCAAACCCGGTGATGTACACCATGATGAATCGATGCAAGCTATGAATAGCCGAGTAACAACAATCAAGATCACAATGGAAACCCGATTGCTCATGGTCACAATGGATCATCCAAGTTGGCGGAGTTTATGAGGACCCGTCCACCAACCTTTTCTGGACATGTCTCACCAGTAGAAGCTGATGATTGGCTTCGTGTCATTGAGAGAAAGCTGCTGATCACTCAATGCAGCGATCATGAAAAAGTTCATCGCCTCTCACGGATGGAAGGCATTGCCGCGTGAATGGTGGGAAAACTTTGTCTGGCGCATGGAACGCCACAAGATATTACTTGGGAAGAGTTCACAACCGCCGCCAATATCATGTACCAGAAGGAATTATGGATCTCAAGAAGGATGAATTCCGTGCTCTCAAGCAAGGAGGAATGTTAGTGATCGATTACCTCAACAAGTTCTCTCAACTTGCTCGATATGCTGCAGAAGATGTCGCCACTGACAAGGCTCGTCAGAGTCGTTTTCTGAAAGGATTGAACACTGGACTTCAAGTCAACTTGATCGCCCACACCTTTCCTGATTTTCAAGAGTTGATCAACAAGGCTTTGATTCTAGAGGATAAGCGCAAGGAATTGGAAGATCATCGTAAGCGCAGAATGGCTCAGGAAGGAAGTCACCAACCCCAGCTGAGGGCAAGAATGATTCCACCGCAGTTTAGCCGTTTTCCACCACGAACTCGCGGACCACCGCACCAACTTCAAGACTCGCCCAGTTGCTCGAACTTCCGCAACCCCGCACTATCAACCCCAATCCGAGAAGCAACCCACGAATACAACGAGTTTGCTTTACTCGCCGTCGGCCGGGCATTTCGCCAACCGATGTCCGAATGGGACTATCACTCGAGACGCTTCAACCTTGGGAATACACGGCCAAGACGCCGATACAAGGCAACCATCAAGGAACTTCTCAAGCTACCGGTCAATCCGGAGGAGCACCGCCATCGCTGGTCGAGGCCGTGTCAACCACGTCACTCTAGAAGGAGCCCAAGAAGCACTGACGTTATCTTGGGTAAGTTCTAGTAAATTCAAGACTGCATCGACGCCATTTGATTACGGAGCTTCGATTCGTTTGTTTCGGAATTTTGCAACTAAGAACAAATTGGAAGTTATGCATCTTAAGCATACTCTGTTAGTCCGATACGCTGGAGCGAGCTAAGTTCTAAAGTTGGATGTTTAGGAGCTAGGCTACTCATAGTCGGAGTTGAGTTTCTAGCCAACCTAATAGTTCTAGACACTCGGACCATAGATGTCATCCTTGGTATGGATTGGTTATCCAAACATAAGCGATGCTAGATTGTGGCGAAGAGCCGAACAATTGAGGATACCACAGAAAGAAAGTAGAATTTCTAGCCACCTCGATGCGTGATGGACATTTGGTAGTCAACGGTTTGAAGACAGTTTCTTTGGAAGACGTACAGTAGTCGAGATTACCGGATGTATTTCGGAAGATTTACCAGAATGCCACCGGACCGTGACATTGAGTTTGTCATCGATCTAGTGCCGAGAACAGCACCAATTTCAAGAGACCCTATCGGATGCGGTCGATGAACTTGTGGAAATGAAGAAGCGGATAGAAGAACTCTTGGAAAAGGTTTTGTAAGACCTAGTTAAATCGCCATGGGGAGCACTGTTTTGTTCGTCAAGAAGAAAGATGGAAGTATGAGAATGTGTATCGATTATCGTTCTCTCAACGAAGTCACCATCAAGAACAAGTACCCATTGCCCGAATAGATGATTTGTTCGACCGGATGAAAGGAGGGAGTATTCTCTAAGATCGATCTGCGATCGGGTTATCATCAGTTGAAGATTTGTCCCAAGGATGTACCAAAGACCGTTTTCTCAACCCGGTATGGACATTATGAGTTTTTAGTCATGTCTTTTGGATTGACTAATGCCCCTGCCTATTTCATGAACATGATGAACAAAGTATTCATGGAATATTTGGATAAGTTCGTGGTAGTGTTTATTGATGATATTTTGGTATACTCAAAGTCAGAAGAAGAACATACAGGACATTTGAGATTAATCCTAGAAAAGCTCAGAGGACATCAGTTGTATGCCAAGTTCAGCAAGTGTGACTTTTGGAAGAAGAAAGTTGATTTTCTCGGTCATGTAATGACAGTACCAAGGAGTAGCGATTGACCGGAAAGGTTAAAGTCAGAATGAATTGGGAGCAGCCCAAGACGGTTACTCAAATTCGTAGTTTCTTGGGAATGGCAGGATACTATCGTCGTTTCATTGAAGGGTTCTCAACGATTGCTAAACCTCTTACGCAATTATTGAAGAAAGAGAAGAAGTACATTTGGACCCCAGCTTGTGAAGAGAGTTTTCAGGAATTGAAGAAGCGTTTGACTTGAATTTTGATGCTAGTTTTTGGGATATTAGTAAGGATTTTGATATCTCTTGTGATGCTTCGCATCAAGGATTAGGATGTGTCCTTATGCAAGAAGGAAGAGGCGTAAACGCTATGCGTCAAGGCAATTAAGGCCTCATGAAGAGAATTATCCTACCCATGATTTGGAATTAGCTGCCGTAGTGCATGCCTTGAAGATTTGGCGACATTATCTCATCGGTAATCGCTGTGAAGTCTACATAGATCATAAGAGCCTGAAGTACATATTCACTCAGTCTGATTTGAACATGAGACAGAGAAGATGGTTGGAATTAATAAAGGATTATAATCTTGGAATCCATTACCATCTGGTAAGGCCAATGTAGTTGCAGATGCACTTTGAGTCGTAAGAGCTACCGCAATGCTCGAAGCAAAAGAGTTGTGTTGAGAACTTGGGAGGAATTCCGAAGCTACTGACTAGAAGTTGTTAGGAAGGATTTGTGGCCAATTTGGAAGTACAGTCTACTCGAGAAAGCAGATTCGTGAAGCTCAACCTAAGGATTACGAGTTTCTTGATCTCAAGAAGAAGATGTCGGAAGGAAAATTTAAAGACTTTACCATAGATGATCGGGATATCTTGTGGATCAATGGACGTATCGTACCGGATATTGATGGATTAAGACGGTGATTTCAAGGAAGCCCATGACTCAAAGTATTCAATTCACCACGAAGCACTAAGATGTATCGGGATGTTAAGAATAAGTTTTGGTGGCCAAACTTAAAGCGAGGCGTCGCGAGTTCGTTGCTTTATGCGACGTGTGCGAAAGTAAAGGCGAGCATCGAGACCAAAGCAGTTTGCTACAACCGCTAAAGATACCGTAATGGAAGTGGGAAGAGATCGGTATGGATTTTATTACCGGATTACCCAAGACTCAATCAGTTATGATTCGATTTGGGTAATAGTGGATCGCTTGACTAAGGTTGCCCATTTCTTGCGGTCAAAACCACTTACTCGAGAGACCGCTTGGCGGAATTGTATATGTCAAAATCGCGACCGCACGGTGTGCCTAAGAAGATAGTGTCGATCGAGGATCTCAATTCACCTCTCGTTTCGCGAGTCTACATGAAGCCCAGGAACTCATCGAATTTGATCGCTTATCATCCACGCAGATGGATGGACGGTGAAAGAGTCAACCAGATATTAGAAGATATGTTAAGAGCACATGCCTTAGCTAATGCTACCAGTTGGGATAAGAGTTTACCGTATGCGAATTCTCGTACAACAACGCTTATCAAGCCGGTTTGCAGATGTCACCATTTGAAGCTTTGTATGGTCGTGCTGCGAACTCCGTTGAATTGGTCGAGACAATTTGAGCGTGTAGTGTTCGGGCGATATTATTCAGAAGCCAAGAACAAGTTGCTATGATCGAGAGAGGTTAAAGATAGCCAGTCTAGGCAAAAGAGTTATGCCGATAATCGTCGCCGTGACCTCGACTTTGAACGAGAGGATTTTGTGTATCTTGAGTTACTCCGCTCGAGAGGTGTTAAGAGATTCCACACCAAAGGGAAGCTTGCTCCAAGGTATGTGGGTCCATTCAAGGTTTTGGAACGCCGTGGAGAAGTTGCGTGCGCTTGGAGCTACCACGATCGTTAGCGTGGAGTGCATGATGTCTTTCATGTCTCTCACCAAGAAGTGTCTTCGTGTGCGGAAGAGCGCACCCGTTGGAGTCAATTGAATCGAAGGAAGATCTCACATACAAAGAGCACTGTCAAGATTTTGGATGTCGCAGAGCGCCGCTTTGTGAAGCAAGATCGTTCGTTTACGCAAAGTCCGGTGGAGTAACCACTCGGAAGGAGAAGCAACGTGGGAGCGTGAAGAAGAGTTAAAAGTCGAGTTCCTAGCCTTTTCTCTAGCTAGCAGGAATCTCGGGACGAGATTCGTTTAAGGGGGAGGTTTGTAACATCCCAATTTTTGAGCTTTAAAATCTTTTAAATAATGGTAGCAAGAAAATTCATCATTTGGATTTATTTGAATATTAAATTAAAAGCTTAATATGGACTTTAAGGACAAATTGATTTAATGTGCTTAATCCCAACATCAACAATTGTCAAAACTATTTTATTTAGATTCTATATGCTTGGATATATTTTATAGAATTTTCGGAATTTTTCCAAAGTCATTTGCTATTTTCTAATTGCTATTTGCATTTTTCGGATTTATTTAAAAGAAAAATCAAAGGAAATCCTTGAACGATCTTGGGCGAAGCCCAGCACTATTCCATCGCCCCGGCCTACTCCCGCAGCCCATTCCCGCCTTGCGCCCTTGGATCACCGCCGCGTGTCCCTTCGCGCGATCGCGACGCACCGCGATCGCGCCCGCCTCGCTTGCTCTCACCGCAGATCTCCATCGTTCGGCCGCCGCCGCCGCCGCGCGCTCGCTGCTCGTGCCGGTGGACCGCCAGACGCGCCGGCTGGCGTCGTCTTCGTCCCGATCTCTCGCGCCGCCTCCGCCGCTTCGCGCGCGCCTTGCCGCCGTTCCGCTCGGGACTCCGCGTCCTCGGCTATAAAAAGCCCCCGAGCCCCCAATCTCTTCGCCTCTCTCTCCTCCTCCAGAACCCCCGAGTCGCCGTCCTCGCCCTCGTCTCTGTTGCGCGGCATTGCCCAGAAGACCGCCGCCGGCCGCAACCTCGTCACCACCGCCTTCCGCCGTCTCCAGAGCTCCGTTGGCCGTGCAACCACCGCCTCCGAGTGCGCAATAACACGGGCTTCATCTCGCCACCGTCGCCTTCGCCCGGGAGCGCCTCCTTCACCGTTGCCGTGCCGTCCGACAACGCGAGCTCGCCGCCGCCGCCTCCTTCCTCGCCGGGCGGTGAGTTCGTGCCACCCGCGCCCGCCGCCACCTCTAGTAGCATCGCCTTCCTCTTGGCGACCCGTTTGGTGGTGCCACGCCGACGACTCACCGCCGTTCGCCGTCGTCGCCGCCGGCAAGCCTCTCGGCCGCGCCCTCCCTCTGGTTCCCTTCGGCCGACGTGGCAGCCAGGTCAACAGCCACGGCTGCCGCGCCAGCCGAGGTGGCGCCTGCGTGTGCCCGCGTCAGCTGCCGCGTGGCGCTGTCCACCGCCACCCCTCACCCTCGGCTCGGTGGATTTGGTCCACCGTGAGCCGAGAGGTTGACAGTGGGGCCCACTGTCAAGACGGATTTTTAATTAAATTCTTTTCCGGTGACGCAAGCATTGCGCAATAATTCGATTTTCCTTTATAAAATTAATTCGGAAATTCGAGAAAATCCAATTTAGGGTTTTATTGATTTTCCAATCTTCCAAAGCCCATATCTTTTGCATCCGAAGTCCAATTGAGCCCATTCAAATTTGTAAATTCATATAAAATTCAGATCTATTTATTTATGAATTTTATTTAATTTTTGGAGTTTATTTTGCCTCTGTTATTTATTTGTTTTGTTTCTTTTGTCTCGTTTTGAGTAGGCGTCGATACTTGGGAATTTTGCGAAGAAGGAGCACCTCAAGACCAAGACCAATATCTAGATCTATTCCAAGGCAAGTTATACCTTTGATCATTTTGGACCCAGTTTTCAAAATACTTTGTTTCAATGTATTGCATTCTATTTCAAGTATTTATTTAAATGCTTTTGGGTGTAGTTATTAATCCAAATTGTTATGCCACCTTGTCTATTGTATGCCATGATCTTTTGTCACCCTAGGTTGATTAATTATTAGTTGGTATTATCGTAGCACCAACGTGGGTTGGTTAGATACGATTAGGCTTAGCCATGCCACAAGTCATCATTTCATGTGAGAGTTGCAATTATAAACTTGACTAAGTGATTATGGGCGTGTGATGAATCTGTGTGTGTTTGTGTGCTATTACTCGTTGATGGCATGTGTTGCACTTAATCAACGAGGTGGGAAAAGATTTAGACCGAGGCAAGTGGTGGATTCTGTGAATGGTGGAGTGTGCTTATTAAACTTTGTGATTTGGGTTAAAGCTGGAAGTCTTGCCTTGGTCAATTAAGGACTTAACTTTGTGCGCCATTGAGGCTGGGCCTTCTTGCACGACCACATGCCTAGTATGGGTGGGCGACTTAGTAAGTTATGGAGTCTTGACATTGACAACTCAGGTTGTATTTAAGCGTGTGATGGTGGAGGTGTGTGTGTTTATGTCACATCGCGGGACGGTTCATTGCATCCCCGTCCAATGGTGTGTGTCGTTCCAAGGGTCGTGTGTACAAATTGAATGGCGATAAAGCACACCAGAGTGTCATTGTTTGAGATGAAGTCTCCGAAAGGTTTTGTTGTGATCAACTCGATCCGGTTGGTTTCATCGTGTGGGTAAAGTGTACAACCTCTGCAGAGTGTTTAAACCAATCTATTGAATAGCCGCGTCCTCGGATATGGACATGCTCGGAATTTCACACGAGGGTAGATTTTCATAAAACAATTGGGAAGGGTCGTTTGTGTGAGATAACTTGTTGGTGTGTGAAAGAACTTGATTAGGTATGTGTCCTTTGTGAAATCAATTGTTAACTTATTATTGTCTATTTGTTTTGAATTATGCTTTCAATCTATTATTTGTATTCAATTGCAAATGTTGCATTTACGCAAAATAACCACGAAGCCATTCCTTTGGAATAAGCCATCATGTATAAATGCATTACGTGGTATGACTTGCGAGTACGGTGTGTACTCACTCTTGCTAAACAAATCAATGAAGTGGAGGAGTGCTTTGCTTTTGAAGAGGAGTTCTACGAAGGTTGAGCGTTAGGGTCTTGATCGATCGGTTGCTGTGGTAAATTGATGGGAGCCACCGGAGTTTATTTCGTTTCATTGCAGTTTATTTCTTTATTGTCAGCCTTGCATGGCTTAATAAATGTAAACTCGACCGTAAGGTCCCAACAGATTATTTGTTATTCAAAGGTACTCGTTTATTCTTATATTCGTTGTATGGATGTGATATTTCATCAATGTTGACCTTGTGTGCACTAGCGTGATCTGGACTAGTGCGAGAATACAGAGGGTCAGATTTGCATATTTGGGTCCCGACAGAGGTGGTATCAGAGCCATACTGACTGTAGGTCTTGACCCTAGTTAGATTGGCCGTTCTTAGTGAGTCCAAAACTATTTTCTAAAGCAAATATTAACTTGCAAGATTAATTGAACTCCATAACTCATCTCATGTCTCTCTTGACTCAACTATTGCTGAAATTCTTTCTCTCCCCGCTGTTTTAAAGTTGTTTTCATATCCTTGTCCATCTTGACAGATGCCTCGTCTTCAGAGTTATGGAGAGCGTAAGGGAGGACTTGCCGCCGAGCTTTGGAAGTTGCTACAAGTACTTGGAGGGTTCGATCGTCCATTGTACCGTGGCAGTGCTTGGATTGTGAACGGCCGAGATCGTGGAGTGATCTGCCATTTGACCGTCTACGCCAGGCAGAACACCAAGGCAAGCAAACCACTGAACATCTCAGCTCGAAGGAGTATTTGGATTGAAGCAATCCAGGAGTCTTCACGCCTTGCCATCCTGAGGATCTGCAACATCTACTCTCGAGAGCTTCGTGACACAGTTTTCCGTTATCATCCCCGCACTTCCGACGTGGATCTTGCTGCACGTTTTCCGTCTACGGAGGGAGAAGACAACGCCACCGTCGTGCATCTCGCCCAGTTCGCCGCTGCTCAGGAGGAATCGTTGGAGTTAGCCGCCACAGAGCTGGAGTGTACCTATGAGACTCTTCAGAGAGCTGAAGAAAGGATCGCCATATTAGAAGAAACTCTTTATGGACGACACGAAGAAGACACTGAAGAGGAAGACCCAGAAGAAGCTGATGGACCGGCTGAACCAGAAGAGCCAGCAGAGGCAGCAGAGCTGAAGCACCAAGAAGACTGCACAGGACACTGCTCTGTTGCACCATCCGGGACATCGAGGATCGGTTTGCGAGGATGCCACTCACTTTCGTGTCTACAAGCGAGGGAGCACCGTCAAGGCTGCGGAGGCTATTTGATTGAGTAGTCTGTTCGCGTTGTTTGAGCTTAGCCGCTTTATGTCTTGAGTCGCCCTTTAGGCGGTAGTTTGGTGTGCTTAAGTTCGTCCTTATTTTTGTGTGCAAGTATGAGCTGCAAAGGCCCTTAGGCATTTGTTGCAAGCCATACTATTATCTTAATCAATATAAGAGTTTCAGTTGAGCTTTCTTAAAATATGTTGGGTTTTACCTACCCCGCTTAGTTCTACAACTTATCTCGTGCTTGCTACCTTATCTAACCCTGGAGATTCACCAGATGGTTCAGACTCGTCAAAGCTGCGCAAGTGGTTACGATACTCGATGTCGAAGGACGGAGCAAATCCCCGCAGAAGCAGTTCCACCACAAGCACCTTCAGTTGATCTGCAGAATTTTGGAGCATTCATGACAGCTCAAACCCAGCTGATGTACACCATGATGAATCAGATGCAAGCTATGAATAGCCAGAGTAACAACAATCAGCATCACAATGGAAACCCAGTTGCTCATGGTCACAATGGATCATCCAAGTTGGCGGAGTTTATGAGGACCCGTCCACCAACCTTTTCTGGACATGTCTCACCAGTAGAAGCTGATGATTGGCCGTGTCATTGAGAGAAAGCTGCGATCACTCAATGCGGCGATCATGAAAAAGTTCATGACGCCTCTCACCGGATGGAAGGCATTGCCGTGAATGGTGGGAAAACTTTGTTGGCGCATGGAACGCATACAAGATATTACTTGGGAAGAGTTCACAACCGCCGCGATATCATGTACCGAAGGAATTATGGATCCAAGAAGGATGAATTCCGTGCTCTCAAGCAAGGAGGAATGTTAGTGATCGATTACCTCAACAAGTTCTCTCAACTTGCTCGATATGCTGCAGAAGATGTCGCCACTGACAAGGCTCGTCAGAGTCGTTTTCTGAAAGGATTGAACACTGGACTTCAAGTCAACTTGATCGCCCACACCTTTCCTGATTTTCAAGAGTTGATCAACAAGGCTTTGATTCTAGAGGATAAGCGCAAGGAATTGGAAGATCATCGTAGCGCAGAATGGCTCAAAGAAGGAAGTCACCAACCCGGTGAGGGCAAGAATGATTCCACCGCAGTTTAGCCGTTTTCCACCACGAGTCGCGGACCACCGCACCAACTTCACCTCGCCCGATTGCTCGTAACTTCCGCAACCCGCACTAGTCAACCCCAATCCGATAAGCAACCCACGAATACAACGAGTTTGCTTTACACCGCCGTCGCCGGGCATTTCGCCAACCGATGTCCGCAGAATGGGACTATCACCCGAAGACGCTTCAACCTTGGGAATACACCACCAAGACGCGGTACAAGGCAACCATCAAGGAACTTCTCAAGCTACCGGTCAATCCGGAGGAGCACCGCCATCAGTGGTCGAGGCCGTGTCAACCACGTCACTCTAGAAGGAGCCCAAGAAGCACCTGACGTTGTACTGGGTAAGTTCCTAGTAAATTCGATTGCATCGATTGCATTTGATTACGGAGCTTCGCATTCGTTTGTTTCTGGAATTTTTGCAACTAAGAACAAATTGGAAGTTATGCATCTTAAGCATACTCTGTTAGTCCAGTCGCCTGGAGCAGAGCTAAGTTCTAAAGTTGGATGTTTAGGAGCTAGGCTACTCATAGCTGGAGTTGAGTTTCTAGCCAACCTAATAGTTCTAGACACTCAGACCATAGATGTCATCCTTGGTATGGATTGGTTATCCAAACATAAGCGATGCTAGATTGTGGCCGAAGAGCCGTAACAATTGAGGATACCACAGGAAAGAAAGTAGAATTTCTAGCCACCTCAGTACGTGATGGACATTTGGTAGTCAACAGTCTGAAGACAGTTTCTTTGGAAGACGTACCTGTAGTCAGAGATTACCCAGATGTATTTCCAGAAGATTTACCAGGAATGCCACCGGACCGTGACATTGAGTTTGTCATCGATCTAGTGCCAGGAACAGCACCAATTTCCAAGAGACCCTATCGGATGCCAGTCGATGAACTTGTGGAAATGAAGAAGCAGATAGAAGAACTACTGGAAAAAGGTTTTGTAAGACCTAGTTCGTCGCCATGGGGAGCACCTGTTTTGTTCGTCAAGAAGAAAGATGGAAGTATGAGAATGTGTATCGATTATCGTTCTCTCAACGAAGTCACCATCAAGAACAAGTACCCATTGCCCAGAATAGATGATTTGTTCGACCAGATGAAAGGAGCCGGAGTATTCTCTAAGATCGATCTGCGATCAGGTTATCATCAGTTGAAGATTTGTCCTAAGGATGTACCAAAGACCGCTTTCTCAACCCGGTATGGACATTATGAGTTTTTAGTCATGTCTTTTGGATTGACTAATGCCCCTGCCTATTTCATGAACATGATGAACAAAGTATTCATGGAATATTTGGATAAGTTCGTGGTAGTGTTTATTGATGATATTTTGGTATACTCAAAGTCAGAAGAAGAACATACAGAACATTTGAGATTAATCCTAGAGAAGCTCAGAGGACATCAGTTGTATGCCAAGTTCAGCAAGTGTGACTTTTGGAAGAAGAAAGTTGATTTTCTCGGTCATGTAATGACAGCCGAAGGAGTAGCAGTTGACCCCGGAAAGGTTAAAGCTGTAATGAATTGGGAGCAGCCCAAGACGGTTACTCAAATTCGTAGTTTCTTGGGAATGGCAGGATACTATCGTCGTTTCATTGAAGGGTTCTCAACGATTGCTAAACCTCTTACGCAATTATTGAAGAAAGAGAAGAAGTACATTTGGACTGACTTGTGAAAGAGTTTTCAAGAATTGAAGAAGCGTTTGACTTCATTGATGCTAGTTTTGCGGATATTAGTAAGGATTTTGATATCTCTTGTGATGCTTCGCATCAAGGATTAGGATGTGTCCTTATGCAAGAAGGAAGAGTCGCCGCTATGCGTCAAGGCAATTAAGGCCTCATGAAGAGAATTATCCTACCCATGATTTGGAATTAGTCGCCGTAGTGCATGCCTTGAAGATTTGGCGACATTATCTCATCGATGTCAATCGTGAAGTCTACATAGATCATAAGAGCCTGAAGTACATATTCACTCAGTCTGATTTGAACATGAGACAGAGAAGATGGTTGGAATTAATAAAGGATTATAATCTTGGAATCCATTACCATCCTGGTAAGGCCAATGTAGTTGCAGATGCACTGAGTCGTAAGAGCTACTGCAATGCTCGAAGCAAAGAGTTGTGTTCGAACTCGGGAGGAATTCCGAAGCTCTGACTAGAAGTTGTTAGGAAGGATTTGTGGCCAATTTGGAAGTACAGTCTACTCGGAGAAACAGTTCGTGAAGCTCAACCTAAGGATTCTGAGTTTGCTGATCTCAAGAAGAAGATGTCAGAAGGAAAATTTAAAGACTTTACCACAGATGATCGGGATATACTGTGGATCAATGGACGTATCTGTGTACCGGATATTGATGGATTAAGACAGCTGATTCTGAAGGAAGCCCATGACTCAAAGTATTCAATTCACCCTGGAAGCACTAAGATGTATCAGGATGTTAAGAATAAGTTTTGGTGGCCAAACTTAAAGCGAGACGTCGCAGAGTTCGTTGCTTTATGCGACGTGTGCCAGAAAGTAAAGGCAGAGCATCAGAGACCAGCAGGTTTGCTACAACCGCTAAAGATACCAGAATGGAAGTGGGAAGAGATCGGTATGGATTTTATTACCGGATTACCCAAGACTCAATCAGGTTATGATTCGATTTGGGTAATAGTGGATCGTTTGACTAAGGTTGCCCATTTCTTGCCAGTCAAAACCACTTACTCAGGAGACCGCTTGGCGGAATTGTATATGTCAAAAATCGTCAGTCTGCACGGTGTGCCTAAGAAGATAGTGTCAGATCGAGGATCTCAATTCACCTCTCGTTTTCGCGAGTCTACATGAAGCCACAGGAACTCATCCGAATTTGATCGCTTATCATCCACAGACAGATGGACAGACTGAAAGAGTCAACCAGATATTAGAAGATATGTTAAGAGCCTGTGCCTTAGCTAATGCTACCAGTTGGGATAAGAGTTTACCGTATGCAGAATTCTCGTACAACAACAGTTATCAAGCCAGTTTGCAGATGTCACCATTTGAAGCTTTGTATGGTCGTGCCTGCAGAACTCCGTTGAATTGGTCAGAGACAGCTGAACGTGTAGTGTTCGGGCCAGATATTATTCAGGAAGCCGAAGAACAAGTTGCTATGATCAGAGAGAGGTTAAAGATAGCCCAGTCCAGGCAAAAGAGTTATGCCGATAATCGTCGTCGTGACCTCGACTTTGAACCGAGGATTTTGTGTATCTTGAGTTACTCCGCTCGAGGTGTTAAGAGATTCCACACCAAAGGGAAGCTTGCTCCAAGGTATGTGGGTCCATTCAAGGTTTTGGAACGCCGTGGAGAAGTTGCGTACAGCTTGGAGCTACCACGATCGTTAGCGAGGAGTGCATGATGTCTTTCATGTCTCTCACCAAGAAGTGTCTTCGTGTGCGGAAGAAGCGACCGTTGGAGTCAATTGAATCAAGGAAGATCTCACATACAAAGAGCGACTGTCAAGATTTTGGATGTCGCAGAGCGCCGCACTGAAGCAAGATCGTTCGTTTACGCAAAGTCCGATGGAGTAACCACTGAAGGAGAAGCAACGTGGGAGCGTGAAGAAGAGTTAAAAGCCGAGTTCCTAGCCTTTTCTCTAGCTAGCCGGAATCTCGGGACGAGATTCGTTTAAGGGGGAGGTTTGTAACATCCCAATTTTTGAGCTTTAAAATCTTTTAAATAATGGTAGCAAGAAAATTCATCATTTGGATTTATTTGAATATTAAATTAAAAAGCTTAATATGGACTTTAAGGACAAATTGATTTAATGTGCTTAATCCCAACATCAACAATTGTCAAAACTATTTTATTTAGATTCTATATGCTTGGATATATTTTATAGAATTTTTCGAATTTTTCCAAAGTCATTTGCTATTTTCTAATTGCTATTTGCATTTTCTGGATTTATTTAAAAGAAAATCAAAAGAAATCCTTGAACGAGATTGGGCGAAGCCCAAGACTATTCCATCGCCCGGCCTACCCCGCAGCCCATTCCCGCCTTGCGCCTTGGATCACCGCCAGGTGTCCTTCAGCGCGATCAAGACGCACCGCGATCGCGCTCGCCCTCGCTTGCTCTCACCGCAGGATCTCCATCGTCGGCCGCTGCCGCTTCGCCGCGCCCGCTTGCTCGCTGGCCGGTGGACCGCCGCCGACGCCAGCTCGGCGTCGTCTTCGCCCCGATCTCTCCGCGCTGCCTCCGCCAGCGCGCGCGCGCCATGTGCGTTTCGCTCGGGACTCGCGTCCTCGGCTATAAAAAGCCCCCGAGCCCCCAATCTCTTCGCCTCTCTCTCCTCCTCCAGAACCCCCGAGTCGCCGTCCTCGCCCTCGTCTCTGTTGCGCGGCATTGCCCAGAAGACCGCCGCCGGCCGCAACCTCGTCACCACCGCCTTCCGCCGTCTCGAGCTCAGCTGGCGGGTGCAACCACCGCCTCGAAAGTGCGCAATAACACGGGCTTCATCTCGCCACCGTCGCCTTTCGCCCGAGTGCCTCCTTCACCACCGTTGCGTCGTGCCGTCCGACAACGCGAGCTCGCCGCCGCCGCCTCCTTCACTGCCGCCGGTGAGTTCGTGCCACCCGCGCTCCGCCGCCACCTCTAGTAGCATCGCCTTCCTCTTGGCGACCCGTTTTGGTGCTTCGCCGCCGCCGACTCACCGCCGTTCGCCGTCGTCGCCGCCGGCAAGCCTCTCGGCCGCGCCCTCCCTCTGGTTCCCTTCGGCCGACGTGGCGACCAGTCATCGACCACGGCCGCAAGGCCACCGAGGTGGCGCTGCGTGTGCCGCGTCACCGCCGCGTGGCGTTGTCCACCGCCACCCCCTCACCCTCGGCTCGGTGGATTTGGTCCACCGTGAGCCGAGAGGTTGACAGGTTGGGCCCACCTGTCAGTACGGATTTTTAATTATATTCTTTTTCCCGGCTGACGCAAGCATTGCGCAATAATTCGATTTTCCTTTATAAAATTAATTCGGGAAATTCGAGAAAATCCAATTTAGGGTTTTATTGATTTTTCCAATCTTCCAAAGCCCATATCTTTTGCATCCGAAGTCCAATTGAGCCCATTCAAATTTGTAAATTCATATAAAATTCAGATCTATTTATTTATGAATTTTATTTAATTTTTGGAGTTTATTTTGCCTCTGTTATTTATTTGTTTTGTTTCTTTTGTCTCGTTTGCGAGTAGACGTCGATACTTCGGGGAATTTTGCAGAAGAAGGAGCATCTCAAGACCAAGACCAATATCTAGATCTATCCCAAGGCAAGTTATACCTTTGATCATTTTGAACCCAGTTTTCAAAATACTTTGTTTCAATGTATTGCATTCTATTTCAAGTATATATTTAAATGCTTTTGGGTGTAGTTATTAATCCAAATTGTTATGCCACCTTGTCTATTGTATGCCATGATCTTTTGTCACCCTAGGTTGATTAATTATTAGTTGGTATTATCGTAGCACCAACGTGGGTTGGTTAGATACGATTAGACTGCTTAGCCATGCCACAAGTCATCATTTCATGTGAGAGTTGCAATTATAAACTTGACTAAGTGATTATGAAACTATGTGATGAATCTGTGTGTGCTGTGTGCTATTACTCGTTGATGGCATGTGTTGCACTTAATCAACAGGGTGGGAAAAGATTTAGACTGAGGCAAGTGGTGGATTCTGTGTGAATGGTGGAGTGTGTGCTTATTAAACTTTGTGATTTGGGTTAAAGCTGGAAGTCTTGCCTTGGTCAATTAAGGACTTAACTTTGTGCGCCATTGAACGGGCCTTCTTGCACGACCACATGCCTAGTATGGGCTGGGCCTGACTTAGTAAGTTATGGAGTCTTGACATTGACAACTCGGGTTGTATTTAAAGCTGTGTGATGGTGGAGGTGTGTATGTGTGTTTGGGTCACATCGCGGACGGTTATTGCATCCCCGTCCAATGGTGTGTGTCGTTCCAAGGGTGTGTGTACAAATTGGACGGCGATAAAGCACACCAGAGTGTCATTGTTTGAGATGAAGTCTCTGAAAGGTTTTGTTGTGATCAACTCTGATCCGGTTGGTTTCATCGTGTGGGTAAAGTGTACAACCTCTGCAGAGTGTTTAAACCAATCTATTCGAATAGCCGCGTCCTCGGATATGGACATGCTCGGGAATTTCACACGAGGGGTAGATTTTCACAAAACCATTGGGAAGGGTCAGCTGTGTGAGATAACTTGTTCAGCTGTGTGAAAGAACTTGATTAGACTGTGTGTCCTTTGTGAAATCAATTGTTAACTTATTATTGTCTATTTGTTTTGAATTATGCTTTCAATCTATTATTTGTATTCAATTGCAAATGTTGCATTTCTGCAAAATAACCACAGAAGCCATTCCTTTGGAATAAGCCATCATGTATAAATGCATTCTGTGGTATGACTTGCGAGTACGGTGTGTACTCACTCTTGCTAAACAAATCAATGTATGGAGGAGTCGTCACCGCTTTTGAAGAGGAGTTCTACGAAGGTTGAACGTTAGGGTCTTGATCGATCGGTTGTTCGTGGTAAATTGATGGGAGCCACCGGAGTTTATTTCGTTTCCGCTGCAGTTTATTTCCTTATTGTCAGCCTTGCATGGCTTAATAAATGTAAAACTCGACCGTAAGGTCCCAACAGTTATTTGTTATTCAAAGGTACTCGTTTATTCTTATATTCGTTGTATGGATGTGATATTTCATCAATGTTGACACTGTGTGCACTAGCGTGATCCTGGACTAGTGCAGAATACACAGAGGGTCCAGATTTGCATATTTGGGTCCCGACAAGGTGGGAACCCTAGGGGCGATGGTACTGTTCACATGGACAGTACAGCCTCCCTATGGTGGCTGGTAGCATACGGGCCTCATAGGCCAAGTCGACTCATACATTACATAGCCTGTGACCCAACAATTGGTGACGTATATAGCACCATAGCATGTAGACGTAGTACCATGGCATGTAGACGTAGCTCGGCTCGTAGGAGTAGAACTGGCTCGGTCCAATTGGGGAATATGGCATTGCTGTGGCCGAAAGTCCAATTGGAGAAAATGTAGTTAAAGTAGAGGATGTCGTGCAATGGGTCGAAGTAGTGGTTGCATCCTTAGGGTTGATGTTCTCATAAAAAAAACCTTTACTTGATTCGTGATCTAGAGCACACTGGAATACCACTTCAGGACATATGGTTGTGGATACCGCCTCATTGGCAATTCCAATTTCTTGACGAGTTCTATACTTGCAGCATTAATCAAACTCTCGTGGTCGATCGACATGGCACAAATTGTCTCCCTCACTTTGCAGCAAGAGTGGAAAGTCCAATCCACACCGTAGCCTTCCTCTTCATACAGGACGTCGGCACTCAACTTCCTGAAGCTCTCATCCGAAGACGTTATAGCAGCACGATCTCCTTTTTGTCAAAGAAATCCGAGTGGCCTTCCCTGAACGTACCAATGTCGAACTTAAGGAATTCAAACTCTTTGACGTGCACTACATGGCCTCCTCCTAGATAAAATATACCCAAAAGTATGCGTGCATATGTATATGCATGGCTTAACTCTATACACCGCTCAAGTACAATATGCATACATACAATTTTCTTTCCTTGGCTGTGAATAACATGAATGACATCCTCATGCACTGCAGCAGCCTTGATAATGTCATGCCTATGTTTCGATCAAGTGTTAAACAAGAAAAATCATAAACATTCGTTATAGATAATCTGACCGTATCAGAAATTAAGATAGAAATGTAGAGTTTGGTGCCTTGGATGACTTGCATCTCCAGACACTGGACAACGACATCGACCATGAAGGCCAGCGCTGCTCTGATCAATCCCGAGGATGGAAAATTGGATAAATGCCACTGCAAATGATGTGGTTTTGAAAAATACAGTCGGCTACGAGGCGGACAGCTAGGTCCTTCACCCTGTATGTTAGTGAGACATCCAATGATAATATTTAAACCGGGTTTTCTAATTTTCAGTGGCATTTATCCAAATTGCCCATCTCAGGTTTCTGCCTGTGCTGCTGTGAAGCAAAGCTATGGGATCACCGTGCTGAGTTGAGTCGAGTGTCTCGGATCTAAGTGCTTAACATTTAAATCAGGTTGGCAGGACTGGGAGAGGGCCATGGAAAAAATTCTCGGTGAAATTTCGCCGGTTATCACCGGTAACTGGTGTTACCAGTGGTAGTCGGTAGAAATTTTAACCGACGGTGAAAATTTGGTTTTGATAAAATTTGTTTAAATTTTTTTGACTTTACATGAATTTTGTTCGAATTTGATTTTTAATTTTTTTTTGAAAAAATTGAAAAAAATAATGAAAATTCCGACCGAAATTGGCCGAAATTTCTGATTTTTGCCGGTAACCGGCTTTACCGGTCCCATCCTGCCGAGAAAGATTTCACTGGAAATGGCAAATGAAAGAAAACGAGTTATATCTGCCGTTGGTTTGTCTAGAAGCTTGTACAATCAGATGAATTATATTTAGGAAAATTTAGGTCATATATATAGGTATCTTTCTCCTTCGGTGCTCCCAGAATTTGACTTCTTGTATATGTCATATTAATCAAATTTGGATCTGAACCTTTCAATTTTGTTGGAATTTCCATGACCTTCGTGATGTTCCCGGTGGCGAACCTCCCAAACAAGCCCTTACCATTGGCAATTTTTGTGAATGGCTGAAGTTGTTACGATTTATTCTTTCTAGTATAGCCATATCATGAAGCCATAAAGCTTTTCGGCTCAATATATAGATGATGTTCCCAGCGGAGTATTGCTAATCATAAAACATCTGAGACTATTCACCACATGGACGTGTTTGGAACCAAGGAAAAATAGGAATTTTACAGAATTCAAAATTTCCTATACGTGATGTGTGCAATGGGAGACTGATATTCTAGCTAGGATTCCCTGGAAAACCTTTGGAACATCTCTTTCCTGTGTCTTTTTGGAGGAAAGTTAAAATGTGGACCAACCTCATGGGAGTTTTCCTCTCTCTCTCTCTCTCTCACTCTCTCCATGTCTTGTAAAGCATTCAAATACTTCTTTTGAATCCTCTGAGGGGGTGTTTGGATGAGGGGATTTCCTTGGGAATTTTTGGGATTTAGTAAATCCTAAGGATTTGAATCTAGATCCCCTATCCATACAGGCCTTGAGTGTTTTCAATTGACAGTCGATTCCTATGTTTTCTATAGATATGGTTGTCAGATTTCCTACATCGATCCCTAATGTGCACTGGTAAGTTCCCATGGTCTAACATCTTTCCAGCATAAAATATTGGCTCCGATATTTCTCTTCCCAACACCTCACATGTAAGGATCATGCGGAGTGAGTGTGAACCTATTACGACAGTTCGGAGGCCAAATAATCAACGACGGCAACCTGGTGGCCCTTAGTCCTTAACTCTGTATGGCTAGCATCGCATCGCGTACATGTATCTCTGTTCATTGCGAAAGCCCCCACCCACTGCGAAATTAATCGGGAGACTTGTATCACCGAAGAATTTGTCAGAGGAAAAGATTACTCGCTCAGAGAGGGATGTGCCAATGAATTACTTGTTGTGCACATGTGCACGGACTTTTCAACCCTCTCGTATTCACTAAGACACCGATGGGAGCAGTTATACGTTATTGTTATGCACCTGTACACGGACTTTTGAACCCTCTCGTGTTCACTAAGACATCGATGGGAGCTGCTCCCTACGTTCTCGAATACTTGGCACATTTTAATTAGGGAAACTATACCGTTCAGATGTACGGAGTGGGAGTTTTCATTGGACATGACTAATGCATTAGAGAACTGTACTCTCGATGTGATCAAGGGCATTAACCATTAGTCCAGTAGCTAGATGTGTCCATGCATGCTTTGGAAGATGTTGCATGCATGCGTAATAAGATTTATTACTCTTGTATAACCAAGGGTGGTATTTCATATCTTCTAGATATAATTGAGATTGATATGTTGCGATCTATATAAAAAAATATCGCATACTGTTCTTTGATATGTTACGACGGGCTGAAAAAAATATTGCGGTCTGTTGAAATAAATGTTGCGGCCCGTTGAAACAAATGTTGCATACTGTTCACGGGGATGTTGCGACCCGTTGAAAAAAATATTGCAGGTGTTTTTGCGTGTGCCCTAAAAAATGTTGCATATTGTTGTTATAGGATTTTTTTCGTTGCATCAAATGATTTGAGAAGTTAGGGAATCTCAGGGGTAAATGTGTTTTCATATAGCGTTCAGATCGTAACTCTTGTTGTTGCGGTAATATTTTTTTTTTTTGTTGTGGGACTCCCATCTAGTCATCATCAATGGTTTTGATTAACTTTTGTTGTTTTAATCCAACGATGATTGAACCGTACGAAAAAAGTCTTAGCGTTGGACGTAACGAGCCGTAACAGCGTCCTTTTAATTAAGACAGTTGTACCACGTGAATTTTGGATGAAATATGACCAGAGTGCCCTCCATTAAAATCCTTAGACAAAAGAATCAACGACGGCAACCTGCTGGTCCTTAGTCCTTGCCCTGTGGCCTTCATCGCATTGCGTGTACGAATCTCTCTAGTGGCGGATCTATAATAATAAACTTAACATCTTAGAGCTAACGCTAATTTATATCTACACCGCTACATAACATGATGGTAACTACCCTACACTAATAACTGCATCTGAAAAGCAAAATGAGCCCCTCCATGTATGCAGGTGTTAGTGCAGATGGCTCTGCGATCTGGAGCAGGTACCCCCAAAATCCAGCAATCTCTGGTGCAATCTTCTTCGTCGAAACTCGGCTTGGTAGCAACTACACGAGCAGCATAACATCCATGCTCTACGTCTGAAGTCGCCGCGTCAACATTTTCATCAGCAAATTTATTGCATCTGTAGATGGACAGCGCCGTCGCTGTCTGTTAGAATTAATCTTGCTTTTCATTTCCGTCTTTGTCTTAGTTACCATATCCGGATTGAAAAGTTGAATCCGAATAGAATACTGTTCGAACTTTGAGTCCGTGTGAGCATCGAATCTACAGCTTTTATAAGGACAAGTCATGTAATCGTTTGCGAGTTATGGTACATAGTAAATCATGGAGTCAAGGAGAGTTGAGTTGTGGTGTTATAAGAAGAAAAAGAGGAGTCGAAAGTTGAGAAGTGCTTGTAAGTTGAGTCGCGGTCGTGAATTGAGAAGTTGTTGTGAGTTGAGTTGAAGAAATAGAAAAGCCAAAAAAGAGGAGCAGTTGCTCCAGAAACAAGTCGTGGTGTTTTTCGTTTTCAAGTAGTGTTTATTGAGTATTGTTTACCAAGTACTGTTTATCGAGTACTGTTCAATAAGTACTATTTATCAAGTATTGTTCATCGCATCAACCACGCCTGGTCGAAGCAGTTTCAACAACACCTGGTCGAAGGAGTTTCGACCACACCCGGTCGAAGGAGATTCGACCACCTAGTCGAAAGGGTTCGACTATCAGATTTCTTCCGTCCTACAATTTGGGAGCGTGTTAGATCCACTGGTAACTTTCTACAATGCCAAAAATTCACAGAATAGAAAAATCTTTTTGTCAGATAAGGATTGTGTTGATGTAAAAGTCCTAGACATGTATCAGTGGCTTGAGGAATTCAGTGAAGAGACAAACAAATGGTGGTGAAAGAGGAAGGGCCTACCCTGAAAAAATCATCACCAGAATGAGAAGAAGCTGGGGAGAAGTAGCAGTTCAACAGCCACTTAGAAGAAACTAGGGGCAAATGCTACTTTTGAAAGGAGAGGTACAAACACCAACAAATATCAGAACTTTGTATATAGCTAACTTTGATGCTACCAACCAGTTACACTGCATTCTTTTTTGAATAAAAAAAACACACACTAGAGATTTGCAAAACACACACACACCGGCTATTTGATTAGCTTTATATCAGATTTCTTGGATGGAACAGGAAGTCATAATCCCAACTAACTAGTTGGAGTGGGTATTCTCACAACACTGTCAATTAATCATGTATTGAGAAGCTTGAAGCTAGACCATACAAGTAGAATTACAATACCTGCTACTGCTAGTACGATGATGCACTACTTAAGGTAAGTTATGATATTGTACAGTACAAAAGATTGTTTCTTAAATGTGCTTCAGAAAACAAGTACTGTGAATGCATAATTTAGCACCAATATTGAGGTCTACAATTTTGAGCACAAAAATGCATCATTTAGCACCGATTTTGAGCAATATCATGAGATAGTAGATTAACAAGTCATCTATTTCTTCTTTGTTGCTATCAACAGGAAAAGGAAAATACTGTGGGCGCGGTTTTGCGGGGGAGGAGCGGGTCCAAGAAAGCGGCGCCAGCGGGAGGGAGGGCGCGTGGCCGATGCGCCGAGCGGGGAGGGAGAGCATGGGCACGCGACCGATGCGCCGAGTGGGGAGGGATGGCGCGGCGCAGGGGGGGGGGGGGACGAGGGCCCGACGATGGGAGGATTGGGGGGCGGGGCGGCGGCGGGAGAGTAGCCGGAGGCCTGGAGCGGTGAGCGAGGAGCCAGGATGGGAGGCCTCGAGGGCAGGGGGAGATTAGGTCTCCACTTCCTAGGTGGGAGGCTTTGGGGTTGGGGCATGGGCCGCGGGGAGTTGTCGAGGGGGTTAGTGCCTAGGCCAGCGAATGATGGGTCGTGGATCGATGGATGGGAGGAATAGTGGGACTGTGCCACATCACCGCCACCATAGCCTTTTCGATGTTTGTGTGCTTGCGTGTCTCGCTTGCGTGGCAAGCCAGTGTTCCATGCACCGGTCCACCGTTGACCAAGGCCAATTCAGTGGACCCGGATTATATATTTGGGACCCACATGTCAGAGACACGACCCTATTTCCTTTTAAAAATAAATCTGGCCACAATTCAATTTCTTTGCTGACATCATCGTTGGGCAATAATCCGGAATTTCCTTTTGAAAGAAAATCCCAAATAGTGTTCTCTATCTCTTTCCTTGATTAAATCTTCTGAGAGCTCGTTCTACTTTGTTCAAACTCTGATTTAGTTGATTTCTAAATTCATTTAAAATCCTAGTATATTTGATTATTCTAAATGAAGGACTGAAATGGCAACAGAGGGGGAGGGGTGAATGGTGCCTTAAAAATTAAGATCCTCCCCTCTCAAGTGTCCACACAACAATCCAAAAACTTCTGATAAACAAGAGACGTGAAGTGAATCAAATCCAAAAGGTTTAAACAAAACTGGGCTGTTCTGTCGGATATCGGAAGTTCCGATTCTACCCAGCAGTAATTCCGCCCTGCGGTAGTTCCGGCTTTCAGTGCAGAAGTTCCGGTAGCGGTAGTTTCGCCTTGTAGAAATCGGAAGTTCGATTGTCTGACCAAGAAACGACGTCTTCGAAATTTCCAAAAATCCGAAATACTCAAAGATTGTTGCTCTTCTCGGGTCAAGTCTTACAGGACATCATCCTAAACAACATCTTGACCTCATTGAGAAGGAATCGCAGACAAAGATCCATTAATCAAAGCAAAAACGGATTTCTTGAATATTTAACAAGAGAGACCAAAAACTCCAATTCGCAAGATACTTAGATTCTTGGCTCATGAAACTTTGAGAATAAGTTAGCAATATCAGTAAGACTCTAGATATCAAGTTTCATGCCATATCATAAGAGGAATCAAAAGTTTCACCAAAACCCTAGGTATTCAAGCCAAGAACAGAGAGAAGAAAGGATGCATATTCAAAGAACCCAACAAAGATTTCATTGCTCGAAATAAGGGATTTTAGAGGTAAACAAAGAGGAATGATTACAAGAAGTTCAGTTCATCCTCTTAATCTCAACAACCTCTCAAAAAGCAAAACAACCTCTCAAAAGACTCTTTAGCTAAAGCTAACCCTAATTTTCTCTCACAAAAAGTCCAACCAAACAACCAGGGGTTCACCTCTATTTATAGCCCTTGGCTAATGGGTCTCCAACCCGTTATGCCGGCTAAACCCTAACGGAGCCCGCTTCCACTTGTGCCGCTTTGCGAAATTACCCTTTCGCCCCTCGCACACCTTCTGGAAGCTCCCGCATTCCTTGTTGTTCACGACTCGCAACCGCCTCGAGTGCACGCCGTCTTCGACACATATTTACCGTTCTGACCTCAACGCCGCCTGCGTCTAGTCCGGTCTCCACGTGTCTCACCACGACTTCACCTCGATGCCCTGCAACCAGCACAGACAAGAAACACATCACATAGCATTGCTCAAGATAATAGAATCATCATTTGCATTTAACTCAACTCAAATCACAACTCAAAATCAAAACTATGCCTTTCTGCACAGTTCTGTGCTCAATCGGAAGTTCCGCACTTACCATGGCGGAAGTTCCGATTATCGGACCGTCCGCACTTCCATGGCGGAAGTTCCGATTATCGGACCGTCCGCACTCCCAGGTTGGAAGATCCGATTGTCGTCACAGCAGAATACTCTTGTCAGTATTATCGGAAGTTCCGCGATCCCAGGTGCGGAAGTTCCGATTATCAACACACCAGAACACAATCGTCAGGATAATCGGAAGTTCTGTTTTACCAGAGCGGAAGTTTTCCGAGCGGAAGTTCCGCATGATCGATGTAAACAAACCAAAGAAAGGTATAAGCGCAAAGAATCCAATCACAAACTTTTCAACACAGCGTCAAATACTCATCACTCGAAAGGGGACCCTACTCACATGGTCTCTCACTAAAATTATTTATTTATTAGTTTAGTTTAGTTTCATTTTATTTGTATTTGGCTTATTCTCATGTATTTCCAAATTACTTCATCAACCAAGAACAATAATTAATTGAGCAAGACAAATCACATCATTTTATTATGTTTGATCCCATTATTTATTATTATTTAAAATATCACTTCATGCTTAATTTTTTTCAATATAATTTAAATGCATGTCTTAAAATTGTAGTTAAGCTAATACATTTGTATAGCCGGCTCTTGACATTGAAATATCCATACCTTTGTCACCTTAGATAAAATCTAGTTGGTACAATAGTATGGACTAGAATATTTTTGAAAAAAAAATACTTAGTCATGCTTAGACCTGAAATATTTTATTTGGAAATTTTTAGCCAAATTTCAACTGTGGTTTAAAAATGTATCTATGATATTGGTTTGTCATGAAGGTTTACAAATGATTTAAAAAGTAAAAATAAATAAAAATTGGTTTAGACTTGGGCGAAATGGTTGTTATGGTTGGTGCAAGTTGATGCACATGATCGATTCATTTTAATAGTCGAGATGAGGTTTTATTATAACTTGCCAAAGTTAATTGATGATTGGTTTGTGAGTTGTAGATTGTAAAGCCCTTCAGTACTACTACAAGTATCGTATGAGACAAACCTGACTAAATAATTTACAATGTCCCACTGCTAGTTGTGCCATTTAGATGTGTGGGTGTCAGTTAGAGAGAAATTTCCACTTGGCGCATGAGGGGAACTTTTGGTTGGGCTGGTAGCCCAATGACAGTGAAACTTTAGCGGGCATGACCACTTTAGGATGATGCATTATAAAGGCCTTGTGATCATTACTTAGTCGCACACCAATGAAAGTGTGTTAGACAGACATTATAAGTTGATTTATGTCTTATGGGTAAAGTTGTACAGCTTCTGCAGAGTGTAAATCTATTCGAATAGACATGCTCATGGTCATGGGCATGCCTAGCAAAGCCTTTTGTAGATTAGACTTTGGTTTTGGTTTAAAAATAATTTTTACACGGATGATTTTGGATGGTTAATCCATGTGGGAAATTTGGGTGGTAACTACTTTGGAACTTAGTAAATGTACTTAAAATGTCAAACCACACTTTATGCAAGATTCAATCATATAAGCCTTCCTTTGATATCCCTGCATGCATTAAATTCTGTTATGGGTGTAACTTGCGGAGTATACATTTGTACTCACTCTTGCTTAATAAAATGTTGTTCAGAAGAGAAGGACGTTACCACTACTGAGGATCTTGACAACTAAGTTGCTACCCAGGTTGGTTGCCTATGGCATATTTGTTGGGCCCTACTTCTACTTCGTCTTCCGCTGTGTTCTTTTATTGTTGGCTTGTAAGCTGTTCTTGTAAAAACTATGATAATTATTAATAAAGTTGTGCGAAATGTGGATATTATTATCTTTGATTTTACTATATACACTGGCTACTGTTCCAGGGATTATTGTGGAATACACAGAGAATTCAGGATCCTTTACTCTTGGGTTCGACAATAGCTTCACATAACTATTAGAGTGAAAGAACCTTGAACTCCTTAAGATAAAAGATTTTGAATTGGTTGTTGTTTGTATGACACCTATTCAACACCCCTTCTAGTTGCCTCCTCAGCCCAACAAGTGGTATCAGAGCAAGGTTTGCTCTTTTGTGATCTTCACCGATCTTTCAATGTGGCAGCTAGTATGTCGATTTGTGAGCGCTTCTTGGCATCTTGTCCTGGTTCTTTTGTTAATGATGTCAGTTGTGACAAGAGGCTTGAGCTTAAAGTGTATTTGTTGGTGGTTGAGAAGGAAATCTTGTGTGATATTTGTGGCGATCTCTTTGGTTTTGATTGTACTAGTTTCTGGGATAAAATGGACTTGGAGCACAAGGTGGAGGAGAAGGAGATCGTTGGCATGTATGGAGTGGCCATCAGGGATGATCCTGTAATACTCCGATTTATTATAAGAAAGAAAGCACTCAAAAGATAAATTAGAAATAAGAAAAATAGGGTTTATACAGTTTTTCGGCAACCTGGGCCTCAGGCCTTGGCCCAGGAGGCCCATGAGGGGCCAGCCACGTATAAAAGGAGGGGGAAAACCCTAGTAACACTGTAGCTACAGTGTGCCACCACTGTTCACATACTGTAGCAGCCCCCCATGTTGCTCTACCAAGATGAGGAGAAGAGGAGAAAGGGGGAAGGAAGAAAGGGAGAAGGAAGAAAGGGGAGGAAGGAAGAGGAAAGGAAGGGCGCAATCACATAGCGAGACTTCGAACTCCAGTGGTTCATCAAGGGTAAACTCGATCCCCGATCGCTCGGTAGATTAATTGATTCGTTTTGATGCTGTCAGTAGTAGATAGGTTTTGTACAGTGATGTTTCTCGTCTGTTTTGGGTAAGTTATGTGCGTTTTCTGATCTGGTCATCTCTTAGAAAGTTGTAGTGCTCGTCCTTAGGTTTCTATAGGCACAAATATCACTCAATTTGGTGTTACGATTTACGAGTTATGATGGTTTCTTTGCGACTGTTAAAAAGGGCTGACGAGGATTAGCAATCACTTTGTGTGGCTAATATGATTTAGTTAGAGGCCGAATCAGAAAGTTCACATAACATGAAAGTTGTAGGAAATCAAGTAAGATTTCTAGATAGGTAAATAACAGTATTTTTTCTCTTGTCAATAAAAAGTTATGGATTTTATACTACCGCTGTAGTTCTGACAAACAGATTGAAGGAATAGAAACTTCACCTAATCATTAGGTTTATTAGAAAGTCGAATCAGAGGACCTTTCCAACTAGGTTATCATAGACGGTTTTATCATATTTCCAGAGAGTCTAAGATCACTTCGTTTCGAGTTTCGTAGTAAAAGATATGATGATTTTCGTACTGCTGCCCTATGGGACCTTCTGCTAGACTGTCGGGAAAATTGAGTAGAACCCTTATTCGAACCCTAGGTTTCGGGGAGTCAGGTTAAGGGGTGTGAATGGAGTCCATTTTCCTCAGTGTTCTTGTTGTTAGCGATTTTCTTGTGTAGGAGGCGGAGGTCCGGAACTAGGGGCATCGTCCTTACCTCCCCGCACGTCGTAGCGGAAAAAGGTAAGTACAACTGTATATTCGTGATTGATATGTGTTTTTCCCTGCTTAGTGATTATTATTGGGATACGCAGTAATGCTACGATAGTACAAACAAAAATTTACCGCGCAACCAAGGAACCACCGCAAGTAATAGATCACGAGATTACCGCTAGATGCACCGACTCGTAGCGGAAGAAGAGTCGTTGTAGCGAGTTGATGCAGTCGTAGTCGTACTCTCGACGCGTCTCCTCCTTCGAGTAGTCGTACTCGACGTGCATCTGATTCTTCAAGTGGTCGTACCCACCACGCGACTTCTTCTTCATCTCCGGTGATCAACACGAGTCGCGGATCGTCCTAGTGCTGATGCTTCGCAACAACACCTCAGAGGTATCCACACGTACGGGGCAAGATCACCACGTGCAGGAGTGCTAGCACCAGCAGCGTGGTTGAGAAGGCATGGCTATTAGGGTTTCGGGAGTTCTTCCAAAGATCATCCTCTATCCTTACCCTAGGCCACCGCCCCTCTTTATATAGACATCCATGATGGGTCTCGAACCTGAGGCCCATTAGGAACTCGTGGCCTATACGAATTCGGATCACCATCCAAAACAGATCCTTGCCCTTTAAGTGTGCGACCCCACAGGTTCATGTGTAATCGGTTATGACTCGGAAACTCTTTTCCGATCACTAGTCGTTAGCGGTACCTAGCAGCACATAACGATTCCCATAGACATATTGAATATATCGGACGAACCTTGATGTAATATGATCTATGATCAGGTCCTCATCACTTATGATCAGTTCGTATCTCGATACGACCAGGTTGTAATTGGTCACGACCAGTTCGTAACTCCTTACGACCAGGTTCTTACCATGCACTTTCTTTATCCGATCACCACGAGGGGCCTAGAGACATCTCTCCTGTTATGTTAGGAGGGGCAAATCCTATCTCAACCAGTCACATCCTTCCGCATGTTTCATAGCATACCCGAAAGACACCTTTATAACTACCCAGTTACGAGTAGCGTTTGGCAACCCCTAAGAGTGCTATTACACATGTAGGGAACCATATTGATCTCAGATCTAAGGATTGTACATCATCATTACTTGAGACCAACTAATGATACAAACATTCATAACAATCTCAATAGTGTCTCAATGATGGGTCTATCCAACCCCATGTTCCTAACATGTGCTCACATTATTGATTCGATATCCCTATATCCATGACCGGTGAAACCAGGTCATCAATCAGTACATGAGCTAGTCATAGAGTCACTGGTGTTCCGACCAGTGACCTCTGACCAGGGATACATTTAGAATGACATCATATAAGTTAAAGAGTTTCACCAACAAGTCACATACTTATTGATTTATAACAAATGATTCATTCAAGGAACACGATAACATATTATCAAAATCATGAACATATTGAAATATCATCATCTCTATGATTGCCTCTAGGTCATATTTCCAACAATTATATGATGAATAATAATGATATGTACTATCTCCTGGTAGTAACGGATTTCTATGGTTCTGTTAATGTTTTTTCTTTATTCATTTGATTCATTCATGCATGCAAGTGTTGTTCTTGCTACACCCACGGGAGTGGGTAGTGAAGCCCCATCATTCCAACATGGGCATATAAGACCCACCATTCCAATGTGGGTAATTTGGATCCCCGTTTTAAAATGTTCTCAAACGGGCTTTGGATCCCCGCGTTTTGTAGAATGCGAGCATAAGTGAACACCGACGGGTATTCACTAGCTATATCGATATGAGCAGAAGTGAAGGCATGCACATTCATTCATTCAAATGTTATCTCTATTTCATATGTTGGTTCACTATACGTTGGATTAATGGTACCTGTTATGTTCAAAGTATTCTTTTGTACTTGCTGAGTCATGGACTCACCCTTGCCATGTTTCTTGTTTTAGGTGAACCTTGATGACGGCATTTGTGAGAGGGAGTAGACACACAGTTGCACGCACCATTGAAATAATCATTTGTTCTTATTCCGCATTGATGAGTTTGGACTGTAATAATAAATAACTCCTTTGATGAATGTTATTGGTTATTATTATGTTTAGGTTATGCAAGATATGGATTCATGCTCTCCAATTATAGTCCTAATAGTTTTATTTTGAGTGGAACACCATGTTCGATTTATTTGTTTATTGCAGAAACTAGGCTCTTTATTATGCTAGATCCCTTTCGAATAGAACTTAGTTTGCTCTTTATTGTTAGGTTGTTAGAAATTGTTCAGATTGTTGATTTATGGTACTGGGTTTAGGTAGCATCTTGGCTTTCGAATAGCCAGGGTGTTACATTTCGTATCAGAGCGGGCTTTAAGCCCGTGGTGGATAAATTAATTAAAATTTACTAGTGGTTAATCAACTTAAAAATTTGATACACTAGGGTGTAGTAGGATGGGATGGGTCAAGCAATGCATTTCCGTTTCCATTATGTTGCATTGTTAATCTCTGATATGAATTTCTATACCTATGAATTTATTCTATGATTGTTATGAGATGATCTTGTATACTTATAATTGGCTATACTGGTTACATTCGATGATAGTTTACGTTGAGAAGTTGAGGTCGTGGTTGTGGCCTTGGGATTTGCCAGGTTACACCACCATTCGTGGTATGGGAACAGAGAAGTAGCTACCTCTATTACCGTAGTTATTGGTGTTGAGGGTGAGTTTCACTAGAAAAGTTGTTCTCTTCCTTGAGCTTGAATTTTGGGCAATTCTGGTTATAGTTGCAGTTGATGAATTTTCCTTGAGATGGTGTTTTCATTACAATTGATGAGTTTTCATTGGTCTTCCTTGGTTCCATAAAGCCATTACTTGTTGTCCTGACTACTGACCTATTATTGCTTTGTGTGAACATCGGTTAATAGCAAGATTGATCTTTTCATGGGAGTTCTGCCCTTCTTATTGGAAAATATGATTTATTTAATCGCTTGTTATTCTGGATACTGAAAGTTTTCTGTTACAAGTTCTTTAACATGAGAAAGCTTTGGCTTTATATATTTCTTTTGGATTATTTCGAGTATTAAAGTTTAATGCCTTTTTTCTTAAAAGAGTTAATTTTTTTGTGATATCTCGTTATGTTTAAGCGAGAGGTGGTAAACATAGAAGTTCATTGATAAAGTATGAGTTATCAAGTCGGATTTGTAGCGTGATGCATGATTGGTCTTAACCCAGATCCTTAGAATTTAACTTGATTAATTTGATGTTGTCATAGAGTAATTACCTAATGAGTAGTGATTAAGAGTATGTCTATATCAAATTGGAGTCATAAGATTTATTAAGAATTATGGAGCGTTGATGAACTGGTTTGGACATTAAAAAAATTGTTTAGTTGGCTAAACTTGTTGGGCTATTGGGTCTCAACGGATTAATCTAATTGTGTGGGAAGGAAAAGATAATGTTATGTTCGACTGCTGTTCTAGTAGATAATAATCTAGAAATTTTCTTTAATTGGCTATTTGATGATGTTATACTTGCTCGTGAGAATGCAAATCGAGAAAGGACCATTAATTCGTCTATGATTGAACAATCGTCAATGGTTTATGATAACCTCTAGCTTGGAATTAGTGTGTACTAAATTAGTGTGAGCAGTGTCAAGAGGTTGAAGGGATTGAATATCAGTGAATCTAGAATTTATGAGAGGAGTTCTAGATAGTTGTCTATATAGAACGACACGATGAATTTGGTTGCAGTGTTGGTGAGACTTTTGATCGATGCGAGATTTTGATTCTTGAAATTCTAGTGTGATTTAGCTGAAATCTAAACATGAAGAGGAACTGTTGAATATGTGTTTGTAAGTATTTATGTGATTCGCAAAGAAAGGTTGGTAGCTACTAAACTTTATAATGAAGCCAGTCAGTAACTACAATAGTTGGGAAGCAATTGTTGTGTTAAGGTTTGGTGTTGCGCATTACTATGAGTTGAACTGACATGATTTAATAGGTAGTTTATGCCTATATGACTGTGGAGATCGTCGGATGATAGCATGTCCTTGATGAAAGGGTTTTGGTATAACCTTTTATATTGTGTAGTATATTCCCTCTAAAATAAATTGGTGGCTGTAGAGAGGTTGTAAGATTTTGGTATACTCTCAATTTAAGGATGAGATGATAAAGTGGTATGTATCAATTTGGTGAGCATTTGGGAGCTTTGTAATGGAAGAGTAGACGCTGGCAATTCGTGCTAAGAATGAATTATTCTTGATATTAGTAAGAATGTCTGCAAGGGATTGTGACTTATGAGAGTGGTGATGATTCTTTTAGAAAGAAGGTAATTTAATCGCCTTTCGTAATAACGGTTAAATGGAAAAGGTTGGAGTTTTGCATTCGTGATCTTTTCGAGCTCATGATTTTTGGGGTAGCTGAACATGTTTCAAGCAAAGTGACATGTTGAAAGATCTTATTAGTTCTTAAGTGGTCTATGCGATTTGTTTTTAAGAACTTACCTTGGTTAAGCTGGCAGCGTGTAGTAATTATAAAAAATAGCATTCCTTGTTAAAGGAAAAAATGAAGTAGAAGTACTTGAGACTAAAGTCAAGTTTTGTAACTTTCAGTTTATTTGAATGGTGCCTAAACTTTCTGCTTTTGCCCATATGAGTTTCCCGATTTTCAAAGGCAATACTTCCTTCTTATTTGAGGTTTGATATTATCTTTGTGCAGAATTTGTGCCCTCAACTGTGGACTCCCCTTATGTTTTCTGAGTTCATTGCCTAATTTACTATTTCCCTTAGTCCTATGCTTATTGCGAGTGGCAAACGTTTTTCTTTGTGCTGGAAATCGCTTTCAATTGCCTTTTACTTTGAGAAAAGAATAATAGATTTGTTTTACAAAACCTTATAGAGCGTATAGTAGCAGCTGGTTGGTGGTGATAAACTGAATGACTTTGTGAGACTTTGGGCGTTAAGTTGTTGAGACACATTGAGTGATAAGTTAATTTCTTGGAGTAATCCTTGGAAAGGGTTTGACTTAAATAGAAATATTTGTCTTGGGGCCAAATTAATGGCATTATTGCAAGTAATAGAACCTATAGTGGTTTGTGGTCCAAGATCTTTTATTCATGTTAAGTGGAACATTAGAATTGTTTAAAGTATGGGAAATCTTGGTCAGTTTATTAGAGCACCACGATTAGGTACCTTACACAGTTGTGTAGAAGAATTGTGACGGTATAGTTTGGTGAGGATAGAATTGTGAAAGAAAAAAAAAATTTCCATGTTGTTGTTAATGAGTAAGTATGTTTAGTTTGTGGCAATTTTTAGGGATTTAATCTGAGAATTTCCCTGTCTTTTATATGAGAAGTTCGATGCAGGAGTCTTGGAGGTTAATTTTTGGGCTTTGAATTTTTATGCTAGAACTTTGGTCGCCCAATGATAATGTGTAGAAGAAGTAGAATCAGGGTGTATATCGAACAGTGGAATGATCATTGATAGAACTCTTTTAATAAGTACATGAGAATGTGTGATGTGAATTCCAAGTTGTTCATTCTTAAAGGATTGAGGTGGCGTGATTACGTGTGAAGATCCATTTTGGAATGCATTTGGAAGTCATCTGTCAAAGTAATTCTATCAGTATAGGAGTTGGCTAGAGTATGTTTTTGTGGAAGTCATTAGAGTCTCTCTACAAAGGTATGGATGGTGAGTTCGGTTTGGGCATAGCGTTGACGTTGCCAATTTAAGAGAAATGAGTTAGTGTGATATACGATGAATTGGAATTCTATAATTTGGGAGAAATTTTATTCCTAAAAGGGAAATTGAGAAAAGATTGTTTTCTCGAGTAGTGAAACACTCTCTTAATTCTTGTTTGAGCTATGTGTTTATGACGAATGTTTTTGCAAATTGAGTTTGACTTTACGATTGGCATGTGTGGTTCTTATCGGTTTGGAAAGAATAAAGGGAAATGATGGTTTTGCCATTCAAGTGATTTCATAGTTGGCTTATATGGTGTTTTTCTCCAATTGCCTACATGGAAAGCCGAAAAGTTTTCATGATGAACCTTTTGATTTTGGGTTGGAGTCTTTTGGATAGAAGCTGGTTATGAGTGGGTTGCATTGTGAATCCTTTATTTTTTAGGTGGGTTCTGATTATAAATAGCTTGTTTAAAAATGAGTTTTGTTTTGCGTTCCTGGTTAATGGTTGTGCTCCTTGTTAAGGTGAAGGAATCGATTGAGATATGGAACAAGAGTTCGGTGTGTTTTGTGTTGGTTGTGTGGTTTGGTACGGAAGGGAAGATTGGCCTAAGGTACATTGATTTGTTTTTTTTTGGAAGTTGCAGTGATTTTGGAAGGTAGAGTGTCGCAAAGACCGTCTCGAGTCCTGGCGTAGGGTACACAACGTTTCTGTGACCCATTGTCGAGGGCCTACTTTAGAAAATCTGGAGTGTGGTGTAATATTCTGAAAAATAAATAAATAAATAAATAATAATAACGTCTTTAAGGGCTTGTGCGTAATTAAATAAAAAGAATACGTGAAAAATAGAATATTACAGAGTTTTTTTAAGAGCTATATAAATAGATTGTGGGAATTCTAGAAACCCTAGTCGTATTTTTCTTTTTTTCCACCAGCCGCCGCCTGTACCTTTCCGCGTCGCCCGCGTCATATTGCGCAAGACGCAGCGCCGAGCGCTGCGTCGATCAACTCGCCGCGGCGTGGCGCTGCGTGAAATTTTCCTGGCCGCGTGGAGCCGCCCGCCATCGCGTGATTTTCTTGCCGCTGCCGCGTGGGTGCTGCGCTGCGTGAATTTTCCTGGCCGCGTGGAGCCGCCCGCCATCACGTGAGGTGCACTAATTCTTCTCAATTAGTGTTTGCTGCTATGAGTATTCACGGGTTACCTCTTTTGGTTAATTGCTAAGATTAGCTACGTGATTAGTGGTAGTTCATTTCACGAGGCCGAATTAGTATGGTGATTAGACGTCCCGCTCACATTGTGCGGATTACAGTTGGAACCATGCAAATTTGTGATTAACTAGTTGCTAAGTAGTAGTTAACTAGATGAATTACGTAATTCAATGGGAGGTGCCGATTTAGAAATTGATGAATTAGACTCTGCTAATTAGTAGTTAGTTTGGCCACGAAGCATTTCATGCATGAGTAATTAAATAAGTAGAGATCCGATTTCTTGAGGGTAACAATCTGTAAGTTTGTTTCCTCTCTGTTTTACTAATTTAATTAGAGATTAGAATAGGGATTAGAGAGCGGTTTTAGAAATTTTTAGTCGAGGGGCCGATTAATGAGTCTGTTAACCTGCTGTTCTATTGAACGATTTATTTGGGTACCTGAATGACAAAATTTGAAAATATCATCTACTAGTTAATTGTAGATAATTTCGATATCTTTCTATAGCATATTTAATCTTGTCGAGCGGACAAGTAGAATTCGAGATATGATTTTTGGAAGGCTGCTGTTATTGTGGTTGTCGTCTTTCGGCGCTGTTTTGGTAGATCGGATATTAAAAATAGTAAATCCACTAATTAGAGTTTTTGATCTACATGAAAGATGTAGATAATTGTCCAATGGTTCTGTAGGATCTAAGAACTCGCATTTTGGTTGGAGAAAACAAAAGTTATGAATTTAGTAAGACCTGCTGTTTCGAAGCGGACAGATCGGTTTTCTGGGCTAAAAACGGAGGGTTAGATGATTTAATTAGAAGTCTTCGTAATCTAAGAAAATGTGGAGAATTTTATGAAGAATCCAGAACAGGGTGGTTTGTCGTGATCGGAATTTTGAGTCAAAAGTTATGTTCGTTTTAGTACTAAGATAGCTATGGGTAACTATTCGGTACCGGAGAAGCGTGGTATATTTGGGGATGGGTAGGAGCGATGTCTATTGATTGTTGTTCTTATGATGCTCTAGCTTGTATTGAAATTTGAATATTTAATGTAGGAGAGGCGTCGTACTTGTTGCCATCTTCTAGCCAAATCGTGCGTCGCAACTAGTAAAGGCAAGTGCATGGTAGACAACGATCAATGATTGATCACTGTTTTCTTTATCTTCCATTACCATTATTGCTGTGCTTTTATTTTATTTAATTGCAAGCAATGGAATGGTATGGATTTGTATGGTTAATGGACATGATGAAAAATTGGATATGATGAGTATTATGAAATTATGCATGTTTGCATTCATAAGCATCTTTGCATATGAGCAGGTGATCATGAATGATCACAACTCCACGGGAGTGGAGGAGGTCCCCGATCCTTGCGGAGGAACGGGCTTGAGAGTGAATGTTGTCGCGATCATTCACTCATGCTATACCGGTATACGCGAAAGAAGTGCATGTGGACATGTAGATTAGATTTGCATTGATACATGAGATTAAAGGATGTGAATCAAAGAGAAGATAACTGCATGAGAATATTAATAGAAGTGCATGTGATGACAATGAAGTTATTGATTACTGTTGACTCATTATTGTTCGTCGTATATTGATGTGTTTGCTGAGTCGTGGACTCACCCTTGCTCTTTTGTTGTCTTTAGGTGATCTTCGAGGACGCCGTGACTGAGAGCGAGTAGAGCACATGGATTAGATCTATACTTCAATCACATGATCATTTACTATAAGAACCTTTTTTATTCAATGCAAGATTACTCTAGGCCATGATAGAGGTTGAATAAAGTTTAGGACAACGTTTGGACTGGACTATACTATTTGTTTCAGTAATTTGGATTCATTGGTTGGTGCTATTTTGGACTATTTACCTGGCTATATTCCCCTTGCTTATTTACTCTTGCTTGATTCATAATTATACATGCTCTTTTGTGGTCCATGGATATGTTTATTGATGTTTTCCTTGCTGTAATTTTATAGTGTGTCGATAATTATTAGTTTAGAGAGTAGTGTGGTGGCATTCTAGGCTCAGTGTTGGGCTGGGGTGTTACATGTGGGGTTTCATAAGAGGCGTTCACCCACAAGTAAGACGGAGCCTTTGAGTCATGTCCGTTGAGTGGCTCTCAAAAGATCGGGATGTGTAATAAGGCGTAATACGTTAGTTCGTCAATGTGCGGTGGTCGCATCAGACCGAGCGAAAAGCGACTTGGGAGCTAGAGTCCCGCATGTGCGAGTGAAATCACGAATTGTTCATGTCGGGTACGTGTTTATCATTGTTAAATTCCAGTCGTAGTTTTCTTTCTACTAGATCGGTATGTAGATTCGAGGTTGAATCCTGTTAAGGGGGGTAGAATGTAATACTCTGATTTATTATAAGAAAGAAAGCACTTAAAAGAGAAATTAGACATAAGAAAAAGGGGGTTTCAGCAGTTTTTCGGCAACCTGGGTCTCAGGCCATGACCCAGGAGGCTCATGAGGGGCCGGCCACGTATAAAATGAGGGGGAAAACCCTAGTAGCACTGTAGCTACAGTACGTGTGCCACTGTTCATGTACTGTAGCAGCCCCCCCAAGTTGCTTGTAATACCCCGAAGGTGATTCGGCTTATTAGAAAAAGTTTCGGAAGAGGGAGCTAATCGAAAAACCAGAATCATCTTTTCACCGGGGTTTTCGTGATTTCACGGCAACTGGGCTGGGCCACGGCCCAGGAGGGGCCCATGTGGTGGCTGGCCATAAGAGGGGGGTTCCCACCCCCCAAACCCTAAACTCCACATTTCTCTCCCCCTCCCACCCTTTGGAGCCGCCGCCCCCATTCCCCTTTGCTGTGCACCGCCTTGTACGTCGATTTTGGGTAAGATGCGTTCGTTTTCTGTCCTATCCATCTCTTATAAAGTTGTAGGTATTGTTCTTAGCTTTCCATAACAACTGAGATCACGTGTTTCTGCCTTACGGTTTAGGAGATATGATTTTTTTAGTGCGCGCTGTTCTGTCTGTCTGACGAGAAATATCTGTCGGCTTGATCCTAGGTTTTGATTTAGTTAGAGGCATTTCCAGAACCTCCACCCAAATAAGTTATTGTATCCCTTTAAATTATCTTTCAAAGCTGATAAATATCATCTCCATTGGATCTGTATAACGAAAATTATGATATTTGCTTTACCACTGTTCTGAATTTTGGGCAGATAATTGTTAGTGTTTTCATCTATTGTTTAGACTACTGTAGAGGCCGAATCTGGGGTTTTGCCCTTCTAGAGTTTTATTCCTGGAAACGTTAGATTTCTTTTGGCACCGAGATCAGGAAAATACGATCTGTAGTTTGGGAGATATGAATTTTTGATTACGAACTGTCCGGTCTGTCTGAAAACTGAGGTCAGTAGGTTTGTCCCTCGGTTTTGTTCAAATTAGGGGCCGAATCAGAACCTTAACCCAACTAAGTTATTTTAGCCCTTAAAATTATCTTTAAAAGATGAAAATAATCATTCCCATTGCATCAATAGGTTTAAAGTTACGCCATTTTCTTTATCTCTGATCTGTATTCTGGACAGATGTAGATGGGTTGTGTTTAGCTGTTAATTAGCCCTCTGTTTTGGCCGAATCAGGGGATTCCGCCAACTAATGTTTTGTAGCCTGATCTGTTAAGATTCAGTGAGCATTGGTTTCAAGTCTTTTGGAGTTACAGATAATTAATGGTGATTAGTATCATTGCGGTTTTAGCTAATCGTACATTGGGTAAACTTGTTAAAAAATTAATCCCGTTGTTTGGGTGGGAGAGATAGAGGGGATGGAAGGGCTCTTGTAGCAATGTCATACCTTGTTATTCTTATTTCGATTATACATTTGTGTAGGCGGTGAGGCGGTGAGTGGAGGGGCATCTTCGTGTCCTCCTATTACGTCACATCGCGGAAGGCAAGTACCCTATGTTGTTTGGTGATGTTTCTAATTGTTTGCTTGATGTTGGGATAAATTATGAATGCCTTTTTCTATCCATCCTGATGTTTATTTCATTTCAAGAAGATGATTCTTGTGATTAAAGAATTAGCATTCATTTCAGTTGTTGCATTCCATTACATGCAACTAACTTGTGTGGCATCCTTGATATATTATGTTGTGTGGGAATGCATACTCATACTTTTTTACACATGTTGTTGAATGCCATGTGTCTTTTCCACTAATGTGTGTTATTCATTCATACAATGAGAAATCATCATATTCATTCATAAAATTCATTATGACCACGGAGTGGATTCTTTTAGTAAGTCCCATCAATTCCAAGATGGGCATTTGAAAGACCCATCAATTCCAAAGATGGGCATTTGAAAACCCACCATTCCAATGTGGGTAGTGTTGACCACCATTCCAATGTGGCAACTTGGACACCCGTATGAAACGTTCTTCATACGGTGATTGGGTCCCCGTGATTTTATGGCACGGGCTTAAGTGAACACCGACGGTGTATCACTTGCTATACCAGATATCTTGTGATTAGTCCATTCCTTCAATGCATTCTTTCATTCCATCCATTCATGTATTCATTCCATTCAATCATATATGTGTTCCAAGATTTGTTCGTAATTCAACCTGGATTGTGTTGTCCACTCTATGTTTGATTATTCTTGTATGTACTTGCCGAGTCTTCGACTCACCCTTGCTTTGTATGTTTTAATTAGGTAATTGAGGAGAAGACAAGGTGATTTGGTGGGGTAGTTCGACTGCTTGCACTTCACTTTTATCCAATCAGAATAATTATTATTACCTTTCAATCAAGCCAACTTGTTAAATAAATTTCCAGATTTGTAATAATCCAACTTTGGTATTGCTTGACTGTTCGTGGTATTATATCTGTTTATCCATTCTTTTCCATGAATCTGGTGATCGTTTATGGTCATTCTTTAGAAATTATTGTTGATTGAATCAGATAATCCAAATTTTAATGCTATTCTTAGTAGTTTGATAGTTTTGCGTGACATCTTGGCTTCCGAATAGCCAGGGTGTTACAGTTGGTATCAGAGCGGGCTTTAGGTCCGTGGTTCATTCAAACATATTAAATTGACACACTGTGCACATTAGGAGGGGTTGGGTAAACTATTGCTTCCGCATTTCAATTGTGGTGACTCGAGTATTGAGTCGTTGTTAAATTGTGTTGTGCTATGATGTGTTAATCCATGATATGATGTGATAACCTCTATCTATGAAATTATTCTATGATCGTCATGAGATGATCCGATATAAATATACATATTCATAATTGATTGCATTAGTTATGCGTTTCGCTAGCGGGCGTTGATCAGTTGAGTTCGTGGTTGATGTCCCGGTTTTGCAAAGCTACACCTTGCTTGTAGTATGATATTAGAGAACTTCTTACCTCTGCTCCATAAGCTCAGATTGAGCATGAGCTCATTGATGAACTTGTTGCCTTTTTCGAACCGATATCCGGTTTCTGGTTGTTGTTCTGGCGGTTCGTGAATTCTTTTGAAATTGGGGTTTTAATGAAGAAGGCAAGCTCAATAGCTTCTCGATTCGATCTTTGAAACAAATATTGCCCTTTCGACTATTGTGATATTTACGCTCCACGTGAGCATAGTTCAAATGCAAGATTCCTCTTTTCACAAAGACTTGTTTTACCTGTGGGGAAATTTACCTCATTCGCTCGCTTGGAATCTCGGTATTGGAAGACTTCTTTTGCAAGTTCTTTATCAAGTGTGTATTGATCTTGCATATTTCTCTTGGGTCGCTTTAGTACGTCGTTCTCTTCCTTGATTTTCGAATTTGACAAATTCTTGTCCGGTGGCGATTGATGAATTTCTCTTGGGTTCATGATGTTGGTAGACGAGTTTAAATAGGCCTTTAATGGCACTCAAAACATTATTGTTTTTCGATTATCGAATTGTTTTTACTACGAATGATCTTTGTAAATTGGCAACATTGATATTTTCATAGTTGTTCTTTCTTTATCATTGGAAAAGAGCGACTCATTTACTCGCTTGATGGTTTGCCTAATGAGAATTCTTGTTGCAAGATCGTTAACACGAAAGCATTGGCTCAATGTATTCCTTTTGGAACCCTCGCTTGTTGAAATTTGATGCATCTCTTTTTCAAGAAAAGCGTTAAAACCCTTTTGGAGTGCTTGGTTATGCTTAAGTCGGGGTTGCACCCAAACAAAGATTGTGGGCTACGGGTTTCTATTATACCCTATTTGTTTTTTCAAAATAGTTTCTTGCCTTTCCGTCATGGAGCTCTCATTCTTTGTTGGTGAACGTTATTCTTGACAGATCGTTCTCTTTATGTTAGCCCTATCTCTCTTGTTGATAAGGGTAGCTCGGTTATCCGCTTGTGATTCGAGAATGAAAATTTCCTTTCACAAAGTTCATTGAAGAAAATTTCGACTATGTTCATTTCTTTGGAATATTTGGAGTGTTGGAGTTTAGAACCTCCTTTGAAAAGAAAAGTGTCGAAATCCCTTTCTCTAGAGTTTTGTAGTCTTTGGGTGTGACGTTTGTTCAACTTTGTGGTTTTCGTACGTAAATCTTTTTCTAGAATAAGTTGTTATTACAATTCCATTTGATCTTTGAAAATTTTTATGACCCGATTTGTCATGTTCCCTTTAGAAGGTTTATTGACACGATCAGTAATGTGAGAGTAAGGTTGATTCTGTTATAGAGAAAGAAGTTTGACCACCTTTCTTGTTGTTTCTAAAATGATCCAATTTCAAGTTTTGTGTTCATGACCTTTTGGGGGTTCAAGTTTATTTTGGTAAACGAAGTCTGCCGCGCAAAACAATTGTTGTAAAGTTATAATAGTTCTTCAGTGATGCGAGCGCTTTGATATTGAATGCTCGTTGTTCTTATCTGCTAAGGTCAGACATTCTCTTCTTTTGAGGCTTATGCTTTCAACTGTGGACTCCCCTTATGTTCAATGAGTTCATTGCTTAATTGGTTTTCTCCTTGGTCCGGTGTTTGTGTCGAGTGGTAAATGATTTTCTGGTTGGTGAAAATTGTTTTCATGTGTCTCTTCTTTTGAGAAATATTCGACCCATTATTTTCGCATGAGTCTTTCGAGGTGTTTTCTAATTGACGTTGTGAGATTGATGTTGAAACTTGTAGTAAAAATAATCACCTCTGTGATACCGCCTAAATGAGAATACTTCAAGTTTAGTTTCCGTGACCTTTTGGAGTTCGTGAATATTCTGGTAACTGAGATTGTTTTAGGTAAAAGGGTGTATGGAGATATCCTATTGCTTCTTAAGAGTTTCGTGTGATTTAGTCCTAAAGGCTCCTTGGTTTGAGTTCGCAAAGTGAGGTTGCAATCAAAAGAAATTTTCGTTGCTTTCGTTGAGAATCCGTTTGCTTTTCGTGAAGTCCTGTAAAGGAAAATGCTTGTTTTGTGGTGAGGTCATTTGGATTACATGTTTCATGAGTAGATGAACTATTTGAACAAATTTGGCGTGTTGAAAATTTTATTTGTTCTTAAGTAGTTCCGTGGGTTGAATCAAGAACTTACTTTGTTCATGTGGCAAGGTGTTATTAGTTCAAGAACTAATTGTTGTGTTAAAGGAAAGAGTGCAGTAGAGTATTTGATAATTTGAGTCAAGTTTTGTAACTTGTGATTATTTGAATCGTTCCTAAACCTCTTACTCTTTCCGCTCAAGAGATGTCGAGTTTCAATCGCAATGTCTTTCTTTCAGATCGGATGTTATTTGCTATTCTCTCTTGAGGATGTGTGCCTCAATCTGCGAACTTAGTTTTCGTTTCCAAGATCACCTTTAGCGAATATTTCTTTTGGTTTCTTGGCCGCCGTGGTGAGCAACGCTTTCTGTATGAATAAACTTGTTTTGTTCGCCTCTTCCTTTTGAGAAAGGATCACGCTTTGTGTTGCGAAGTGTTTGCAAGGTGAAAGTTTGGCAACTGTTTGGTGGTGGATGAGTAATCGTATCAATGATATTTTGCTACCAAGTTAGCGGAGGAGTAGTAGAATGTGAAATGGTTTTGATCTGTATCCCTTGGAGGAAATTGATTCACGAGATGTTTGACTTCAAGTAAGTCTGAAAAGTGTTACGGCTGATTAACACCTGGTATAGTGAAATTCTAGAACTTCAATTCAGAATTTAAAAGGTTGGTGATTATCGGAGGTATGAAAACCTTCATTGAATTTTTTAGAGTAACGCAATTGGATAGCATTGCGAGATGGTGTGGATGATGTATTTCAGTTTGAGCATAATTTGATAATGTTCAATTAAGAGGTTTAATCTCTTGAGGTATGCGATGAATTCGAATTCCAATATTGGAGAGAAGTTTTACTCCTCGAAGAGAGAAGAGGAAGAAAGGATGTTTCTTCGGGAAATGATGTGTTTCCTTGCTTCTCGCTTGGGTTTTATCTTTGTTGATAAGTGTTTTATGCACTTTGAGTTGGGGTCGTGTTGGCATGGTGAATCTTTCCATTCGATCGGAGTAAAAGAAATATTTGATTTGAGTATTCAAGCAAATTTCTCTTTTGATTTTCGTGGTGTTCTTTCGCAAATTGATTCATTGGAAGTGGAATTGCTTTACTGATGAATAGTCACATTTGGGATTTAACCTTTTTGGTGAAGAGTTAACATTGCGTGGTTGTGATGAGAACTCTCTATTTTTGATTGGATTCTCTTCATCTCCGCAGTAGAAGAAATTTGAAGTCGGCTTATCGCTTTGACCGTCACGGTACATACGCCAAGCACGCAACGTAAGGTGCGTCAAGGTGCCTTGAGAGCAGCAGGACCATTCAAAGTTTGAGATTAAGTTAAACACGTTGACCATCGAGTAAGGTCTTACCTTCGATCCTCTTCTGATGAGTGTACCTAGAAAGTTCAAGTTGACTGTTAGGTCAGACGTCGCTTCACATCTTTGCTTTGTGGTTTCTCTATTCCGAGAGAGAGGCTACTTGGGAGATAGAGTCTCGCATGCGCGAGCAGTATCCAGACCCGTTTGTTTCTGGTACATGTTAAATTCATTGAATTCAACTCCTTGGAAATTCGTTCTGGTATTAGTTGCCGGTTAGAATTCGAGGTCGAATTCTGCTAAGGGGGGTAGAATGTAATACCCCGAAGGTGATTCGGCTTATTAGAAAAAGTTTCGGAAGAGGGAGCTAATCGAAAAATCAGAATCATCTTTTCAACGGGGGGTTTTCTGTGATTTCACGGCAACCTGGGCCTGGGCCACGGCCCAGGAGGGGCCCATGTGGTGGCTGGCCATAAGAGGGGGGTTCCTATCACCCAAACCCTAAACTCCACATTTCTCTCCGCCTCCCACCCTTTGGAGCCGCCGCCCCCCTTCCCCCTTGCCGTGCACCGCCTTGTACGTCGATTTTGGGTAATATACGTTCGTTTTCTGTCCTATCTATCTCTTAGAAAGTTGTAGGTATTGTTCTTAGCTTTCCATAGCCACCGAGATCGCGTGTTTGCGCCTTACGGTTTAGGAGATATTATTTTTTTAGTGCGCGCTGGTCTGTCTGTCTGACGAGAAAGATCTGTCGGCTTGATCCTAGGTTTTGATTTAGTTAGAGGCATTTCCAGAACCTCCACCCAAATAAGTTATTGTAGCCCTTTAAATTATCTTTCAGATCTGATAAATATCATCTCCATTGAATCTGTATAATGAAAGTTATGATATTTTCTTTACCACTGTTCTGAATTTTGGGCAGATAATTGTTAGTGTTTTCATCTATTGTTTAGACTACTGTAGAGGCCGAATCTGGGGTTTTGCCCTTCTAGAGTTATATTCGTGGGAATGTTAGCTTTCTTTTGGCACCGAGATCAGGAAAATCCGATCTGTAGTTTGGGAGATATGAAGTTTTGATTACGAACTGTCCGATCTATCTGAAAACTGAGGTCAGTAGGTTTGTCCCTCGGTTTTGTTCAAATTAGGGGCCGAATCAGAACCTTCACACAACTAAGTTATTTTATCCCTTAAAATTATCTTTCCAAGCTGATAAAAATCATTCTCATTGGATCAATAGGTTGAAAGTTACGCCATTTTCTTTATCTCTGATCTGTATTCTGGATAGACGTAGATGGGTTGTGTTTAGCTATTAATTAGCCCTCTGTTTTGGCCGAATCAGGGGATTCCGCCAACTAATGTTTTGTAGCCTGATCTGTTAAGATTCAGTGAGCACTGGTTTCATTTCTTTTGGAGTTACAGATAATTAATGGTGATTTTTCTAGTATCGCTGCTAGTTTAGCGGTAATCGGGCTGTTGAGTAAACTTGGTAAAAATTGATCCCGTTGTTTGGGTGGGAGAGATAGAGGGGATGGAAGGGCTCTTGTAGCAATGTCATACCTTGTTATTCTTATTTCGATTATACATTTGTGTAGGCGGTGAGGCGGTGAGTGGAGGGGCATCTTCGTGTCCTCCTATTACGTCACATCGCGGAAGGCAAGTACCCTATGCTGTTTGGTGATGTTTCCAATTGTTTACTTGATGTTGGGATAAATTGTGAATACCTTTTTCTATCCATCCTGTTGTTTATTTCATTTCGAGAAGATGATTCTTGTGATTAAAGAATTAGCATTCATTTCAGTTGTTGCATTCCATTATATGCAACTAACTTGTGTGGCATCCTTGATATATTATGTTGTGTGGGAATGCATACTCATACTTGTTTACACATGTTGTTGAATGCCATGTGTCTTTTCCACTAATGTGTGTTATTCATTCATACCATGAGAAATCATCATATTCATTCATAAAATTCATTATGACCACGGGAGTGGATTCTTTTGGTAAGTCCCATCAATTCCAGTATGGGCATTTGAAAGTACCATCAATTCCAGCATGGGCATTTGAAAACCCACCATTCCAATGTGGGTAGTGTTGACCACCATTCCAATGTGGCAACTTGGACACCCGTATGAAACGTTCTTCATACGGTGATTGAGTCCCCGTGCTTTTTATGGCGGGCTTAAGTGAACACCGACGGTGTATCACTCGCTATACCCAGTATAAGTCGTGATTAGTCCATTCCTTCAATGCATTCTTTCATTCCATCCATTCATGTATTCATTCCATTCAATCATATATGTGTTCCAAGATTTGTTCGTAATTCAACTGGATTGTGTTGTCCACTATATGTTTGATTATTCTTGTATGTACTTGCTGAGTCTTCGACTCACCCTTGCTTTGTATATTTTAATTAGGTAATTGAGGAGAAGACAAGGTGATTTGGTGGGGTAGTTCGGCACACTGCACTTCACTTTTATCCAATCAGAATAATTATTATTACCTTTCAGTCAAGCCAACTTGTTAAATAAATTTCCAGATTTGTAATAATCCAACTTTGGTATTGCTTGACTGTTCGTGGTATTATATCTGTTTATCCATTCTTTTCCATGAATCTGGTGATCGTTTATGGTCATTCTTTAGAAATTATTGTTGATTGAATCTGTATAATCCAGCTTTAATGCTATTCTTAGTAGTTTGATAGTTTTGCGTGACATCTTGGCTTCCGAATAGCCAGGGTGTTACATTGCTCTACCAAGATGAGGAGAAGAGGAGAAAGGAAGGAGAGGAAGGAAGAAGAAGAAAGGCAGAGGAAGAAAGGGAGAAGGAAGAAAGGGGAGGAAGGAAGAGGAGAGGAAGGGTGTAATCACGCAGCGAGACTTCGATCTCCAGTGGTTCATCAAGGGTAAACTCGATCCCCGATCGCTCGGTAGATTAATCGATTCGTTTTGATGCTGTCAGTAGTAGATCGGTTTTGTACAGCGATGTTTCTTGTCGGTTTTGGGTAAGTTACGTGTGTTTTCTGATATGGTCATCTCTTAGAAAGTTGTAGTGCTCATCTTTAGCTTTCTGTAGCCGTAATGATCACTCAATTTTGAGTTACGGTTTAGGAGTTATGATGGTTTCTTTGCGATAGTTCAGAAGGGCTGACGAGGATTAGCAAGCACTTTGTGTGGCTAATATGATTTAGTTAAAGGCCGAATCAGAAAGTTCACCTCGCATGAAAGTTGTAGGAAATCCAGTAAGCTTTCCAGATAGGTAAAGAACGCTATTTTTAGTTGTGGCAATCAAAAGTTATGGATTTTATACTACCGTTGTAGTTCTGACTGATAGATTGAAGGAATAGAAACTTCATCTAATCATTAGGTTTATTAGAAAGCCGAATCAGAGGACCTTTTCAACTAGGTTATCGTATACGGTTTTGTCATATTTCCATAGAGTCCAAGATCACTCTGTTCCGAGTTTCGTAGTAAAAGAATGATGATTTTCGTACTGCTGTCCCGTGGGACCTTATGCTAGATTGTCGGGAAAATTTAGTAGAACCCTTATTCGAACCCTAGGTTTCGGGGAGTCAGGTTAAGGGGTGTGAATGGAGTCCATTTTCCTCAGCGTTCTTATTGTTAGCGATATTCTTGTGTAGGAGGCGTGATGCGGACATCCTTAGCTATGTTGTTCCATATAGTGTTTTCAATTCATCAAGTATCTCAGAACAACATGAGCTTACTAAAAGAGTTGAAAAACAAGAGAAGCTTATCCAACAGGTGAATATGTTCCCTGAATTTCCTTTTAAATTAGTAGAGAATATTATACTACCTAATATCGGCTTATCGCTTGTTGTCAGGTTTCATGGAGAAGGTTTATTGGAAGATGAAGAACACGATGCTTCTTAGGTTCATGATAATCTTCGCAGAAAATCAGATGGATCTAGCATACACAATATATATATTTTGAAAGCTTATCAAGTCTACTTTCCAATAGATCAAACGGTATGTGATTTGGAGCTTTCTATAACAAGTTATGGCTATTCGAGTACATGCTACACATTCACCCCAACCAATGCGCAAGAGTTGATGATTCCGTGCCACGCACAATATCTTGCGAGGATATTAATCTATGCCATAACTTTCCAAAGGTTCACAAGAGTATCTTTCTCCAGTTTCACACGGATTCAAATTGTTTCAATTAATGAAACTGAAGTTAGGAAGGTTTGGATTCAATTCGGATTCGGAATAAGCAACAAATTTGGATTCGGAATCAGCAGGACTGTTCGGAGTAAAATGGTCATAACTTTGACAAACGGAGTATGATTTGGGCGTTCTTGTGCTTGTTGGAAAGATAACTTCAAGACCGATCCAATGGATTCTCTCTCAGTCTCAAATTCATTATGTATCAAAAGATATGGCAGAAACAATGTGACGGTTGTAAAATCAGAGTTTCCTTTTTGTTTTAGATTGTGTCCGAATTGGAGTAGGACTCCTAATTCTGAAATAGATTAGGTGTAGGGCCTCTTGGCCAGCCATGAGGTGGAGAAGTGTAATACCCCGAAGGTGAATCGGCTTATTAAAAGAAGTTTCGGAAGAGGGAGCTAATCGAAAAACCAAAATTATCTTTTCACCGGGGGGTTTTCTGTGATTTCACGACAACCTGGGCTTTGGGCCGCGGCCTAATAGGCCCAAGAGGGGGCCGGCCAAGGGGGGTGCCTCCCCCCCAAACCCTAGCCGCCCCCCCCTTCTCCTCTCTCCCTCACTTGGCCGCCTCCACTCCCCATCCCTCCCTCCTCAAGCCGCCACCCCCTCCTCACCTCTACCCGGCGCCCCCACTGCCCCTTGGTGCCGCCTCCTCCCCTTGGTGCTGGTCCCCGGTGATCGCCGTCGTCGTCTCCCAAGCGCCGTGCAGTTCCTCCCAACCGGCCTCTCCTCCTCCCCTCAGTTTGGGTGGCCGATCCAAGGGAGAAAGGGAGAGGGAGAAAGGGGGATTTTGGTGGGAGCTTGATCTTCATCCCTCAGCGAATCTTCAAGGGTAACGAGATGATTTCCCTGCTGTTTGATGTTGATTACTTGCGAAACCGATTAGTTTGATTGGATTGATTTGGTGCTATAGATAATCAGTTTCTGTCCAGATTGTTGCGCGTCCGTTATCGACCTGTTAGAGGCCGATTAGAAGGTTCTCCCCTTCGATAGAATTGTAGCCACGGCTCTTAGCTTTCCATAGCCACTGAGATCACGTGATTCCTCCTTACGGTTTAGGATATATGATTTTTTTAGTGCGCGCTGTTCTGTCTGTCTGACGAGAAAGATCTGTCGGTTTGATCCTAAGTTTTGATTTAGTTAGAGACATTTACAGAACCTCCACCCAAATAAGTTATTGTAGCCCTTTAAATTATCTTTCAAAGCTGATAAAGATCATCTCCATTGGATCTGTATAATGAAAGTTATGATATTTCCTTTACCACTGTTCTGAATTCTGGGCAGATAACTGTTAGTGTTTTCATCTATTGTTTAGACCTCTGTATTGGCCGAATCAAAGGATCCCGCCAACTAGAGTTTCGTAGTATTGTGCGTTATGTTTCACTGGGCACTAGTTTCGTGTCGTTTCGAGTTCCAGATAATTAAATATGTTTTTTCTCGTACTGCTGCTCAGAAGGGCTGAAATCTGGCTGAATAGTTTATTTTCAATTTGGGTCTATGCGGTATATTGGATAGCCAGGGGTTATTGTAGAACACCGGTAGCAGTGTTATATCGTTGTTCTTATTTTGGGGACATGCTTGTGTAGGCGGCGAGGCATCATGTGTGGGAACACCTCCGTTGCCTGCTAACGAGTCAACGCGAAAGGCAAGTACTGTATGTTAACTGGTGTTGAATTCAAAGGAATGCGTAATGATATATTGTTTACATGAATGTTCTTGTGCTTTGTTCATGGTGTTCATATACTGCAAGTGACTAGTGTGGCCTTATTGGTACATTATGTTGAGTGTGAATACATACTTATACTTGTTTACATATGTTGTTGAATGCCATGTGTCTTTTCCACTAATGTGTGATATTCATTCATACCATGAGAAATCATCATGTTCATCCATAAAATTCATTATGACCACGGAAGTGGATTCTTTTAGTAAGTCCCATCAATTCCAAGATGGGCATTTGAAAGACCCATCAATTCCAAAGATGGGCATTTGAAAACCCACCACTCCAATGTGGGTAGTGTTGACCACCATTCCAATGTGGCAACTTGGACACCCGTATGAAACGTTCTTCATACGGTGATTGGGTCCCCGTACTTTGTGAAGTACGGGCTTAAGTGAACACCGACGGGTGTATCACTCGCTATACCGGTATATGCAGTCGATAAGTCCATACCTTCAATGCATTCTTACATTTCATCCACTCATGTATTCATTCCATACATACATGTATGTGTTCCAATAATTGTTCGTAATTCAACTGAATTGTGTTGTCCACTCCAAGCTTGATTATTCCTGTTTAGTACTTGCTGAGTCTTCGACTCACCCTTGCTTTGTATGTTTTAATTAGGTAATTGAGGAGGACGACAAGATGATTTGGTGGGGTAGTTCGGCACACTACACTTCACTTTTATCCAATCAGAACAATTATTCTTGACATTCAGTCAAGCCAAATTGTTGAAATAAGTTCAAGATTGTAATAACCCTATGTTGGTATCGTTTGACTGTTCGTGGTATTATGACCGTTTATCCATTCTTTACCATGATTCTAGTGATCGTTCATTGTCATTCTTTAGGAATTTATGATGATTGAATCTGGATAATCTAGTTTTAATGCTATGCTTAGTAGTTTGATAGGTTTGCGTGATATTTTGGCTTTCGAGTAGCCAGGGTGTTACAAGAAGGGCACTATATATTGAGGGGTAAACCCCCATTGTAACCTCAGACCACGATTAAAGATTTTGATTGCTTTTTGCATCAACGCTTGATTCTTGCAAGAAGTTTGGTAAAGGCCAACGACTTGAAGGGGAATAGGGCGTTTTCTTCCAAAGACCGTTCTTTCTTTCCGTTGGGAATTGAGGGATCGGTAAAACTCCACTTGGTGGTCGGGTGGAGTACACGTGAGATTAGGCGAATTAAAGAGCTGCAAGTTCATGCAATGGCATCGGGTGAGCAACTACGATTTGTCATGTCAAGCGTGCAAGTTATCTTCGATCCCACGTCGAGAAGACCGGGCACCCCGTATCATCTTGGTATCAGAGCTGCGTTTACTCGGTAGGATCTTTATCCAGATATCAATTTTTTGTCCTATACATGAAAAAGCCATACAAAAATTTTTTCTTTCAGCCGTAGTATTTAATTTGTTATTCTAGTGAGTTTTGTTAAGTTTTTGTCCATTAGAATCAAGTTTAGTTTGCTGATCTTGAATTCTTTCGCGTTGCTTTTTATTTGATCCTAGTTTAATTTTTTTAGTCGTGTTTATAAGAAAACACAAAAAGAAGTGAGACACCAATTTATCCTTTGTGAACCTTTCAATACTTTTGCGAATACTTTGAACCTATTTAAGACTAGCTAAATCGTTGCTTAGGGCTGCATATTAATATTTGTGTTCTTGCAATTGTTCAAAGATTAAAAGGTGGGAAAGAATTTTTGCTTATATTGGTAGAACAAGAATTTTGGCTATAGTACAAAAAAAAGGAAGGAAAAAAAAGAGGAGAAAAAAAGAAGAAGAGAAAAAAAGAGAAAAGAGAAAAGGAGAAAAGGAGAAAGAAAGTTCCAAGTCGAACCATAAATTTGAGCGAAAATCCCCACTCATTCTTGATTCAATTGTTAGAATATCAATATTTTGTGCAATCTTGTGCCCTAGTTTCATTATTTGCAACTAGCTAGCATCTTTCTTTAACTTGTGTAATACGAGCTATTTTGTTCTTCACTTATATCTCACATAGCTCATTCCTTGATTTCATTAAGTTCCAATATCTTTGCGTGTGAGTTGCTTCGATTTTCACTTATATCTTTGTGATCGGCAACTAGGCATTGAATTCTAGTTTGGATAATTACTTAGCTTTACAATACCTAGAATTTTCAGATTAAGTAGGTATCCATGCCAAGCTCCACATAACATCTATTGTCGTGCTTTGACTTGCTCTTAAAATTCGCCCATTTCTCACATTGTTTTAACCTGTAATATCAAGTGTGAGTTTGTCACCTCGATTCACCTCGGAAAGGTAAGAATGTAATTTGGTAAGACAAGTGAGTTTGAAAGATACACATACACCTACATACATATTCTTTGCTTTGCTACTAACAATGGCACATCGCGAGTATACGTATCTTCCCTTTTATGGTAGTAATGATCTAGAGGAGTATATTAAGTGGGTACAAAATATGGAGTTCGAGCTTGAATCCCAGAAGTTCGAATCAGAAGCCAAGGAAGTGAGAGTGGCCACTATGTTTTTCCATCCTATTATAAGCGGGAACTACTACGCCACGTGGAGAGCATTACACAAGGATGCAAAGTTGTCCAAGATTACTATATTGAGCTGAATCATGCAATGCGCCGTGCCAATATGACTAGTGCATATCAAGAAAGGACATACTTCAAAGCAGGCTTGAATTATCAGATCTTTGCTGCACTTCAAGATGAATATTTTCGTAGTCTGCAAGATCTTGTGAAATATGCTATGAAGGTGGAAAAGAGACTTAATGACATGCAGGCATATCAATTAAATCTACACCACCTCTTTAGTTCTTATTCATCCACTGGTGTGTTATTTGAGAAGAAGATCGAGCATGGGAATTTTTCTTCGACCGAGGTGATGAGTAGTGATGCCCCGTCACAACCCGCAACACGTGAAGAGGTCGTGTTTGGTGGTAGTTGTGTCATTGCTGGCCCACGGTCTTACAAGAATGAGATGTCTCAAAACCAATGTGAGAATGAGAGCCACATAGCCAAATTGAGTGAGAGTGATAAAAAGAGTGAGTTGTGTGATTCCACCATATGCGAGGTTGAGAGCATCCCAATTGAGAGTGTGAGATATACACCAAAAGAAAAGAGAGAGATAGATGATATGACCAGTAAGATTATTTTTGAACCTAACAACTTACCCTCTATTTCTAGTGTTGTATCTCACATTATGCAGGTGGACCAAGCAAATAAGGAGTTGGACATTCATGAGCCTCACCATTGGAAGAGAAAGATGAAGAGATAACCATGGTTGGAGAGGGAATGCCTGCTACCCCGTGGTTACATGATGACATTACGATACCCGCGGCACCTACATCACATGAGGAGGACGATCAAGGTAACACTATTGGTACTAAATCGATTGATCGTCAAGACAAGGTGCGTAAAACTGAGAACTCCATTATTCCTTTGATGATTCCAAGTTCTAAATTTGATATGCTCAATATGCATAATATGGAATTGATTACTCATACATAAGTTCTTACTAGAATATCCCTTAATGATTCTTTGTGTCGTATCATATTCAATAAACCAAAAGAGCTAGCTAGTGTGATTAAGAAGGTTCTTGAAATTTCGCACTTAAGATCACTAGTAAATAGCTACATACACACATATAAATTCAATTTGATTGGAGATGTCGGTGTAGACAACATGTTTCAAGTTTATCGAATATGCATTACCTGTGATAATCTTCTTGATTTAAAATTACATGTTTTGCGCAAACCATCTATGGAGCAATGTCATGATCTCTTTAAGATGGGTTTAAATACAAGTGTCTATTGTTTAGAACGCAATATGATACCTACTTGTTTATCTCTTAAATGTATAAATAATCAGAGTAGCGTAGTTGAAACATGGAATAATATCCATTGCTTTTCACTTTACTTGACTTTGATATTAGGAAGGTGAAATTTTATCATAAGAGTCAGTTGTGCAATTTGAAATATGATTTTGAGCTATCGATTGGGCAAAATAACAAGAAAAACACAATAATTGATTCATACATATACCATACATATACGTTGTTTTCTTTGTCTAGCACATTTTCAGGCTATCAAAAGCCGAGCACGGCTTTTTTTGAAGAAAGGGAGGATGATGCAGACATCCTTAGCTATGTTGTTTCATATAGTGTTTTCAATTCATCCAGTACCTCAGAACATGAGCTTACTAAAAGAGTTGAAAAACAAGAAAAACTTATCCAACAGGTGAATTTCTTCCAAGAAGTTTGGTGAAGGGCAACGACTTGAAGTGGAATAGGGTGTTTTCTTCCGAAGACCGTTCTGTCTTTTCGTTGGGAATTTAGGGATCAGTAAAAATCCACTTAGTGGTCGGGTGGAGTAAACGTGAGATTAGGCGAATTAAAGAGTTGCAAGTTCATGCAATGGTATCGGGTGAACAACTATGATTTGTCAAGTCAAGCGTGCAAGTTATCTTCGATCCTACGTCGAGAAGATCGGGCACCCCGTATCATCTGGAGTTCCGAAACTAGGCGCATCGTCCTTGCCTTCCCGCACGTCGTAGCGGAAAAATGCAAGTACAACGGTATGTTTGTGATTGATATGTGTTTTTCCCTGCTTGGTGATTATATGATGAATAATGATGATATATACTTGCTCCTGGTAGTATCGGATTTGTAACACCCTGGCTATTCGGAAGCCAAAATGTCACGCAAACCTATCAAACTACTAAGCATAGCATTAAAACTAGATTATCCAGATTCAATCAACATAAATTCCTAAGGAAAGACAATGAACGATCACTACAATCATGGTAAAGAATGGATAAACGGTCATAATACCACGAACAGTCAAACGATACTAACATAGGATTATTACAATCTGGAACTTATTTCAACAATTTGCCTTGACTGAATGGCAAGAATAATTGTGCTGATTGGATAAAAGTGAAGTGTAGTGTGCCGAACTACCCCACCAAATCATCTTGTCGTCCTCCTCAATTACCTAATTAAAACATACAAAGCAAGGGTGAGTCGAAGACTCAGCAAGTACTAAACAAGAATAATCAAGCATGGCGTGGACAACACAATTCAGTTGAATTACGAACAATTATTGGAACACATACATGTACGTATAGAATGAATACATGAATGGATGAAATGTAAGAATGCATTGAAGGTATGGACTTATCGATCGCATATCGCAGATAGCGAGTGATACACCCGTCGGTGTTCACTTAAGCCCGTACTTCACAAAGTACGGGACCCAATCACCGTATGAAGAACATTTCATACGGTGTCCAAGTTGCCACATTGGAATGGTGGTCAACACTACCCACATTGGAATGGTGGGTTTTCAAATGCCCATCTTTGGAATTGATGGGTCTTTCAAATGCCCATACTTGGAATTGATGGGACTTACTAAAAGAATCCACTTCGTGGTCATAATGAATTTTATGAATGAACATGATGATTTCTCATGGTATGAATGAATAACACACATTAGTGGAAAAGACACATGGCATTCAACAACATGTGTAAACAAGTATAAGTATGTATTCACACTCAACATAATGTACCAATAAGGCCACACTAGTCACTTGCAATATATGAACACCATGAACAAAGCACAAGAACATTCATGTAAACAACATATCATTATGCATTCCTTTGAATTCAACACCAGTTAACATACAGTACTTGCCTTTCGCGTTGTGACTCGTTAGTAGGCAACAGAGGTGTTCCCACACATGATGCCTCGCCGCCTACACAAGCATGTTCCCAAAATAAGAACAACGATATAACATCGCTACGGTGTTCTACAATAACCCCGACTATCCAATATACCGCATAGACCCAAAATGAAAATAAACTATTCAGCCAGATTTCAGCCCTTCTGAGCAGCGGTACGAGAAAATTCACCATTAATTATCTGTAACTCTAAAATACCTGAAACCAGTGCTCACTGAATCTTAACAGATCAGGCTACAAAACATTAGTTGGCGGAATCCTGATTCGCCAAAACAGAGGGCTAATTATCAGCTAAACACAACCCATCTACGCTTGTCCGAATACGATCGAGATAAAGAAAACGGCGTAACTTTCAACCTATTGATCCAATGAGAATTATTCTTATCATCTTGGAAAGATAATTTTAAGGGAGAAAATAACTTAGTTGGGTGAAGGTTCTGATTCGGCCCCTAATTTGAACAAAACCGAGGGACAAACCTACTGACCTCAGTTTTCAGACAGACCGGACAGTTCGTAATCAAAAATTCATATCTCCCAAACTACAGATCGGATTTTCCTGAGCTCGGTGCCAAAAGAAAGCTAACGTTCCCAGGAATAAAACTCTAGAAGGGAAAAACCCCAGATTCGGCCTCTACAGTAGTCTAAACAATATATGAAAACACTAACATTTATCTGCCCAGAATTCAGAACAGTGGTAAAGAAAATATCATAACTTTTATTATACAGATCCAATGGAGATGATCTTTATCAGCTTGGAAAGATAATTGAAAGGGCTACAATAACTTATTTGGGTGGAGGTTCTGGAAAGGTCTCTAAGTAAATCAAAACCTAGGATCAAGACGACAGATCCTTCTCGTCAGACAGACATAACAGTGCGCAATAAAAAAAATCATATCTTCTAAACCGTAAGGCGGAATCACGTGATCTCGGTGGCTATGGAAAGCTAAGAACAATACCTACAACTGTCTAAGAGATGGACAGGACAGAAAACGAACGCATCTTACCCAAAATTGACGTACAAGGCAGTGCACAGCAGGGGGGAAGGGGGGGCGGCGGCTCCAAAGGGGGGAGGGGGAGAGAAATGTGGAGTTTAGGGTTTGGGGGGTGGAAACCCCCCCTTATGGCCGGCCACCACATGGGCCCCTCCTGGGCCGTAGCCCAGGCCCAGGTTGTCGAGAGTTTATGGAAAACCTCTTCTATTTTTCAGGAATTTCTACTCCTTTCATTGTCTTTTCTTTCCCCGGCTTCCATTCAAATTACTCGATTCGATTCTTTACTCTTTTCGTTTCCGGGGTATTACAGGATTGCCATGGTTCTGTTAATGTTATTTCTTTATTCATATGATTCATTCATGCATGCAAGTGTTGTTCTTGCTACACCCACGTGAGTGGGTAGTGAAGCCCCATCATTCCAACATAGGCATGTAAGACACACCATTCCAATGTGGGCAATTTGGATCCCCGTTTTGAAATGTATTCAAACGAGCTTTGGATCCCCGCGTTTTGTAGAATGCGGGCATAAGTGAACATCGACGGGTGTTCGCTAGCTATACCGGTATGAACAGAAGTGAAGGCATGCACATTCATTCATGCATGTGTTATCTCTATTTCATATGTTGGTTCACTATACGTTGGATGAATGGTACCTGTTACGTTCAAAGTATTCTTTTGTACTTGCTGAGTCATGAACTCACCCTTGCCATGTTTCTTGTTTTATGTGAACCTTGATGACGACATTTGTGAGAGGGAGTAGACACACAGTTGCACGCACCATTGAAATAATCATTTGTTTTTATTCCGCATTGATGAGCTTGGACTGTAATAATAAATAACTCCTTTGATGAACGTTATTGGTTATTATTATGTTTAGGTTATGCGAGACATGGATTCATGCTCTCCAATTATAGTCCTAATAGTTTTATTTCGAATGGAACACCATGTTCGATTTATTTGTTTATTGCAGAAACTAGGCTTTTTATTATGCTAGATCCCTTTCGAATAGAACTTAGTTTGCTCTTTATTATTAGGATGTTAGAAATGGTTCATATTGTTGATTTGTGGTAGTGGTTTTAGGTAGCATCTTGGCTTTATAATAGCTAGGGTGTTACAGATCCCCTACTTAAGCTAAGCAAGGTGAGCAAGGAGAAACCCATATAACATTTATGTGCTCTTAGGAAGAATGTGAGGAATGTAGAGAAGGATAAGAATGATATGCTTGATGAAATTACTAGGTTGAGTTCTCCTACGCCTTGTGAGTCATGTGAGTCCTTGTTTATAGAGAATAGGAGTTTGAAAACTACTAATGATCATTTGGACACCTTGAATTCTCAACTTGAGTGATTTGTGATCAAGTAGTTTATTTGAGAACTCACACTTGTCAGTCTCTGTTCTCATTCTCGTTCGTTATTTTACCTGAACCTGGAAGCCCATTCTCCCTCACACGAGCTCGGATTGAGCTCTTTTAAGTTTCTAAATTAATCCAAAATCAAACCCTACCTTCCAATATTTATATTACAAATTTTACGATCTTGTTTCATTGTTGTTTGTTTATTTATTTGCTTTCTGTTGTATTTTGCGAGTAGACGTTGAGACATCAAGAGTGTATGTAGGAGTTGAAGTTGCTCAAGACCAGGATCAAGGCCTTTTCCAAGGCAAGTTGAACGTTGATCATATTGAACGCACTTTACAAAAACTACTTTGTTTCAAACTATTTCATGTTATTTAAATTATCAAATGTTTAGTTATTTATGGGGATAGCTATGCTATCTATTTGTCATTTATTCCACCTTGATGATTGTATGTCATGATCAATTGTCACCCTAGGTTGGATAATATTAGCTGGTAAGTAGTGTAGCACCAACGTGGGCGGTTAGTATGGCTCAATCTTACACCTGATTAACAATGAGGCAATGGCTATGTGTTTAATTGTGGGCTATGTGTATACAACTCGGGTGGATAAATGATTTAGACTAGGGTGAGTGGAATGACTTAGGGTCTGTTTGGTTTGTAGCCTAAGATTGCCACACATAAGCTTAGGGGTGCCAGAGCTCCTTAGGTAGGCATTTGGTTTCTTACTAGGCTTAGGCTACCACAGTTCCTCAGGCGAATATGGAAGGCTTTGGCACAAGTTTTTTATCGAGGGAAAAGAACGCCACGGTTCTTTGGCACTCCATAATGCCAAAAGATACCCCATCTTTTCTGGTTAAGGTCACCTCTCTATCTCCTTCCTTCCAACGCTTCACTCATCACCACCACCATGGCCGCCATGGAGAATTTATGAGGATTGTTCCGCTGCCACATCTCTATTCTGTAACATCTCAGGCCAACACTGAGCCCACAATGTCACCTAACTCATTCTCGCTAACAATTTAAACCATATTTAAATAATAATTCCAACAAATAATGCTTGGAATAAAACCCCACAATGGGTCACCTATCAACAAACATAACAATATAAATGCATAAAGGATTAACTTTCACAGCTTGATATATCACATGCGCCAAGAACACTCAAGTCACACACATTTGAGAAATGCCTGAGTCACACAAGCTGCAAAAACGCCGGAACCATACTCCCGGGGACATATAATAGCAATAAATAATATAATCAAACTATAACCAAACAAAAGTTCCAAAAAGTAAAGTAATAATAACCAAGCCTAACGGGAAGTATAATGTCTCTAGATTTAGTAAAATCAAACTAAATAAAGAATGTCTAGGTGATTGATAGCATGTGATGCATGTGTGCTACTCCATCTAATGCATGTCGCCTTCACTGACCACCTAAAAGAAAAAACAAAGCATGGGTGAGTCCAAGACTCAGCAAGTACAAAATAGAACAATAAACAATCAACTTATTATTCATTTTAATCGTTATCATCATCATTCACATATTCAATTACCATTACATCTTCCATATATCCAATGCTCATTTATGCAACATGTCCACATGCACCTCTCATAGACTAAACTGGTATAGCGGAGTGTTCACCCGTCGATGAATCACTCTACGCCCGTCTTCTTTAGGACTGGTCCCTACATGTGTAGGATTTTATCTAGTGCTCTTCGGACTAGTCATATAACTTTCTCACTGACCCCACCGTAATAGTTACATAACTTTCTCACTGACCTGGCTCATGCACTCCTATCACAATGGATGCAATTGATGCAATATTTTCCATGGCCATTTCATCGTCATTATCATACCACCAGCATTACCATGTCATGATTAATATCATGATATTTAAATAAGCATAACCAAAGTATAAATAAATGCCATGGCAATAAAATTGTAAGACAAGTGGCAAACAAACCAATATCTACTACTCTACAATGCACTTGCCTTTTTAGTCACGGAAACTGGAATGATGGCAAGGCGGCACCGAACTTGAAACAACACCTCCCTAGAAAAAAAAACAATAATCCATCTAAAAAATATGCAACAACAGTGCATGAACATCCAACAACTCAGCATCGCTCCAACATACAAACCCAACACAATTAACCCATCTTCATCGGACAACCCACCCGCTGTCTCGGTGATCAAAGATCCATAACAATTACTCCTATAATCCAAATATATCAAACTCTATATTTTCTGGAATCTATACTCTATACTTTCTGGAATCTATACTTTCCTAGTTATGAAAATTCTCTGATCATGCCATCTAAATCCCCATTTTTCACCCCGAAGGTCAATCTGGAACTTTACAATATAGTACACTTCACAATTTTATATCCATTTTTCTACCACATGAAAAATATAAAACTATACCACTTATGGAAAATAAAAAAATTATCTAACTAAACCTAGTTATGACCATAATTTAATTCAACAATCTACTACACGTAATAAAGTAATATACACGACTGCTGCTAATAGCGACGAAAATCTGGACAGCAGCACTCCAAAAGCTATAATTTTTAAACCTCTTAACTAAATCTAATGATATTATTGTAACACCCTGTCTATGTGGAAGCCAGGATGTTACCTAAAAGGGCTAACATTCTACAACAATTCAGAATAAGTTCAACCATAACATGAAGAAAGATAAATATTAATCATCGACATCAATGATTAAGCCATCACCCAAGCATCCAATCATGAAAGACAACAAGCTATAAAAAAAATCAATCCTATGGCCGTCTCTAATTTCTCAATGAAAGCAATTCACTTATCAATTGAGCATAAGTCAATCTAAGGGGTCCTCACTTTAGCAACTAAGTTCAAGCAGTCCACCCATACTAAACTCATTTAGATAACGAACAACTATCACGAAAGTGTAAGTGTCCCAATTCAAACATCGTAATGGAATTACATGAACTTAGAACGAAGGATTTAAGACCTAAAAGGATCATCCATGAATGCAGTCAAAAATCATCCACCACGAAGGATGGTCACAAAAACATCCACCACGAAGGGTGGTCACAAAATCATCCACCTAAAGGAAACATCAATTCTGAGAATTTCAGATAATTGAACTAGGTCATTCGTTGTGGTTATAAATGTGTGAAGTGCACCATGACTACCCCTCCCCATACATGCCGCTGCGTCGAGAGTGTAACACCCTGACCCAAATTCGGCTCAATGCCCAGCCCACCGTGGGGCGGACCCGCCACACATAGCACCTCACTTACACTTTCGTCCTCGCTTCGTGTAAAAGGGTTAACCCGGAGGTGCTACGTTTGGATCCAACAGGCATTATATACCACTACAACTCACTTGAGACAAGCAATGTGGGACTAATCCCACCACACAACTCCTCATGGGCCACATGGGCCACGCTACGAGCAGGCTGGGGTATTACACTCACCCCACCTCAAGGGCTGACGCCCTCAAAGATACCGCATCGCTGCAAATGCCCGAACCACCCCTCGGTACACGTCCGTGCGTCCAAAGGTCTTGGCACATATGCCATACCATGTGTCCACTCCGGGCCCACATGCGCCATGCGCCATATGCCCGCGCTTCGCATCCGCACGCGCCTGCGTGCAACGAAGGTTGATGCTCTGATACCATCTGTAACACCCTAACCCAAATTCGGCTCAATGCCCGGCCACCGTGGGCGGACCGCCACACATAGCACCTCACTTACACTTTCGTCCTCGCTCGTGTAAAAGGGTTAACCCGGAGGTGCTACGCTTGGATCCAACAGCATTATATACCACTACAACTCACTTGAGACAAGCAATGTGGGACTAATCCCACCACACAACTCCTCATGGGCCACATGGGCCACGCTACGAGCAGGCTGGGGTATTACACTAATGTAATACTCTGAAAATTAAATAAATATTAATAATCGCGTCTTAAGGGTCGGAGCGTAATTAATCGAATAGTGTACATATAAAAATGTCTTTAAGGACACATGTGCAATTAAATAAAATAATACATATAAAAATAGAATTTTGAATTTTTATGAGCTATATAAATAGATCTTGGATTTTCTAGAAACCCTAGCATTTTCTTCCCACCCTAGCCGCCAGTTTTTTTTCTTTCCCTGGAGAATTTCCACCGCGCCGCCTCAGCCATTTTCTTCTGCGCCAATCTCTCCTGCTGGTGCTATTGTGGACGCCGCCTAATCACCGAGTGCTGCGCATGAGCCGAAGCGATCGCGAGAGTCTGCTGCTTTTCACCGATCATTGGCGTGGATCGCTCTTGCCGAAGTTATCGCCGCCACCGAACTCGCCGATCCTTCGCATGTGCGGTCGCTGCTTTATTTACGTCTTTGCCGACCACGCGGCGTGGCCGCTCTCTTTGGCCGCTTTGCCGCTCTTTGGTTGTTACCGCGTGTTCTTTTTTTCTTTGTCTTTGTTGTCTTTGCTAGCCGCGTGGACGTCGATCAAGACACGCATCTATGCATTGCGTAAGATTTTCTTGGCCGGGCGAAGCCAGCAATTCCTTTGCACAGTGCGCCAAATAGTGGGTAACGATCTAGTATTTTCCCCTCGATTTTGTATAGTTAATTAGTGAGGTTTTATAATCTTTTCTATTAGAGAAGCTGATTAATAGATCTGTTTAGTCTGTTATGTTGTTGTACGCTTTATTCGGATACCTTAAGGGCAGATTTTGGAAATCTCATCTACTAGTTAATTGTAGATAAGTTCGATATCCTTCTATAACATATTTTATCTTGTCAATCGGACTAGTAGAATTCGAGTTATGATTTTCGGAAGACCGCTGTTTTTGTGGTTGTCGTATTTCGGCGCTGTTTTGGTAGACTGTAGATTAAAAATAGTAAATAGCTTAATTAAAGTTTTTGATCTACATGAAAGTCGTAGATAATTGTCCAACGGTTCTGTAGAATCTGAGAACGCGCTTTTTGGTTGAGTAAAACAAAAGTTATGAATTTAGTAAGACTGCTGTTCCGAAGCGGACAGACCGGCTTTCTGGGCTAAATACGGAGGGTTAGATGATTTAATTAGAAGTCTTCGTAATCTAAGAAAATGTGGATAATCTTGTGAAGAATCCAGAATGGGGTGGTTTGTGGTGATCGGACTTTCGAGTCAAAAGTTACGTTCGTTTTAGTAATAAGTCAGCTATGGGTAACTTTTCGGTACTGGAGTAACGTGGTATATTTGGGGACGTGTAGGAGCGATGTATATTGATTGCTATTCTTGTTGCTGTAATTTGTATTGAAGTTGGTGTATTTAATATAGGAGAGGCGTCGTGCTTGTTGCCGTCTTCTAATCAGATCGTGCGTCGCAACTAGTAAAGGCAAGTGCATGGTAGACAGCGATCAATGATCGATCACTGTTTTCTTTATCTTCTATTACCATTATTGTTGTGCTTTTATTTGGTTTAATTGCAAACAATGAATTGGTATGTTTATATCTTTGTTGACAAGCATGATGAAAGTTGGATATGATGTTTATGATGGAGTTTGCATGTTTGCATTCATAAGCATCTTTGCATAAGAGAAGGTGATCATGATTGATCACAACTCCACGGGAGTGGAGGAGGTCCCCGATCCTTATGGAGGAACGGGCTTGAGAGTGAATGTTGTCGCGAGCATTCACTCATGCTATACCGGTATACGCGAAAGAAGTGCATGTGGACATGTAGATTAGAGTTGCATTGATATTTGAGATTAATGAATGAGAATGTTAATAGAAGTGCATGTGATGTTAATGAAGTTATTGATTGCTGCTGATTTATTATTATCGTTGTATATCGATGTAATTGCTGAGTCGTGGACTCACCCTTGCTCTATTGTTGTCTTTAGGTGATCTTCGAGGGTGCCGTAATTGAGAGCGAGTAGATCACATGGACATCACATGATCATTCACCATGATAATCTTTTCATTCAATATTGGTTTACACCTGGACATGTTAGTTATCGAATAATGTTTAGGATATCGTTTGGACTGGACTATTTGCTTTATTAGTTGGATTCATTGGTTGATGTTATTTGGATTATTTATCTGATTATTATTCCCATTGCTTACTTATTGTCGTTTGATCCATAATTATGCATGTTCTTTTGTGATCTATGGATATGTTTAATGTTGTTTTCTTGCTGTAATTCTATAGTGTGTCGATAATTATTAGTTTAAAGTGTAGTGTGGTGGCATTCTAGGCTCAGTGTTGGGCTGGGGTGTTACAGTTGGTATCAGAGCGGGCTTTAGGTCCGTGGTGAATAGATTAACAACATAGGCAAACTTTAATTGTTAAAATTTGTTTTAGTTTTAGTAAAACAACTAAAATTTGCTAATGGTTAACTAACCTAAAATTTGACACACTAGTGCACAGTAGGTTAGGGAGAGGTACGAATATAGTCTTTACGCTTCCGTTATGTTGTTCATTGATGGATGAGTTTATTTTGAGCTTTGAACTCATTGTGTATTGTTGATTGTGGTTGATAGCTATGCCGAGGGGTAGAGGACGTGGTCGTGGTGGCATGATCGTGGAGGTCGGGGCCATGGGCGAGGTTCCGTGGAGCCACCTCCTGTGTGAGATGAGTCGATGGCGAGGGGTTCTTTGTTGACCCGCCTCGGTTGGGGCCCAAGATGAGACCCCGCTTTCTTTGAGAGAGTTGGTGGGAGAGATCCGTGCTCTTCGTCAACAGTAGCGGCGATCCCATTCTGTCGGCATCTGTTGTTGCTCTGTCGCACATCCACCGGCACTTCGAGGCGCGGATGACGCCGAGAGTGGATGGGGTTGAGGTTGGATCCGTTTGATGGGTGGGCACACCGGTCCGAGCGGTGGATGGTTGCGCTATATGGAGAGGCGATTTGGAGCTTTAGAGATGTCTTCACCTCGAGGGGTGCATTTTGTAGCCTTTCATTTGAAAGGGCAAGCGGATATTTGGTGGGGGCGTGTTGTCTTCGAGGACCGCCACTCAAGGGCCGATCACTTGGGAGGATTTTGTTGATCGTTCAAGGGAAGTTCTACCCTACTCGTTTGTTGAGAAGATGGAGGTTGCCTTGACGACCTTTGCTCGTGGGAAGAGGTCTATTCTTGAGTATGAGGTGAGTTCAACAACTTGGTTCGCTTCGTCCCTTGGTGCGAACGATGATCTTGAAGGCCAAGAGGTTCCGTCGGGGTCTCAATCCGAGTACCTAAGCATGTGTTGGGAGCTACTCCACTCGGGATTACTGACTCTGTGGTGGAGCAAGCTAGAGGCATGGAGTTGGAGATGCACTCACAAAGGCGACAAGCCTCGGTGGGGTGGTAGCTTCGGGGTGACGGAAGAGGAGCTCTTGAGGAAGTGGGTCATGCTCGACACCTTTCAAGAAATTCAAGGAGGACCGCGATCTTCGAGTCTAAGCGATCGAGGCCGTTCCTTCTTGGCGCCTCGTCCTTTTGCAGTACTCCGGCTCTTCGTCTGTCGAGGCGGGGCATGCTTTGCTTTAAGTGCGGTGATGGACCTTGTACTGCGAGTGCACTGGACGGAGATTGCCGTCGGTGTGGCCGCCGGGTCACAAGGAGCGGTGTGTCGCGTAACCCGCTTAGCGTGATCAAGTGGGAGCTCTGTGCCATCTTCTTCTTGATGGGTCTGCTCGAGGATCCTTTCAGATGATGACTGCTCCTCCAGCGATGCCATTTCCTTCAGCTTGGGCGCCTCCGGTAGGGTACTACTGGCAGCCGCCACCATCGGCACCGCTTCAGGTTGCACGACCGGCTTTACCTGCACCGCCACAGCAGATTGTTGGGGCTCTCGCCGCCCGCCGTCGTCTTCTTCGCCATGGCGCCACCGAGTGTACGCCATGCCACAGTGAGTCCGTGGGTCGTCCTGACGTGGTGACAGGTACTTTGCTTGTGGATTCGTTTGATGCTTTAGTCCTTTTTGATTCGGGGGCTACCTTTTCGTTTGTTTCGTCGGCGTTTGCTAGGAGAGCGAACTTGAGTATGCAGTGGATTTCTCAGTCAGTGTTGGTTAGTTCTCCTGGGGGTATTATTGCTAGCTCTACTGTTTGTCCTGGGTGTTCTATTGTCATTGATGGAGAGAAGTTCACGGCGAATTTGATAGTTATTCAAATGGAGCCGTTCGACGTTATCTTGGGTATGGATTGGTTGCACTCTTATCGAGCCGTGATATCTTGTTTCTGTAGAACAGTCTCTGTGCAGACCTCGTCTGGGGAGATTTTGACTTTTCAGGGGAGTGCGCCTCCGCGCTCTCTTTCAATGTTGGTTGGGCTGTTCCCGGGTCAGCGTGCAGTGAAAACTGGACTTCTTTTAGCTCTTGCGGAGAAACCGAGTGTGGCTTCGCAGATTGAGGAGATTCCGGTGGTCAGTGATTACCCAGATGTGTTCCCAGCTGATCTTCCGGGTTTGCCACCTGCGCGAGACGTGGAGTTTCGCATTGATCTTGTTCCGGGTACTCGTCCCATCTCGATGTCTCCATATCGATTGGCACGTCCGTTTCAGGATGAGTTGAAGAAGCAGTTGGATGAGTTGTTGGCTAAAGGTTTGATCAGGCGTAGTGTATCACCGTGGGGAGCTCCTGTTCTATTCACAGAGAAGAAGGATGGGAGTTGGCGCATGTGTATTGATTATCGTGCGCTTAATGCAGTCACAATCAAGAACAAATATCCATTACCCCGCATTGAGGACTTGTTTGATCACTTGAATGGAGCTCAAGTGTTCTCCAAGATTGATCTCCGGTCGGTATAATCAAATCCGGTGCGTGGCGAGGATGTTGAGAAGGCGCTTTCTCCACCGGTATGGGCATTATGAGTATAAGGTTATGTCTTTTGGATTGACTAATGCACCTGCCATTTTTATGGAGACCATGAACAACATGTTGCACGAGTATCTAGATGACTTCGTGGTGGTGTTCATTGATGATATTCTTATCTATTCCAAGACCAATGAGGATCATGAGCGTCATTTGAGGCTGGTTTTAGATACTTTGAGAGAGCACAAGTTCTATGCTAAGTTGAAGAAGTGTGAGTTCTGGATTTCAGAAGTGGGTTTTCTGGGTCATGTGATTAACCCTCGTGGTATTCTTTGTTGATCCTAGCAAGGTATCCACGGTGGTGGATTGGAAGAGGCCGACTAGTGTGAAGGAGGTGAGGAGTTTCTGGGTTTGGTGGTTATTATCGGCGTTTTGTGCGGGATTTTCTATCATCGCCAAACCGATGTCTCACTTACTCGGAAGGGTGTGAGATTCGGTGGGTGATGAGTGTGAGCGCAGTTTCTGCATTTTGAAGGACAAAGTTGGTGACCTCTCCTATTCTCACCCTTCCCGAGCCAGGAAAGCGATTCACAGTCTTTTCAGATGCGTCTCGAGTGGGTCTTGGCTGTGTTCTCATGCAAGACGGTAAGGTGATTGCTTATGCGTCGAGGCAGCTAAAGAAGCACGAGCAGAATTATCCCACTCATGATTTGGAGTTGGCCGCGGTTGTCTTTGCTCTCAAGATTTGGAGGCATTATCTATACGGCGAGCCTTGTGATATTTTCACAGATCACAAGAGTCTCAAATATATCTTCACTCAGAAGGATCTGAATTTGAGGCAAAGGAGATGGTTGGAGTTGATCAAGGATTATGATCTTACTATTCAGTATCATCCAGGCAAGGCTAATGTTGTTGCTGATGCTCTTAGTCGCAAGGCGACTCCTGCTACACTAGATTGCCTCATTGCTGATTTTGATCGCATGGGTATATCTTATTGTTATGCGGGCACGACACATGTTGAGACACAGTTGATTCTCGAGTCACTATTCCGCATCCGTGTCGGAAGCACTGTGAGTGACCGGTTACTACGGGAGGTTAGGAAGCGCCCGGATGAAGGCAAAGAGGGTGATTTCAGTATGGATGATTACGGTACTTTGAGGTTTAAAGGCCGCCTTTGCGTGCCACATAGCGGAGGTCAAAGATGATATTTTGAGGAGGCACATCGCACTGCATAATCGCTCATTCATCTGGTGAGACTAAGATGTATCGAGATCTCAAATGAATTTTTGGTGGAAAAGAATGAAGGTGGACATTGCTAACTATGTGGCTTCTTGTGGTGTTTGTCGCCAAGTGAAAGCCGAGCACAAGCGCCCCGCAGGATTATTGCGCCTTTGGAGGTACCCAGTGGCCTTGGGATGATATCTCTATGGACTTTGTGGTGGCGTTGCCTCGTTCGCCATGAGGAAGGATGCGATTTGGGTAGTGGTGGATCGATTCAACAAATCTGCAAGACTTCATTCCTATTCGCACGACAAATTCAAAGAAGTGATCTATCTCCTATTTATGTGCGTGAAATAGTAAGGCGCATGGTGTGCCAAAGACCATCATTTACGACAGGACGCCAAGTTTGTCTCCAAGTTCGGGAGAGTCTGCAGAGTGCATTGGGCACACTGCTCCGCCTTAGTCTGCGTTCCACCCATGCATGGATGGGCAACAGAGCGGACTATTCGGACTTTGGAGGACATGTTGCGATCTTGTGTTCTATCTTGGAAGGGTAGTTGGGAGGACCGGTTGCCACTTGCGAGTTTGCTTATAATAATAGTTACCATTCAAGATTAGAGCCGCGCCATTTGAGGTTCTCTATGGCGGAAGTGCGTGATCGCCACTTTGTTGGGATGCATTGGAGAGAAAGCAGTGTTGGGTCCGGATTGGATTCAAAAGACCGTTGAGCGTGTGGCCATGGTGAGGCGAGAATCATTAGCACTCGAGCGCATGAAAAGTTATCTTGATTTGAGGAGGCGTGACTTGAGTTTGCGGTGGGTGACCAAGTGCTCTTGAGAGTGTCTCCCACCAAAGGTATTGTTCGGTTCGGTACCAAAGGAAAGCTTAGCCCGAGGTATGTTGGACCGTTCCCAGTTATTGCAAGAATTGGAAAGTTAGCCTACCGCTTGGATCTTCCTGAGTCCATGCGTTGAGTTCATAATGTGTTTCACGTCTCGATGCTGAGAAAGTTTTGAGAGATCCGAGCATAAGATTTCATTAGAGCACGACTATTGAGCAAGACCTCACAGTTGAGTCGCGTCCGTGCGCGATTCGGAAGGTCGGAGCGAGTCTTTGAGGCACAAGACGTTGGTATACGTTAAGGTGCTGTGGACGCATCAGTCCGAGAGAGAGGCGACTTGGGAGTTGGAGTCTCGCATGCGCGAGCAATATCCGGAGTTGTTCACGTCGGGTACGTGTTATTTTGTTGTTTAATTTCAGCAGTGTGGTGTTTATTTGAGTAGAACGGCGAGTAGAATTCGGGGTCGAATTCCGTTAAGGGGGGTAGAATGTAATACTCTAAAAATTAAATAAATATTAATAATCGCGTCTTAAGGGTCGGAGCGTAATTAATCGAATAGTGTACATATAAAAATGTCTTTAAGGACCTGTGTGCAATTAAATAAAATAATACATATAAAAATAGAATTTTTGGAATTTTTTATGAGCTATATAAATAGATCTTGGATTTTCTAGAAACCCTAGCATTTTCTTCCCACCCTAGCCGCCAGTTTTTTTTCTTTCCCTGGAGAATTTCCACCGCGCCGCCTCAGCCATTTTCTTCTGCGCCGCCAATTCTCCTGCTGGCTTATTGTGGACGCCGCCTAATCACCGAAAGTGCTCTGCTTGAGCGGAAGCGATCGCCGAGAGTCGCTGCTTTTCCACCGTCATTGTCGTGCGTGGATCGCTTGCCGAAGTTATCGCTGCCGCCACCGAACTCGCGATCGCTTGCATGTGCGGTTCTTTGCTTTTCTTGCGTCCATCGCCGACCGCGCGGCCGCTCTGTTGTCTTGCTTTGCCGCCGCTCTCTTGATTGGTTGCGCCGCGTGTTCTTGGCTTTCTTTGTCTTTGTTGTCTTTGCTAGCCGCGTGGACGTCGATCAAGACTCGCATCTATGACTGCGTAAGATTTTCTTGGCCGAGCGAAGCCAGCAATTCCTTTGCACAGTGCGCCAAATAGTGGGTAACGATCTAGTATTTTCCCCTCGATTTTGTATAGTTAATTAGTGAGGTTTTATAATCTTTTCTATTAGAGAAGCTGATTAATAGATCTGTTTAGTCTGTTATGTTGTTGTACGCTTTATTCGGATACCTTAAGGGCAGATTTTGGAAATCTCATCTACTAGTTAATTGTAGATAAGTTCGATATCCTTCTATAACATATTTTATCTTGTCAATCGGACTAGTAGAATTCGAGTTATGATTTTCGGAAGACCGCTGTTTTTGTGGTTGTCGTATTTCGGCGCTGTTTTGGTAGACTGTAGATTAAAAATAGTAAATAGCTTAATTAGAGTTTTTGATCTACATGAAAGTCGTAGATAATTGTCCAACGGTTCTGTAGAATCTGAGAACGCGCTTTTTGGTTGAGTAAAACAAAAGTTATGAATTTAGTAAGACTGCTGTTCAAGCGGACAGACCGCTTTCTGGGCTAAATACGGAGGGTTAGATGATTTAATTAGAAGTCTTCGTAATCTAAGAAAATGTGGATAATCTTGTGAAGAATCCAGAATGGGGTGGTTTGTGGTGATCGGACTTTCGAGTCAAAAGTTACGTTCGTTTTAGTAATAAGTCAGCTATGGGTAACTTTTCGGTACTGGAGTAACGTGGTATATTTGGGGACGTGTAGGAGCGATGTATATTGATTGCTATTCTTGTTGCTGTAATTTGTATTGAAGTTGGTGTATTTAATATAGGAGGCGTCGTGCTTGTTGCCGTCTTCTAATCGATCGTATGTCGTCGCAACTAGTAAAGGCAAGTGCATGGTAGACAGCGATCAATGATCGATCACTGTTTTCTTTATCTTCTATTACCATTATTGTTGTGCTTTTATTTGGTTTAATTGCAAACAATGAATTGGTATGTTTATATCTTTGTTGACAAGCATGATGAAAGTTGGATATGATGTTTATGATGGAGTTTGCATGTTTGCATTCATAAGCATCTTTGCATAAGAGAAGGTGATCATGATTGATCACAACTCCACGGGAGTGGAGGAGGTCCCCGATCCTTATGGAGGAACGGGCTTGAGAGTGAATGTTGTCGCGAGCATTCACTCATGCTATACCGGTATACGCGAAAGAAGTGCATGTGGACATGTAGATTAGAGTTGCATTGATATTTGAGATTAATGAATGAGAATGTTAATAGAAGTGCATGTGATGTTAATGAAGTTATTGATTGTCACGATTTATTATTATCGTTGTATATCGATGTAATTGCTGAGTCGTGGACTCACCCTTGCTCTATTGTTGTCTTTAGGTGATCTTCGAGGGTGCCGTAATTGAGAGCGAGTAGATCACATGGACATCACATGATCATTCACCATGATAATCTTTTCATTCAATATTGGTTTACACCTGGACATGTTAGTTATCGAATAATGTTTAGGATATCGTTTGGACTGGACTATTTGCTTTATTAGTTGGATTCATTGGTTGATGTTATTTGGATTATTTATCTGATTATTATTCCCATTGCTTACTTATTGTCGTTTGATCCATAATTATGCATGTTCTTTTGTGATCTATGGATATGTTTAATGTTGTTTTCTTGCTGTAATTCTATAGTGTGTCGATAATTATTAGTTTAAAGTGTAGTGTGGTGGCATTCTAGGCTCAGTGTTGGGCTGGGGTGTTACAGAGAGGTACCTAGAAAGCACAACACAACAAGAGTGAGTCTACGACTCAGCAAAGTGCAATAGTAAGTAAACATAGCCTCATATGTGGACAAGGAAAATCAACAATCTCACCATGAACAACATCAACATAAGCCAAATAGACCAATCCACATCTTATACAGAAATGCAATGATATGTCATGAATGCATATTCTTCACTTCTTAGCAATTACTGGTAATGCCGAGTAGTGTATCCGTCGATACATACTCTAGGCCTGTGCCCTCTAGGCACAGGGATCCAAAGCCCACACTCCACGAGTGTGGGGACCAGCCCGCCTAATGCATGACGGGATCCAAAGAAAAACATTCTCAAGGCTCGTGCCCTTAAGGCACGTGGATCCAATGCTATGATGCAGAATGTAAAGCATGCTATCAACTCATCATGAAAAGTGATGCTCATCAACAATATCAAACTCAAAGCATCATCATTAACCATGGCACTCATCAATTAGGAAACAAAGCAACACATCATTACTATCTGCACTTGCCTTCACCGTGAAACGGAAGAAAAGAGGCGGAACGAGCTAGCACCGCGTTCACCACCACCAGTAACCAAGAATGACACCAAACATCAATCAACCATGCATAGCAAGTCCTTAATCGCAGCACTCTACAACGTTTTCCCATAACTCGATCGACTCAACTAGACTACAAGCTAAGCAGAAATCTAGTTTGGGACAGCAGTAAAGAAACAAGCACAACTTTTGTTCTACAGATCCAAACAAAGTGTTCTTTACCAATCTGGAAAGATAAGAAGGTAGTCTACAATATTCGTTTAGGTGGACAGCCCTGAATTGGCTCTTAACAAATTGAAATCTAACCATCAAAACTTCTGCTACGCATTGACAGATTCCTGGACAGCAGTAAAGAAACAAGCATAACTTTTGTTCTACAGATCCAAACAAAGTGTTCTTTACCAATCTGGAAAGATAAGAAGGTAGTCTACAATATTCGTTTAGGTGGACAGCCCTGAATTGGCTCTTAACAAATTGAAATCTAACCATCAAAACTTCTGCTACGCATTGACAGATTCCTGGACAGCAGTAACGAAAAGGACCATAACTTTTAAACCGTAAATCGGATTTGAGTGAACTTTGCGTCTATGGAAAGATAAGAACGGATCCCACATAACTCTAGAAGGTGGGATCCCCAGATTCGGACTCTAGGTGCCAGAAACCAGTCGCACAAAATCTGGACAGAAACTGCCCAGTTCGCAGCAGAGGTTCGATCTACTAAACAAAGCCAAAATATGAATCTAAAACAATCAAAACTGAGAGGGAATCACTCAAGACCCTTGAATACCTGTAGATCCTTCTCCTCCTCCTTCCCCCCCTCTTCTCCCTTCTCCTTCCTCCCTAATGGCCGGCCACCGGTGCAGAAAACACCAATAGGGCAGCAATGGAGGGCTTCTCCTTGAGGGAGGGAGTTGGAGGCACCCATGGGGATGGAGAATAGGAGGCTGCAGCCAAGAGTGAGGGGAACCAGGATTTCGGCCAGGTACAAGGGGCTGGCTGCTAGGGATAGGGAATGGGAAAAAGGTGGTTTGGGGCTAGGGTTTGAGGGAGGGTGTGGGGGCTTGGGCTGGATCCAACTAGGCGCCCCCCTCATTAGCCCAATGGGCCGACCACAAGGCTGCCTAAGCCTGGCCCGGAGGCCCATGTTCCAAGGATCTCCCCTAAAGCTTAAATTTTGATTAACTTCCCTCTCCGAATAATACACTTTCAAATTGGAATTTGGGTTATTACATTCTACCCCTTAATGGAATTCGACCCTAATTCTAAACGTCAAAAGATCACAGAATGTAAATTCCATTGAATTGGAAACAACAAACTTACACGTGCGAAGCAAACAAACGGATATCGTCACAAGATGCGAGACTCTAGCTCCCAAGTAGCCTCTCTCGCATTGATGAGACCAACGAACCTTTACATACTTCAAAATCTTGTTCCTCGTAACCCGCCTCGACTCTTCCAGATTTGCACCGCCGACTCAAAAGTAAGATCCTGCTCGATGGTCAACGGCTCCAATGGAATCACATGCTCTGGGTCCCTCAAATATTTTCTCAACATTGATACATGAAACACATTATGCACTCCGCGCATGGACTCGGGAAGGTCCAAGCGATAAGCCAATTTCCCAATTCGTGCCATGATTGGAAATGGTCCAATGTACCTCGGGCTAAGCTTCCCTTTGGTACCAAAACGCACTATGCCTCTCGTAGGTGACACTCTCAAAAGAACCTGATCCCCCACTTCAAACTCCAAATCCCGCCTTCTCACATCGGCATAACTCTTTTGTCGGCTTTGAGCGACCAATGATTCTTCCTAATCTCGCTACTCGCCCAGCTTCTTGAACCCAATCGGGACCCAAAGCGCCCGCTCTCCAAGCGCATCCCAACACAACGGGGATCGGCATCTTCGCCCATAAAGGACCTCAAATGGGGCAGCTCGAATACTAGCATGGTAACTGTTGTTATAGGCGAACTCTGCCAAAGCTAAGTGGTCTTCCCAACCTCCCTTCCAAGACATAACACAACATCTGAGCATATCCTCCAAAGTGTCTGAATTGTGCGCTCAGATTGACCATCATTTGGGGTGGAAGGCGGTGCTAAGTCGAGTTGTGTGCCCAAAGCACTCGCAAACTCTCCCAAAACTTGGAGACAAACTTGGCATCTCGATCGAAACAATAGTCTTAGGCACACCGTGCGTACCGCACTACCTCTCGTGACGTAAAGAGGAGCCAAATCACTTGCTGAATTGGTTGTACGAATAGGGATGAAATGTGCAGACTTGCTGAACCGGTCCACTATAACCCAAATAGCATCCTTCCCTCGCTGCGTGCGAGGTAATCCAATCACAAAATCCATGGAGATGTCATCCCACGGCCAAACTGGGACATCCAAAGGTTGCAACAAACCCGCTGGTCGCTTATGCTCAGCCTTGACCCGTTGACAAACTCCACAAGATGCCACAAATTGAGCGATATCAACCTTCATTCTTTCCACGTAAACTCTTCTTCAGATCCTTGTACATCTTGGTCTCGCCAGGATGTACAGTATATGGAGTACGATGAGCTTCCTTTAGGATCTCATCCTTTACTTGATCCCCTTGTGGCACACAGAGGCGGCCTTTAAAACGCAATGCACCAGAATCATCTAAGCTGAAATGACCTTGCTTGCCCTCATCAAGGCGCGTCCTCGCCCGCTGGAGCATCCGATCATCTTTGTTGTGCTTCCCTTTTCGATCTGGAATGGCTGAGTCAAGAAGCAAACGGGTCTCAGTCTGGGCAGTACCCACAAAGCAAAAAGAGATGTCCATACGCTCAAAATCTGCAATAAGACAACTGAGGGTAGGAGGTGTCGCCTTGCGACTCAAAGCATCCGCTACAACATTAGCTTTAGGGGTGGTCTTGAATGGTGAGATCATAGTCTTTATCAATTCTAACCACCTCCACGCCTCGATTCAAATCTTTATGGGTAAAGATATACTTCAAGCTCTTGTGATCAGTGAATATATCACAAGATTCACCATACAAGTAATGGCGCCAGATCTTTAGAGCAAGAACTACTACGGCAAGCTCTAAATCATGAGTAGGATAATTCTCCTCATGCTTCTTCAACTGTCGTGATGCATAAGCAATCACCTTGCCATCCTGCATGAGCACACAACCAAGCCCTACTCGAGATGCATCTGAATAAATGGTGAAACGCTTCCCAGGTTCAGGAAGAGTAAGGATAGGAGCGGTCACCAACTTATCCTTCAAGGTACAAAAACCGTGCTCACACGCATCTGACCAATGAAATTTGACACCTTTCTGTGTCAACTGAGACATTGGTTTAGCAATGATAGAGAAACCCTCCACAAAACGCCGGTAGTAACCAGCTAAACCCAGAAAACTCCTCACTTCCTTGACATTGGTTGGCCTTTTCCATTCTACCACCTTTGTTGAGATCTTGCTAGGATCAAGCGAGATGCCATCTTGATTAATAACATGGCCCGAAACCCAACTTCAGAAATCCAGAACTCACACTTCTTCAGCTTGGCATAGAATTGGTTCTCTCTCAAAGTCTCAAGAACCAACCTCAAATGCCGATCGTGATCCTCTTCCGTCTTGGAATAGATCAAGATATCATCGATGAATACCACAACGAAATCGTCAAGATCTGGGCAAAGATATCGTTCATGGCTTCCATGAAAGCTGCAGAGCATTTGTTAGTCCAAAAGACATAACTTTATACTCAAAATGACCATACCTCGTAGAGAAAGCCGTCTTCTCAAAATCTTGTTCCCGAACTCGAATTTGATTGTAACCCGACTGAAGGTCAATCTTGGAGAACACTTGAGCTCCCTTCAGCTGATCAAAAAGATCCTCAATGCGAGGTAAAGGATATTTATTCTTTACTGTCGCCTGATTAAGAGCTCGATAATCCACACACATACGCTTGTTGCCATCTTTCTTCTTGGTGAATAGAGCAGCGCTCCCCACGGCAAACATCATGGCCGAATCATATCTTTGGACAACAAATCGTCCAATTGCTTTTTCAACTCCTCCTGGAAGGGTCGGGCCAAACGGTATGGAGACATTGAAATAGGCCGAGTTCCCGGAATAAGATCGATCCGGAATTCCACATTCCGTTTCGGAGGCATCCCAGGTAGCTCCACCGGGAAAACATCAGGATACTCGCACACCACGGGAATCTCCTCAATGCGCAGGGAAGAATCTGTCTTCGCGCTGAGAGACCAAAGCAACCCAATGGTTGATGTTCGACGACTAGGAAACAAACTGGCTAGGACAAAAAGGGAATCAGGTGGCGCACTTCCCTGAAACACCAGTTCTTCACCGGATGGGGCTTGCAAAGTCACGGTCTTCCAGAAGCAACAAATCTTAGCACGGTAACTAAATAACCAGTCCATACCAAGGATGACATCAAAAGGTGACAACGGAATCACCATAAGATTAGCAGTGAAGTTCTCGTCATCGATAGTGATAGAACAGCCCGGACATGCTGAAGAGCTAGAAATAAGTCCCCCCGGAGAACTGACTACAACGGATTCGGAAATAAGTTGCACACTTAAACCCGCCTTTCTAGCAAACTCAAGAGACACAAAAGAATAAGTAGCCCCTGAATCGAAAAGAACGAAAGCCTCGTGGGAATCGACTAGCAAGGTACCTGTCACCACGTCAGGACGGCCCACGGTCTCAGGTGTAGGCATGGCGTAGACTCCCAGTGGTGTTGGAGCAGAAGACGCACCAACACTCTGCGAAGGGTGAGCAGGGCCGCAGTGTTGAGAACGAAGGTGGTGCAGATGGTGCAGGGGTCCAGGAGAACCCGACAGGAGGTGCAGGAGCGAACGCTGCAGGAGGAACCCACCCTGGAGGGTACTGAGGTGCAGGAGCAAACACCGCAGGAGGAACCCACCCTGGAGGGTACTGAGGTGCAGGAGCAAACACCGCAGGAGGAACCCACCCTGGAGGGTACTGAGGTGTAGGAACCGCATGTGAGTATGAATCAACCCGTGGAGCTTTGGAAGGAGGTCTTGAGGGTGACTCCCACTTAATGATACTCGCTGGATTCCGCTTGCACACTGACAGCTTGTGGCGGACATGCCACAAGAACGACAAGCTCCGGTGAAAGAGCACTCCAGAAAAACGGTGACCCTCACCGCACTTGAAGCAAATCATGCCTTGCCAGGGACAGTCGCAGCCGTGGCTGAAGTCAAGAAGCGATCTGTGAAGGAGCAGTCGCCCGAGGACCAAGCCGAATCAAGATCGAGGGCGATGGCCTCCTCGAACTTCTTGGGAGTAGGTCTCTGTGAAGACCCACCCCCACCACTGAAGCTCCTCTTTTGAGCACCGCCAGAACCACCAGACGGTGTAAAGCCACTAGAGGTTTGCCTCTCTCTAGTGAGCTCTCTCTCCAACTCCATACCCTTGGCCTGATCGACCACAGAGTTGAAGTCAAGCAAGTTGCCGCCCTAAGACATGGCGGTAATCAGAGTTAAGTCCCCTCCGAACCTCTTTGCCTTCTCACGGTCATTACCAGCCACAGCTGGCACGAAGCGGACCAGATTGTTGAACTCAGCCTCATAATCCGCTACAGTCAACTTTCCCTGAACAAAGGTCAACAAGGAATTCTCCATCCTCTCAAGGAAAGAATCAGGATAGAACTTAGCTCGGAATTGCCCCAAGAAATCCTCCCAAGTGACTGGTCCATGAACTGGGGCCCTAGCTGCTAGAACCCCTTCCCACCAAATATCTGCTTGGCCTTTTAGCTGGAAGGCCACGAACTGTCTCTCCATGTATCGTAGCCAATCAGCGGCCTGGACCGGAGTGCCTGTTCCATCAAAGGGGTCGAGCCGAAGAGACATCCACTCTCTAAGACTCATCTCGCCTCGGTGGGCCGAATAAAGACTCGCAGACCCACAGCAGTGCATTTACGCAGGAGGAGCTGCACACACCGCCAGAGCTCTTGAACCTCTCTCTGAAGGTCATGAAGTAAAGCAGCAGACGCAGCCTGAGCCTGAGCATTGGCAGCTTGTTGAGCAGCTGAGGCAACCTCCTCACTCGCATCACCCAAGAACCTCAAGCGATCGGGGATCAAGGCGCAATAGAACCATGTCCACGACCACGGCCACGGCCACGGCCTCGCTCTCGCCATAAGCGACAAAGAAAGAAAATAAAGCTAGCCACTTAGCTCAAGTAACAAAGACAAGCACTATTATAGGATAGAAGCAATAGCAATTCAATATAATGTATCTTTCCATCAAAAACGCAGATGCAATGGATTACCCGAATCCCACCTATTGTGCAAGTGTGTCAATTTAATATTCAATTACCACGGACCTAAAGCCCGCTCTGATACCAACTGTAACACCCTGTCTATGTGGAAGCCAGGATGTTACCTAAAAGGCTAACATTCTACAACAATTCAGAATAAGTTCAACCATAACATGAAGAAAGATAAATATTAATCATCGACATCAATGATTAAGCCATCACCCAAGCATCCAATCATGAAAGACAACAAGCTATAAAAAAAATCAATCCTATGGCCGTCTCTAATTTCTCAATGAAAGCAATTCACTTATCAATTGAGCATAAGTCAATCTAAGGGGTCCTCACTTTAGCAACTAAGTTCAAGCAGTCCACCCATACTAAACTCATTTAGATAACGAACAACTATCACGAAAGTGTAAGTGTCCCAATTCAAACATCGTAATGGAATTACATGAACTTAGAACGAAGGATTTAAGACCTAAAAGGATCATCCATGAATGCAGTCAAAAATCATCCACCACGAAGCATGGTCACATAAACATCCACCACGAAGGGTGGTCACAAAATCATCCACCTAAAGGAAACATCAATTCTGAGAATTTCAGATAATTGAACTAGGTCATTCGTTGTGGTTATAAATGTGTGAAGTGCACCATGACTACCCTCCCCATACATGCCGCTGCGTCGAGAGGTACCTAGAAAGCACAACACAACAAGAGTGAGTCTACGACTCAGCAAAGTGCAATAGTAAGTAAACATAGCCTCATATGTGGACAAGGAAAATCAACAATCTCACCATGAACAACATCAACATAAGCCAAATAGACCAATCCACATCTTATACAGAAATGCAATGATATGTCATGAATGCATATTCTTCACTTCTTAGCAATTACGGTAATGCCGAGTAGTGTATCGTCGACGACATACTAGGCCTGTGCCCTCTAGGCACGAGGATCCAAAGCCCACACTCCACGAGTGTGGGGACCAGCAAATCTAATGCATGACGGGATCCAAACAAAAACATTCTCAAGGCACTGTGCCCTTAAGGCACGAGGATCCAATGCTATGATGCGAATGTAAAGCATGCTATCAACTCATCATGAAAAGTGATGCTCATCAACAATATCAAACTCAAAGCATCATCATTAACCATGGCACTCATCAATTAGGAAACAAAGCAACACATCATTACTATACGCACTTGCCTTCACCGTGAAACGGAAGAAAAGAGGCGAACGAGCTAGCACCGCGCTCACCACCACACTGGTAACCAAGAATGACACCAAACATCAATCAACCATGCATAGCAAGTCCTTAATCGCAGCACTCTACAACGTTTTCCCATAACTCGATCGACTCAACTAGACTACAAGCTAAGCAGAAATCTAGTTTGGGACAGCAGTAAAGAAACAAGCACAACTTTTGTTCTACAGATCCAAACAAAGTGTTCTTTACCAATCTGGAAAGATAAGAAGGTAGTCTACAATATTCGTTTAGGTGGACAGCCCTGAATTGGCTCTTAACAAATTGAAATCTAACCATCAAAACTTCTGCTATGCATTGACAGATTCCTGGACAGCAGTAAAGAAACAAGCATAACTTTTGTTCTACAGATCCAAACAAAGTGTTCTTTACCAATCTGGAAAGATAAGAAGGTAGTCTACAATATTCGTTTAGGTGGACAGCCCTGAATTGGCTCTTAACAAATTGAAATCTAACCATCAAAACTTCTGCTACGCATTGACAGATTCCTGGACAGCAGTAACGAAAAGGACCATAACTTTTAAACCGTAAATCGGATTTGAGTGAACTTTGCGTCTATGGAAAGATAAGAACGGATCCCACATAACTCTAGAAGGTGGGATCCCCAGATTCGGACTCTAGGTGCCAGAAACCAGTCGCACAAAATCTGGACAGAAACTGCCCAGTTCGCAGCAGAGGTTCGATCTACTAAACAAAGCCAAAATATGAATCTAAAACAATCAAAACTGAGAGGGAATCACTCAAGACCCTTGAATACCTGTAGATCCTTCTCCTCCTCCTTCCCCCCCTCTTCTCCCTTCTCCTTCCTCCCTAATGGCCGGCCACCGCAGAAAACACCAATAGGGCAGCAATGGAGGCTTCTCCTTGAGGGAGGGAGTTGGAGGCACCCATGGAGATGGAGAATAGGAGGGCTGCAGCCAAGAGTGAGGGGGAACCAGGGATTTCGGCCAGGGTACAAGGGGCTGGCTGCTAGGGATAGGGAATGGGAAAAAAGGTGGTTTGGGGCTAGGGTTTGAGGGGAGGGGTGTGGGGGCTTGGGCTGGATCCAACTAGGCGTCCCCCCCTCAATTAGCCCAATGGGCCGACCACAAGGCTGCCTAAGCCTGGCCCGGAGGCCCATGTTCCAAGGATCTCCCCCTAAAGCTTAAATTTTCGATTAACTTCCCTCTCCCGAATAATACACTTTCAAATTGGAATTTGGGTTATTACAATTATACTCCATGGAAATATTATACACGTCTATACAAACTTTCTAACATTTCAAAGTGAAGAATCAGGACGGAAAACCCCAAAAACTACCCTACAATGCTCTACAGTACAACTAACCGAAACAGGGCATCACCAAATTATTAATTCCCACGATCAATCTACTCTAACCTTCAATTAAACATCAATCTAACACCAAAACAAGTTTGTCCAGATCATTACCCAATGAAATTGAATGACAATCAATATTGGATTAGAAACCCTAGTTCTTCCTCTTCTCTTCCTTTTTTTTTCTTCTCCTCCCTCTTCCTTGCTTCCTTCTCCTTGCTGATCTTCTTGTTTCTTCCCTGACAGCAGCAACTCCATGGTAGCACATGCAGAGCTAGCTAGCAGCAACTAGCACACACACGAAGCACATGCTTGCAGCTAGCTAGTTGCATGCAGCAGCAGGAGGCAGCACGCAAGAAGTGCAGGCAGTTGCTGGCCTACTAGGCTGGCACAGGAAGGAGGTGCATGAGTAGGGAGAAGAGGAGGCGGCAGGCAACCTACTTGGCTAGGGCATTATTAGACCCGGGAGTAACACCACAAATCATTGGTGTATTCTACACTAGTCCTTGGAACGATAGTTAGTGTACGCAATAAGCAAATGTGGTAATATCCATAATTCGCATAACTTTATTAATAAATATCAGAGTTTATTATAAGAAAGGCTTATAAGCCAATAATAAAGAACATAGCGGAAGACAAAGATGAAGCAATAGAGCCCAACTAATCTGTCACATGCAATCGATTGGGGTAGTGGCCTAGTCATCAAGATCCACACCGATAGTGAAGTTCTTCTCCTCTGAACAATATTTAATTAAGCATGGGTGAGTACAAAAATATACTCCATAAGTTACACCCAATAATAGATTATAATGCATGTAGGGATATATCAAAGAAATGCTTATATGGCTATTTGTGCAAAAGCAATCTTTCACATTTTAAATACATTTACTAAGTTCCAAAGCAGATATATAATATCTAAAATTCTTTGATTTTAAAACTGTCATTTTAGTGCAAGATGCACTACTGGTGAAGGACTAACCCCCTTACACCAACACTAACTGTCCAAATTTTCCACATGGAATAAACATGTAATACCCCAAAAGTAAATCGGCGTACTAGAAGAAGTTTCAGAAGAAGGAGCTAATGGGAAAATCTGAATCGTTTTTTCTTCAGGGGGTTTTCTGTGTTTTTTTTCAGCAACCTGGGCTCTGGGCCTCAGCCCAGGGTGGCCCATGAGGGGGCCGGCCAAAGGGGGGTATCTCCCCCCCCAAACCCTAAAACCCATTCCTCCTTCCCCTTTTCCCCCACTTGGAGCCGCCACTCTCCTTCCCCCTGCGCCACCTTCTCCTTCCCCCCTGTGCCAGATTTGTTCATCAGATTTGGGTAAGTTACACATATTTTCTGCATTGTCCACCTTTTAGAAAGTTGTAGCCCTTGAGCTTAGCTTTCTTTTGGCACCAAGATCATCTGATTTGGAGTTACGGTTTAGGAGATATGGCCGTTTTTGTGCGACTGGTCAGGAGAGCTGACGGGATTTAGAAGTTTTCGTGTCTGGCCATTATGAATTGTTTAGATGCCGAATAAGAAAGGCTACCCTAAATGAATATTGTAGATAATTCAGTAATATTTCCAAGTTGATAAAGAACACGATTTTTAGAGTTGGCAATCAAAAGTTATGCAATTTTTACCGTCGCTGTGTTCTGACTGTCAGATTGAAAGGATAGAGAATTTCACCTGTACATTAGGGTTAATAGAAGGCCGAATCAGGAGTCTTTCCCAACTAGGTTATTGTAGCCTGTTTAATAATATTTCCAAATTGATAAAGATCATCTCAATTGGATCTGTAGAGTGAAAGTTATGCCATGTTCTTTACTGCTGTGATGTATTCTGGACAGATGTCTATCAGTTGTTTTCAACGGTTGTTTAGACCACTGGTTTGGCCGAATCAAAGAACCCGACCAACTAGAGTTTCGTAGCCTGTTACGTTAAGAGTATTTGAGCACTAGTTTCAAGTCATTCAGAGTTACAGATATTTAATTACGATTTTTCTCGTACTGCTGATCGGAAGGGCGATATTGGTGATTAGTTAATTCGTCATTTTGAGTTTTTGGTTATGTCGATTAGATAGAGGGTTATGGTAAAACGCTTGTAGCCACGTCATGTCTTGTTATTCTTATTTTGAATAAATATTTGTGTAGGCGGTGGGGCAGGGAGTGGAGAAATTCCGTCGTTGCCTCCTAACTCGTCACAGCGCGGAAGGCAAGTACATGGTAGAGTGGTGAACAATGGGTTGTTCACCATGATCATTGTTGTTACTTATCATGCTATTTATTATACTTTCGTTCAGCTTATTCTTATACATGATATTGATGACCTTGAGTGAATGAGATTATGATATTGAGATAATGAGGAGGAGATATTGAGTTAATGAGATGGACTATGTTGATGAATAAATAAAGATGTCGCATCATTTACATTCATCATGACAGGGTTGCATGAGCAGTCGGTGAGAAAGTCATGTAACTATTCCGGTGAGGTCGGTGAGAAAGATACATGACTAGTCAGGAGAGCTCTAGATAAAATCCTACTTTGGTGGGGACTTCACGGGAGTGAAGGATAGAGTGTGTCATCGATGGGTGAACACTCGCTATCTGGTATCGGTGATGAGATGCATATGAGCATGAGCATGTTGGTGCATTCGCATATCTAAGTAAATTGTTAAATTGTGCAACTTTACCTATATGGCATATGGCTTGTTTGTTTGAGAATGACAATGGCATTAACTAAATGGATGATGATGATAACTTTGATTATGGTTAATAAACTATTGTTTATGGCTTTATTATGTATTTGATGAGTCTTGGACTCATTCTTGCTCTATTGTGGTTTTTAGGTGACCAGTGATGACGTTTTACTCGGGAAGGGCTAGCGCACTTGGAATCATGCACTTCACCCAATTATTTGATTCATTGGACATGAGAAACTTTTAGAATAACATGAATATTTATATCTAGGACATGATGGTATTGAATAACCATAGATGCTTGGTTTATGTTAATCTTGGTTTATTATTTTGCTATGCTCCTAGGTCTAATTTATCTATGATTGTTATAGTGTTATGCTTGTGTTAATGCGACCCGTGGATGGGTTTTAATGTTGTTATGCTTGCTGAAATTTTATAGTAAGTTGATGTAAATTAGATGGTTATAGTAGTTTAGTGGCATTCTAAGCTCAATGTTATTTGAGGTGTTACTGATTGGTATCGTAACAGGCTTGAGTCCGTGGTGAATAGATTAATAACTTAGTTAACCTAAAATTGCTAAAACTTGTTTTAGGACTTGTAAAATAAACCAAAATTTGATAATGGTTAATTAACTTAAAATTTTGACACCTTTGGTGCATGATGGGATGGGAATGGGATGAGCATCGCATTTACGCTCGTTATGTTGTATTGATGATTTATGTTATGAATTGGTTCTGACTACTTATGATTTGATTATGTGATTGCTATGGGTCATGATAGTCGAGAGGTAGAGATTGTGGTTGTGGCCATAGGCATGGCCAAGTTATATCACCGTTTGTTGTATTATAGTGGTGAAGTGTTTACATCGGGTAACTTAGTTACAGGTGTTGAGGATATGTTTCTTTATAAAAGTTGTTTTCTTTCTTGAGTTTGAATTTGATTATTCCTGTTATAGTTGCGGTTGATGAATTTTCTTGGGTTAGTATTTACAATGCAGTTGATGTATTTTCACTGGTCTTTGTTGGTTCTATTAAGTTATTATTTGTTCTCCTGACTGTTGATCTGTTGTTGTTTCTTGTGAACGTCGTTAATTTGCAAGGTTGATCTTTTCACGAGAGATCTGCCTTTCTTGTTGGGAAAAAAATGACTCATTTGTTAGCTTGGTATTTTGGATAACGAAAGTTTTCTTTTTCAAGTCCTTTAACATGTAGAAGCTTTGACCTAATGTATTTCTTTTGGGTATTTTGAGTATTGAAGTTGAATGCTTCTCTGTTATAAAAGAAAATATTAAAACCCTTTAGCGATGTCTTGTTGTGGTTAAGTTAAAGGTTGTAATTAAATAAATTAATGGATATGGTATGGGTTATCAAGTTGGAGTGCAGTAGTGTGGTGTATAATCAATCTTAACCAAGAACCTTGGAAGGAAAGTTGATTAACTTGATGGTGTTATGTGGTAGTTCTTGATGAACTATGATTAATAGTATGGCTATACCTAATTGGATTAAAAGGAGTTATTAAGAATTGTAGAACATTGATGACCGGTATGATCATTAAAATTATTTAGTTTTGCTAAACTTGTTGGATTAGTTGGTCTCGGTGGATTAATCTTCTTGTGTGGGAAGGAAAAGTTGGGGAGATGCTAGATTATTACCATAGTGGATATTAATCTTGGAGTTATCATATCTGTAGATACTAGATGATTTTATATTATGGAAGGAGTTTCTAGATAGTTATTTTAACTAGAATAATTGGACGAATTTGGTTGCAGAGTTGTTGAGACTTTTTGATCGATGGAAGGCTATGATTTTGGAAGTTTTGTTGGGATTTTGCACCGAAATATGAATATGAGGATGGACAGTTGAACATGTATTTGTGATTGTTCATGTGATTTGAAAAGGAAAGTAGGTAGCATCTAGATTTCTTGATGAAGCCAGTTGATAGCAACAGTGGTTGGAGTGCAACAATTGTGTGTTGACGTTTGGTGTTGAGCATCTATAAGAGTTGAAATGTGGGATTTAATTGGTGTTCTATGCTTTCATGATAGTGGAATTGTCAGACGATAGCATGTCCACAATGAAAGGGTTTTGGTATAACATTTTGATTTGTGTAGTAGATCTCTGCTAAAATAAAGTTGTTGTTGTAGTAGTTTGTAAGCTTTTGGCGGACTCTCGATTTGAGGACGAGATGATAAAGTAGTATGAAACAATTTGGTGAGTTTTTAGAGAGCTGTACAATGGAAGGGTAGACTATGATGAATTTTCGTTAACAGTGTATTATTCTGGATGTTATTAAGATTATCAGCAATAGATTGGTAGTGTGTTGTCGATTCTTATAGAAAGAAGGTAATTTGATCGTCACTCGTGGTATCGCTCAAATGAAAATTTTCAAGTTTTGCATCCGTGATCTTTTGTAGTTCATGGTTTATGTAGTAGCTGGGATTGGATTGAGCAAGTGGCTTGTTGGAAAGCTTTATTGGTTCTTAAGTGATTCATGTGATTTGGTTTTACAACTTTTCTTGTTTGAGTGGGCAACGTGATGTTATAATAAAAAAGAATTACTTTCTTTGTTAAAGAAAGAGTGAAGTAGAAGTATTCGAGATCGAAGTCAGGTTTTGTAACTCGCAGTTTACTTGAAGTGTGCCTAAACTTTCTATTTTTGCCCATAGGACTTTCTCAATTTTCAAAAGTGGTGCTTTGTTTTATTGGAGATTTCATATTCTCTTTTTGTGGGACTTGTGCCCTCAATTGTGGTCTCCGCTTTTGATTTTCCGAGATCCTTGTTATTTGTCTATTTCTCCCGGTCTTATGTTTGTTGCGAAAAAAAAATATTTTTTCAGGTCTTTGAAAAAAATATATTTTATTTGCCACTTCATCAATTTGTTTTACAAAACCTTATAGGGTATCTGATGGCATCCGGTTAGTAGTGGTCAAGTATATGTTGATGTGAGACCTGATGTTGTAAGTTATTTCAAGAGCATTGGAGGAAGAATTGATTTTGTGATATAAATCTTGTAGAGAATTGGATCCAAAAGGAATGATGGTCGTTGAGGTAAAACTGATTATGTTGTTACAACTAGTAAAACCAATAGTGAATTGTAATTCAAAAACCCTTGTTCATGTCGGTGGAATATTGAAATATTCAAAAGTTTGGAACTTGGTCAATTAGTTAGAGTCTTGCGAATGTGTATGTTGTGGTCGTGTGGGTGAAATGGAATAGTGTGGTTTAGTGGGTTCAAGTTTGGTGAAGCTAATCACATTAGGCAGTTACTTGATTAGTGAGAAATATTGATATTAATGATTGAGGATATTGTTTGGATTCCAGGAATTTTAGTTATCCGATCAAAGAATTTCCTATCAAGTATACCAGAAGTTCATTGTAAGAGTCTTAAAGGTTGAATCTGGGCTTTACATTTTTATGTTAGACCTTTGGTCACACAATGAGTGTGTGTAAAGAAAGTGGAATAATAGAGTTTCCTGAGCAGTGGAATGATCATTGATAGAACCTTTCTGATGTAGTACATGGCGTGTGTCTTGAGGATTCTGAGTTGTTCTTGAAAATTAGAGGTAATGTGATTGTGTGGGATCTATTTTGTGGCGCTTTGGGTGCCTTCAATCAAATTAATGTTGATTAGTAGAATGAGATGCCTAGAGTAATTGGAGGATTCAATGGAGCCTCTTCACAATGGTGTTAATGATGTATTTCAGTTTGAGCATAATTTGAGGATGTTCAATTAAAAGGTTTAAGCTCATGTGGTATACGATGAATTCGAATTCCAAGGTTCGAGAGAAGTTTTACTCATAAAAGAGAAACTTAGGAAAATGATGTTTCCTCGGTTAGTGAAGCATTTTCCTGATTTCGTTTGAGTTATGTGTTGTTGACTGTTGTTTTCCGCAATCTGAGTTGGCGTTGTGTTGGCATGTCTGATTCATTTTAATTCAGATAAACCAAAAGAAGTGTTTGATTTGGGCATTCGAGTGGTTTCTTCTTTGGCTGTCGTGGTGTTCATTAAAAGCGCCTATTTAGAAAATGGATTTGTTTTCGTGTTGAAATGTCAAATTTTGGGATTTAACCTTTTTGGTGGAGAGTTAGCATTGCGTGGATGCGATGAGGACTCTCTAGTTCCAGTTGGATTCTCTTGGTTTCCGAAAATTTCAGAAATTTGGAAGTTGGCATATCGCGTTGACCGTCTCGGGTCCTTATGCGAAGTACGCATCGTTTGGTGTGCTCGAGTGTTAAGTTAGTAACTGAGCAATTCCAAGCTTGGGATATCGTAATTTCATTCCAGTTGCAGTTTCTTTCGGGAAGATCGGTGAGTAGATTCGGGGTCGAATCCTGTTTAAGGGGGGTAGAATGTAATACCCCAAAAGTAAATCGGCGTACTAGAAGAAGTTTCAGAAGGAACTAATGGGAAAATCTGAATCGTTTTTTCTTCAGGGGTTTTCGTGTTTTTTCAGCACTTTGGGCTCTGGGCCTCGGCCGTGGTGGCCCATGAGGGGCCGCAAAGGGGGTATCTCCCCCCAAACCCTAAAACCCCTTCCTCCTTCCCCTTTTCCCCCACATGGAGCCGCCACTCTCCTTCCCCCTGCGCCACCTTCTCCTTCCCCCCTGCCCCAGATTTGTTCGTCAGATTTGGGTACGTTACGCATATTTTCTGATCTATCCACCTTTTAGAAAGTTGTAGACCTTGATCTTAGATTTCTTTTGGCACCGAGATCATCTGATTTGGAGTTACGGTTTAGGAGATATGGCCATTTTTGTGCGACTGGTCAGGAGAGCTAACGGGATTTAGCAGTTTTCTTGTCTGGCCATTATGAATTGTTTAGAGGCCGAATCAGAAAGGCCACCAAAAATGAATATTGTAGATAATTCAGTAATATTTCCAAGTTGATAAAGAACAAGATTTTTAGAGTTGGAAATCAAAAGTTATGCAATTTTTACCGTCGCTGTGTTATGACTGTCAGATTGAAAGGACAGAGAACTTCACCTGTACATTAGGGTTAATAGAAGGCCGAATCAGGAGTCTTTCCCTACTAGGTTATTGTAGCCTGTTTAATAATATTTCCAAATTGATAAAGATCATCTCAATTGGATCTATAGAGTGAAAGTTATGCCATGTTCTTTACTGCTGTGCTGTATTCTGGACAGATGTCTGTCAGTTGTTTTCAACGGTTATTTAGACCACTGGTTTGGCCGAATCAAAGAACCCGACCAACTAGTGTTTCGTAGCCTGTTACGTTAAGAATATTTGAACACTAGTTTCAAGTCATTCGGAGTTACAGATATTTAATTACGATTTTTCTCGTACTGCTGATCAGAAGGGCCGATATTGACTGATTAGTTAATTCGTCATTTTGAGTTTTTGGTTATGTCGATTAGATAGAGGGTCATGGTAAAACGCTTGTAGCCACGTCATGTCTTGTTATTCTTATTTCGAATAAATATTTATGTAGGTGGTGGGGCAGGGAGTGGAGAAATTCCGTCGTTGCCTCCTAACTCGTCACAGCGCGGAAGGCAAGTACATGGTAGAGTGGTGAACAATGGGTTGTTCACCATGATTATTGTTGTTACTTATCATGCTATTTATTATGCTTTCGTTCATCTTATTCTTATACATGATATTGATGACCTTAAGTGAATGAGATTATGATATTGAGATAATGAGGAGGAGATATTGAGTTAATGAGATGGACTATGTTGATGAATAAATAAAGATGTCGCATCATTTATATTCATCATGACAGGGGTTGCATGAGCCAGGTCGGTGAGAATGTCATGTAACTATTCCGGTGAGGTCACTGAGAAAGATACATGACTAGTCCGGAGAGCTCTAGATAAAATCCTACTTTGGTGGGGACTTCACGGGAGTGAAGGATTGAGTGTGTCATCCACTACACCATGGTATATAGGGAGGACTTGCCGCTGAGCTTTGGAAGTTGTTACAAGTACTTGGAGGATTTGATCGTCCATTGTATCGTGGCAACGCTTGGATCGTGAACGGCCGAGATCGTGGAGTGATCTGCCATTTTGTAATACTCCGATTTATTATAAGGAAGAAAGCACTCAAAAGAGAAATTAGACATAAGAAAAAGGGGGTTTCTGCAGTTTTTTCGGCAACCTGGGCTTCAGGCCTTGGCCCAGGAGGCCCATGAGGGGCCGGCCACGTATAAAAGGAGGGGAAAACCCTAAAAATACTGTAGCTACAGTGCGCCGTCACTGTTCACGATACTGTAGCAGTGCCCATGTGGCTCTATCAAGATGAGGAGAAGAGGAGAAAAGGAGAGGAAGCCATTGGTGGGATCGGCCAAGAGAAGAAGCAAGGAGAAGAGGAGAAGAGGGTGAGGAGAAGAGAGGCCGTCTTCCCCAAGTACCGTTCAACGTCGTCCTACGGGTCTACAAGGGTAACATGGACTCCTACTCGCTGTTTGATTTGTTGTAGATGCGAAATTGATCAATAGGTTCGAACCGGTTTGCTGTTCCAGTAGTTCCAGATTTGTCCAGAATGTTGCGCGGCCGGTTTCGACCTGTTAGAGGCCGATTTGGAGGTTCTCCCCTTGTAGAGAATTGTAGCCGCGACTCTTAGCTTTCCATAGCCACCGAGATCACGTGATTCCACCTTACGGTTTAGGAGATATGGTTTTTTTAGTGCGCTCTGCTCTGTCTGTCAGAAATTCTGGGTATAGTCGGTTGCACCTAGGTTTTGATCTAGTTAGAGTCAGAATCAGGTCGGCCACCCAACTAGGTTTATGAAGATAATTTCATCATGTTTCCAGGATGATAAAGATCACTTTATTTGGATCAGTGGTTTAAAAGTTAGAGCCTTTTATTTAGGGATGTTCTGAATTCTGGACAGACTGCAGTTATAGTTTTTCATTTTGATGGTTAGACCTCTGTTTGGCCGAATTAGAGTTTACCATCAACTAGTGTTTCGTAGCCAGTTAAGTTAAGAAAAGATGAGCACTGGTTTCAGGTCTTTTGGACTTACGGTTAATTATTGGTGAATTTTCTAGTAAAACTGCCAGATTAGGGATATTTGGAATGTTTGGGTAAATTGATCAAATTGAACCTTTTGTTTGGTAGATTTGGCTAGAGATTGTGGGAGGACACGTGTAGCAATGCCTTTCTCGTTTGTCCTCATTTCGATTATTTTACATTGTAGGCGGTGAAGCGGTGAGTGGAGGGGTATCTCAATTACCTCCCAACTTTGCTGTAATGGCAAGCAAAAGTAACTTGTATAATATGATTGATGCATTATGTGATGTGTGAATGAATGATTATATTTGTTCGTATTTGTAGATGAATGCCATGTGTATCTTTTCATGTATGAGTACTATTCAATGTTTCCATGGAATCACATCATGACATGCATAATTACATTTGTAAGACCCATCAATTCCAGTATGGGCATTTGAAAATCCCATCAATTCCAGAATGGGTACGTGAGTCCACCATTCCAATGTGGACCACGTTACGTGAGTCCACCATTCCAATGTGGGCCACGTTGGACGATTGTATGAAACGTTCTTCATACGATTACTTTAAGTGAACACCGCGGGTGTTTCACTCGCTATCTAGGTATATCGCGATATGTCCAATTCCTTCAATGCATCATTCCACTTCATCCATTCATAAAGTTGTTTCGATCAATGTTCAAATTATGAAAGTGATATATTGTTCATGGAATGTTTGATTGTTACATACAATTACTTCTTTGAGTCTTTGGCTCATTCTTGCTTTGTTGTTTTATTTAGGTAAATGACAAGGAAGAACGGTTTTCATGGTGGGTAGAACAACATGATGCACTCACTACCATAATCCAAAACATTTGAGAAATTAATATTGTCTTCGATCTATACCTAGTGTTGAATTGTAATAAGCCAACTTGGCCTTATTTACCATATCTTTCTGAATTGTTTATTTCCATTCCGTTGATTAAACTTGATGATGAATACTTGTTTCCGTATAATCTTAATACTTGCTTCACCTTATCATGCGTCTTGATGTTAATCTTTTAAAGAGTAGTGGTTGTAGGTGACATCTTGACTTCCTTATAGTCAGGGTGTTACACATTTGACCGTCTACGCCAGGAGGAACACCAAGGCAAGCAAACCACTGAACATCTCAGCTCGAATGAGTATTTGGATTGAAGCAATCCAGGAGTCTTCGCGCCTTGCCATCCTGAGGATCTGCAACATCTACTCTCGAGAGCTTCGTGACACAGTTTTCCGTTACCATCCCCGCACTTCCGACGTGGATCTTGCTGCACGTTTTCCGTCTACGGAAGGAGAAGACAACGCACCGTTGTGCATCTTGCCCGAGCATTGCGCCAAGAGGAGTCGTTGGAGTTAGCCGCCACAGAGCTGGAGTGTGCCTACGAGACTCTTCAGAGAGCTGAAGAAAGGATCGCCATACTGGAAGAAACTCTTTATGCGCGGCACGATCACGAATAAGATACTGAAGAAGAAGACCCGGAGGAAGCTGATGGACCGGCTGAACCAGAAGAGCCAACAGAGGCAGCAGAGCCGGAGGAACCAAAGAAGACCTACACGTGGACACTGCCTCGCTGCACCAGCCGGGACATCAAGATCGGCTTTGCAAGGATGCCACTCACTTTCGGTCTACAAGAAAGGGAGCACCGTCAAGGCTACGGATGCTATTTAATCGAGTAGTCTGTTCGAGTTGTTTCAGGCTTAGCCAGTGTTAAGTCTTGAGTCGCCCTTTAGGTGGTAGTTTTGTGTGCTTAGATTTGTCCTTATTTTTGTGTGCAAGTATGAGCTGCAGAGGCCCTTAGGCATTTGTTGCAAGCCATACTATTATCTTAATCAATATAAGAGTTTCAGTTGTGTTTCTTAAAATATGTTGTTGGGTTTTACCTACCCCGATTAGTTCTACAACTCATCTTGTGCTTGCTACCTTATCTAACCCCTGCAGATTCACCAGATGGTTCAGACTCGTCAAGCTGCTGCAAGTGGTTCCGATACTCCAGTATCAGAAGGACAGGAACAGACCCCCGGAGAAGCAGTTCCACCACAAGCACCTTCAATTGATCTGCAGAATTTTGGAGTATTCATGACAGCTCAGACCCAGCTGATGTACACCATGATGAACCAGATGCAAGCTATGAATAACCAGAACAACAACAATCAGCATCACAATGGAGCCCCAGTTGCTCATGGTCACAATGGATCATCCAAGTTGGCCGAGTTTATGAGAACCCGTCCACCGACTTTCTCTGGACATGTCTCACCAGTGGAGGCTGATGATTGGCTTCGTGTCATTGAGAGGAAGCTGTTGATCACTCAATGCAGCGATCATGAGAAAGTGTTGTACGCCACTCACCAGATGGAAGGCATTGCTGCCGAATGGTGGGAAAACTTTTGTGCAGCGCATGGAACGCCGCAAGACATTACTTGGGAAGAGTTCACAACTACTTTTCGCCAGTATCATGTACCAGAAGGAATCATGGATCTGAAGAAGGATGAATTCCGTGCTCTCAAGCAAGGAGGAATGTCAGTGACTGACTACCTCAACAAATTCTCTCAACTTGCTCGATATGCTGCGGAAGATGTCGCCACTGACAAGGCTCGTCAGAGTCGTTTCCTGAAAGGATTGAACAATGGACTTCAAGTCAACTTGATCGCCCACACCTTTCCTGATTTCCAAGAATTGATCAACAAGGCTTTGATTCTTGAGGATAAGCGCAAGGAATTGGAGGATCACCGTAAGCGCAGAATGGCTCAGCAAGGAAGTCATCAACCCCAGCTGAAGGCAAGAATGATTCCACCGTAGTTTAGCCGTTTTCCACCACAGAATTCTGCCAGACCACCTGCACCAACTTCAGCACCTCGCCCAGTTGCTCAGAACTTCCGCAACCCCGCACCAGTCAACCCCAATCCAGTCAGCAACCCACAAAATGCACCCAGAGTTTGCTTTACCTATCGTCAGCCAGGACATTTCGCCAACCGATGTCCGCAGAATGGGACTATCACTTCAGTACGTTTCAACCTTGGGAACACACCAGCCAAGACGCCAGTACAAGGTAACCATCAAGGAACATCTCAAGCTACCGGTCAATCCGGAGGAGCACCGCAATCAGTGCTCAGAGGTCGTGTCAATCACGTCACTCTGGAAGGAGCCCAAGAAGCACCCGACGTTATCTTCGGGTAAGTTTTGATAAATTCGATTACTGCATCGATTGCATTTGATTCGGAGCTTCGATTCGTTTGTATCCGGAATTTTGCAACCAAGAATAATTTGAAAGTTATGCAACTTAAGCATACTGTTAGTCCAAATGCGCCGGGCAGAGCTAAGTTCTAAAGTTGGATGTTCAGGAGCTAGGTTACTCATAGCTGGAGTTGAGTTTCTAGCCAACCTGATAGTTCTAGACACTCAAACCATAGATGTAATCCTTGGTATGGATTGGTGTGGATATCGTGAGGATATGTGCACGATCTCAGGATGATGAGTCAATTGGCAATGGCGTTATTGGTTTGCAAAATCTCGCGTTTCGGGTTTGCTCCAAATTTGTCAAAGCCATTGGCGATCTGACCGGTTGTCTTGGGCGGTCGGACCGCGATGGAAGCGATCCGACCGCCATGTTGGCGGTCCGACCGCCAAAACAATTTTGGGATTTTGATTTGGGCCAAAAATAGGTTGTGTAGGCAAGTGAGGGAGTCTCTGGATGTGGTCCCATCATTTTGGAGCTCGGTCAAAAGTTCTATTCGATTGAAATTTCGGAAGGTTTGAATTTCTCGCTTGAATTTTGGCTATGTCTTTGGACCGGTCCGACCATTGTTGTGGGAGCGGTCCGGCCAAGATGAATCGGTCGGACCGGCCCTATGGGGTGATCTGACCGCAATACTGGAGATGAGCCAAGTGTTGCATTGAGTTGGTTTCAAGTGTGTTTTTATGAACTTCAATGCTTTATTGATGTATATGGCATTGCGGGCGGCGTGGGTCAAGTTGTGAAGAACTTGTTCCAAAGCGGTTTGTTTGTCTATTCTTTGCGGGTGGCTTTGCAGTCAACAGCGTCAGCGGTGAGTGGATCGGGACTACGCTTGGAGAGCCGAGGTCGAGCGATCGGGGATCTGGGTGAGGTCGTGTGACTCAAGCATGGTGCAGAATGGACAAGATGGATCGAACGGGTGGTTCGAAACAGCTGGTTGGATCAGGTGGTGCGAATATCGATGCGAGTCTCTGGGAGGTTCCGATGGGATTCGGACAAGAGAGGCTTGGCGTCGATGAGAACCGCTGATCAACCTACACGTGGTGAAGCAGGCGATTGCTTCAAGAGTTATTTGTGTGTGGGTCCCATGTGTAAGTGACCCAAAAAGGGAAACCCTAGCTCTCTAGTATAAATAGGAAGGGGTGAGGTGGAAAACCAAGCAAGCATTCATTTAGCCCCCTTCTTCCTTTTTCTAGGGTTTGGTGGAGAGGAGAGGAGAACTAGGGTTTGGAGTGTGCTCCTTGTTGAGCTCTTGCCCTCCTTGGTGGAGAGGCTTTGTAAGCATCTATTGTGAGTGAACAATCTTGTGATGCTTAATTGAAAGATCAATTGCTCCCTTTGTGTTCTTCTCTCTTTTGGATGTTTTTTGTGCTTCCTTGATTCAAAAGTTCATGCTTGGTCTCTTGGCCTACTTTACCTTGCTTTGATGTGTGGGATTACTCCTAGAGTCATCTAGATCATCAAACCCCCACAAGCAAGTGTTGAATCAAGTTTCTCTCATTTCTAGGGTTTGAGCACCGCTTTGATAAAATCTCAAGAGATCGGTTCTGAAGTGGATCGACGGATCGTCGCTAGAAATAGGTCTCTAATATCATTAGGAGGTGTGCTAGAAATTTGGTCAAGTTTTATTGGTTGAATCAAAAGTTGGATCAAATTTCGTTTTGGATTTGGGTGGAGTTTTTGATCTTGGACTCTACCGTCCGACGCCTTTACAACGGCGGTTCGACCGCGTGTGTTTCGCATCGCTGGTTTGCGGGTCGAACCGTGTCCACCGGTCCGACCACCGTTAGTTAGTTGCCGGTCGGTTGTTGGTTGACCGTCGGTCCGACCGCCGTGGTAGCCTTGGTCCGACCGCCGGTGCTCGATGAAGAACATTGAGTTCTTTTCTCCTTTTGTGTCGTGTGCTTGAGGGGTTTGTCAAATCCAACACAAGGCTTCCGTTGTGTGCTTACTGAACTTCTTAGCTCTCATAGCTAAAGGAGTAAAGTTCGTGTTGATTTTGATTTAGGCGAGAAAGTTTTGAAAGCGCCTATACACCCCCTTTAGTCGCCTTCCGGTCCTACAAGTGGTATCGAGGCGGTTAGCTCTCTTCTATAGATCTTAACCGGTCTTTGGAGCCATGGCGACGACAAGTACTCAACCAAGCCACACATTTTTGAGGGAGTTGACTTTGCATTTGGAAGGCTCGTATGCAAGCGTATATCGAGGCTCAAGGGCACGCTATTTGGCTAAAGGTGAAAAACCCTTATGTCGTGCCACCGATGACGATACGATCACTCGGATGTGGAGGCCAACAAGCAAGGCTCGGAATTATTTGATCCAAGGCCTTAGTCGATCCGAGTTTGGCGTGTTGCTCACTTGCGGTCGCTCACGAGATCTGGTGGACACTTTGTGATTATCACGAAGGGTCCATCTGCGATCAAGGAAGTGAGCAGAACCACTCAAAAGGTTTACTCGAAGATCGAACAAAGGCCCGTGAGTCTTTGGATGAGCGTGGGAAGATTCTCTAAAATTCTTCATGATCTCCGTATTTGTTGACTTGATCTTTTACGAAGTGCGAAAATGCACGCCCGACTTCGGGTGCTCTTGATGTGAAGGTGCAGGGGTATGAAGATCACTTCCATCAATGACAACATCATCATGAGTGAGCTTACCATGGATAAGCTCTACTCGAGGTTGAAGACGCATGAGATTGACTTTATCTCGCGTCTCCCAAGACAGCAGTCGATGGCTTTAGTGGTCGACAAATCCAAGGGTTGCTCTTCCGATTCTCTTGATTTTAGCTCATCGGCTTTTCATTATCGCTTTACATTCTTTGAGTGATGAGCAACTTGAGAAATTGCGAGGATGACTTAGCCCTCCTTTCCACCAAATTCACAAGAGCGTACAACAAGGTGAGAAATAGGAGGAGGAGTGGACCTATCACGTGCTTGAATGTGGTGAGCCAAACCACATTCGCTCCAAGTGCCCCAAGCTAAAGGGCAAAGAGGAGAAGGAGACACGAAGACATCCCGGAGAGGATGCAAAACCCAAGAAGACAAACTATCGAAGTTTGTCGGTAGGGTCCTTGCCGCTCTTGAGAATGTAAATATGAGCGATGTGGACTCGGAAGCGGAGGACGGAGAGTGATTCTCGTGGCAAGAAGAAGGCGATGACTTCAGGCATGTGTTTCATGGCCAAGAACGACCACGACGGCGATTCCTCCAAAGATGAGGATCCTTTTAGTGATCGATGAGGTATGCCCTTCTATTGCCGATATGAAAAGGGCTTTGGTGCTTGTTGAGCGAAATTGCATAAGCAAGTAAAAATGATTAGGAAGCGAGGACATTATGATTGATAATTTAAATCTTGAAGTTGTTAGGCTTAAATCTATCAATCCTGCGATATTTGTGATTCTGCACTAGCTTGCTTAAAGATTTGACAAGCTTGAAATCGCTCATTCCTCTGTCACAAATCAACTAAAAGATGCTCTCGATGAACTAGAATCTTTCAAGTCTAGATCTCGCTTGTTTAGATGTCATTCCTCTTGATGTGACCGCCATGGAAGCTATCCCTTTAACTTGCTCTAATTGTGCTTTGCTAGAATTAAAATTGGATAGTTCCTTAAAAGAATTGCAAAAGTTTGATGCTAGTCACACATGCTCTCATTGTAAGGATAATAGGATTAAGATGCAAGAGATAGCGAAACATTGATTTACTCTAGAGTTGCATCTTGTGAAAATTGTCCCAAGCTTACAATTGAGATTGAAGCCTTAAACAAGACCACGGAAGAAAAGGCTAAAATTGAAAGATCCATGTCTTTCTTCGCTTCTAAAAGGTTATTGATTCTAACTCTTGTGTTTTGAATCTTTGAAGTTGAAACCATGGTTAGTCGGATACAAGAGGCTTTTAGAGTCAAGTTTAAGGAAGCGATTGAGTAGGATTCAGAATCCTATTGTGTGTCTTGTGAGGCCTTCAAAGTGGAAGTGGCCCTTCTTAAGAGTAAGCGCAATGAGGTAATCAAGTCTAGCAAGTGTACTAGATGTGAGGAGTTAATGAAAGAGAATGATTACCTCAAGGTGACTCTTGAGAAATTTTCAAGTGGGAAAAAGAAACTCAACATGATTCTTGATCAATCCAAGGTGAGCGTGAAAAATAGTGGTCTAGGTTTCAACCCCCTAGAGCATTCAAAGAAAAACCCACCTAAGATTGCTAGAGTTGTGAAGAATGGTTTGTTTGAGCTAGAACCTCCTAAGCCATCCGGGTTGTTTTCAAATCCGGTGGTTTTGCTCAAACTCTTTACGGCAAGAAAGGTGCTTTCACTCATTCTGCATGCAGACCCTCAAAGGTCGATACCATTGCACCTTCAGAAGAAAGAAGGCCATCTTGTTGAGTTACGCTTAGGAGAGCAAAACTTGAGAGAAAAGAGAGGATGGCGTCCTAAGATCCATTAGAGGAGTCCCTTATCCAGATGTAGTCTCTAGAGCTAGGCAGCCTGTTTATCGCACCACACATAGGCCTAGATTTGTAGAGAACATTGTAGACTCTTTTGGTGGGTCTAGGCAGCATGTTGGATTAGGACATCGTGAGGAGAGACAGGGTAGCACCTAGGCAGGGGAGTATCGATCTTTTGGTAGATCGTTTGGAGAGGTCTAGGTGGTTCTCATGTGCATTCTTATGATTTTATTCCCGATCATGTTTCACTATTTCTCTTTGCTGCTCCCGGACATCGTGCTTCTAGATCTTTGGATTCCTCGTTCATTTATCACTAACCCCAGTACTGAGGCACGGGTGTTTTCTGATTGTGCCTTTTAGGTCCGTCGTGCGAGGAAGGAGGACAAGTGGCTTGTTGACTCCGGGTGTTCTCGACATATGACCGGAGATTCTAGATGGTTCTCCTCCTCACGTGCATCCGGCAATGAATTGATTACATTTGGGGATGCTTCTCTGGGACCGTGATTGCAAAGGGCTTTGTCTTGCGTCAACGACAAGTTCATGCTAAAAGACGTCGCTTTGGTAAGTAAGCTGAGGTATAATCTTCTATCTGTTTCTCAGCTGCTTGATGAGGGTCTAGAAGTGAGGTTTAAGAGAGGTGCATGTAGAGTTCTAGATTCCTCAGGTGAGCTTGTTTTTGAGATCTCCAGATTTGAGAAGATTTTACGTGCAAATTTCAGCATTTCTTACGCTTCTAGTCCTAGGTGTCTTGTGGCCTCGATTCTCATGATCTTGTTTTGTGGCATCGTAGACTTGGGCATATAGGTTTTGATCATTTGTCTAGAGTCAGTTGCAAGGACTTGATTAGAGGTTTGCCTAGGTGAAGGGTCAGAGATCTTGTGTGCTCTCCTGTAGACATGGTAAGATGGTGTCCGCTTCCCCCACCTCTTACTTTGGTAATGGTGATGGACTGGACTGACTTCTTCACTTAGATCTGATTGGTCCTTCTAGAGTTCAGTCAGCTGGTGGGAAATGGTATGTGCTTGTGGTTGTGGATGATTACTCCAGGTATTCATGGGTTTATTTTCTTGCTTCTAAGGACGAAGCATTTGGATTCTTTAAAGATTTGGTCCTTAGAATTCTTTGTTGATATACTGGAGCTTTGAGAGCCATTAGGAGTGATAATGGGACAGAGTTCAAGAATTCTTCTTTTCTACCTTCTCTACCGATAGGGAATTGAGCATCGTTTTCTTCTCCTAGAGTTCCTCGTGAGAATGGTGTTGTAGAAAGGAAGAACAGAACCCTTGTAGAGATGGCTCGGACCATGCTAGATGAGCATTCTACTCCTAGGAGATTTTAATGAGGCGATCTCTCTCGCTTGTTATATCTCCAATAGGGTTTTCTTGAGATCTGTGGTTGGGAAGACTTCTTATGAGCTTAGATTTGGTCATTCTCCCAAAGTCTCTCATTTCAAGATTTTTGGTTGCAAGTGCTTCATTCTTAAACATGGAAATCTTGATAAATTTGAGTCTAGATGTTTTGATGGCATATTTCTTGGTTATCCTGCTCATTCTCGTGGCTATCGTGTTTTTAATGTTGATACTAACAAAATTGTTGAGACTTGCGAAGTCACTTTTGATGAGGCTAGTCCTAGTACTAGACCCGATGCTTCAAGTACACAGGTTTCTGAGACTCAAGAAAGCATCTTCGTCGATGATGATTCTGAGGATGAAGACTCAAACCATCCTCTTGCTACCTCTGAGAGGGGTGGAGAGCCTGCTACTACTACTTGATGTCGGTGCACCGCCTCCTATCCCCACCGACGATCTGAGTGGTTCTGTTCCTACCTCCACAACTCATGGGGTAGAGGCCACTTCTGCACCAGGAGCACCTCTTCGCATTCAGCGACAACATCCTCCCGAACAGATGATTGGGGATCTTCAAGAGCGAGTCACTCGCTCCAGGTTTATTTCTCCTGATTCCCATGCACATTCTGCTTTTGTCGCTTCTTTTGAACCCCGAGATATCACCCATGCTTTATCTGATGCCTCTTGGGTCAATGCCATGCATGAAGAGCTTGAAAATTTTGAAAGAAACAAAGTCTGGTTTTTAGTTGAGCGACCTTCTGATTCTCATGTTATTGGAACAAAATGGGTTTTTAAAAATAAGCAAAGTGAGGATGGATTGGTTGTTCGCAATAAGGCTAGACTTGTTGCTCAAGGTTATTCCCAGGTAGAGGGCTTAGACTTTGAGGAGACTTTTGCTCCAAAGAGCTAGATTGGAGGCCATTCGCATTCTTTTAGCATTTGCAACATCCAAGGGTTTCAAGCTTTTTCAAATGGATGTTAAAAGTGCTTTCTTGAATGGCTTCATAGAAGAAGAGGTCTTTGTCAAGCAACCTCCTGGGTTTGAAAATCAAAAATTCCCAAACCATGTTTTTAAACTCTCTAAAGCCTCAGATGGATTGAAACAAGCTCCTAGAGCTTGGTATGTGACTTAAGAGTTTCTTGCTTGAAAATGATTTCAAAATGGGAATGGTTGATAAAACCTTGTTCACTCTCGGGCATGGCGGTGATTTCTTGTTGGTTCAAATATATGTGGATGATATTATTTTGGTGGTTCCTCTCATGCTTTGGTGTCTAGATTTTGATTCTATGAGCGGTGAATTCGAGATGAGCATGATGGGAGAGTGACATTCTTCCTTGGTCTTCAAATCAAGCAAGCGAAAGAAGGCACCTTCGTCCACGGAGTAAGTATACAAAGGACCTTCTTGGCGCTTCAATATGGGAAGCGAGGCCAATGTCTACTCCCATTGCAACAACCACCGTCTTTGGACCACGATGAGGATGGAGAGTCCGTGGACCGGAAGAATACCGCAGATATGATTGGCTCCTCCTCTATCTTCTACGTCGAGGTAGGACATACAATTCGCCAGTATGTACGTGCGCCGCTTTCGAGCTTCCTCGTGCTTCTCATCGTCAAGCGAGACGCGCATATTGTGTACCTTCAAGATACGCTTGACTTTGGACTCTGGTATTCTTCCTCTTGGCTCTTTCGATTCGAGCATTTTACGATCTTGATTTCACGGGTGTAGAGTGGATAGGAAGAGTACTTACGGCACTTGTCATTTCTTGGGCACATCTCTTGTTTCTTGGTCTTCTAGAAAGCAGGTCTTACATTGCCTGATCTGGTGAGGTCGAGTATGTAGTCGCCTTGATGCATTGCTCTCGAGTTCTCTGGATTTTATCCATTCATGGGACTATGGGTTATCTTTGGGAAGTGTTCCTCTTTTAGTGACAACACTTACGCAATTAATATTGCCAAAAACCCGATGCAACATTCCAGGACTAAACACATTGATATTCGATTTCATTTTCGAGAGATCATGTTGAGAAAGGTGATGTTGTGCTTCATTTTGTAGAGTCGAGCAACGACTTGCGAGATATTTTCACTAAGGCTCTTGATTTTCTCGTTTCTTTGCTTATGGGAGAGTTAGGAGTTATTAGTCCTATTGGGCTGTTTTGAGGGGAAGTTGCTCTTTTGCATTCATTGTATCATAATGCATGTTTCATTTCATTTGTCTTGCATTGTGTAATAAAATCGGTGGAGCTTTGATTATTATCCTTGTATGACTTATTCTCATATTCTATACCTTGTCATATCGAGTGATAGTCTGCTAGACCTCTTTTATGGCTCTTCGTGTGTGGCTTAGCTTTTGACTTGCTAGCTTTATATCGTGAGAAATTTGAATCAAATCATGTCTTGTTGGATCTTGTGACTAGTTTTGCTCTAGTGATTCACTTATGATTCTCGCCATGTCTTACAAGTTGAATTGAGTCTTGAACTTATTCGAGTTGAAAAATGAGCTTTTATCTTATTAAGTCAAGCAAATGAAAAATGAGATTTTACGTGCGAAAAAGCGATCTCACCAATCCTTACTCATGAGACGGCTTGCCATTGCACTAGGCATGAACTCGGGGAGTTTTGGATGACCTAGATCATTCTTTTAAGCTTATCGCTTGAGATGGTCGCGCAAGGCTTGAGATCTATACGACAAAAAAAGGAGAAAGAAAAGAGAAATTGCCCAAAAGGGCTAAGTGCTTGAGCTTTTGCTTCAAAAGAATTTTCTTAATGCTCAAAATGCCTAAATTCTTGTTTTGAGTCTCTTTTACTTATAGACATGGCTTGACTCATTTTTGGTTGCTTTGAGTGGATCTATGATTTTGAGCAACCTTTCATGATTTCAATTCTACTAATCTCGATTTACGCTATCTTGGTTTTAGCTTTGCAGTACACGTTTTTGCCATGATTGAATATAGCGTCTTCTCCTTATATGGCTTGGTATAATACTAGTACTGTCTATATGTATAATGGTCATGGCTCCTTTTCACTAAAATTCAAAAATAAAGTCATTCCTTCATGCTCCTTCTTTTTCATGCATCTTGATGAATTCATTGTCAAAGGGGGAGAAAGATTGTGAAGAAAATGATGTTAATGATGTTGGAGCTTTTGGTTTCATACTCAAGGTTTAATATAAAAGAACTTCATAAAATAAAAATTTTGAACCTTTTGAAAATCTGTGATCATGGTGAGTTGAGTTTCTGGATTTCATTGTCTTATCTTATTTGATTTGCAATTGAAGAATACTCACAATGATCAAAGGTCAAATAGAACATTTTGTCTTTCAAATGGACCTTAGTGAGACTTTTGGCTACTTTCTGGAATTTGAATCCTTTTGTGCGTTCAATGCCTTATCTCACTTGCTTACACTATTACGAAGCCGACTTGGTGGTTCCTAGGCTTTTGTTGCTTATGGACCAAGTTGTGCCTTTATGCGAAAAACGGCGAATTTTTACTTTTCATTTTGAAAAACCACATTTTCTTGAAAATTGCCAATGTGTTCATCAAGGGGGAGATTGTGGATATCGTGAGGATATGTGCACGATCTCAGGATGATGAGTCAATTGGCAATGGCGTTATTGGTTTGCAAAATCTCGCGTTTTCGGGTTTGCTCCAAATTTGTCGAGCCCTGGCGGTCGGATCCGGTTGTCTTAGGCGGTCGACCGCCGTGGAGCGATCCGACCGGCCATGTTGGCGGTCCGACCATAAAACAATTTTGGGATTTTGGAGCTGGGCCAAAAATAGGTTGTGTAGGCAAGTGAGGGGAGTCTCCTGGATGTGGTCCCATCATTTTTGGAGCTCCCAGTCAAAAGTTCTATTCGATTGAAATTTCCGAAGGTTTGAATTTTCGCTTGAATTTTGGCTAAGTCCTTTGGACCGTCCGACCATTGTTGTGGGAGCGGTCCGCCAGCATGAAATCGGTCGGACCGCCCTATGGGGCTGATCGGGCCGGCGATCACTGGAGATGAGCCAAGTGTTGCATTGAGTTGGTTTCAAGTGTGTTTTTATGAACTTCAATGCTTTATTGATGTATATGGCATTCTGAAGGCGGCGTGGGTCAAGTTGTGAAGAACTTGTTCCGGAAGCGGTTTGTTTGTCTATTGTCGTGCGGTGGCTTGCGAGTCAGCGGCGTCAGCGGTGAGTGGATCGGGACTACGCTTGGAGAGGCGAGGTCGAGCGATCGGGGATCGGGTGAGGTCGTGTGACTCAAGCATGGTGCAAGAATGGACAAGATGGATCGACCGGGTGGTTCAAACCGGTGGTTGGATCGGTGGTGCGGATATCGATGCGTGTCTCTTGGGAGGTTCCGATGGGATTCGGACAAGAGAGGCTTGGCGTCGATGAGAACCGTGATCAACCTACGTGGTGAAGCGGCGATTGCTTCAAGAGTTATTTGTGTGTGGGTCCCATGTGTAAGTGACCCAAAAGGAAACCCTAGCTCTCTAGTATAAATAGGAAGGGGTGAGGTGGAAAACCAAGCAAGCATTCATTTAGCCCCCTTCTTCCTTTTTCTAGGGTTTGGTGGAGAGGAGAGGAGAACTAGGGTTTGGAGTGTGCTCCTTGTTGAGCTCTTGCCCTCCTTGGTGGAGAGGCTTTGTAAGCATCTATTGTGAGTGAACAATCTTGTGATGCTTAATTGAAAGATCAATTGCTCCCTTTGTGTTCTTCTCTCTTTTGGATGTTTTTTGTGCTTCCTTGATTCAAAAGTTCATGCTTGGTCTCTTGGCCTACTTTACCTTGCTTTGATGTGTGGGATTACTCCTAGAGTCATCTAGATCATCAAACCCCCACAAGCAAGTGTTGAATCAAGTTTCTCTCATTTCTAGGGTTTGAGCACCGCTTTGATAAAATCTCAAGAGATCGGTTCTGCGAAGTGGATCTGACGGATCGTCGCTAGAAATAGGTCTCTAATATCATTAGGGAGGTGTGCTAGAAATTTGGTCAAGTTTTATTGGTTGAATCAAAAGTTGGATCAAATTTCGTTTTGGATTTGGGTGGAGTTTTGATCTTGGACTCTACCGGTCCGGCCAAACCTTACAACGGCGGTTCGACCGCCGTGTTTTCGAGCCATTGGTTTGCGGGTCGAACCGTGTCCACCGGTCCGCCATTGGTTAGTTGCGGTCGGGCCATTGGTTGACCGTCGGTCCGACCGCCCGTGGTAGCCGGTCAGACCGCCGGTGCCCAGTGAAGAACATTGAGTTCTTTTCTCCTTTTGTGTCGTGTGCTTGAGGGGTTTGTCAAATCCAACACAAGGCTTCCGTTGTGTGCTTACTGAACTTCTTAGCTCTCATAGCTAAAGGAGTAAAGTTCGTGTTGATTTTGATTTAGGCGAGAAAGTTTTGAAAGCGCCTATACACCCCCCCCTTTAGTCGCCTTTCCGGTCCTACAATTGGTTATCCAAACATAAAGCAGTGTTAGATTGTGGCCGAAGAGCCGTAACAATAGAGGATACCACAGGAAAGAAAGTGGAATTTCTAGCCACCTCAGTGCGTGATGGATATTTGATAGTCAGCGATCGAAGCAAGTTTCTTTGGAAGGCGTACTGTAGTCAGGGATTACCCGGATGTATTTCGGAAGAATTACGGGAATGCCGCCGGACCGTGACATTGAGTTTGTCATCGATCTAGTGCCAGGGACAGCACCAATTTCAAGAGACCCTATCGGATGCGGTCGATGAACTTGTGGAAATGAAGAAGCGATAGAAGAACTCTTGGAGAAAGGTTTTGTAAGACCTAGTTAAATCGCCATGGGGAGCACCAGATCTTGTTTGTCAAGAAGAAAGATGGAAGCATGAGAATGTGTATCGATTATCGTTCTCTCAATGAAGTTACCATCAAGAACAAATACCCTTTGCCCGAATTGATGATTTGTTCGAACCAGATGAAAGGAGCGGAGTATTCTCCAAGATCGATCTACGATCAAAGTTACCATCGATTGAAGATTTGTCCTAAGGATGTACCAAAGACCGCTTTCTCAACCCGGTATGGACATTATGAGTTTTTAGTCATGTCTTTTGGACTGACTAACGCCCCTGCTTATTTCATGAACATGCTGAACAAAGTATTCATGGAATACTTGGATAAGTTTGTGGTAGTATTCATTGACGATATTTTGGTATACTCCAAGTCAGAAGAAGAGCATGCAGACCATTTGAGATTAATCCTAGAGAAGCTCAGAGAACATCAGTTGTATGCCAAGTTTACCAAGTGTGACTTTTGGAAGAAGAAAGTTGATTTTCTCGGTCATGTGATGATAGCCGAAGGAGTAGCAGTTGACCCCAGAAAGGTTAAAGCTGTAATGAATTGGGAGCAGCCCAAGACGGTTACTCAAATTCGTAGTTTCTTGGGAATGGCAGGATACTATCGTCATTTCATTGAAGGATTCTCAACGATTGCTAAGCCTCTTACGCAATTGTTGAAGAAAGAGAAGAAATTCCTTTGGACCCCAGCTTGTGAAGAAAGTTTTCAAGAATTGAAGAAACGTTTGACTTCAGCCCCAATGCTAGTTTTGCCGGATATCAGCAAGGATTTTGATATCTACTGTGATGCTTCGCGTCAAGGATTAGGATGTGTCCTTATGCAAGAAGGAAGAGCAGTTGCTTATGTGTCAAGGCAATTAAGGCCTCATGAAGATAATTATCCTACCCATGATTTGGAATTAGCTGCCGTAGTGCATGCTTTGAAGATTTGGCATCATTATCTCATTGGTAATCGCTGTGAAGTCTACACCGATCATAAGAGCCTGAAGTACATATTCACTCAGTCGGATTTGAACATGAGACAGAGAAGATGGCTGGAATTAATAAAGGATTATAATCTGGGAATTCATTACCATCCTGGTAAAGCCAATGTAGTTCTGCAGATGCACTAAGTCGCAGAAACTCTATTGCAGCGCTCGGAAGTAAAGAGTTGTGTTGAACTTGGGAGGAATTCGAGCTGCGGCTAGAAGTTGTTCTGAAGGATTTGTGGTCAGTCTAGAAGTGCAGTCTACTCTGGAGAAACAGATTCGTGAAGCTCAACCCAAGGATTCCGAGTTTACCGACCTCAAGAAGAAGATGGCAGAAGGAAAATTTAAAGACTTTACCGTGGATGATCAGGATATATTGTGGATCAATGGACGTATCTGTGTACCAGATATCGATGGATTAAGACAGCTGATACTGAAGGAAGCCCATGACTCAAAGTATTCAATTCACCCTGGAAGTACTAAGATGTATCAGGATGTTAAGAATAAGTTTTGGTGGCCAAACTTAAAGCGAGACGTCGCAGAGTTCGTTGCCTTATGCGACGTGTGTCAGAAAGTAAAGGCGGAGCATCAGAGACCAGCAGCTTTGCTGCAACCGCTGAAGATACCAGAATGGAAGTGGGAAGAGATCGGTATGGATTTTATTACCGGTTTACCCAAGACTCAATCAGGATATGATTCGATTTGGGTAATAGTGGATCGTTTGACTAAGGTTGCCCATTTCTTGCCAGTCAAAACCACTTACTCAGGAGATCGCCTTGCAGAGTTGTATATGTCAAAAATAGTCAGTCTGCATGGTGTGCCTAAGAAGATAGTGTCAGATCGAGGATCTCAGTTCACCTCTCGTTTTTGGCAAAGTCTACATGAAGCCCTGGGAACTCATCTGAATTTGATCGCTTATCATCCATGAGACGGATGGACGACTGAAAGAGTCAACCAGATATTGGAAGATATGTTGAGAGCCTGTGGCTTATCAAATGCTACCAGTTGGGATAAGAGTTTACCGTATGCGAAATTCTCGTACAACACTTGATTATCAAGCGGTTTGCAAATGTCACCATTTGAAGCTTTGTATGATCGTGCTGCAGAACTCCATTAAATTGGTCGAGAATTTGAGCGTGTAGTGTTGGGCAGATATTATTGAAGCAGAAGAACAAGTTGCTATGATCGAGAGAGAGACTAAAGATAGCCGATCCGAGGCAAAAGAGTTATCCGATAATCGTCGTCGTGACCTCGGCTTTGAACAGGAGGATTTTGTGTATCTTGAGTTACTCGCTCCAGAGGTGTTAAGAGATTCCACACCAAAGGGAAGCTTGCCCCGAGCTATGTGGGTCCATTCAAGATTTTGGAACGCCGAGGAGAGGTTGCGTACCAGTTGGAGCTACCGCAGTCGTTAGCAGGAGTGCATGATGTCTTTCATGTCTCTCAGCTGAAGAAGTGTCTTCGTGTGCCAGAAGAACAGACCCCGTTGGAGTCAATTGAACTGAAAGAAGATCTCACATACAAAGAACAGCCTGTCAGGATTTTGGATGTCGCAGAACGCCGCACCAGAAGCAAGACCATTCGTTTTTGCAAAGTCCAGTGGAGTAACCACTCAGAAGGAGAAGCAACGTGGGAACGCGAAGAAGAGTTGAAAGCCGAGTTCCCGAGCCTTTTCTCTAGCTAGCCGGAATCTCGGGGTCGAGATTCATTTAAGGGGGGGAGGTTTGTAACATCCCAATTTTCAGAGCTTTAAAAATCTTTTAAATAAGGGTAGTAAGAAAATTCACCATTTGGATTTATTTGAATATTAATTTAAAAATCTTAATATGGACTTTAAGGACAAATTGATTTAATGTGCTTAATCCCAACACCAACAATTGCCAAAATTATTTTATTTAGATTCTATATGCCTGGATATATTTTATAGAATTTTCTGGGATTTTTCCAAAGTCATTTGCTATTTTCTAATTGCTATTTGTATTTTCTGGATTTATTTAAAAGAAAAATCAAATGAAAATCCTTGAACGATCTTTGGGCGAAGCCCAACACTATTCGGCCCATGACCCGACTTTCCTCGCCCACGCTCGCTCCGCGCCGTTGGATCGCCATCGCACGCTCACTCTCGCCTCGCTCTCGCTCTCGCTGACCAGTGCGCCCGCCCGAGTCGTCGTCTCCGCGAAGCGTCTTCTTCCTCGCGCCTGCGCTCTCGGCCGCCATTGCCAGAGCTCGGCCTCGCGTACGAAAACGGGACTCTCGTCCCGATCTTCTTGTGCCGACCCCACCAAATCGTGCCTCCGGTTATTTCTTATCCGTTCCAAACCAAATCAAACCCCGAATCGGTTTCAATCTCCGAGAATCATGGAATTCAAAAACCCGGCCGTTTCATACCCGATTTGGGGGTTTCCAAATCTCGGCGTCTCCGAGCCTTTAAATACCCCCTTAGCACCGCCCGGACCTCCGCAACCCAAAGCCGCCACTCTCGTCGCCCCGATCGCCCTAGCGCCGCCGCATTTCAAGCTTTAGGGTTTTCGGCCGAGTTTCTTCTCCGGTGAATTGCGCTGCCGTCGTCACTGCCCTTGCTCCACCGACTGCACCATCGTGATCAGCAAGTCCCGAGCCACCTCGTGCGCACCTCCTCATCGCGGAGCATCACCGAGCTCCGTCCAACACAAAAGTCTTAGTCGCCGCTTCTCCCTCGCCGCGGCAATCTCAAATCAACCTCAAGTGCTCAAACGGTGCCCATATATGCGCAATAACCCCCTCTACGTTGGCACCACTCAGCTGCCGGCGATCGTCGCCGTTCGCCGGTGACCATCGGGTCCCGAGCGCCGCCGTTGTCGCCCGACTCGGCCCGGCGTCGGCCGATCTTCGGTGTGGCGGCAGCGTGGCGCCAGATCGGCCCGCCGACACGCGCGCGCGTGGCTCGATCCATCCGCGGATCTCTCTCGGTTGGTGCACTCGGTCCACCGTGAACCCGAGGCCCGACATGTGGGGCCCCATGTCAGATTTCTTTTAAATTTATTTCTTTTTCCGAAAATCCTCAGCTGACGCAAGCATTGCGCAATAATTCGATTTTCCTTTATAAAAATAATTCGGGAAATTTAATAAAATCCAAATTAGGGTTTATGTGATTTTCCAATCTTCCAAAGCCCATATCTTTTGCATCCGACCTCCGATTGAGCCCATTCAAATTTGTAAATTTATATAAAATTGAGATCTATTTAATTGTGAATTTTATTTGAATTTTTGGAGTTGTTTTGCCTCTGTTATTTATTTGTTTTGTTCCTTTTGTCTCGTTTGCGAGTAGACGTCGATACTTCGGGGAATTTTACAGAAGAAGGAGCACCTCAAGACCAAGACCAATATCTAGACCTATTCCAAGGCAAGTTATACCTTTGATCATATTGAACCCAGTTTTCAAAATACTTTGTTTCAATGTATTGCATTTTATTTCAATTATTTATTTAAATGCTTTTGGGTGTAGTTATTAATCCAAATTGTTATGCCACCTTGTCTATTGTATGCCATGATCTTTTGTCACCCTAGGTTGATTCATTAATAGTTGGTATTATCATAGCACCAACGTGGGTTGGTTAGATACAATTAGACTGCTTAGCCATGCCACGAGTCATCATTCCATGTGAGATGCAATTATAAACTGACTAAGTGATTATGGGCTGTGTGAGAAGCTGTGTGTCTTTGTGTGCTATTACTCGTTGATGGCATTGTGTTGCACTTAATCAACGAGGTGGGAAAAGATTTAGGCGAGGCAAGTGGTGGATCTGTGTGAATGGTGGGCTGTGTGATATAAACTTTGTGATTTGGGTTAAAGCTGAAAGTCTTGCCTTAGTCAATTAAGGACTTAACTTTGTGCGCCATTGAGCTGGGCCTTCTTATCAGACGACCACATGCCTAGTATGGGTGGGCTGACTTAGTAAGTTATGGAGTCTTGACATTGACAACTCGGGTTGTATTTAAAGCATGTGATGATGGGTGGAGGTGTGTCTGACTATGTTTGGGTCACATCGCGGAGACGGTTCATTGCATCCACATCCCAGCGGTGTGTGTCGTTCCAAGGGCTATGTGAACAAATTGGACAGCGGAAAGCACATCGGGAGTGTCATTGTTTGAGATGAAGTCTCGAAAGGTTTTGTTATGGTTAGTGCTAGCTACACTTGATTGTATCGTGTGGGTAAAGTGTCTGACCTCTGCGAGTGTTTAAACCAATCTATTGAATATGGCGTCCTCGGATATGGACATGCTCGGAATTTCACACGAGGGGTAGATTTTCATAAAACAATTGGGAAGGGTCATTTGTGTGAGATAAGTTGTGCGGTGTGTGAATAACTTGATTAGGCTGTGTGTACTTTGTGAAATCAATTGTTAACTTATTATTGTCTATTGTTTTGAATTATGCTTTCAATCTATTATTTGTATTCAATTGCAAATGTTGCATTTCATAAAATAACCACGAAGCCATTCCTTTGGAATAAGCCATTATCTATAAATTGCATTACGTGGTATGACTTGCGAGTACGGTGTGTACTCACTCTTGCTAAACCAATCAGCGAAGTGGAGGAGTAAAGTCTTTGCTTTTGAAGAAGAGTTCTCTGAAGGTTGATCGTTAGGGTCTTGATCGATCGGTTATGCGTGGTAAATTGATGGGAGCCACGGAGTTTATTTCATTTCATTGCAGTTTATTTCTTTATTGTCGACCTTGCATGGCTTAATAAATGTAAAACTTCGACCGTAAGGTCCCACGATTATTTGTTATTTAAAGGTACTCGTTTATTCTTATATTCGTTGTATGGATGTGATATTTCATCGATGTTGACACTTGTGTGCACTAAGCGTGATCTGGACTAGTGCGAGAATACATAGAGGTCAGATTTGCATATTTGGGTCCCAAACACGGATGGATATGGCTGGGGTCCCAGCAGTCTCCTGCGTGGTAAGCGAGATCCATCCGAACAGGAACAAAAATGCAGCGACTAAGTGTGTCCTCACTTGCTCGTGATCGCATGCTCGGGGCAGATCATGTACCGCCCCAGCAAGGAATGTGGCACACCCAACACATTCGCAGGAATCGGGTGACCAAATCTGTCGGCCAAACGGACATTCCGTCTCATCGCCCCTCGGAGGGCACTCTTTGGAAAACCACGCGATGGTAGACACATGTAAGCGAGCCACGTCCTCCAGAGTAATGGTCATCTCCCCCCATCGGAAGTGGAAAGTGTGAGTCTCCGTTCTCCAACGGTCCACGAGCGCAGACAGAAGTGCCGCGTCAAACTGCAGCGCGTGCGGGAGGTCCAACATCCGGGCAAGGGGAAGGAGCCCGGTCTCCCGCAGTCTGGGGACGTACCGCTCGTCAAGGGGCCATCTCTCTCTGGGGGCGCTCAGGACCAGTCTCGAAGGGCCAACGTTGGCGGACCACGCCCGGCAATGGTGTCCCACATCCCAGCGTGGGTCGAGCACCTCGTACGCGTCGTCAACTGGAGCCTGCGCCATCTCCTGCCAACAGGGAAACAACATGTCAGTGCACGCATGTAAAACATATTGTGTGGCACAAGAAAATAAGGCAAAATATATGATTAAAAATTCAACAACACAATATGACCATAATGATTTAACAACAGACCCGGACAACTTAACAAGTACTACATAAAGGCATGGATTAACAAAGACCATGACCCATCAAAGACATTGAAATAAGCAAGCGACATCACGACTTAGTAATTATATCTTCCTCGCTTCTGATTGCTTTGCTTGCCAGATGCATTTGGGCGTGGTGATGGAGTGCCCAACTATCTTGCACGATCTGCGGTGAGGCGGCGAACCGATTGCCGTGTTGGTTGTCGTCCATGTCATTCCGGATGCGTCATGACTGGCGTCTTCCACGGCCAGGGTGCTTTAGTGCGTTGTTGGGCACCCACTTCACCTACCCCAGCCAAAGGTCCCTGTAGTGCGTGTCCAGCTCGTACGAATGGAACTCGGTACTCCAAGTTGCATACAGGTGGTGGATGTTGTAGTACTCGGAGATGTAACGCTCCGAGGCCTGCCGCCACGCCGCGCACGCCGCGTACACATGGGAGCATGGTTTGTGAAGAAGCTGCGGCTTATTGCAGGTGCACGACGCTTCTTCACCAATCGTGCAGACTTGCTTACGATCCCATCTAGCGTAGCTCATCACGTACTTCTCCCTATGCCTGATGTCGAACTTCTGCCTAACGCCATCCATGGTACGAGCGACGTGCGATCAAGCCTTGCTGATATTATTCTCCATGTAGGCATGCATTACTTCGGAGAATTGCCTCCCATCCTCCATATGCTTCTTGGTCATCATGGCTCTGTTAACAAAGTATTCGATGGTACGGTTCCAGCTCTCCTCCATGATCGCAGTGATCGGCATGGAGCGGACACCCATGAGCACATCGTTGTACACCTCCGATATGTTGGTCGTCATGATCCTATACCTTGCACCGTCCGTGTCGTGTAGCAGGGACTATTTCTCCAGGTCAGGTGCGTGCGAGTTAACCCACTGTGTGAACTCCCCAACTCTCGTAGACCCTCTAGCTGATGCCCCTGCCTCGGCATGCGCTGAGTCCCTTACATGCTTCCCGGTCTCCTCATCGAGCTGTCTCCACACCGCTTCGAACTTCCTCCTTTGGTTCTGCATGCAGAGCTTCTTGAACATCTTCATGAGGTCCTTACTCCGAAACCTTGTGTGGAAGTTGGCCGCGAGATGCCTCATGCACCAACGGTTCCTAACATCGTTCCACTGGTACGGCGGCTGCGCCCCGTTTTGCATCATGCACAACGTAGACAACAACCCAGCATTGCGATCCGAGATGACACACACATCTGGCCGATCTTGGACCACCGCCTGCTTCACATTACACAGGAACCACAACCAGCTCTCGGTGTTCTCGCTCTCAACAATTGCGAACGCCACGGGGACTAACTGGTCGTTCGCATCGGCCGCAACGGCGGTGAGGATGGTACCCCTGTACTTCCCACATAGGAAGGTGACATCCATCGTGAGCACGGGACGACAATGCTTGAAACCTTCGATCGCCTGACGGAAGGCCCAGAAGACCCTTTCAAGAACAAAACAATTGGGCCCCTCATTCGGATGCATCCGCTCAAGCTTGTTTATGTACATCCTGGGATTAGATTCCGTCGGGAATGGCATCAACCTTGTGCCGCCATGCGTGGCGGCACGAAGTATTGCCACCACAGCCACGGGTGGTGCCGCCCGGCCGGGTGGGACGCGGCGAGGCTGCCGTCTGGGACGGCGGCACCTTGTCGGGCCCACAAGGGGACACCAAGGTGGTCTTGCCGTCCGAGCGACAACTAGGTTGCTGCCATTCCCGATGGCAGCTAGTACGATAAGGGGGCCACAAGGGGCAACACCTTGCTGCGGGCCCCACAAGGGGCAGCACCTCCCCGACGGCAGCACCAACGTGCTCCCGTCCGGGACGGCAGCAACTAGGTTGCTGCCATTCCCGATGGCAGCTAGTACGATAAGGGGGTTATTTTTAAAACTTTAGAATTATAGAGGTTATTTTTAAAAAAATTTATTACGCAACGGTGCTAAAATAATCCAGAATTCGAGACATCCCAGGTCGTCCATCATACAAGAAACAACTTTGGCACGGTAACCAACATAGCATGGAGTGTATGTGCATACAGTGTGTGTACTAGTTGATTAATATAATCGACCATTGTACCATGCATTATAGTTGTTGTCTGTAAGATTGATACTCCCTCCGTTCGGATTTAAGTGGCCTTCTAGGCCAGCACATAGAGAACCAGGTGGTAATTGTCAGTGGTACGCTCTAAACAGTAATTATAACGATGATGGTATTAAATTATTGTTTATAAATTATAGGATAAATGTTATTATATTTTTGGATGAATTATCATTTATAAAGATTAGTAAGTATATGACTTGTTAGTGAAGCTATTTATTTAATTTATGATATCATTCTAAAATACTCCTGATCGGATATCACTGATCGTTACACTAGTAACTTATGGATCAGTACATGTATTGATTGATGACCACGTTTCACCGGTCATCGATATAGGGATATCGAACCAATAGTGTGAGCACATGTTAGAGAACATGATATTGGATTGATCCACTTTGAGACACTATTGAGATTATTATGCTTCTATGTGTCATCAGTTGGTCTCAAGCAATAATAATGTATAATCCTTAGACCTGATATCAGCATAAAAATACATTTAGGGGTTGCCAAACGCTACTCCATAACTGAGTAGTTATAAATGTAACTTTCGGATATGCTATGAAATATACGGATAATTCTTGTACATACAATTAAACATACATGTACTTATAAATATATATTATTATATTAAACTCCGAGTTTCAGAATATTGATATGGACCAGTAACGAAATGTACATTTCAAGAGCCAAACCGGTATACCCTACGGACAAATATGATCCCGAGCCAAGATTGGAGATCCTGGAGAGACGGCTTGATGCCGTGGGCGGGTTGCGACCTCGCGGAGCAACAATTGCTAGAGCATCGTCGTCTCTCTGCATGCGTTCATGCGACCACAGTGGCTTCCTCAATTTGTATTCATGGGCCATGGCCCCGTTGCTTGATCGAGGTCACAAGTTAATTTGTTCGTATTGGTAGAAGGATCAAATTAAATACTTGCTTTTTTCCCTTGAATAAAATTTGACACAAAATCTCAAACCTTGAGAACGAACAAACAAGACCTTGCTGCTACAGCCTGCAGAAGGTGCGTTATGGGCCTGCTGTGGGCCGAAGTGTAATCCCACCGTTGAAAGGATTGAGCGGCTTGGATTGCCGACGGCACAGCCGTGCCGTAACAGTAGCAACAGCAGAGGATTTGCTTCCGGTTGTGGAAGTGATCATCGAGTTGACTGATTTGACCCCTTGCGTCCAGTGCAACAGGAATTCAGGAAAATCCCGTGCACTGTATATTGATGGGCGCATGCTTCATGGGCTTCTTCCCCTGAGGAAGCAAATAACGAAAGGAGTCAAATTTCAGAGCCAAGTCAGCCAACTCGATGATCACTTCCACAACCACTTGATTACAGTTGTTTGTGCCAATTTGTGTAAAAGGTTATTTATTTCTAAAATTTTAAAGCATGTAAATTCTTAAACTAGAAGTCATATACTAGGGTGGTCGACATCTTAAACCAGGAGTCTTAGACCAATTCTGTTCGGAACATAGAATAGTACATAAAGTTACACCGCCGTACTTATCCCAATTAAAACGGGGTGGCTGGGAGGAAAAATCGGACACTAACAGACTTGTGAATGCTTTGTTGGAGAGTAACGGTGTGCTTAAGATATGGTGGGAGGAAGCTATTTTGGCAACACCTTTCGTTCTAAATAGAGTAATCACTAAAATATGTGAAATTATTCCATATGAGGGATGGAAGGGGAGAAATGCCAATGTTAATTTTCTGCAAACTTGGGGTGGGTGTTTCGCAAGAGTCAATATACCATTGCAGAAAAAGAGAAAGTTTGAACTTAAAATAGTCGATTATGTCTTACTAGGATATGCTCATAACAGCATAGTATATAGATTTTTAGTAGTAAAATCAGAAACTCCTAATATTATTGTTAATAAAATAATGGAGTCCAGAGATGCTTCATTTTTTTGAAGATATTTATCATGTGAAAACTGCCGGTAGTACTTCTCGATTTGAGGAAAATGAAACTATGAATAATAGTAATTTTGAACATACCACCATCTTTGAACCAATAAGTGATATACCACTAGTTTGTGATATTCCTAAGGAATATAACAATTTAGTCGAAGAGGCTCCTCGCGTGAGCAAGCGACAAAGAGTTGAGAAAACCTTTGGAGGAGACTTTATTGTATATCTCATGATAATATGCCAAATACTCTTTCAGAGACTTTTGCATTACCTGATGCTGAGTATTGGAAAGAGACAGTCCATAGTGAGATGGATTCCATCATGGCTAACGGGACTTGGGAGATCACTGATCATCCTATCAGGTGCAAACCTGTTGGATGCAAGTGCATCTTTAAAAAGAAAATGAGGCCTGACGGTTGTCGATACCCAAAGTATGCAACCCCGAGACCCTCTGTGTATTCTGAACTAGTCTTAGATCAATAGCTAGCTCACATAGTTGCAACATCAATGTTATCATATCCACACAACAAAGAAGCTAATGAAACAGACAAAATAACATTATTTAGTAGTAAAAGGACATTATGGTCAAGTCTTACAGAGGTTGCTACGCAGGTCTTAACAACAAAATGATAAACTTGTAGTGAAAATCAAAATATCTCGTGGAGGCCATTCGACATATCCACAGATAATCGAGTGGAGGACGCATCCTAGTTCGCATAGTCTTCAAAGTAGTCTTCCTCATAGAACTCGGTGTTCCCTGGTTCTTCTACGGGGACTGATCAACAAATGGCATATAGCCGTGAGTACATAAAGTACTCAGCAAGTCGTAGGGAAATGTATGCAACTACTATTCATGAAAGACGTGAATAAGGATAGCTTTATGTTTAATTTGCAGAAAGCAGTATTGACATTAAATACAATAAGTAGATTATAAAGTATTGTTTAAAAGATTAATACATAAGTAATTAAGTTCTTTCAAAACAACTAGTGAACACCATGTTCACTTCCCCAACCATCAACCACATCCAGATCGCTTCCCATCCAAACTATTTCAATATTTTTATAAAAATCTACCCCTCATGTGAAATCACCAAGCATTGTCCATAACCGTGGACACGGCTATTCGAATAGTTTTTAACACTCTGCAGAGGTTGTACATCTTAATCCACAAGAGATAATCATCTTATTATCTACTCACACACTTCCAAGGTGTGCAACTATGACATTATCAAAAAGGTATTTACAAAGCTTTGCTTTGACTCGGTTCTGCTCACTAAGGATTCGGTTTCCTGGCCCCCTCTTGCGCTGCTCATCAACCAAAATAGAACCAACTAAATATATTGCTAATTATTCAGCCAGGTCCGCCCCATAAATGAACTTGTGGTTGCACGGTAAGACCCAGATCAATGGTGTACAAACTTAAGTCCTTAGTGACTACTCAGGAGAGGTAACCGCACCCCCTTTACTACACGATCACTCGCCCGAGTATAAAATATTTTTTTTGGTTCAACCCGATCAAATGGCAACCCTTGCCATAGTACAACATCTTTTATCAACAATGGCCGCACCACAGTTCCATCTTTCATTAAGTCAAGTTTAAACAGTTAAGCATGTGATCATGAATCCCATCGAGTAGCTAAACCATGGCTATACATAATACGCACCCATGTTGGTGTTACAATAATGTCCAACTAAGATTACCCAATAACAATTATTCAAGGATCAAGGATTTATGTCATTTGATGGGACATGTCAATAGCAATTATTCAAGGTGGTATAATGACAATTTGGTATTTAACTATTCCCAAAAGCAGTTATTATAATACTAGCTATGTATGTTGATATAAAATAATAGAAGTTTATAAAATAGGTATGACATGATCAAAGTTCTACCACTTGCCTTCGTTGAAGAGTTGGGACGCTTCGGTTGATGGGTCCAAGAATTTTTCCAAAACGTCAGAATCTATACGTGCAAAAAGAGTCAAATAAATAAAATAATTACAAATAAAATTCAAAAATTACAAAGCTAGAACCAAATGAAATTTACTGCATTTAGATGAATATATAATTTTGAATAACTCAAATCTGAGCTCGAACGAAGGAGAATGGGTTCTCGGAAGTTTGAAAACACATAACATGGTGAAAATCAGGATTTTTGGATTTTTGGAATTATTTTTCTATAGGAAAAGTGGTTTATTGCGTCGGCTGACGTCAACGATAGGATTTTATTTTCGGTCGAATTATTTTTCAACAGGAAAAGATTTGAGTTGCTGACAGGTGGGCCCCACATCCTGTATGGATTTGGTCCACGGAGGCGCCGATCCACGGTGGGTAGGCGTAAACAAAGGCGCTTTGTGCACACTAGCACCGGGTGCCATGCACGTGCTGACGCGGCTGCCATGCGGGCGTTAGGGCGGACATGGCACTGAGGTGGTGACCACATCGACACCGAACCGGCTGTGCACGGGCCCCGAAGGTCGTCGGCGAACGGAGGGGAGATGGTCGGCAGCGAGGGCACCGGCGGCTAGAGGAAGGTGTGGCAAACGCGATGCTCACGGTTTCGTCGACGGGCAACCACGGGAAGGCCAGTGGCGTTGAGGAAGAGGCGGCGGCGATGACGGTGGCGCTCCGGTGGAGCTATGGCATGGAGAAGGTAAGCACGAGGTAGACATCGGCCTTGCGAACCCGGGTAAGGGCAGCAAGACGGAGGAGGCTTGGCGGTGGTGATAACGTGGCGGCGTGAAGATCGATCGACAGGGAGAAAACTCGAATAGCGGCCGGAGGAGGGCGAGAGAGAGGGAGAGAGGGGGAGGTGAGGCATCTGGTGCTCACATTTAAGCGACGCGGGAGCTCCGGAGGGAGAAAGCCGAGCACGGAGCAGCGGTGGGTTTCGTGGTGGAGCTGTGCGTGTGCTCTGGTGGGACGAGACGGGTCGGCGTCGGTGGAAAACGGGGAAGGGGTGAGAGACCGAGGCGGAGGAGCGGGCGGCGACGGAATGGGGCACAGACGCGGGAATCCGGGCAGCGGGACTCAAGGTGGATGTGCGGGGTTGCGTCGGGACAGCGCAAGCGTGTGCGGAGAAAACGGGGAAGAAGAACAAGAGCGCGTGAGGAGGCGGGAGATTGGTCGATGGGCAGGCGTCGCCGAGGAGAATAAGGGGAAGCGGCGGCGGGCGCGCGAAGGAGCGATGTGGCCGGGAATTCGGCTCGAAATAGAGAAGAGGATTTTAAATTATTTTTGAATTACAAAAAAATATAAAAAACCAAAAGGCTTTTTAGAAAATAGAAATTAAGTCCAAAAAGTTTAGAAAAATACACAAAAAAATTCCTTGAATTATTTGGAACTTAATAAAATTATTTACAACTTTAATTTGTCTTTTAATTTTCCAAATAAATTATTTTAAAATTTTGGGATAAATGAAAAATCCTTTTTAAATTCCAAAAAACCCAAGAAAGAGCTGAAAATAATACTTTTAACTTTAAATACCAGAAAGCCCAATTAAACCAAATTTGAATTAATTGAAGTATGATTAATTCATATTAAATTATTTTTGTTTTCTGAAATTTCTAGTTAAGCTTTAGAAATAAAATCAAATGGTTATTTTTATTTTCCAAAAATTTTCAAAAACCCTGGAAATTAGGATGTTACAACGGTACTATTGATAAGTATAAGGCAAGACTTATGGCCAAGGGTTATACCCAGAAAGAAGTCGTGTATTATTTTGATACTTACTTTCCTGTTGCCAAATTAGCCACCATTCGAGTACTCATTGCATTAGCTTCTTCTCATAGTCTACACATCCATCAAATGGATGTGAAGATAGCTTTCCTTATTGGAGAGTTAAAGGAAGAAATCTATATGGAGCAACCGAATGGTTTTGTGATTTGTGGACAGAAAAAATAAGGTATGCAAATTAATCAAATTCTTGTATAGCCTAAAGCAAGTACCTTGTAACAGCCCAATTTTTTATTTTTAGTTAAAAATAAAATTTAATTATTTATTGAATTTTAAAAACTTTTTCCTATTTATTTCGAAGAAAATAACTTATTTACAAAAAAATTTACCAAAAATAAGTTGCTAATATTTTATTTAAATCCTAAATGTCTCAGAGAATTTTCTGCGAATTTTCTCATAATTTTTGGATTTTATTTGCTATTTTCTAAAGCCTTTTTGAATTACCAGAATTATTTTAATTAGAAAATCAATAAAAATTCACAGCACAGTGCTTGGGCTGCAACCTGCTCGGCCCAATCCTATTCTTGCGTGCACGCAACCCATTCAGCTTGTTTTCTCCCGTGTGCTCACACCCAAAACATTTTAGGCCGTTGGATCAAGAATGGACGGTCCGATCTTGTTGATACATATGGATGATTTGAACGTTTCAATCAGTGTGGATCGTCCGATCAAAATCGAATGGCCCAAACACCACCCACTCCTTTTCCTTTCTTTGCTGTCACCGCCAGGTGGGGCCCATGCTACAGTGTCGCCATCCACCTTCCATCTTCGTCCCCGCGCGTTCGCCTCACCCGTCTGCCATTACCGCTGTTCAAAAACCTTCAAAACTCAGCGGATCCGGTTGCATCTCCCGAGATTCCGCACGCATTTAAAGCGTCCCGTCAATTCATGCCCGTCATGGCCTCGCCCCTTCCATCTCCGGCGCCAAATCCCCGAAATCGTGCCACTGTGTCACTCAAACCTTCTTGCACCGCACGAAGCCCGACCTCGCCCTTGCCCGATAAATAGGAGCCCCAGGTGCGCCTCTCTCCGCTCATCCCAACGCCGCCAACCACCGCTCTCCTCCGACCCTCTAGCGCCCGGATTTCAAAGATCCTCGCCGCCGGCTGAAGCTTCGACGATCTTCGATTCCGCCACCGACGACCACGCTCCTGCTGCCCCAACCGCACCATCGACATCGCCTCGATGTCTCCTACCTCATGCGCGCTTCATCTTCACTGGAGAACCTCGGGAGCGCCATCACCGCCATCGACCTAAACTCCACGCCGCCAAACCTCATCGCCGATGACCATTCCGCTGCGCCTTCTTGCATCTTCGGTAAGCATCAGGTTCAGCGAGTCACCCTGAACGTTTTGTGCACCCTCGTAAGGCTCGTTGTGGCACGTAGCGCCAGTGAGGCCATCGCCGGAGCACCGCTGGCCTCGGGCCTGCGTGGCGTGTCCACGTGTGCGCCACGTTTACGCCACCTCGGCGCCACGTCCGCCCTAGGATCCCAGTCAGTGCTAGTGTGGATGCCCGCGTCAGCAATTGCGCTAGCGCGTACCCCCCTCCCCCCGTTTGTTGTTGTGTGACCTGAGTCCACCGTGGACTTTTGGCCATTCGTGGACCCAGTCTTTGACTGTGGGGCCCATATGTCACAAACTTAATGAATTTCCTTTAGAAAAATATTTCGGCCAAAATTCAAATTTTCGTACGCAGACATCAGCATGCACCATAATTCAAATTTTCTTTAGAAAAATAATTCAAAAAATTAATAAAATCGCAAATTAGTGTTTTCTTTATATTTCTTCGAGGAGCTCGTATTTCTTCATACTAATTCCGATTTAGGTGAATCAAATTTCTAAATTTATATAAATTTGAGATCTAGCTAACTAAACTAAAATTATTTCATTTGGATTTAATTTGAATTAATTTGATTATTATTTGAATTAATTTAAATTTGATTTATTTTCGCGTATAGATTTCAACGACTCCGAAGAGCTCAACCCGCTATAAGAGTTAGAGTATTAGTGTTGCAAGCAAGGAAAGCTATACCATTGATCATGTTGATCGCACTATTTTAAATTTATTTATTTCTATTTTAAATTATTATTGCATGCATAATTTTATTTCAGTTATTTTAAATCATGTTTTAAATGGCCTAGTTATTCCAATTCCCTGGTATAGCCAATGTTGTTAATTGAATTGTCATTCCCTTGTCACCCTAGACCAAAATGAAAATTTCAAAATAAATATATGCTTAACAATGCCTAGACCTAAAATGTTTGATTTGGGAAATTTGTAGCCAAAAATTAAATGTTATTTAAATAGTATCCATAGCATTAGTGTGCCATGGAAGTTTGTAAATAATTTTGAAAAAAAATCAAAATTAAAATTAAAAACTTGATTAGACTTGGGTGAACTGGATTGATGGTGGGTGCAGATTTATGCACGGGCTCAATCCGAGAATGGATTGAGGGCCAGGGTTCTTTGAAACTCGCCCAAGTTAGTTAGGTACCGGCCTTTGAGCATATTTTGCTTCGCCCCACCGTGCCACCAAATGTCTTGTGTGGGAAGGACTAGACTTATTAATTTGTGATACCTCATTGTCTTCTGTGCCATGTTGTTTAGTGGGTGTTGGTTAAACAGTATTCCCACCTGGCACAAGAGGGGGTTTCCAGCGGGTGGTTAACCTAATGGAACTGAAACCTTAGCAGGCATGTGAACCTTGCGGTAGAACATTGGAAACGCCTTGTCATAATTGCTTAGTCGCACACCTACGGAAGCGTTTATTGGCCGACAGTAAAAGCAAATTATCTCTTATGGGTAAAGCTATACACACTCTGCAGAGTAGAAAACTATTCGAATAGCCGTGTCTATGGTAATGAACATGCTGAGCAAAACCACTCTAAGTTAGACTTTGTTTATTTTTGTTTTAAAATAATTTTAAAAAATAATTTCAAGTTGGTAAATCCTTGTGGTAAAATTGGGCGGTTAGCCATGTGATAGGAGGGCATCCATCACCATATCTCATATGGAGGTTAACCACTATAAAACTATCAATTTAAAATCTAATTGCAGTTATAGATTAAAAAACTACCTTCAAACTTAGTATGAGTATTTAAACCTGAAAACGCTGCTTTAGGCAAAATAGACCCTACCAAACTCAATTGTTTACTTATGCATGCATCGTATTCTTTTATTAGGTGTAATTTGTGAGCACAGAAGTTGTGATCACTCTTGGTGAATAATATTTATTCAGGTGAAGAATTCTATCAGGACGGTGAGGATCTTGACGACAGATTTAAGGTTACAAGTATTAAGGATGACATGAAGTCCTTCGGACATGTGAAGTGTACGCTTAAATCTGTCAGAAAACTGAGGAACTCTAGAGTGATTACTGTGAATTATATTTGCACTAAGAACAAGTTGATGTTTGAATAAAAGAGTACATTATAATAATATGTGTACATATGTCCTAATAGACAAAATACTCTCAACTATATGGAAGGATGGCTAAAAGTCTTAATGTATTCTAGTGTTCAATGGACGAAAAAGGTATAGCCTACAAGATACCTAAAATGATACACCTACTTGAGCTTAACTGTGAGGTCGCAGTTTATGAGAATAGGACATTCTCTACAAGGTCATGAGCAGATAAGGAAGGAATACCAAATAATGTTCCATTTAGGCTTGGCTCTCTCTTTCACAACCTTTTATCAGTTGAGATTTCAAGTGAAATCTAATCACGAAAGAATGTGAATTCAAGGCATAGTCTATTCATCAGTTGTGAGCTGATGAATCTTGTTATTCTAGGTGCAAGTTCAACCCGTACGTGACTTACACTAAAAGGCTGGTATATCAATAACTCTTCAGCATAATAATCTTTATCATTCCTTTTTGCTTCTTGCTTTGGAATTAGTGGGAGATTGTTGGAATTGAGCCCATTTGTGTAAAGGCCCATTTATTCCTAAAATTCCAAAGCATGCAAACCCTTAGACTAGAAGTTTTAAACCAGGGTGGTCAAAATCTTAAAACAGAAGTTTTAGACCAGAGTGGACGAAGTCTTATAAAATAAGTCTTAGACTAAGGTGGTCGAAGTCTTAGACCAGAGTTGTCGAATTCTTAGACCAATTGTCTTAGACTAGTGTGGTCGAAGACATAAACCAGTGTGGTCAAAGCCTTAGTCCAGTGTGACCGAAGACATAGATCAGTGTGGTCGAAGCTTTTAGATCAATGTGGTTGTAATAATATGTTCGAAGTTATAGACTAGTGTGGTCGAAGGCATAGACCAGTGTGGTCGAAGTCTTTGACCAGTATGGTTGAAGACATAGATTAGTATAGTCGAAATAATCTGGTCGAAGTCATAGACCATTGTGGACGAAGGCATAGACTAGTATGGTCGAAATAATCTAATCGAAGCCATAGACTATTATGATCAAATGCATAGACCAGTGTGGTTGAAAATAGTGGTCAGATCCTTAGACCATCGTAGTCGTAATATACTGGTCGAAGCGGTAAACCAGTGGTCAAAACTGTAGACCAGTGTAAAGTCAGAATCAATAAACACTACTTAATGACTATTAATTGATTTTGAATTAACAGTTACCAGTGGTTTATTATGACAGTTGCTAGAGAGTAATTGTCTCGATCATAAATAGGATCTGGAGACGTCCAGACGAAAGTTTACGATGCATTCAATTTTTCTATCTTCCTCTCTGATCAACCGTGCTGAAGAATTGAGCTGTCGAATCAAGTCGTCTCTTCTTCTCGGCGTGCACCAGGAAGGAGGGTGAGCGGATATCTCCGAACTATTGTCGCAGAGTTCACCTGCACGGGGCGGCAATAAGATTTCTGGGCAGCACATCTGCATGACCGCTCTCTACACTTCATCATTCGAATACTCGCTTCACTGCGACAACCGCGATCTGCACTGCTTTGATCTCTGCTTCGAGACTGCACTCTTACGACTACTCGTTGTGCTGCATCATCAACGACACCCGCTCGCCGAGACCGCCGCTTCTCGTTCTTTATCGAGCCCTACCGTGAGTTGGTCGTACGACCAGATTATTCTGCTATAATCAGATTATTGAGTATGTTTAGAAGTTCAATGAGTTGCCTGCTATTGATACCGCTTTATGTATCTCTGGTTATTTATAATCTTTATCTCATAATAAAACCTGAAATCAAAATATTGTCCACATTTCTAACAATAGTTTTGTCAACCAGTTGAGTTACTGAAGCTATATTTGGTCAAAATTTGTTCGATCAGGCATGAGAGTAATGGAGGACTCCGGTCTGGCATTTAGCCTCACGGTCATAATAGTCTTCGAACGAAGGCTTGTGAACGGGCAAAAGCATGGATTCAGGCCTGCAGTCTTGTTTCACATGGGATTCCATCCAGTAGCCGGAAAGAAAATAAAGACATTTTTACAAAATAGTTCAAGGTGATGCTTTCCTTGATATTTTGTTATATGAGAACGGGATTGTGTGTGACATAATTAATCAAAAGTAAATGTATTATCCCTTTTGATACTTTTGACATATGCATATCGATAACCAACAGGGATTTTACATAACCTCTTGAACAAAGAAGACAATATTATTTTAAGAAAACGTGAACTGAAATCCCTTCATATATTGAGCTAACATTTGCCTTATGGTGTTGTCCATGAGATTAAGTGGCAACATCTTGAAGAACAACACGAGAAAAAGAGAATTCCGAAATGAAGTTGCCACTCAGACCCGCAGCAACTAGCCCTCGTCAGTTTTTGCGCCATCACTGTTGTATGAGCCAAACGTACGTGATGGTATAACTAGTTCCATGTTCGTGTTTTGCTACTGATTAAGAAGATTATAGTCTTAGCACGTTGGGTCGTTAACCTTCATCGTGCTCAGTGAATTCAAATTTGAATTTGAATTCAGCAAGAAGATTTGAAACACAAACTCGAGCTTGGATAGAAGTAAAAAGTTTTTAAAATTAAGCTAATTTAAAAATACAAATAAAAATTGAAAACCAAATAGTAGCTACTATTTGTCGTTCAAAAACGAAACGATACGTCATGGGTTGGTGCAGAAATTAAACATATCGATATTTAAATTCTCCCTTGTTACTTTACTCATGTGGCCCAACAGGCTGAACCGCTCGCCTTGCATGTCCCTATAATTAATGTTTAGTTGAATCACGTTTCTTCTTAGGGTTTATTTGGATAGATGAGATTACAAGAGATTGATGAGGTTTGTTGGAGATTTTAGTTTAATTTCTCAACAAATCCAAAAGGATTGGATCTAATTCTCACGTATCTAAACAAGTCACCGAGGAGAAGGGAAAAAAAATGGAACGTTGAAAGGCGGCAAGCAAGGCATAGGCTCCTCCGTTGACGAGAAAGCTAGTTCTCATCAGCCTCTGACTCTGACAGCCACACACGTACGCGCTGGCTACCCACAAGCCGGCCAAGCAAACAAACCGACCTATCCAACGCAATCTGGTCCGTCGAGTGGACGATCTGACGCTCCAAGCTGCTTTGACCCCTCTGCATCCATCTCCATTGAGCCCATGCCACATTCCTGCCAATTTCTTGCCCTCCAAGAACCCCTTTGCGCCATAAGTAACATCCTACTCCACAGCTCAACGCAGCACCGCAGCCACCAAATCGAGAGGAGAATGGCGAGGCACCAGGCCGACCTTGTCAGGTGCGCGCGGCTCCCGGGGGTGGGCGTCGGCCGGGTCTGCGCGGCGCACGACGGCCGCTGCGTGGCCTGCGACTCCATGGTGCGGCCCTGCTCGGTCGCCCGCGTCTGCGACGGCTGTGGCCACGGCCGCAGCTCGGCGGCGCGCGAGAGGTGCGTGGTGTGTGCCGACCACGGCGGCGCGGTGGTGGCGGACGCGTACTACTGCAAGGGGTGTGTGCAGACGGAGAAGGACCGGGACGGCTGCCCGGCGGTCGTCAACGTCGGGGCGGCGAGGAGTGGCGCCTTCTACGAGCGGAAGAGGTACGGCTTCAAGGCCAGGGAGTGATTGATGTTGGTTTGGTTGTTAACCTCCACGAATAACGAACACCATGTTTTTGTGTGAAAATAAATTAGTAAGTAGTAACCAAGTTTCCTTGTAGTACTTGTTTGAGAGGTCTGCTGAGATCTATAAAATTTTGACTCACCTACGTAGATGGACCGATAATTTAAACTAAAATACATATCGATCCAGGCTGAGTCGAGATTTAGGCTAAACCAAACAAACCCTTATTGTTTGGAGGCCTGAAATGAAAAACTACCATGCAACTCTGTTTCTATTTCTATTTAGGATGGTCTTATTTTCGACAGTACATTTCGCAATGCAAATAGGGGCAGACCCACCCACCTAAGCTTCCGTCCTTGCCATATGTAACTGCAGTCCCGCTAAAGGAATGCTCCCCTTTTCACCAACAAATATAATATTGGATATTAATCACTAATTTTTATTATAATAGATTTAAAATTTAATAAAATTATATTATAACGAAAGTTTTTCCGAGACAAATCTATACGTGTAATTTCAATCCAATTAGTAAGAAAAGATCAATATCCAAAGTGAAAATTTAAATACATCCACCGCGAAACGACATTTTTGTACGACTGAAGGGAGAACTCACGTGCGATATCCAATGGTCAAACCATCTTGTGCTCGCGCCGTTGTCGCCGCCGAACTGTGCTTCTCGGCTTTTGGGCCGCGAAGATTGCCGCCGAACTGTGCTACTTGGTTGACAAGCAACGTGCACAGCAGCAGCCACGCAGTGCATTAAGCCAGTGAGGGTCGAGAGGGAGCAACAGCGAGCCAAACCTAGCGGCGCGAGGCGCCGGCGAGCACGGCGAGGCATCGTCGTCGCCGTCGTCTGCTTCCCTGTCCCCGTCGTCTCTAGAGACCTCTTCTGTCGCAAGCCCGCAACCACATGTAAGCCAACGTTTCCTCTGCCTCCAGTTTTTCCACGAAATAATTGCTGGGTTTGCGAGTGAAGGAAACGACCGTCCTCAAGAGCCCACAGCGCGGCCATGGCGGCGAGGAGCTCGGGCACGAGGACGAGGGGGGGGGGGCTGACGGGTGGGGCTGTGGTGTCGGTGAGACAGAGAGAGGAAGGCTACTTCAGGCTAAGCTGCCGCGGAGATGTGTTGAGCGGGGAAAAAGAAAAGGAAAAGCGGCTGGGCTGGAAAAAGAGAAAGATGGGTAGGACAAAAAGGATTTCGGCCTGTGGGGATTTTTGAGTATTTCTTATTTTTAGAAAATACAAGAACTCTCAAAGGTTTTTAGAAAAGGAATAAGTCCATAATACACCCTGAACTTTACCGAGAGTCCAAAATACCCACTGAACACCAAAACCGTTTGGTTTGCACCGTCGAACAGTCATTACCATCTCACCTGACCCCCTCTAGCCGAAACCACCTGGTTTTAACCCTACGTGGCATCCACGCATGCCACGCTGCGCAGCTTTGCCTTGTCAGGTTTCCCGTCTCTTTCACTTTAAGGACCACATCCCTTCCGGCATTCTGACTCAGGCTGTGAGAAGCCGGGGTATTTAACTTTTAATACTTAACCATATGATTGGTCCTAGCATTACAAATCAAGTATCCTGCTCTCGGTGTATTGTATACCTCCCAGGAGAAGTACACATACACCTTTACAAAATTTAAAGCATCAATTTCATACACAAGTTATTATAATACCGAGTCTACGTAGTTTTCAATACAAAATGACATTCAAAGTTCATATTACACAAATAGGGCCGACCGGCCAAATGACAAGATAAATAACTAAAGTTGCAGTGGAAGCAAAAGCCATAAGGTGGCGATAAACAAAATCCGACCGGTTTCCCTTACCCACAAGGCAACCGACCGGAAAACTGCCGAGCTAGTCATCCCGCACGAAGTCGGTCTCACAATAGTTGATCCCTTGGGGATCAACCTCCTCTAAAATTACAGCAACCGGGTTGAGTACAAAGTTATACTCGCACGTCTTACAAGCAAAGGAATATATAGATGCATTCATGTATCAAAGGAAAGGCTACTATGTTAAGCAATTTTCAGCATAAAGCGGTTTTCTTTACAATAGAGTAATAGATTGTAAAGCAATTTATCGAATCTGTTTTTAAATATTTAAATAACAGTGAGACAATATTTATAAACTTAATTAACATCCTAGATGTGACTTCCCAACAACCGCCACAACATAGCACGAATTACCCATTCGTACCACTTGATTTCAAGTTTTATTAAAAATGTTATAGTATAATTCTTGCACGAAATAACAAAGCATTGTCATAACTAAGAATGTGGCTACTCGAGTAGATTAAACCCTGTAGGGGTGTACAACTTTACCCACATGTTAGACCGCTCCATTTGCCACCGCATAAAGTATACTTCCAAAGGTATGCCAGCAGAGCTAAGCCCTACTAAGCACTTTCTAATGGAATGAGTTAATTAAGAGTCGTGTGTATGTGGATTAATCCTCCGTGAACCGCCCGTCCCAAACTCCCACGGGGAACCCATGCGTTGTGTTGGAGACATCGGCCCAGCCTCAACAACTGCCGACACTCGTCGGGCGAGGGAACCTAAATCTGAAACCCACCCGTACATGCCCAACAACAACAGCACAACAGAACATTTTTCTCCTACATCTATCACCGGCGACTCATTAATTAACACCTCCCAAAGTACTGAGTCAAGAGGGTTCTCATATGCCCTTATGTGGATGCACGCAATAGTTCTTGGATCAGTGACACAAGTAATTCAGTCCTTGTTGACTCGAGCACGACCCACACACCTAATAACCACACCAATAACCAATTGCTCGAGTCTAAATTATTTTATTTTCAGTTTTAGTTTTCAAATTAATATAGCACATGGTGCTGGATATAGCATAATAAAATGATTTGTGTAATCAAGATTATCGACAAAGTCGATAACCACCTGATTCTACTGGAATCTAAGTATGACTAAGCATCAATTCACATATACGTGTATAAACTCTATAACATCCACCGAGCACTAACATCAGCGGGAATAATAATTTAGGGCTAGTGGCAAGGAATAAACATTTGCTACCGCTCATGCAACTATTAGGATTAATTACCTCTAACGAAAAATAATCATTCAAATAGAACATGCATACATACAAGTTGCAAACAAGATACTTTGTAATAAAAATAATCATCTCTGTTGCACTCCCGAATCATCGTCATCTGACGATAAGTACCAATAAAGTGAAAACACCGAATAAATACCAAAATTCTGAAAGTTTCAAAAAAATTATGAAATTAATACAGAAGGTATATTATGATTTAATATGAATTTAAAAATAAGACATTTTTGATTTGGAGTTTTTGTGGGAGAGTTATGACCTAATCAAAATCAGTTGGGAGGAAAATTCAAGAAAAACAGACTTTGGTTACTGTTCACCTAAAACCAATTATTTCCTAAAAATTTCTGGAGTAGTGGTGGGGATGAATTCTATATGGCATGGAATAGACTAATTTGTTATGAACAACAACATTTGAATCACCCCATTTGCAGTTTATATGAATTTCTTATAGATTTTTGAAGTTAATTCAATTTCCAGTGTAAAAATAATTCATTCCTGAAATCAATTCTAATTTCAAAATTTTCTAGGACATTAACATGTTTCAAACCTTTTCCAAGTTAAACTACATTAAAAGTGAAAACCAACAAAATTGGTTTCCCTCAATTTGGACTTAAAATAAATTATGTATGAATTTTATTCTAAGTATGTACGAAAGATCCTTAATCTCTCATTGCTTTACCAATTTGTATTATCTAGCTCAATGACCTAGTGCTACTAGCCAAAAATTCCTACAAACTCAAACTTCCAATTAGCTAACTCAATTAACTCAAATGACATTCAATAGGTTTAGAAGCCTATTGTCATCCTAATTATCTTCAAATTACTTCCTTCGTTCAACATTACATAAAAAGGATTTTGTTGTTTTTAGGTAAATATTCAACAGCTAATTGAATCAATAAAAATTTCTAACTACTGAAATTAACAGTCATTAGCCTACTATTATTTTCAACTATTCTTCTAACATCCTCTCTATTCATATATTTTATCCAATGGCGTTCATTGTAATGAGGTGTTGTTAATTACTTTTTCTCACTTAATTTAATTATCCATTTGTACAAGTAAACATGCATGAAAAGATAAAATGTCATGCTTAATATGATGACTCAACATGCACAAGTAAATATAGGAACACGGTACGCGATTAAATACTAAAGATTTTACCGCCGCACATGCTAAGCGTGCGACTACCACTAGACGACATCTTCTCGGCTTCACGTCCGCCTCCTCCATAGTCGTTGACGATCCCACGTCTGCTCGGCACCTCGTCTGTGTCTACATCCACGTCCCGCTCCGCATTGGCGCCGCCACGTCATGCGCAACACGCCTAAGCCCCAGTTGTTCTTCCAGATGGCACCTAAGAGAGAAACAACCCAAGGACATGGTGTTAGTGTTGGAAGCAGAGGCTGTAGTCGTGGACAAGATCTACCTCCCGCGCCGCCAGCAAACCCGACCCTAGCCCATGTCCTGTTCCAGCAGAATCAGATTCTCCAAGCGATGCTCATAAGCTAGCAGGCTAGAGCATCCAACCACAGCTCCGATCTAGAAGACTTTCTCAGGGCCAGACCGCTACCATCCTTGTCAGGAATTGAACCCCTGGAAGTTGAGGAATTGCTTTGTGCTACAGAAAAGAAGCCTCGTCTTGCACGGTGTGCAAAAACAAAAAAGTAGACTTTGTCGCCCATCAACTCATAGGATTATCCACGAAAAGCTGTCGCACTAAAGACGACCAAGCCAATACACTAGGAAGACCCTAGAAGGCTAACACTTGCTTCCAGTGTGGAGATACTGGACCCTTTGCCAAAAGATGCCCCCAGATATCAGCATTCCATAACGATTCATCTCTTAGGTCAGTTGCAGTCTAGCCTCCAAGAGCTCCAGCTCCAACTCCAACCCTGCATCCCAGTGAGAATGTTTTTCCCACTCCCGCTCCGCTTGAGACGACTGCGAAGAACCAACCCCAGAAGACACCTTCACAACATTCTGGTGCAAAGAAAAAGTGCACTTCGCCATTAGATGCCCCCAGAGGAAACAAGACCAGAAGGCCAATTGTTTCCATTGCGGCAACATGGGACACTATATGAGAACAGATGTCCCCAACAGGATCTTGAAGAAACCATGAGGAATGCCAACATTCCCAACCTCAGCCTCAGCAAAAGGAGAACTTATCAAGAGCCTCAGCAAGGAGCAAGCTACGCCTACTGAAGTTCTACTACCAGACCCGGAAGCTTCACCAAATGCCCTATGCTTTGAATATGGCAAGATAGGACATGACACTCAATTATGTCCTCGAATACGACAAGTTGCAAAAGGAGCATGCTTCGCATGCGGGCAATATGGGCACTATTGCTACACGTGCCTAGTTCCCTACTATCTCTACTATGAGGAACATCATCAATCAGGAGATTGCCCTATGAAACAGATAGCATGCACACGTTGTGGAGAAAAAGGACATCTAGCATACCAATGTCGTGTAAACTGTCCTAACTGCGACAATGACCACCGGACAGGTGAATGCCCTATGAGTAAAGTTACATGCGTTCTCTACGAAGGACAAGATCACTACCCTAAAGATTACTCCTTACACCTGTTGCTGACCACGATAGCTAAGTTACAAAGCACAAGTTTTCAAACCGCCATGAAACTCATCATGAATGAAGTTGGTAAAGACAACTAGTATCAGACATCCTACTTTTTAAAGGGAAGTAACCAGACTACATAGGCGTGTCAGAATACTTCAATAGAAATGGGAAGAAATGAGCAGGTTCTCCACACCCCTCGCCCTGCTGGACAACCTGTAGCGCATAACCGGATAGCTCACCTTCGTTGTTTCAACTGTGGAGAAAAAGGATATTTTGCCAACAAGTGCCCTCAACAAGTCACTTTGGTGAAGTACAACTTTAAAACCACCCCAGCTCAAGGCCAGACTTCAGCTCCAAGAAAAAGTCATAATATCTCGTAGGCATCCAGATTTGTTTCCATGCCAAACCAGGGCCATGTGAACTACGTCACCGCTGAAGAAACTCAAGGAGCTTCAGGAGTAACGAGAGGTACGTTCTCTGTCTAATCTGGGTAGCTCGAATCTCGGGGTCGAGATTCCATTTATGGAGGGTAGGGTTTGTAACATCCTGCTTTTTGATTTGTGAATAGTAATTGCTTTTATCGGTTGGTTTCAAAAATTTATTTTAACTTATGTTGCATTTTCAAAATATGTAGCTTCTACCTCCATTTCAAAACCTCTCCCTCTTTCGCCCAACCCATCTTCCTCCCTGTCTTGGGCCGGCCGACCACCACCTCTCCCGTCTCCCCGGCCCATCCTCCTTTCTTTCACCTTTTGGCCCAGTTAGGCCAGTGCATCCCCCTGGTCTTCTGCTGCCTCGTCGTCCCATCGAATAGCCTCTGCGGCTCCGCCCCACCGTCACCTCTGGCACCCCGCCTCTGCTATTGCCCAACGCCGCGACCACCACCGCCGCCGCCTCGCCACCGCCTTGACCCTCGAAGTCGCCGTCTTCGTCCTGTCGCTGTCTTCTTGCGCACGTCATGCCATGGCCGCACCTACTCCCTCCACCTCCGTCGACCAGCCCCATCGCCAGTACCTACTTGTGTCTCCCCCGCCACCGCTCGATCGCCCAAGTCATCGCTCCGTCACCTCCCGCACACGCGCCGCCCGCCCTCTCCAACTAGTCTGCCCATTCCACAATCACCTCGGGAACCCTCATGTCTCCGAGTCTCCGATGACCCTTCCTCTCCCTCTCGCTAGCTATAAAATGAGCACCGAGCTTTCCCTTGCCTCCCCTTGTCTCCCCTTCGTGCTGGTAAGTGCCACTAGAAAAGAGCCCGAGTAGCCCCTTTCCTCTCCAAGCTTCCCCACTCTCGCTCGTGTCATTATGTTTGCCCGAAGCCCCGAAGCTCTGAGTCCAAGCCGCTAGGCGCCTCCTTTTGAATTCTCGCCACACCAGTGCAGCCCTCCTCTACCCGTGTCAATTCCTGCCCTAGAGCTCTTTGGAGCGATCCCCTCACCCACATTCAGTTTTGTGTTGCAGGAACCGTTGTCCTCCTTCGCCGTCGACCGCGAGCTCCCCTGCCACTATTCACCATCTACCGACCTCCTTCGACCTCCATCTCAGTCTTGGTAATCCCCCTTTCCCTGTGCCCAGTTGTTCCTCTTGTCATTCCGACCATGCCGTGTTATTGAACCTCTTTCCGACCACGCCGAGCGATCGCAACTCCTTCTGGACCAGGTCTACAACCACGTCCATGACTATGTCCACGACTACGTCTACTACCATGTCTACAGCCATGTCTAACATCCACAACCAGGTAGTTGTGTTGTCAAAACTCCTTCAGCCCACACTACGTTGTCGATGTCCATCAGACCTCGTCATGTTATCGAACCTCCTTCAGACCACACTGCGTTGTCGAACTCCTTTAGACTACGCCGCATTGTTGAACCTCCTTCAGACCACACTGCGTTGTTGAACTCCTGCAAACCATGCCGCGTTGTTGAACTCCTTCCAACCACGCCACGTTGTCGAACCTCCTTTAGACCACACTATGTTGTCGAACTCCTTCCGACCACGCTGCGTTGTTGAAACCCTTTACGACCACATGTAGTCGATACCCTTTACTACCACATGTAATTGATGCCTTTTATGACCACATGTAGTTAATACTCCTTCCGACTAAGTCGCGTAGTCGAACCCCTTTCGACTATGTCGTGTAGTCGAAACCCCTTCCGACTATGCCCTGTAGTCCAACCTCCTTCCGACCGTCGACTTGGAGTAAGAAGTACTTGAGCCGAAGTACTCAAAACAAACAAGACTCAAAATCAGAATACTCAAAATGAATAGTACTCGGCCAGCGTAACTCGAAGCGAGCGAAGACTAGGAACCGCAGCATTCGATGCCGTAACTTGAAGCTCGTTACGCTCCGTTATAACTCCGATTCTAGTGATTTTTTTCTAAATAAATTCAAGATCTTGCTAAAGGCACTGTCTTGTTTAATTTGGAGTTTATTTGTTATTTGCTTAGTATTTATTTGTTCTCTTTGCTTGTTTATCCTTTTCTAGTGCGTTCGTCCGAGTAGAGTTCGGAGACGCGGGAGATCTCCAGTTTCAGCAAGCACGAGACTTTCAAGATTCTCTCCCCTTCACTCCAAGCTAGTCAATATTTTTATCATTTTGAGCCTACATTTTACGTAAATTATGTTATATTAAATTACCAAAATTGCATACTTTAATTTTTTTAAACAAAAATGTATGTTAAACCCTAAGGTAGTTAAACACTTATTTGATGATTAATTAATTATTATATCATTCTTTGGCAATTGAATCTATTATTCCATGTCACCCTTATAACTATGTTTTAATTACTAGTTATAGGTTGTACTTAAGCGACATGCTAGTCTTGCTTAAGTATTAGGGTATTAAATGTCACAATCACCATCTCTTAAAATCATAAAATTGGACTTGCGCAGTCATTGTGGGCAAATGACTGAGATGGTTGAGTTAATGTATGTTGCTCCTAAAAAACCTAATAACTGCTATTACCCCTTCTGGGCGACTGATATGGTGGATGGTATGATGGTGAGTGCTGATGTAGCCCAAGGAATGTTGGTATGTGAAATGTGGTATGTGATATGAACCGCCTAGATAACCCTAAGGACTTAATCTTGTGATGACTTTTCAATGTAAAACAGTACAACCACAAGTCTATAATTGTGCCAACCTGGCTAAATAATTTGTATATGTCAATACGAGTTGCACCAAGTAAATGGCTCGTGACACCGTAAGTCTTCGCAGCGATGGGTCAGGGCACACGACGAAAGTCATTAAGATAGGCGCAAGAGGGGGTCTAGGTAAGGGTTAACGCAGGTGTGGGAGCGTAACCCTTCTTAAGTGAATCCTTAGCGGATGTAATTAATACGGAGGGAGACATTGTAAAGGCCTTGTGGTAATCTTCCCTTGATTCAGATGTATACGAAAACGGGTGTACATATCAATATGATTATCTCTTGTGGGTAAAGATGTACAATCTCAACAAAGTATAAATTGTTCGAACAGCCGTGCCCACGGTCAAGGGCAGGTATGGGAGCTTATAAGAGTTAGTTCTATTTATAAAATTTTGTGGGTGGGATAAATAATACGTCGGACTCACCTAGCCCGTGTTTTGGATTTTTCCTAGGTCATCGTACCCAGTGATGTTATTATGTGCAAATGACTCCACACAAAATTTAAGTATAGGTGGAGGGAACCTGTAACACCCCGTTTTTCGATTATTGAATAGTATCTTTTTTTCGTCTTCCAGATTTGATTCGTATTTCAATCAGTAGTAATTTCGAAAAGTTTGGGAGTCGCTTTTTAGCTCGGGTTTGTGTTTCAAATGTTTTGGCACTTTCAAATTTTCAAATTCAAGCTGTAGCTCCTCTTTTCGGTTTTGGGGCCTAAACCCAACTTAGCTATCTCTCCCTCTCCCTTGGGCTCAGCCCATTCTCTCCTTAGCCGGCCGCCCTCCCCCAGCTCTGCCTGCACTTTCGGCCCGCTCTGCTTTCCCCAGGCTCGGCCGCTCCTTCTTCTTCCCAGAACCGGCTCAGCCCGGCCTCACTCAATCTCTCTCTCTCCCGAGCCATTCCCCCCCACTCTCAGCGCCGCCCTCAACCTCTCTCTCCCCCGTGCGCGTCAACATCAGTCCCATCGTCTCCCTCTGTTCCCCCATCCCTGCGACGCCATGCCGCTGCCTCACCTGTCCCGATGTGCACGAAGGAGACCATACCGAGCACCTCGAGACCCCGCCTTGCCCGGCCTCTCTCCTCTCAACCCTCCCCTTTTCAGTCGCCTATAAGAACCCTAGGCACTCTTTCTACCTCTCCGCTCCATCCCCTTGCTCCCAGGTAAGCGCCATTGCCGTTGCCCGAGCTCCCCCTTTTTCAGCCGAACCACTCCACCGCCGATCTCCCTCCTCCGGCCAAATCCCAGCGCCGCCACCCCGTCACCGTGCGCCACCGCCACCCAGGAGTTCTCCTCTCCAACCCAAGCCTCCGGACCACCGTAGCTCGGACGGCTTCTTCTTCTCCGCTCGGCCGCCGCCTCTCCGCCGATCTCCCCGCACCGGCCAGCTCCCGCCGCCATTGTTGGCCAGGTGAGCTACGGAGGACCCCACCGACGCTGTGCTCCCCCACTTCTCCGAAGCGCCGCGCCTGGTCATCTTCCCCGCTCCCGGCCGAGCTCCCGCCGCCTCCTTCACCAGCGCGCCCGCCCGGCCAAACTCCGCGCCGCCACCCCGTCACGGGACCGCCACCAGGGGAACCCATTTTGTAACCCCGCGCGCCGCCCTCCTCCGCCGGCGACGAGCCGCGCCACCGGCTTCTCCTTCGCCGCGTTGTCGGACGCCATCACATCAGAGCTGTTATTGCGGTGATTACTATTCCTGTTAATAGTTAAACCCGGTTTAATTAGCCCTAAGTGACAGTCTGTATCGCTGACGTGTGGACCCGGCCGCACAGTAATGACAAGGGTTAACGCAGTTTTTGGTTTCTTTGACTGACAAGTGGGCCCGAGGCACTATTCCGAGACCGTGCACCGTGGACCCAATACAGCGTCTTGGCCTTCGCCCACGCCACGCAGGCGGCACCGCACTTGCAAGCCCGCCACGTGTCGCCTCCACGATTTTCCAGCCATTTCTGATTTTCTAATCATTTGCAAATCCTGTTTAAAACTTCAAAAATCCATAACTTCCTCATTTTAGCTCCAAAAATTATGAATCTTTTTCCTAAAATTTTCTAAAATCAAGACCTTACTAATGGTACTGGTCTTGCTTAATTTGGAGTTCATTTGCTTGGTGATGTGTATTTATTTGCTCTCTTTTCTTTTTGTGTCTTTTCCAGACATCCGCTCGAGTAGGGTTCAAGAAGCTAAGACCCCACCTCTGACAAACTCAAGAAGACCTAGACCCTCTACCTATATCCAAGGCGAGTCAACACTTTGATCATATTGATCCCACATTTTATGCAAATTATATTCTGTTAAAGTATCAAATTGCATGCTTTAATTTTTATGCAAACATATGTCAAACACACTAAGGTAGTTAAATGCCTACTTGTGATTAATAAATTATTATGCCATTCCCTTGAAAGTTGAACTCCCAGTATCCTTGTCACCCTAGTAAATATCTGATAACATACTAGTTATAGGTCGTACTTAAATGCCATGCTAGACTTGTTTAAGTACCGGGGTAATCCTACCCCAAATCATCATCCTTTAATCATAACAATTGTTTTGGGCAGTCATTGGGGAGAATGACTGAATTGGTTGGATAATTTGTTTTATACCTCTCCAAAACTCTAAAATCTGCTAATACCCATCTGGGCGGATGGTAAGCTGGAGGGTAAATGGTTGGGTGCTAATGTAGCCCAGGATATTTTTGTGGATGGTATGTGGTAAGAACTGCCCAGATGATCTTAAGGACTTAATCATGTGATGACCTCCTATTGTAAAATAGTACAACCACAAGTCTATAATGGTGTCGACCTGGCTAACTAATTGGTGTCCACCGCATTTAGCCGCACCATTGAGGGGCTCTCAATGCCGTGAGCCCAAGAGGCTACGATTGGGGAATGTAACTGCGGGACCCTAGGCGTAAGTTGCATGGCGCAAGAGGGGTGCAGGCGTAGTGGTTGTCGGGTCCCACGGGAACGAAACCCCGCTCAGGTGAAACCTTAGCGGGTGTGGCAAATATCGAGAGATGCCTTGTAAAGGCCTTGTGATAATCTCCCTTTGATTCACATGTCTACGGAAACGTGTGTACATATCAAACTGATTATCTCTTGTGGGTAAAGATGTACAATCTCTCGCAGAGAATAAAAGCATTCGAGCAGTAGTGCCTACTGGTCAAGGGCTGCAAAGGAACTTACAAGATATAGTTCTATTTCAAAAACTTTTGTGGGTGGGATGAAAAGGTGCGGGCTCACCTAGCCTTGGATTGACTTTCCACGGTATTCTCACCCTGGTCTTTGGTAATAGGTGGGTATGACCACCACAAGAAAAAGAAGCATGAGATGAGTTTTCGATGGAGGGAATCTCTCATTGTTATTACTTATTGCATAATTAATCTCTTTAAAAATGCAACTTTGGTTAAAATGCTAAAAGATAGGACTTTCTAATATTCACATTTATAAATGTTGCTTTACGCAAATAAAAGAACCCGAGCCTTCCTTGTTAAACTGCATGAATATTATTGCATCATTGTGTCGGCTCATGAGCACTGTAGTTGTGCTCACCCTCGCTCTCCCAAAACCCTTCGATGATCCGACCAAGGAGACTATGCATATTATGAGGATCCGTGGCCGATGGACAAGGATGCGATGAAGAGTAGTCTAGTTCAAGAGTTTAGATCTCGCCTCGCCTAGTAGACTTGTTGGTACTTGCGTATAACTAATATCATCCGGCTTTGATAATATTAGTCATACACAAAACACACCGATCATTCGTGGAGAGATGCGCCCCATCCCTTTTGCTTCCGCTGTAGCCACGATCTTTTGTAATGTAATACATTTCATTCGACGGCCCTTACCTTAAAAACTTGACCGACGCGTCTATGTTACCTTGATCGTCTGTAATATATGTGTTGGTCTTATTTCACGCTGTATGAGATGATACAAGAATGTACCCGTGAGTGCTACCTACTGATCCAGGGAGTAGTACATGGTTTCACAGAGGATTCGGGTTTACGAAATCCGAGTCCGACAGAGCTGGTATCAGAGCATACGACCGTAGGAGTCTTAGTTAGACTGGTCGAGCCTAAGGACCGTGTCCTATTTTCAAAACCTAAGAAAACTTTTGCAAAAATATAAAGTATTATTGCTTTACTCATCACTCTTAGTTCTGACTTACCCATCTTTTCATTTGTTTACTGACTTGTCTCTTGTTTCAAAATTTGTAGATGGCTGCCCCATCGTCGGATGGACCCTGGGACTACTACTCCCACGCAGAGAACGAAGGGCAATATGTGGATCTCATTCGTCAACTGATGCAAGATTTGTTCACCCGCCTCGTCTCTACAGAGGTCTGACGACGAGATCTTGGACCGCGAGTCTTGGATCGTGGAGGTTTTCCTCACGCCAGACCGCGAGTTCAACCCCACACCTTCCAGCGACGCACTCGCCACACCGCCACGACGCGATCCAGACGCCGCTGCGGTCGCCAAAGACTACCTTTGGCCGGGCAGACGAGGATCTCTTGTTGAGGTCCCCTTCGCTTCTTCCGCACCTCCCCGACGGAGAGCAGACTCGAGGTCTTCGACGCCAGGACAACGACTCGCTGACCCAACAGTCCAGCTTACTCGAGCCATGACGGCGACTATCAACGCCGCCATGGAGGAGGTGGCCCACCCGATGTTACTCATCGCGCTATGCCCACTCCGACACCTCCGCGACAACCTGGTCAGACCGACGAGGCCCACGCGCCGCCGTCCAAGAGAGGACGCCGCTCGCAGAGTTGGCGCGCCTCACCGCCACCACGCATGTCCTCAGCCTGGGTGCCGCCTCCAGCGCGGGACACTCATCGGCCCCTCCCACTCGCCGAGGAGGACAAAGACGCATGAGTGTGCGACGCCACCGCGCCGCCCGCATCGTCATCGGAGAGTCCAGCCATGGACGCAGCCGCTCCCGCTCCCGATCGCCCAGCATCGGTAGCGACCGCTCCCGCTCTACTTCGCCGTCCTTCAGCCAGAGCCGCCTCCGTTCGCTTCTCCGCAATCGCGCAGCTTATGCGATCAAGACCGTAGGTGGAGTAGTCAGGCTTAGAATAGGTTAGCTAGCAGTGCTTGCTAGGCAGTCTTTTGGTTGCAAGCACTCTTTGCTCTTTTCTTTTGTAGACGAATGTTTGTACCTGGCATCATGGCTTAGCATGGCCTATATGCTGTGTTCTAAAGTCATGTAATGTTTAACTCCCTTATTGTAATGCAGTCGTTATGGACTTTGTGTTGTATTTATTCGATCTTGTTTCAGTTGAGTTTCTTTATGTCGTTTCTAGAGGGCTAGCCAACCTCGATAACCCTCTTTAGCGCTAAGCCTCAGTTTTTCTTCAGATGCCTCCCAGAAGAGCTGCTGCTCCCGCCCGCGGAGCCTTCGCAAGAGGTCGTGGAAGAGGCCGTGGAAATGGCCAAGGTCGTGGTCAAGAGCAGAATCTGCCACCGCCACCACCAGCAAACCCGACCATGGCCCAAGTAATGCTGCAGCAAACTCAGATTCTGCAAGCCCTGTTGAGCAGTCAGCAGGCCGGACCCGCCGGCCGCACTTCAAAACTCGCAGACTTTCTTCGCACTAGGCCACTTACCTTTGCAGCGGCAAGTGAGCCTCTTGAAGCGTAAGACCGGCCCGCGGATACAGTAGAAGAAGCTCCTTAGCCCGCTGTTCAAGAAGACAGGTGGACTTTGCCACCCACCGCCAAGGGAGCGGCACGCATGGTGGATAATTACCTTGCCACGGACACTGGCAAAGACAAAGAATGTAAGAAGAAGAAGAGGAAGCTGAGCCGGACATAGCATCATCTTCAGCAGGGAATCAGCCAAACCCTGCTACCGCAGAAGAGGTAACTGAAATCCCCCAAGAGGGAGCTGAAACTGATTGGCAACCAATTCCGTGGGCTGAATTCAAGTCAGCTTTCAGAGCAAACTTTGTGCCAGCTGGCACGATGAGGTTGAAGAAAAACGAATTCAGGACTCTTAAGCAAGGCAACCTGACAGTGAATGAGTACCTCACCAAGTTCAACCAGCTCGCTCGCTATGCCCCCAGTGACATAGCAAATGAAGAAGAAAAGATCGACCGCTTTATTGAAGGTATGCGTGAGGAGATGAGAGGCCAACTCATTCTTCACGACTACTCCAGCTTCCACCACCTCATCAACAAGGCCCTAATACTGGAAAATGAGAAGAGGACCGCAGAAGCTAGCCGCAAGCGCAAGCTAGCTTTTCAGAGGCCACAAGGCAGCTATCCGCAGAGGACCCCTTTTCAAGGCAGTGCTTCCTTCGGACTTCGCACGCGTGTCGCAGAAGACCGCGGTTTCGCCGCAGACTAAGGAAGCGGTTTCCACAACCTTCGCCCCACTGGGCCACCTGCCGCAGTCAACCCTGCAGCTGATCTTCGTTGCTATAGTTGTGGAGAGAAGGGGCATTTTGCTAATAGATGCCCTCACCGTCAGAATACCGCTGCGAAGACTAAACCAGGAGCCGCCCCAGCATCAGGCCAAGGATCTGGCCAAAGCAAGAGTTTCCAGTCATCTCAAGCCTCAAGGTCCACTCCGACACCGAGCCGTGGCCGTGTGAATCATGTCACAGCAGAGGAGGCCCAGGAAGCCTCAGGAGTGCTAATGGGTACGTTCTCTGTTAATTCAGTACCTGCACAAGTTTTATTTGATTCGAGCTTGCACTCCTTTGTTTCAAGGAAGTTTGTTGAAAGGCTTAAGCCGCCAACCTTTGAGTTAAAGAAACCCGTGGTGCTAAGTTCACTGGGATCTCTCTTTGCTACCTCACCACCCCAAAGTAGAGATTTCTTGAAAACTCGATTCCTAGCAACCTCATTGTGCTAGAATCCCAAACTCGATATCATCCTAGGGATGGATTGCTGGCCGATACCATGGAATAATAGACTGCCAATGTAAAGGTGGTGCTCACCAAGATTCCAGGGATCGTAATAGAAGTTTGGGTGGATCGTTCCTCCCCTTCTGTTTTCTTGGTCCACCACTTGGAGGAATTGTCCCTAGAGACAACACCCGTAGTCCAAGCTTATCCCGATGTCTTTCCGGATGAATTCCCAGGCATACCTTCAGATAGAGATGTTGAGTTTGTGATCAACTTGAAGCCAGGAGTAGCTCCAATTGCCAAGAGACCTTATCGGATGACCGTCGACTTAACCGAAGAACTCAAGACCCACCAAGATCCGCAGGAAAAGGATTTATCGGATCTAGTTCCTCTCCCCGGGTTCCCAAAGGTTTTGTAAGGAAGAAGGATGGCTCCGCCAGACTGTGTGTGGATTACAGGGGACTTAATGATGTTACGATTAAAAACAAGTACCCCTTGCCCCGCATTGACGACCTGTTTGATCAGTTATCAGGAGCCGCAGTTTTCTCCAAAATATACCTAAGATCTGGGTACCATCAACTCAAAATCAGAGATGAGGATATTCCTAAGACGGCTTTTACCACCCGGTATGGCCTATTTGAGTTCACGGTAATGCCGTTTGGTTTAACCAATGCACCGGCTTACTTCATGAACCTCATGAATAAAGTATTCATGGAATACCTAGACAAGTTTGTGGTCGTATTTATAGACGACATCTTGATCTACTCTAGGACTCAAGAAGAGCATGCCCATCATCTGCGACTGGTCCTAGAAATGCTGAGGATCACCACTTTTGTCGAGTTCAAGAAATGTGAATTTTGGCTTCAGAAGATAAGTTTCTGACACATTGTATCCACGAGGAATTGTCAGAGACCCATCCAAAGTTGAAGTCAGAATCGAATGGAAGTAACCGCATCGATTCGTATGCGTAGTTTTCTCGGTTTGGCGGATATTACAGACGCTTCATAGAAGGGTTCTCAAAGATCTCTGCCGATGACCCAACCAATGAAAAAGGAAAAGAAGTATGATTGGACCAAAGCTTGTGAGCAGAGTTTCCAAGAATTAAAGAAGAGATTGACTTCGCACTGTGCTTGTTCTACTGCATATACATCGGGACTTCAAGTCTATTGTGACGCTCGCGCCAAGGGCTTGGATGTGTCCTCATGCAAGGAGGAAAAGTGGTAGCCTATGCATCCAGACACCTCCGCCCTCATGAAGACAACTACCCAACTCATGATTTGGAGTTAGCAGCAGTAGTGCATGCCCTGAAAATTTGGCGGCATTACTTAATTGGAAATCATTGTAATATTTACACTGACCATAAGAGTCTCAAGTACATCTTCACTCAATCGATCTCAACCTTCGGCAAAGAAGATGGCTAGAGCTAATAAAGGATTACAATTTGGATGTTCATTACCATCCTGGAAAGGCTAATGTGGTCGCTGACGCATTGAGCCGCAAGCCCTACTGCAATAATGTCTTGGTTCAAGAGCAGCAGCCTGAGCTCCACAAGGAATTTGAAAGGCTCAACCTTTGGTTGATAGAACAAGGTGCCACAGATGCTGTGGAAGCATGTCCAACTCTAGAAGATCAGATCAAGACCGCCCAACTAGGACATTCTGGAGTCCAGAGGTTCAAGCAACTCATGGCAGAAGGAAAGGCCCCGAAGTTGATTGAAGATCCGCAAGGAATCCTATGGTTTGAAAGACGCCTCCTTGTTCCCCACCAGAAGGAACTCAAGGACCTGATTCTGAAAGAAGCCCACAGCTCGGGATATACTCTGCACCCGGGCAGCACCAAGATGTATCAAGACTTGAAAACTTTGTATTGGTGGCCGCGAATGAAAAGAGACATAGCAGAGTATGTAGCTTGTTGTGATGTATGCCAGCGAGTCAAAGCCGAACATCAAAGGTCCGCAGGATTGCTTCAACCACTGCAAATACCCCAGTGGAAATGGGAAGAAATCGGAATGGATTTCATTACAGGATTGCCACGAACCAAATCTGGATATGATTCAGTGTGGGTCATAGTGGATAAATTGACTAAGGTAGCTCATTTCATCCCGGTAAAGACAACTTTCAAAGGGGACAAATTAGCCGAGTTATATATGGCTCGCATTGTATGCTTGCATGGAGTGCCTAAGACGATAGTCTCATATCGAGGTTCTCAATTCACCTCGCATTTCTGGGCTAGTTTGCATGATGCCCTTGGAACGCACCTTGCCTTCAGTACAGCTTACCACCCTCAGACCGATGGTCAAACTAAAAGAACAAACCAAATTCTTGAAGACATGCTTCGAGCTTGTGCTTTGGAGTTTACCGTAGACTGGGAAAAGTGTCTACCATATGCCGAGTTTGCATATAATAACAGCTATCAGCCTAGTTTGAAAATGTCCCCGTTTGAAGCACTCTATGGAAGAAAATGCAGGACCCCTCTGCATTGGTCAGAATCAGGTGAAGGGTACATCTTCGGACCAGACACTCTCAAGCAGGCGGAAGAGAAAGTTCGACTAATCAGAGACCGTCTTCAAGCAGCTCAGGCTCGACAGAAGAGTTATGCTGACAACCGACGAAGGAAATTGAACTTTGAAGTTGGAGATAATGTATATCTCAAGGTTTCACCCTCCGTGGAACTCAAGGTTTAAAGTAAAAGGAAGCTCGCGCCAAGATACATAGGCCCGCTCCCGACACGCCAAGCGAGGAGAAGTTGCCTATCGCTTGAGCTACCGGAGAATTTGTCGACGCACAATGTGTTTCACGCCTCCCATCTTAAGAAATGTCTAAGGGTACCTGAAGAACAAACCCCAGTTGAAGCCATCGCCCTTCAGAAAGATCTGACCTACTCAGAACATCCGGTCAAGATCCTAGACATCATCGAGAAGCAAACAAGACGCCGAACTATCCGATCGTAAAGTCCAATGGAGCAACCACACCGCAAGAGAAGCCCGGGAGCGCCAAGACCGCTTGAAGCGTGACTTCCGCACCTATTTCCGAGTAGCTCAATCTCGGGTCGAGATTCCGTTTAAGGTGGGTAGGTTTGTAACACCCGTTTTCGATTATTGAACAAGATCTTTTTCGCCTTCCATTTGATTCAGATTTCAATCAAGAGTAATTTGAAAAGTTTGGGAGTCGCTTTTTAGCTCGGGTTTGTGTTTCAAATGTTTTGGCACTTTCAAATTTTCAAATTCAAGCTGTAGCTCCTCTTTTCGGTTTTGGGGCCTAAACCCAACTTAGCTATCTCTCCCTCTCCCTTGGGCTCAGCCCATTCTCTCCTTAGTCGGCCGCCTCTCCCCTCCGCTCTGCACTTTCGCCCGCTCGCTTCCACAGCTCGGCCGCTCCTTCTTCTTCCTGAACGGCCGGCCTCACTCAATCTCTCTCTCCCGAGCCATTCCCCCCCCCCCACTCTCAGCGCCGCCCTCAACCTCTCTCTCCCCCGTGCGTGTCAACATCAGTCCCATCGTCTCCCTCTGTTCCCCCATCCTTGCGACGCCATGCCGCTGCCTTACCTGTCCCGATGTGCACGAAGGAGGCCATACCGAGCACCTCGAGACCCCGCCTTGCCCGGCCCCTCTCCTCTCAACCCTTCCCTTTTCAGTCGCCTATAAGAACCCTAGGCACTCTTTCTACCTCTCCGCTCCATCCCTTGCTCCCTGTAAGCGCCATTGCCGCTGTTCGAGCTCCCCTTTTTCACCAACCACTCCACCGCGATCTCCTCCTCCGGCCAAATCCCGCCGCCACCTCACACCGCAGGCGCCACCGCCACCCAGAGTTCTCTCTCCAACCCCGGCCTCCGACCACCAGAGCTCGGATCGGCTTCTTCTTCTCCGCTCCCGCCGCCTCCTCTCCACCGCCGATCTCCCAAGACCGCCAGCCCCGCCGCCATTGTTGGCTGTGTGAGCTACGGAGGACCCCACCGACGCCAGGCTCCCCCTTCTCAAGCGCGCTACCGTCATCTTCCCCGCCCCGGCCGAGCTCCCGCCGCCTCCTTCACCGCCGCCGCTCCAGCCTAACCTCCGGCCGCCACCCTCACACGGGACCGCCACCGAGGGAACCATTTTGTAACCCGGCGCCGCCGCTTCTCCTCCTCCGGCGGCGACGAGCCGCGCCACCCGGCTTCTCCTTCGTACGCGTTGTCGGACGCCATCATCCATCAGAGCTTGTTATTGCCGGCGACATTATTCTGCTAATAGTTAAACCCGGTTTAATTAGCCCTAAGTGACATCAGACACGACGTGTGGACCCGCCGCACAAGAATGACAAGGGTTAACGCAGTTTTTGGTTTCTTTGACTGACAAGTGGGCCCGAGGCACTATTCCGAGACCTGCACCTGTGGACCCGGCCACAAGCGTCTTGGCCTTCGCCCACGCCACGCAGGCGTGCACCGCACCTCGCAAGCCCGCCACGTGTCGCCTCCACGATTTTCCCACCATTTCTGATTTTCTAATCATTTGCAAATCCTGTTTAAAACTTCAAAAATCCATAACTTCCTCATTTTAGCTCCAAAAATTATGAATATTTTTCCTAAAATTTTCTAAAATCAAGACCTTACTAATGGTAGTGGTCTTGCTTAATTTGGAGTTCATTTGCTTGGTGATGTGTATTTATTTGCTCTCTTTTCTTTTTGTGTCTTTTTTCCAGACATCCGCTCGAGTAGGGTTCAAGAAGCTAAGACCCCACCTCGGACAAACTCAAGAAGACCTAGACCCCTCTACCTATATCCAAGGCGAGTCAACACTTTGATCATATTGATCCCACATTTTATGCAAATTATATTCTGTTAAAGTATCAAATTGCATGCTTTAATTTTTATGCAAACATATGTCAAACACACTAAGGTAGTTAAATGCCTACTTGTGATTAATAAATTATTATGCCATTCCCTTGAAAGTTGAACTCCCAGTATCCTTGTCACCCTAGTAAATATCTGATAACATACTAGTTATAGGTCGTACTTAAATGCCATGCTAGACTTGTTTAAGTACCGGGGTAATCCTACCCCAAATCATCATCCTTTAATCATAACAATTGTTTTGGGCAGTCATTGGGGAGAATGACTGAATTGGTTGGATAATTTGTTTTATACCTCTCCAAAACTCTAAAATCTGCTAATACCCATCCAGGCGGATGGTGTCGGAGGGTAAATGGTTGGGTGCTAATGTAGCCTGTGATATTTTTGTGGATGGTATGTGGTAAGAACGCCAGATGATCTTAAGGACTTAATCATGTGATGACCTCCTATTGTAAAACAAGACAACCACAAGTCTATAATGGTGTCGACTGCTAACTAATTGGTGTCCACCGCATTTAGCCGCACCATTGAGGGGCTCCTCAATGCCTTGAGCCCAAGAGGCTACGTATTGGGGAATGTAACTTGCGGGACCCTATGCGTAAGTTGCATGGCGCAAGAGGGGGTCTGGGCGTAGTGGTTGTCGGGTCCCACGGGAACGAAACCCCGCTCAGGTGAAACCTTAGCGGGTGTGGCAAATATCGAGGGATGCCTTGTAAAGGCCTTGTGATAATCTCCCTTTGATTCACATGTCTACGGAAACGTGTGTACATATCAAACTGATTATCTCTTGTGGGTAAAGATGTACAATCTCTGCAGAGAATAAAAACTGTTCGAACAGCCGTGCCCACGGTCAAGGGCGGGCAAAGGAACTTACAAAATATAGTTCTATTTCAAAAACTTTTGTGGGTGGGATGAAAAAGGTGCGGGGCTCACCTAGCCTTGGATTGGACTTTCCCTGGGTATTCTCACCCGGTGCTGGTAATAGGTGGGTATGACCACCACAAGAAAAAGAAGCATGAGACAGAGTTTTCGATGGAGGGAATCTCTGCTGTTATTACTTATTGCATAATTAATCTCTTTAAAAATGCAACTTTGGTTAAAATGCTAAAAGATAGGACTTTCTAATATTCACATTTATAAATGTTGCTTTACGCAAATAAAAGAACCCGAGCCTTCCTTGTTAAACTGTGCATGAATATTATTGCATCTGTTGTGTCGGCTCGCGAGCACGGTAGTTGTGCTCACCCTCGCTCTCCCCAAAACCCTTCAGATGATCTGGACCAAGGAGACTATGCATATTATGAGGATCCAGAAGCCGATGGACAAGGATGCGATGAAGAGTAGTCTAGTTCAGTAGTTTAGATCTCGCCGCCTAGTAGACTTGTTGGTACTTGCGTATAACTAATATCATCTGGGCTTTGATAATATTAGTCATACACAAAACACCCTTGGTCACGCACGTGGAGAGATGCGCCCATCCCCTTTGCTTCGTTGTAGCCACGATCTTTGTAATGTAATACATTTGGCCCGACGCCCTTCAGAAAAACTTGACCCGACGCGTCTATGTTACCTTGACTGTCTGTAATATATGTGTTGGTCTTATTTCACGCCTGTATGAGATGATACAGTAATGTACCTGTGAGTGCTACCTACTGATCCAGGGAGTAGTACATGGTTTCACAGAGGATTCGGGTTTACGAAATCCGGGTCCGACAGAACCTTTGTCGTTACAAATATTACACAATACCTCTTTTTAAAATGAAATTTGGTCAAACTGCTAAGTCATAGGAATTTCTAAATACTGTAATTGAAAGCATTGCTTTTAACAAATAAAAGAACCCGAGCCATCCTTGCTAATCCTTGCATGTATTATCACTGCATTCTGTCTGTCGGCTCGCGAGCACAGAAGTTATGCTCATCCTCCATTTTTCCCCAAACCCTTAGAAGCAGGAACTCATGAATACTACACATACTTTGAGAATCTAGAAGTTGATGCCCAGAAGATGATAAAAAGTAGTGTAGTTCTTTTAGACTAGGTCTCGCCTTAGTCTGGCTGACTCTGTTAGTGCTTGTGTACATCTAATATTATCTAAGTCTTTGGTTAATATCGGACGCACATGAGTTTCCTCAATAGTTTGCCTGTGGAGAGATGTGCTCAGCCCCCCTCCCTCCCCCAATTTTGCTTCTGCTTTTATGTAATGTAATCATTTGGCCTATTCGACCCTCATTGTAAAACTCGACCCGACACGGTCTATGTTGCTCTGATATTTTTTAATATAAAGAATGGTATGGTTTTCATCGTGTATGGAATGATTCAGTAATGTATCTGTGAGTGCTATTGTTGGACCGAAAAGGCGACTAGAGGGGGGGTGAATAGGAGCACGCTCACTTTTTCACAAAATATGAATTCAACACAATTTCACTCCAATAGCTATGACGAAGCTATGAAGATCAATATACCAGTACAGCGGAAGACTAGTATTGAATCCAATTAAACCCCTAAGCAATGCGACAAAAATCAGCAAGAATCAAAACTAACAGAGACTGGCCGGTCTGACCGCTGTTATACTAGCGGTCTGACCGGTACCAAATCGGTCTGACCTCTGGTGTGGGGCGGTCGGACCGGCACCAAATCGGTCGACCGACGGTGTGGGGGGCGGTCGACCTGCAGCTCCGTAACAGTAAAAACGACCGATGACGGTTGCAATTAGGTCTAACTTTTGATTCTCAACTCCAAACTTTATGAAACTTTGCACACACCTTCTCTATGATATTAAGGACCTATTCCAATCAACAATTATGATAATTCTTGGACGAACAAAGATCTTTTATGATCTGATTGAAGAAGGGTGCAAAACCGGGCAAAAGTAAAAACTAGATCCAATCGCTTGCTCGTGGGTGATTGATGATCAAATTGATCCTAGATGGGTTCCCACACATCACAGCAAACTAATCCACGTGAAAGAATCAATCACAAACTCACGGATCAAAGAAAGCCCTAAAATCATGAAATTGAAAGCAAGAACGAAAAGAGACTTATCTCAAGCAAACCTTGCATAGATTAAGAACGTGATCGTTGCTAGATTACACCCACACCATCATGGATCAGTGGTCAATCCAAGATCACGAAATTCACCTCAAACCATAAAGAGCCCTAGCCTCCACCTCAACTCCCCCTAAGCCAATTAGGGTTTGAAACATAAAAGAGGCGAGAGATGAAAGAGCTCCCTGGTGCAGCCACCACCTCCCCCTATTTATAGTGGAGGCCTAGAACTCCTAGGGTTTGACTCCATTCGGCTCCCGTTAAGGCCCACTAACAAACGGGTCACACACGCACGCTTCGCAAAGCGCCATCTTTAACCTTTGACCTAAACCGCTTCACCATGCGCCATGGATTTGCCAATAGGTCACCCTTGTCCATCTTGTGTCACGCTTGAGTCATTGACTCACCCGCATCGCCGATCGCTCGACCTCAACTCTCCAAGTCTAGTCCCGATCCTCCTCGCCGTTGACCGTCGTTGACCACCAAGCTACCTGCACAACCATAGACAAGCAAACACGAATTCGGGAACAAGTTCTTTACAACTTGACCCATGTTAGTCAAAATATGCATCATGCAAATCATATGCCACGATACCAATAACTTTGACCTAACAAAACAACATCCCCACGAAGTTGGCGGACGTTCAAGTAGAAACCGGTCTGACCGCTCCATGTGAGCCGGTCGGACCGCCCTCCGCCGGTCGGACCGCCGCCTCGTGAGCCGGTCGGACCGCCCTCAGGGACTTAGCCAAAATTCATGCCCTGAAATTCCGAAACCTTCTGAAAACTTAAATTGAATAGAACTTCTTACTAGAGACTCCCAAAATCATGAGACCAAGTGCATTGGGATCCCCTCACTTGCCTACAACACCTATTTTTGGCCCAACTCATTTTGACCACTTTTAGGTCATAGCCGGTCCGACCGACGCACATGGCCGGTCCGACCGATTTGGGACCGGTCGGACCGCCATGCTATGGCCGGTCGGACCGCCCCTGTCCAGAATGCCTGAAGTTTTATCGAAAACTCATGAAACGACAAACCGTAAACACCATTGCCAATTGTCACATCATCCTAAGATCTGGAGCATATCCCCATGATATCCACAGCTATCTACTGATCTAGAGAACAACACAGTGTTTTCACAGAGGATTTGGATTTATAAAATCCGGGTCCCACAATTACAAAATTCATAACTCGAAATTTAAGTATCCGGTCAACTTGATTAGATATTCTACGAAAAACTACCAAAATTCTCTACAATTATCTAGTAGATGACATCTTCAAATTACATTCCTACGGTATCTGAAATAATTGTACAACAGTACAGCAAAGTAAACCAGTCTATTAATCATTCGCTTGACTAGAAATTGCTACTATCCTCTCTAATCTCGATTCTAATATCTAATTAAATACACAAAACCAAAATAAAATAACAGGTCGTTACCATGACGAAAACCGAGATCCTGATTTTTCCTCCAACTTTCCTCTTCTTTTTTCTGTCCCTACTTCTTTTCCTCTCGGTCTTACTCCTGGCTGCCACCGAGCGGTCCCGTGTCACCCACCACAGACAAACAGGTAAGTATATTGCCATGAGCTAGCTATACGCCAAGCGGCTTTGAAAAAGAAAAGAAAAACTAGGGTATTGGAATTTCTCTTCTCCCACAATCTTTTTACCCCGGCACAAATCAACTCCTCTAGAAAACTAGAGTATTAGAATTTCTCTTCTCCCACAATCTTTTTACCCCGGCACAAATCAACTCCTCTAGCATGACCCGTTTCTCGAAAAAAAACTCCTCTCTAAAACCTGAAGTATCCCGTTGTCATATATCCTCTTTTGTTTAATTATGCACAGGTCTTTAGAATGATTATTTTCAAAATATTACATTCTACCCCTTTAATTTAATTTGATCTCGAATTCTACTCGTCATTCTACTCGAATAACAACTACAATTTAAAATTAAATGTAGGATCGTTAATGACAATCAGAAGGGGGGTGAATGATTGTAATCCGTAGTGAAGACTTTTTCCTCAAATTTACTTTCTTCTCTCGCAGCAAATAATTAGCAGTAATCACGTATTAAGCCCCAGGCTTAATTCTGTAGAACTTGAAGTAAACTACTCTCTTTTTCTATCTGGACCCCTGCCTACCGAACTACCGCACGTCTCTGCAAGGCCAACATCTCACGCAATAGCCAATATCTCTCACTGAACAAATTCTCGACTAGTCAAATCAATTAATCAATCAATAGAGATTAATTTAATGCCAAAAACAAAGTCACAAGAATCTGCATGCAAAAACCAAAAGTGCCGAAGCCTGTCATCTTACAAAAAGGCATCCAAACAGTAGCCAAACCTATCACCTCAAGGAATAAAGAAAGAACCAAAGCAGTAGTCCTGCCGAGGGGATTTCCTAGCAGGTCAGCTCTTCTCGATGTCTTGCCCTCGCTGCATCGTTCTTCAAAGCCGCACCCGCAGGACTACTTTGCAGCACAGCCGCCCTAGCTCCTTTTTATTCTGTCGCACGCCAAAACTGCAGAGCCCTTAATTACCTTTCCTAATCCCATACGGCATGCACTCACGTCTCCTAATAGGACTCACCACCGAAACAATAACTTAATGCTTTCCAAAAACCAACTGCCACTAACCCTTCCGAACACTCCTCTGGGGATTAACCATCTTGTGTACAACTCCAACTCCAACCCGCAAAGCCATATATATATAGACACACCAACTAAAAACACGTGTCGTAGTCTTCGAACCGCAACTTCGTAGCTCCAACATGCATTATCCATCTTTAATCTCCGTGCGTTCCAACTCGAGCTCGACCGCCTCCTCCAGCATCCTGACCCTCAGGACCATAACTTTGCACCAAGCCATCTCCTGGTCACCGCCGTAGACCATGATCGCCTCCGAGTTACCCTGCACATGCAAAGACCAAAGTAGCATATTTTCCCGGCACAAGTTCTTCCCAACTTGACCGACATAAGTCCATACACCACGACACGCCTCAAATAATATCTATAAATAACATTGTCAATTATTCATCAACTAAAATATATTAGACTTTGCTACATGGTCTAACATTAAATAACAAATAGCACGTACCCAGTATGAACAACCCCGGATACTGCTCGCGAATGCGAGACTGGAACTCCCAAGTCGCCTCTTGTCTAGTTGTGCCTCAGCACTCGCTTCGACCTCTCCAGAATACGCACTGGACGTGACTCAATAGTGAGATCTTGCTCAGTAGTCAGCGGCTCCAACGAAATCTCATGCTCTGGGTCTCTCAAAAACTATCTCAGTATCGAGACGTGAAACACATTGTGAACTCCGCGCATGGACTCAGGGAGGTCTAAGCGGTAAGCCAACTTCCCAATTCTTGCAATAATGAGGAACGGTCCAACGTACCTCGGGCTAAACTTCCCTTTGGTACCAAACCAAACAATGCCTTTGGTGGAAAATACTCTCAAGAGCACTTGGTCACCCACCGCAAACTCCAAGTCACACCTCCTCACATCTCAGATAGCTTTTCTGCTCGCTCTGGCCGCCAAAGAGATTCGCTCGACCATGGTCATATACCCAACGGTCTTCTGAATCCAATTTGGACCCAAAACTGTCTTCTCATCCACTACATCCCAACAAAGTGGCGATCTGCACTTCCGCCCACACAGAACCTCGAATGGCGCAGCTCTAATATTGGAATGGTAGCTATTATTGTAAGCAAACTCTGCAAGTGACAACTGATCCTCCCAACTACCCTTCCAAGACAAAACGCAAGACCGCAACATGTCCTCCAAAGTCTGAATAGTGCGCTCTGGTTGTCCATCAGTCTGAGAGTGAAACGCCATACTAAGATGGAGCTGAGTGCCCAACGCACTCTGCAGGCTCTCCCAGAACTTGGAGACAAACTTGGCATCCCTGTCAGAAATGATAGTTTTTGGCACACCATGCAATCTTACAATCTCACACACATAAATAGAATCCAGATCGCTCGCTGAATTTATCATGCGGATAGGAATCGAGTGCGTAGACTTGCTGAAACGATCCACCACTACCAAAACTGCATCCTTCCCTCGTGACGAATGAGGTAACACAACCACAAAGTCTATAGAGATATCATCCCGAGGGTACTGGGGACCCTCCAAAGGCTGCAACAACTCTGCAAGATGCTTATGCTCTGCTTTCATTTGCTGACAAACCCCACAAGAACCACATAATTAGCAATATCCAACTTCATCCTTTGCCACCAGAAATTATATTTCAGATCACGATACATCATAATCTCACCAGGATGAATGGTGTACGGAGTGCGATGAGCTTCCCTCAAGATGTCATCCTTGACTTCCACCTTTTGTAGCACACAAAGGCGACCTTTAAATCGCAAAGCTCCAGAAACATCAATGCTGAAATCTCCCTCTTTGCCCTCATCTAGGTGTTTTCTGACCTCCTACAATAACCGGTCACTCTGCTGCACTTCCCACACACGGTCGAAAATAGCTGACTAAAGGATCAACTGTGTCTCAACATGTGTTGTGCCTGCATAGCAGTAGGATATTCCCATGTGATCAAAATCAGCAACGATGCAATCTAGAGTTGCGGGAGTCACCTTGCGACTAAAAGCACCAGCAACAACATTGGCCTTACCTGGATGATACTGAATAGTAAGATCATAATCCTTGATCAATTCCAGCCACTTGCTTTGCCTCAAATTCAGATCCTTCTAAGCGAAAATATATTTGAGACTCTTATAATCTGTGAAAATTTCACAAGACTCACCGTAAAGATAAAACCTCTAAATCTTAAGAGCAAAGACAACTGCAGCCAATTCCAAGTTATGAGTGGGATAATTCTGCTCGTGCTTCTTCAACTATCTCAATGCATAAGCAATCACCCTGCCATCTTGCATAAGAACACAACCAAGATCCACCCGTGACATATTTGAAAAGATAGTGAAGTGTTTCTCTGGCTCGGGAAGAGTGAGAATAGGATAAGTCACCAACCACTCCTTCAAAGTGTTAAAACTGCACTCACACTCATCAGTCCATTGGAATATCACACCTTTTTTTAGTAATCTGAGACATCATCTTGGGCATGGATCTGAGACAGATCCTCGAATAGGACCTACTGAAGAAGAAGCCGACAAGGCTCCCACTTGATTACACTAGCGGGATTCTGGCGACAAACTCGCTCCTTGTGGCCCGGTCGGTCACACTGACGGCAATCTTCAGTCCAAGAGCACTCAGCAGCGCGGTGACCATCGCCACACTTGAAACAAAGCATACCCTGCCCTGCAGCAGGATGAAGAGATGGAGTACCCACAAAAGGATGAGGAGCCGAAGAAGAGAACGCCCCACTGCTTAGACTTGGAGAATTGCGAAGACTGCGGTCCTCCCTTAAACTTCTTGATAGCAAGCCGTTGAAAAGGCCCATTCCCCTCACCAGAGCTCCTCTTCCGGTCACCACTAGGAGTAATAAGCCCACCAAAAGCTTGCAGCCCCTTAGTGAGCTGCAGCTCCAACTCCATGCCCCTAGCTTGCTCCACAATAGAGCTGAAGTCACGTAGTGGGGCAGCTCCCAACATGTGCCGGTACTCAGAATTTAGGCCCTAACGGAACCTCTTGGCCTTCTGCAGATCATCGCTCGCCACTAACGGGACGAAGCGAATTAAGTTATTGAACTCGGCCTCGTACTTTGCAATGGACCTCTTTCTCTAAACAAAGGTCGTCAAAGTAACCTCCATTTTTTCAACAGAGGAGTCGAGTTAGAACTTTGCCTTGAACTAATCAACAAACTCCTCCCAAGAAACTGGACCCTGAGCGGTGGTCCTTGACGTGAAAACGCCATTCTACCATATGTGTACTTTCTCTTTCAGCTAAAAGGCTACAAAACAGACCCTCTGATGTGAAGACAGCTCCAAAGCTCCAAATTGTCTCTCCATATAGCGCAGCCAGTCCGCTGCTTGGACCGGCATGCTTGACCCGTCAAATGGATCCAACCTCAACCCCATCCACTCTCGAAGCGTCATCTACGCCTCGGGTGCGGGTGGAGATATGACAGGAGCAGCAGCAGATGCTGCCTGTTGACGGAGAGCACAGATCTCTCTCACCAACACTGTCAGCAAAATGGGGGTCTCATCCTGGCCCCCAACAGGAGGCGGGTCAATAGCAACCCTCTCCTCATCGGTATTGGTTCCCTTAGCTACTGATTCAACTGCCACAGGCGGTGGCTCCACGGGACCATGCCCGCGGCCATGACCTCCACCACGGCCTACATGATCGCGACCACCACGACCACATCCTCTACCTCTCAGCATAGCTATCAACCACAATCAACAACATACAGTAAGTTCAAAAAATCAATATCAACAAATGCATATGTGTTACAACATATTGAAAGTGTAAAAGCGATACTCATTCCATTTCCATCCTATTTGTGCACTAGTGTGTCAAATTTTAAGTTAGTTAACCATTAGCAAATTTTAGTTGTTTGTACTAGTCCTAAAATAAAATTTTAGCAATTTTAGTTTGCGTAAGTTGTTAATCTATTCACTACGGACCTAAAGCCTCCTCTGATACCAACTATAACACTCCAGCCCAACACTGAGCCTGGATTGTCATTAAATTACCATAACTACTTAATTTACATCAACTTACAATAAAATTACAGTAAGCAATCAGTATCAAAAACCCGTCCACGGGTCACAGTAAAAATATGATTAACGACATGACAATCATAAATAATTAAACTCTAGATGCATAGCAAGAAAATAATCCAACTTTGGCAGAAAACCAATATAACAAATATATGGAATGAATAAACAAGTCCTAATCAATCATCTAGGATTATTCAATAACTAGCAGGTCCTAAAAGGAATTCCATCTTCAAGAAATAAAGGTTTCCCATAACAAATGAATTAATCAAGTTTGATAATATATAATTATTCCACTTGCGCTAATCCCTCCCAATCGAAATGCCATCAACAGTCACATAAAAACAACAAAAGAGCAGGAGTGAGTTCTCGACTCAGCAAATACATCAATAGATAATAAACAATGTTAAATCAATAGTAATCAATAACACCATTGTCATCAACTGTTCTCCTATCTTTATTTTCATTCTCATTCATGCATTCATCTTCTCTTTATTCTCACACACAATTCAATGCATCTCTACACTACATGTACACATATACTTCTTTCGCGTATACAGGCATAGCGTGAGTGAACAGTCACGATAATGTTCACTCTCAAGCCTGTCCTCATCAAGGATCGTGGACCTCCTCCACTCTCATGGAGTTGTGATCAATATGATCACCTTCTCATATGCAAATATGCTTATGAATGCATAGTTATTCATAGTTTCATCATCTACCATCATTTTCATATCTAACAATATGAAATATTTCAAGACCATTCACATTGCTTGCAATTAAAATAAAATATAAACACAAACAATAATAGTAATGAGTGTTAAAGAAATACAGTGATCAATCACCGTCTACTATGTACTTGCCTCTTCTAGTAGCGAGGAGTAGATTGATTTGAGGCTGACCACAAACCCGATGTCACTCCTCCTACAGTAAACACCAAACTTCAAAATAAGCTACAACAATATAATAACTATAAGTAGCGATATCGCGCCTACACGTTTTCCGTCCGCAACACTCTCCCTTTATCGGTTAGTCACCCCTAGCTGACCTGGCACTAAAACATCAACGGTTTCTGAACAACATTGTTTCTAAAATCATATCTTATGTTCTACCCAACCAAAATTCATGTTGTTGGACTCTCTAGAATCCTTAGAAAGTTATGTACACTTTTTATGAAGAGCAAAAACTCTAATTAGTCCATTTACCTATTTTAATCTACAGTGTACCAAGATGATGCCAAAAGACGACAACACACTAGGCAGCAGACTTACAAAATTCATAACTTGAAATTTAAATATCCGATCAACATGATTAAATATTCCTCGGAAAGCTACTAAAATTATCTACAATTATCTAGTAGATGACATCCTCAAATTACGCCCCTACGGTACCCAAAATTATTGTACAACAGTATATCAAATTAAATCGGTCTATTAATCGTTCCCTTGACTAGAAATTGCTACTATCCTCTCTAATCTCGATTTTAATATCTAATTAAATATGCAAAATCAAAAGAAAATAACATATCGTTACCCACATAGAAAACCAAGATCCTGAGTTCTTTCTGCTAACTTAATTTCCTCTTCTCTTTTCTTTTCCTATTTTCTTCTACTCTCTTCCCTTCTCTACTACTCAATTTCCTTTTCTGTGCTGCGCTTCTTTTCCTCTCGGTCTTACTCTTGGCTGGCACCGAGCGATCCCGTGTCACCCACCCGCTGCACAACCGTGCGTGCGTGCGCTGCAGCTAGCTACACGCGGCGGGCGATGCTTCACGCGCGGGCAAACACAAGCGGCAGGCTTCACGCGAGCAGGTGGCGACGCGCGCAGGTGCTTCTTCGCACGCGCGGGCAGACAACGCGCGCGCACGCACCCGCGCGTTGGCGAACGGGACGCAGCCAATCACGCACGGGGCGACTGGCGCGTGGCGAAGAGGCGACGGCAGGCGCAAGCGACGAAAGGCGGCTGGCGAAGGAAAAGATAAGATAAATTAGGGTTTTGGGATTTCCTTAATTCCTCAAGATCTTTTACCTCGGTACAAATTAACTCGTCCACCACAGCTTGTTCCTCGAAACAACTCAATCTCGAAAACCCGAAGCATCTCGTTTTCACGTATACTCTTTTATTTAATTATGCACAAGTCCTTAGAAGAGTTATTTTCAGGATATTACATTACCAGCCACATTTATGCATGTAGTTAAATTCTTTATTAAGTATAAATAAGAGGAGAATAAAAACAAAAAAAGCTCGAGTTGAGTAGCACAAAGAAATTATCTTGCGTGTTCATTCTCTCTCTGTGCTCCAGTGTGTTAGCGTGTGTGTACTCGTGATTGCATGAGTTGCATTCGGTGGCCGCTGGCCGCTTAATATCAGCATCGTCATCTCTCTCAGTTCATCATCTTCTCCGTGCAAGTGTGTATCAACCGGAAGAATTTCCAACATCAAGTTGGTAGCTTGTTCCCCGTTTGCTATCACTCTCTCTCTCCAATCGGCATCCATGGCAATGGGAGATTGTGGCCTGGGAAGCGCAACGGTATCGCAGCTAGTGTAGCGCGATGGAACCGAGGGCCGCAGCATTCGCCGTTGCTGCGCTGCTGAGATTGTCTAGGATGCAACTTCTGCAAACTGGATTTGATGCCTAAGGCGCTGTCGAATGGTTGCAGATGACATGGTAAGATTCATAAGTTGTTTGATACCAAATTTTTGAGCTTCAGTTGCATCTCTGGTTTTCGTTCTGTGAGATTAGGATGAATTGTGGTTTTTAGTTACAAATTTTTTTCCATGTGGAAATTTATTGCTTAAATCTTATTTTGGAACAGCATCAAATTAAAGGTGATTATTCCATAAATTGGTTGTCTGGCAACGGTGAAATTGAAATTTGCATAGTTAAACTTCTCAGGCCTTCTTAGTGACTACTAGAAAGCGTAAACCTCAATAGAATGTAGACTTCGGGAAATACGCTTTCGACGTCACCCTTTTCTATTTTTTGAAATTTTTTCAAACTGAAGCAAATTGAAACATTAATAACTCCAAATGAGATGGATATTTTTTTCTAAATTTATTTAAAATCAGGATTTACCTGAATATGCAAAAATATTAGGATTTTATTGCTATTGGAATTATTGTTATATAATTAATTTGCTTCCGGCTCATTTTAGACGTCGATTGTTCGAACAATTTTTATGACGATCCTTCACTCTCATATCCAAAGCAACCAGAGCAAGGCAAGAACCCCCTTTGATCATGCTTATTCTACTATTTTAATTATTGTACTTCTCTTTGTAAAATCTATATGCATGCGTGTATTTTTTATATATAAAATTACTATGTTTGGGATAACAGTAGTTGTAATCCTAATCGATGCATGAACCTCCTTGAAATATTAATGTCCTTACTATTTTAGCCATTGGGTTATGGTGTAGACAATAGATGATGTCAATTTGGGAATATTGAGTGCAAATATCGCACAATTGCTTAGTGGAGCTATAGTCTTTAATAAAATTCATAAAAAGGATGATATGATAAATAAGAGTTTGGGAGTTTTGAAAAGAGAGTTCAAAGGGGTTTACCTCTGTTATTTTGTATAAATATAATAATAAAAAACTTAGTTTGTGACTCGGACGAGTTATATTATATTCTGAGAAGTGGTACAAAGGTATCTCACAAGTAGATAGGAGGGTCCTCGCCTGGGTCAATTAAGGACCAAATGCCAGCAAGTCCTATCTATGCTTAAGGGTACAACCACATGTGCCGGTATGGGACAACCTTAGCTAATTAAGTCATCGAAAACTAACCTTACATGATTGGTAGCCAGTGGTAGTGCGAGCATTTGCAATTGCGGACACAACGACGAATATCTCACTGAGACGGGGGTGTACCCGGGTGAATTACGGGTGTTCATTCGCCGGGCTAAGTGCAAGATTAGGACTAGGTGATATAATGGTTTCGACGCGTGCTCTAGCCAGCTTACCAAAGATAGTGAGCGGTGGTATCGACGGATGCCGAACAAACTAGAGAATTCGTGTACTGTTGGAAAAGTTGTACACCTCTACAGAGTGCAAATCTATTTAAATAGCCATGATCGCAGTCATGAGCGTGCTTCGTGCAGTCTTAATGAGTATAGTCTTGATTTTCATAAAAACATTTTCGTTGGAAAATATGGAAGTTGTTCGTTGGTTTATATTTGAGTTGAGTGCCATGTCTATGATTGAAAATAAGATATTGCTCACAGTCGAGGAGGGTTGTGAGTTATTATTTATTTAATTACTTACTTGTTGTCCTTTATCTATTTAATTGCTCTTTAAATTTTCGTTGCAAAATACTACGTACTGATATTGCAATTAATAATTCTTTAATGCTGAAAACAACTTGTAGGGTAGAGCCTCATTCTTCGATAGCCTTGCATTTATATAAATTTTATGATAAACTATAAGTCTTGCTACGTACACAATGTACTCAATCTTGCTAAAAATATTATTCAGAGTATGAGGACAAGCCTACGCCGGAAGACGTCTTCTTTTTACCCGGAACCGGTGGGTTCGGTGACGGATCTTTCTAGGACTTGTCTCTAGTCGGTTGCCTAGATAGGCATGCCACTAGAATTTTGGATTTATTGCATACTTTGCTTCCGCTATTACTTTCGCTACTCTGTTGATACTGTAGTTTATTTGGCTGGTCGACCCTTGTGATGTAAACTATGTAAGTGTTAAGTTATGTACCCTATTTTTTTTCTATTATATGTGTATGAATATATGGATGTGATTATCAATATTGTGGATGTGTATACTAATCACTGATCATGGGACTAGTACTGTACACACAAGGATTTCGGGTATTCAAAGCCCAGAGTCCGATAGTACGCGTATCCTTTTTCTCCCATTACATCCCATCAAAGATAATTCTAAAAATATATAATCAAAGCTGAAAAAATTGCCGCATAAAACACAATGGACGGCAATGATAGGGGGCGCAGGTTACGATGGGTGCATAAAATCCACTTCCTTCTGTCTGCTAACCTTTTTATTTTCCTGTTTGCTGATTTTATCCGTTGTCAAAACATATATTTCACCCTGTTTCCTAAACAAAGTTAATTGTAACCAAATAGAAAATTGGCATTTACTAGTTTTTGTGAACAAAATGGGTCATGCATGTTCAGGCTTTGCCACTCTGTTTATCAACTTTATTTTTAAATATACACCACATGTCTATTGCAATAACTTAAAGTTCTGAAAATGGACAAAGAAGTAGACACCGTGTGCAAAATAATTTAGCACAATATACTCACAGACAGGGAAAGATATCATGTGAAAATGCGCACTTTTGTAAAATTGTGCAAATTCCACTAAAAACACACGAACAAGTTTTCAAAAATTACAAAAAAAATGTCAACTATAGGTAAGTGTGTGATCTATATCCATGAAAAATTTCACGAATCAACTCAATCTTCTTTGCGAGATATGAAGAAGGCAAATACGACGTGTAACAGTGTGGCACAAATGGGATTAGGTTTGTTCTTGAAATTTTGCATGGATAAAGACCGTACCCTTATCTACAGTTAACAATTTTTTTTCAGAATTTGTGAAAAATTGTACCTTTGATTTTATGGAATTTGCACTATTTTCACAAAAGTGCTCATTTTCACCTTATACATAATCGACAGGCAGTTGCCTAAAAATGCGTGGTATTCTTTTTCTCCCTTTCAGTTCATATGATATGAGAGCGAGCTGTATAGATGATTCCTCCAATAATTAAGTTGAGTCCATTATAGCTAATGTGCAATATATTTTCAATTTCTGCATATATACAGACCAGTCTCTACTCCGGTCTATAACTGAAGAAAAGAAGTGCAAAAAAGAAAAGAAAAAGAAACTTATAACACCTGCATCTAGCTACCAAATATCACGCTTATTGATTCTCTCTTACACCTCTAATTAAGGGTAATGTACAAATTAATAAAACATTTTGCTTGCTTGCTTGCATTGTTCATGCACTACACACGCATGCATGCGCATGAAGAAGCCATGCATGTGTCTAGGTTCACTGAAACAGCTGGGAGCTTTAGCATGCTTGCATGCGCACGAAGAAAACATGCATGCGTCTAGGTTCACTGAAACAGGGGGCTGCTAAAGCTTGACGATGAGGCGAGGCCTGAGTAGATCTGCATCTGGCTGAGTATGTGCTCGAAGTTGTCGTTGGACTTCTCGATGGCGTGCGTGTGCGTGCCCTCGTACGTCGTCACCACCACGCCTTCGTCCTTGGATAGTCTCTGCACCTGCTTCTTCACGTTGCACCCTTGGTGCGTGCATCGGTAGTAGCTTCTGCATGCACGCAATTAACCCCGGAAAGACGAACTAATTAGTTTAATTTGCATGCATGGACATAGATCATCGATCGACAAGAGAAAATTATGAGAAAAATAGAATGATCAGCTAGTTAATCAGGGAAGAAAATATATGTGGGTTATACATGCATATGTTTAGTACTATACAACATTCTTAATTTGGCACATGTATCTTACTTTGTTAGCTATAGCTAGCTCTAGCCACATATATGCATGTATTTAATATATATTTTCCTAGTGAAGAAGATGTGTACATCATTTGGTTTTCCTTTTGCTATGTGAGCAAATATATATCAGGAGAAGTGCTTTCTGTATACAGAAACTACGGAGATGTTAGATCGTCGTGCTTGTGGAGTATATGGTTTAATTTAGTGTACGTCATCCCCCGACTCCTTTGGAGCATCTCGGTGTATGCATCATGAATTAATATGACTTTTAGTGTTAATCTGTTTTTGCAAGTTTTCTTTTACAGCATTTAATTTCTTTACACAAATTGGTCCATTTTAATTAATTATATGCTGTGTGGAATTGAGGATCATTTGTTTTCAAAGGATCAAGGATCAATTTATGTGATGGTGTAGGTAGCAAACAGACATGGTATTTTAGTTATTCCTTACAATTAACGCTAATATATATTTATTTTTCATAATGCTTGATATGTGTGTGTGTGTGTGTGTAGGAGATGAAACTGTAATGAATTTGTGCTTCCCTGAAGAATGGATAGTTCTAATTTCGAGTCGCGAGTTGTCAAAGTGATTTTGAAAATACTTAGTTGAAAGATGCATATGTCAAATGTTGTTCCACAAGATAACCTTATTCTTCTTCATCTGTTTTTTTTTTTTTTGCAAGAGATATCCTTGACGGAAAGAACATTAATATTGCAGTAGGAATCTCTTTGATGGAGAATACATGTACGTGCATGTGTAAATATTCATGTAGTTAGAGAGCATGATCGACAATGAGATATCTGAGCAATAAAGGAAAACAAAAGGTGGAACCATGCCATGGAACAAAACCTTTTTAGCAGAAAAGGGAAGACATATAGTGCTTCAAGTGATCAAAATTATATTATTTTTTTAGAACTCAACAAATTTAAAACACAAAAACGGACTAATGTCATGTTTGCGTAGTAAATAACTTTAATATTTTCTATTTCTATTTATTTAGTATATATCATTAGTTATATTTATTTTACATTAATTTTTACGTAATAGTACTATATCTCTGGCGTTTTTCATGCATTGCTAGTAATATTTTATGCTTAATCGATGAACCTGGGTCCCACCAAAGGAAAATTAAGGCACCAATCCTTTGGAGGCCTAAGGAGACGTTTTTTCCTCTAGGAGGCATGTAAAGATGGTGACTGAAATAGGATAAATATACCGATTAATAGATAATACTCTATACAAATTAACGGTGGGTGGTTCAAATTATTCATGGTCAAACTCGATCGCCATCAGCTCTATTTATTGAATGATGCCCACCAAAATCATGTGAAACTAGTCTTTTTCATCTGGATGATGAGGATGAGATGTGTCTTTATCCCGTCCAAGCAACCACTAGCAGAGCATGGAAGAATCATTGGGACTCCATCTCACCTACTTTCTTTGCATCCTACTGAAAAACATAAAATTGTACGCCAAACCAATAAAAAAAACGCAACCAGAATCATCGAAACCCCAAGCAACATCCAGAATAAAACATCAAACAGAGTTAATTAACATATATAAATAGTTCAATATCAATTGGTGATGCAACTAGAGGAACTAATTAAAACATACAAATTAAATCCCACACGAACAAACCTGGGGAATTTGTTGTTCTTGACTGCCTTCTGCCCGTACTTCCTCCACCGGTAGCCGTCGTCGAGGATGTCGACCTGGCTGCGCGTCTGGAATGCATACCGAGGCCGCCGCTCCTTCTTCTCGCCTTTCCTCTTCCCGACGACGACCGGCCTATCCGCCTCGCCGCCTGCTCCTCCGGCAGGCCCCGCCGACGACTCCCCGCGGCCATGTGGACTTCTTGCACCATCGCCACCGTCCTTGGAGTTGGAGAGCTCATCCTTGGACCCCAAGAACAAGCCATGGCACAAGCTGCTGCTATTGCCTCCTTGTTCATGGTGATGATCATGGCTGCTTTCGCCTGCAGCACTCATGAAGTGGTAGGAGTTGGCGGTAGAAGAAGATGGCTGTGTTGCAAAGAGAATAGAATAGTTCCCCATGGCTGCACGCGTGTGAGCTGTGCTAGGATCAGCTCAGAGAAGAGAGAGAGAGAGAGAGAGAGAGAGAGAGAGAGGGAGAGGCAACTGAAAGAGTATTACAGAGAGAGAGAGAGAGAGGGAGAGGCAACTGAAAGAGTACTACAAGTTACAACCAGGGTTATATAGAGGGGTTAAAGCTAAACAGTCCCGTCCTTCTTCTGGTTAATCTTCACTAGTACAGGCGGCTTCCTGCGTTATATACCACACAAATAATGTGTGTCATGAGAGAGAGAGAGAGAGAGAGAGTGAGAGATGTGCTTGTGCGCGGTTGTCGTAAACGGCACGTAAATTAATGCAAGGGCTGAATTTGGTCGTGGGTTCGGAGTAAGACAAGGAATAGTAAAGAGCAAAGAGTGGCTGCCTCTTTAAATTCGCTCAACTCCAGCAACTTGTCCATGCTAGCGTACATGCATGTTTAGATTGCCAGTACGCACGCGTGCCATCATTTGACCATTAATTCCTGGGTGCGCTAGAGATAAACTTAGCTTATTTGATTTAACCGTAATTTTTTCTATTTATATGTTAATGAAAATTATTAAAAATATAATGATATGAAAGTGTTTTTAATGACAAATATAGTAATAGTGTTTCCACGTGATAAATCCAAATACTTTTGTGTCTATTAAAAAGTTGATTGTACACATACATCTAAAAAAAAGAGGAAGTATATGCGTAGGAATAATTAATATTGTTGGTATACAAAGTGAAAAGGTAGATAGTTTGGTTACCAGGGTCATGTGTGTGTTGAAATGTATTCCATGTAAGATATAGCACTTGCTACTTTAGCTAGTTGGAGTGTACAAAATGGATCTGCCAACATCTCAAAAAAGAATAAAGCTAGAATTATGCATCCATGTGGGGCACATGTGACAAATCAAAAGGCCATAGAAGCTCGAAAGAAGATCACGTGTGCGATAAATCTTCTCGGGTTTCATGGTGAACTTGAAAGGAAAAGGGAATATCTTAGCTTTTTTAGTAATTAAGCTAGAAAGTAGAAACTACATTTAATGATAAGTTCTGTCCAAGCTTTTAGTAACGTCATTTTTTTAGCAAGGCTTCCTTATTAAAAAAAAATAATAGCCAGTCACTCTTATGTAGCAACTAGTTATCAGTAGCTACATAATCTAGCAAACTACTAATTTGGATAAGAAGCTCAAGTACATTTAAGCTATAAGCTATATGTCAAAGCAACACGAGGGTTGACCGCACAAGGCAAGGCATTTGAATATCTTGGAAACTTCTATAGAATTGTACAGCATCTTTGGTGTTCTCACATCTCATTGAATCGTATTCGACAAATGAAAATATATTCGACCAATTACTATCACAGTCGTCTAGTACACGCTGATGTTATGGAACAGCTCCTGTTCGTTTGGTCCTCCAATCGCGGCGTCCTGCGCGTCGCCGTTCCTCCCGTCCCCGCCATAAACGCCGTGCACGGAGGTGCCCGCAGTCGGCCGGCCGTTGGGCCGCGTGGGCTGGTCACCGCGCGTGCTCGCTTGGGTATATTAGGGTGCATGAAAGCGCGTCATGCGTTCGTCCAACCAAAAGCTTCTATGCATATATATACCCCAGAGATAAATGAAAAAAATGTTGATATAGTGCAGGCTTCAATTGCTTTTTTTTCTTTTCTGTTTTACTTGTTGGTTTGGCCAGATATCGACACGGTCCCAACATACATTCATTATTTGATCACTAATTCTAATTATATGTTAGTAAAAAATTATTTAAAATGTAATAATAGCAAAGTAAATTTGATGATAAATATACTAATATCACATATATGTGACAAAACTAAATAGTTTTGTGTATATTAACGATCATCAAAGTTTTAAAAGTATGACTGCACTCGTTATAAATGGTATCTATTTGAGGGAGTAATTAGCAATACTGAACATCCATAAATACACCGGAAATTAAAGGAGTAATATAGTAGCTACCAACAACCAAACCATACATAATAAAATTTTGTCTATCGACACGATTCTTAAAATACAATTTTAGCCACTAATTTCTATTGTAATATATCTATAAAACTCAATAAAAATTTAATATTATGAAAGTATTTTTCGAACAAATCTATACATTATTTTCACATATCCAATCTAAATATTTAAAAAATATATCGAATCCCAGAACAGAACGACTTGTTTTTTTTTGTTTTTTTTTGTGACCGGAACAGTAGTTGGTCAATGGATGGACTATACATGCCGAGTAAAATTCCGTCTCCCTCGTATTAATAATTCACAGTTCTCGGGAACACGGAAACAGCAAGAACACTAGATTGCCGCTAGTCCAAGTCGTGCCGTACCGCATCCAGCTCTCGGTAAACAGTTATACCCGCGTCTCTTGTCCTGCTGCTGCTGCTACCAGCCAGTTCAATCCGGTATGTAGTAGTGACCCTTTACCAGCTCAACTGACATGTACGTATTGACCAGCACCCACAACACGCTGGCGTCTAATTAACAACATGCATGTCATCTGTGCTTCAAGTCTTGCATTGACCAAACTGTTCCATGGATGAATGAACCGTGGCCTATATGTTCTCCTCCTATCCTACTGTACATGTAGACCAGGACATGCTTGGATGATGCATGCATGTGCATGATTCAATTACCTTTGCTTGATCCATGATGAGCACAAATTAATCAGACCAAGCTCAAGAAACATGTGAATTGTCTTCCATCCCCTTTCCTTCGGCTTCGTGCTGGCTAGATATATATAGTTGGAGCTAGCCCTATCGAGAAATTATTTTTGACTCAATTATATATCCAGTCCATGCGAATTGAATTTGCATCTGACATACTCCAGATGACTTGGGTTTCATGCGTGTTCAACAGAAAGAAACAAGGCCAAATTGTATATATAGTAGAAACACAAGTCTCTACTAGGGCAAGAAAACATGATTAAAAAAACAATGCATGGCATATTTCACAAACTAATTAAAGCTCTGCAGAGAAATTTTATCTGAAAATAACATGGATGCATAGGAATTAATCAACCTTCTGATTAGAGGTGGGCATTATTATTTAAGCTTCCCAGTCAATGCATGCACACAAAAGTTCAGCAATGACGTCAAACCATTAATTGATCTCCACAGTAACTAGTAATTTGATTTACCCCTTCACGTAGTTGAATAACCCTCAGCAATTTATCAATGATGTGCAGCAGTAACAAACGCCGTGTCCAATGAGTAACTTTTCCTTATGCCCTAAGCTACCAAGAAAAGCCAGTATAGAACCAAAGCACACGGTCTACATAAGTAACTAAGGAAGCCTGCCATATGCTAATATTTCTATTATTTCTTCTGATCACGATGCAGAAGAAGAGGTCGACTGCAACCTAGCGATCGATATATTTGACCACATGAACCTACCGATTGATTATTGCACCTCCGTACACGGGGATGTCGCGTTCAGGGGGGTAGAACAATGTACATGGATGCGATGCACGCATTTTCTACTGGGTGATTAGGCTAGGTTGTCACTGACTTCCTGCCGCCATGAAAGCTTCTTTCAGTTTGCCTTCTTTTCCACAGTATATCCATCCACAGATAATTAGGGCGATTTGAAACACAAGGATTCCGTAGGAAAACAAAACATCCTACGAAATTCATGTAAGAATCATGCATTTCTAAACAGAGCCTTAGTGGATTTTTCCAGAGACCAAAGCCAACAGTGAGTGTGTGTAGGTTATTTTGTCTGCGTGCATGATAATTTTCAAAAGGATACCAAAGTAGGTTCTATGTCTGAGCACAACTGATAGCATGACCCAAGCTACTGGATTACTAGCTAGCTAGCTGGGGTTGTCACTGTTCAAAGTAATCTTTGCTTTTAGTTTCTAAGTTTAGTTTTGAGTCCGTATACGTGATACTAGCCGTATCCGAGTCCGTTTCCTACGTGAAACCAAGTAGGATTCAAAGTCTTGAGTGTTTAGCCTTTATAAGGCGTGGTTGAGTCTTGTAACGAGTGGAGTAATGCAATAGAGAGAGAAAAAAAATGCTGCATAGTGCAACACCAAAATATTTTGTGTTGGTACTAGGCGGTTGCGGTACCATATTTGTGTTTGTGTGTCCGTGGAGTTGAGTTCGGAACAATGAGAGGATGTGTTCGCCGTACTGAGTCATTGAGTCAGGACAATGAGGAGATGTGTTCGCCGTCCTGAGTCATTGTGTCCGGGGTGTTGAGGATATGTGTTCGTCATCCTGAGTTTAGTACAAATTGAGAAAGTCATAGTTGAGACCGACTGCCTCAATGAGTAAAAGTCTTAAGACGTGTTTGAGTTGTGCCACTGTCTCCAAACAAGCGTGAGCCAAGTTGAAGTCGAGTCCAACTAGCATCCAAGTACACAAAGATTAGGGAAAATATTGAAAGTAATCTTTGTTTTTAGTTTCTAAGTTTAGTTTTGAGTCTGTATACGTGATATTGGTCGTATCCGAGTTTGTTTCTTACGTGAAACCAGGTAGGATTCAAAGTCTTGAGTGTTCAGCCTTTATAAGGCGTGGTTGAGTCTTGTAACGAGTAGAGTAATGCAATAGAGAAATAAGTAATAAAAAAACGCTACATACTGCAGCACCAAAATATTTTTCCTCGTGAGTCTTGTCTTCCGTGTGCGTGTAACAGCGTATGTGTACATACGTATTTGGTTTCCGAGCATAAAGTTCTTTCGGTTTGTTCCAACAGTCACTGACTTTCATGTCGGCACGAGGGTCTTTCAGTTTACCCCTTTTTTTTCACAGTGTCCGTCCACAGATACTTGGGAGGATTTAGTCATTTGGTGGATTTTTTGACAGAACTAACCAACAGTACCCACGAGAGTCTTGTTTGGGTACATCTTAAATTTCAAACATTAGTCTAACTAGTCGCTAAACCCGAGCAATATTCACACTAGTATGTAAAATATTATTGTATATTCTCTGGTAAAAATATATATTAAATCTGAACGGTTATAACTCGGTCCTATACCACATTTTTTTTTCTTCTTTTTAACTAAATAGCGTGGTAATTTCCTCAAAAGTGGATAATTAGTATAGGTGTAGATAGCAAGTATCAAATACTACCATGGTTTTGTACATGGGATAATGCCTTAGAGCTACTAGTAGTTACCACCTCTTCTTCCGTGGCGGCGGTTAGGGTTCAAGCTGCTCGAGTTAAATTTTGGGATTCTCTAGGACCTTGAATAGAGTGGTGAGACGCGGTAGCGGCAGGGCGACAAGATGGTGAGGGTACCACCAGCAGCGGGGTTGGCGTTGGACGGTGGATGGGCCGAGGTCAGTGACTGTACTGGCTGGGGACGGCATCGAATGGGAATTGTGGCAAGTTATGTTTTGAGGGCTGTGCGTTGTGGCAGCATCGGGCGGGGAGAGGATGTGATGCGGCAAGGCGGGGAAGGCGCGGCTGATGAAGAACTAAGCTTTTTGCACGCACGCATTTTCTACCGTACGACTAGTGCTGTCGCTGACTTGATCATTTCTATATATAATATATCGTCATGAAAACTTGTTTTAGGTTTCCTTCTTTTCCACGGTATCCGTCCACAGATACTCAACTGGGAAGGATTTAATCATTTAGGGCTTGTTTCGCAGCGGCAATCCCGGGGAAAATTCGACCCGTGATGCAATATTGTCGGGACTTGAGTTTACACATTTGAAACTCTATGTATATTCTAAATTAGTTCCAGATCGTTAGCTAGCTTACACAGTGAAACATCGATGAAATACCATCTATTTAACAATTTAACTAAAAAGATCTTAAAATAACGAATAGTAATAATAATGTATGGTGAATGCTTACTTAACTTGCAATGCAGGGCTTAAGACACAAATAAACTCTTGCAGTGGAACGGAAACTTGAAAAAGCCAATGAACATGCACATGGGCAATCGAGTGGAGAGCGCATCCTAATTCGCAAAACCTTCAAAAAAATACTCCTCTTCACAACCTGACCTTCTTCAACTGAGCAGCAAAGTTTAAAGCCATGAATACATAAAATACCCAGCAAGTCATAGGGAAAATATGCAATTAATATACATGCGAGGCTTGAACGAATAGTTGTATGGTTCTTTGGCAGAAAATGGGTATTGACAGTAAATAGATTGCAAAACATAATATAATAAATAAATAAATAATTTTATTGAAACAACCAGTGAACTTTCCATTCACTTCCCAACCAAACTACACCATAGGACTAGGGTTAGGGTTGACTCGGTATGGCACGTGTGCAGCCATGGGGCGTTGACGTGGATGAACACGTGGGTGAAGAAGCTGAGGTGGCGCTCAGGTGGAGGCGAGGTGGCGGCTGGCATCACCAGCGGCGGCGGCACAACTCCGGCGACATCATCAATGGCGAACGGCTGCAGCGCGACGGGTTTGGAGCAGCACAACTGGGAAAGGAAACAATGACTGAATCGGTGGACTGCTCACGGAGACCGAGGGTCGACGGAGACGGCGACGCGACAAGGGAAAGCGGTGGCGGGCTACGACTCTGGGTGATGAAAGGACTCCGGCGACTCTACAGCAAGACCAAAGGGGTGGCAAGACAGATTTGGACGGTGCTAACCTAGATGTGGCGACGGCAGAACTCAGAGCCCACCAGTGCGTGGAGAAAAGCTGCAACCGAGATGACGACAGGCTTGAGCTTCTCCTTGCGATTCCTACGAAAAGGGCACTCGATCGGCTCGAGGGGTCCCAAGGGTTTACGGAGGCGGCGCGGTACGAGGCAGAAAAGTCGAGGGCTGCACGCTTTTAAAGGTGGCGGAGGGAGAAATCGAGAAGGGCACGGCGGTTGCATCGTATCGAACTCGAAGACAGTGTTGAGAGCGGATGGGATGACCATGACAGGTGGGAACCAATGGGCAATGGTAGCAGGGCGGAGGCGGCGTGGTACGAGGCACAAAAGTCGAGGGTTGGTGCGCTTTTAAAGGTGGCAGAGGGAGAAATCCGGGAGGGCATGGCGGTAGCGTCGTGTCGAACTCGAAGACAGAGTCGAGAGCAAATGGGATGACCATGACAGGTGGAGACCACCGGGCAACGGCACCTAGGTCGAGGAAAACGTGGTTGGGTGCTATTGGACTAGGTCGAGGCGGAGTGGGCTGGAGGAAAAAAGAAAAGGCCGGGGAGAAAAAGATTTCGGCCCAAAGGGAAAATCCGAAAAAAGAAAGATTTCTGATTTGGAAAAAAAGGATTAAATAAAATCAAGCTTAAATAAATAGAAAATAAACTCTTAAAATCCGTATAAAATTCCAAAAAATACTCTGGGACTCAAGAAGGAACCCAAATAAAATAATTTTTAACTTAATTGAAATTGAAATTATTCACATTAAATGATTTCGATTTCTGAAAATTCAAATTAAACTTTGAGTTAACCAAAAAAATAAAAATAAAATAAAATAGTTATTTTTATTTTTAAAGGATTCAACGAGAACTCCAAATTTAAGATGCTACAAGTACACATTTGGAACCGGGGATACTAGCCCATCTCGGTTGAATCCCCGGGATGGAAAAAAAAACGCCTATTGACACGTGGAATTTGTTGCCGCGGGCCGCCACCCCAGCCGCGCATGTAGTGCTGCCTTGGCCAAGCCCGCGCACAAGCTGCCGATCCGGTCGGGCAACGCCACCCCACCAGTACCCACGCCTCTTTCTTTTTCAATTTTTTTTGTTTCTGAGTTATTTTTCCACCTCTTCCAAATGTTGACGGGTATTATTCCTCCGAGGGGAAATATTCAATGGGGTTCATATTTGGCCAAGAAAATCCCCGCCGGGGATTTATCTCTCTGGGCATATTTTTCCCAACATCCATACAAGGTCTTAGTGGATCTTTTCAGATGGTCAGCTGGTATAATAGTATATGCAAGTCTTGCCTGGGTCCAAAATAATTTTCAGATCACCGTACGTACGTACCTAGTATCCAAGACTGGCTAGGCGCGTACATGTTTGTGTAGAACTGCAGAAGCCATGGAATTTACGAACCGTGTTTAACCGATAGGATTTCTTTTGGAGATTTGAGAATTGTCGATCAGCGTAACTCATTTTTCCCCTCTACGTACACCGCAGGATGCAAGGAAACACCCTGTCTACGTCGTTCTATACCTTCATCATCTGTTTACATGGATAAAAGTTCCAAATGAGAAGATGGGGTGTTGTCTCTCTCCTTTTATGTCCTATTTAATTGTTCTCGGTATTAGTATCTAAATAAAAAGTTCCACCATGTTAGTTTCTCTTGAGATCTTTCAATTGATTGACATATGTCTGGTCAGAAAAGCTGAATGTGACAATGGATCAGAGCGTTCATCTTAATTACAGGTGATCTGTAATTCTTTATTACACGTGGACAGTCCAGAGTGTGCTCCCAAAGAACTAATAACCATCCATCTTTTGCAACTTTGTTTAGTGTAAGAATTGGTGTTTATTCAACACAAGCAAGTAACCTCCTTATAATACATTTAGCTACTCCGTGTCTCCTGTTTTCCATCATATCCAGCTAGCATTGTCTAGTTCAATCTGACTGTTTGAATACGTGGAACTCCAGCTAGCTGCAAACGTGTCTCCTTACATCCTTCATGTTGGAATAGGAGTTTAGAATATAGACTCTTTTGTATTTCTTTATCTGTTTTTTATATTGCTTTATCTGTATATAGCATACACCTCTTTTACTCCCATATATATTACCCATTGGAACTCTTCAATATACACACAATATTCATAACATGGTATCAGAGCAAAGGTTAGGGTTAGCGTTCGCTGCCGCCGCCGCCTCCTATCCTCCGCTCGTCCTCCGCCTTCGCCGCTCCTGGGAGGAGCTATCTCCACTCCCGGGGGTGGTTGCTCGACGACGCCTCGCCGCGGATCTCGCACGGCTGGCGCTATGGCCTACCTCGACTCGCTCTGCCCCAACAGCTGTGACGCCTGGTCGCCTCATCGCCGCGGTCTTCGTCGCGCTTCCGCCCGAGCTTGCTATCGCCTCGGGCTTGTCTGCGCTGCGGCGTATGCACGGGTGCTGCTGTTGGTGGAGACTGAATCGGCTGCTAGTTTTGCTAGTATCTACTAGCTATCCTTTGTGTCGTTTTTCTTCCGTTGCGTCCATCTAAGTCCGTACCACTTTATCTTTTAGTTTGTCTAAGCTATGCGAGTCCACAAAGTTATTATCAGTCATAGAAGTATAGGAATTCTTTTTACATGACATTGTTGCCGCTCTTTCTTCGAAATTGCAGGTGTCGTCGTTATGATGCCGCCACTCTCTCTTAGCCACCGCCCCGAGTTTTTAAGGCTGCCGCGCTTCTTGTGCACTGCGCCTCCGCCGTCTTGGGTTTCAATCTGCGCCGTCATGCTTCACCTATTTCTATTCGGCTTGATTTGATAGCTCTCTCTATTCATGTCGGTTTCATCATCTTCTTCGTCGTGTTACCGCGATCGACTTTTTCAGGCTCTGCACCTTGTGCTTTATGGCCTGTTGCACAACCTCGGATGGGAGGAGATCTTTTAATATTCGATATATTTTTCAAGAGCTGCATTCTACAACGACATTATCAAGACTCAGACTTCGGATTTTCCATATTTTAGTGTCAACTCTTTTCAAATGCAATGCTATTGTATACGCCTTGCATCTGAGAGGGGGTGTTAGAATAGAAGTTAGAATATATACTCTTTTGTATTTCCTTATCTGTCTTTTGTATTGTCTTATCTGTATATAGCATACACCTCTTTTACTCCTATATATATTGCTCATTGGAGCTCTTCAATATACACATAATATTCATAACACTTCCAAGTTAGCTTCCTTCAATAAGCAGCAAAAATGACAAAACGTTTTGGACTTTTTGAGGTAGCCTAAGACAGTTATTTAAGCATCGACTCTTAGATTTGGCAATTTCTCTATCCAAGGTCGCAAAAGAAAGTTAGATATAAGCACCTTCTACCTCGGAGCATCGTGGACGCTAGCTCGCTTTTCATGAATTAACCCCCTTGTTGTGGTATATGGCTCGCATTTCCTCGTAACCTTAGGCATTTGGACGAATTGGTTAGTTATATAACTCAATATGGTATCAGAGCCAAGAGATGCTCATATGTTCAAGACCTAGCTAACACAATATTATGAAAATAATTGCGGCCTACTTTGAGTCCATGTATTAGACCTAGTGGAGCCAGACATGAGGGGTGTTGAAATATATTGCTCACCTGTCCTCGTAAGATTAAGTTTCTGGGTGAGCTAATTGGTGCATGAAATTCAATTGACATAAATAATGATGCTCGCATAAGAATAGGAAAAAAGACAATGTTAATTAGAAACCAGCTGCAGCGGTAGGTATGCAAATTTCTCCAGAAATTTGCTTTTACCATGTATCTCTCTTGTTTCTTTCAGTAGCAGAAGTAGAAATGTTCGTGCGTGCGCAATCACACATGGATGCGTCGTTGGACTTGTAAAAGCATTGGACTAGGCAAGAAGCAAGGACCAGAATGTCATTGTCGTCCAGATACGCTGGTGTTCATTTTTCCTTTTTGTGCTAATCGACCACGCTAAGTAAATTCCGCTCTTGTGTGGACTGGTTTGTACATATACGTGCTCCATGTATGCTTCATCTACTTTGGAAAAGGCATCTTGTCGATCACCTGATCTCGTTTTCAGTTTGATCTGACGTACTGTTTTAATACCGTGGATTGTTCCAAGGTCATAGCTTTTGAATTGTGTGTCACTGTCGATATTAGATGGTTTCAGATCACACCATGCAATGCGTCCACTGTATTTTACATTGTTTGGTTTGTGCCATGTTTGCTAGCTATACGTAGGTTGTTTTCACATGAAGCCTATTTTCACCTTTATTCCATCCAATTACATGAAGCTTATTTTCAACTGATTCAGTATATATTTTGAAGGCCAAAAATAAAACCAGCAAGTAAATATGCATGTATATGTCTTATTACTGTTTCTTAGTCGCACAGTATCCCATACAGATTATATGTCTGTTATCTATCGGTTGATTTGCTTAAATTGAAGGTATTTCAGCTTTTGTTTGCCTCATTTTTACTGGAGTTAAAACTTGTGTTGCAATTCATCGGTTCTATTGTAACACTCCGGCCGAACACGGATATTGGAATGCCACTAAACTACACTAACTATCAATTTTAACAACAATTAATAATAAAAAGTCCAACCAATCAACTATAGTTATTCAAAGCCTATATCATGTCTAAAAGGAAAATCCATCACACTATAGTAAGGTTTTCTCATGGGAAATGAATCAATTAATGGTGATGTATGCAGAAGATCAAGTGCACCATCCCCACCCAAGTGGTATGTCGTCAACGGTCACCTAAAACAATAGTCGTGCCCATCAAAGATATGCTATTTGGTGGAGTATTTATCCGTCGTCAAGTTCAGTGACCGGTTAAGATCAAGATTGAACTAACTGGGCTCTGATACCACTTGTTGGACCGAAAAGGCGACTAGAGGGGGTGAATAGGAGCACGCTCACTTTTTCACAAATAATAGAGTCAATAATATTTTACTCCAATAGCTATAGAAGCTATGAAGATCAATATACTAGTACAGTGGAAGACTAGTATTGAATCCAATTTAATCTCCGAAACAAAACAACGAAAATCAACACAAGCTAGAAAACTAAGCGCTGGGCGGACGGACCGCTAGGTCAATGGCAGTCGGACCGCTCACCCCTGGCGGTTGGACCGGTGACCTTGGGCGGTCTAACCGCCGGCGTGATGAATAGATCAAACAGCCCAAAAAACGAAGTTATAAATAGATGTAACTTTTGATCTACAACTCCAAACTAATGAAACTTGGAACACACCTTCTCTATGATGTCAGGAACCTATTCCAATCGAAGATTGTGAAAATTCTTGGAACAATTACGATCCTTTTCCGTTTAATAGGAGGATGGTTCAAAACCGAGTCAAAACGAAAACTAGATCCAAAATCTTGCTCGTGGGTGATTGATGATCCTAGATATGTTCCCACATGTCACAGCAAGCTAGATCACGTGAAGAAATCAAGAAAAATCTCACGGATCAAAGAAAGACTCAAAATCATCAAATAAAGAGAAGGAAAGCAAAGAGACAAAACTTTGATCAAACTTTTATTGGATTTATTAGATATGATTTGGGTTTACAGCCACTCCATCAATCGAGGACAATGCTCAATCCAAGAGCACGAAAATCAAATCAAAACTCTCTAGAACCCTAGCCTCTACAAGTTCTCTCCCTAAGCAAATTAGGGTTTCAAAACAATAAAAGAGGTGAAGAGGAGTGCAGCCACCTCCCTCCTCTATTTATAGTGGAGGCTTAAACCTTCTAGAAGTTTGACTCGATTGGGCTCCCATTAAGGCTCAAAACAAACAGGTCACACACGCACACATTTTAAAGCGCCGTCTTTATCGCCTTATGACCTAATCAGCTTCACCTTGCACCATCTTGCCCCGCGGGTTGGCCAATAGGTCACCCTTGTCCATTCTGTATCACACTTGAGTTCATTGACCTCACTCGGCATCGTTGATCGTTCTGGACCTCAGCTCTCCAAGCCTAGTCCCGATCATCATCGTCGTTGACCGTCATTGACCACCAAGCAACCTGCACAGCAATAGACAAGCAAATCGAATCCGGGAATAAGTTCTTCACAACTTGACCCATGTTAGTCAAAACATGCATCATGCAACACATATGCGCTGAAACTCATGACTTTGACCTAACAACTAAACATCGCCGCCACAAAAGACGACGATCCAAGTGAAAATCGGTCGATCACAAAGATGGCCGGTCCGATCCCCACCTGGTCGGATCCGACCGCCACCGCTGGCCGTTTTGACCATCAGCTGGGACTTAGCCAATTTCACCGCTTGAAAAACCGAAACCTACTGGAATTTTCAAACCAATAGAACTTTTGACTGGAGACTCCAAAAATTATGAGACCAAGTGCAATAGAATCCCCTCTCTTACCTACAACCTCTATTTTTGGCCCAGCCCAAAACACCATATTTGAAATTGGCCGGTCCGACCGCCGCCATGGCCGGTCGGACTGCCACTGGCCGGTCTGACCGCCAAGGGTGGCCGGTCGAACCACCCTATGGCCGGTCTGACCGCCGCTTCGGCCGGTCTGACCGCCAAAGGCTTGACAACACTGGTTCTTTACCGAAAACACGTGAAACGATAAACCTTTAACGCCATTTGTTGGACCGAAAAGACGACAAGAGGGGGGTGAATAGGAGCACGCTCACTTTTTCATAAATTATGAATTCAACACAATCTCACTCCAATAGCTATGATGAAGCTATGAAGATCAATATACCAAGACAAATGGAAGACTAGTATTGAATTCAATTGAACCCCAAAGTAAAGCAAAAAATCAACTAAGATTAAAACAAAGACAATGTCTCGACGGTCGACCTCGATCGACCGGTCGGACCGATTGCCGGCGGTCGGACCATCATATACCGCGGTCGGATCACGCCAAATCGGTCGGACCGGTGATGATGGGCGGTCTGACCGGTAAACTCCAGAACAGATCTGAAACAGTAAAAACAGCTCGATGACAAAGTTGCAATTTGGTCTAACTTTTGATTCTCAACTCCAAACTTCACGAAACTTTGCACACACCTTCTATATGCTATTGAGGACCTATTCCAATCGAATATTATGATAATTCTTGGATAGATCCTGAACAGTTGTCAATTGAGTAACAGAGGGTCTAAAACCGGGCAAAAACGAAAACTTGATCCTAATGCTTGTTCGTGAGTGATTGATGATCAAGATGATCCTAGATAGATTCACACATATCACAGTAAGCTAATTCATGTGAAAGAATCAATCAAAAACTCGTGGATCAAAGAAAGCCCTAAAATCACAAAATTGAAAGCAAGAACGAAAAGAGACTTATCTCAAGCAAACCTTGCATAGATTAAATTCGTGATTGATGCTGGATTATACCCACTCCATCAAGAACAGTGGTCAATCCAGGATCACGAAAATCACCTCAAACCATCAAGAGCCCTAGCCTGCACCTCAACTCCCCCTAAGCCAATTAGGGTTTTGAAACATAAAAGAGGCGAGAGATAGAAGAGCTAGGTAGTGCAGCCACCACCTCCTCCTATTTATAGTGGAGGCCTAGAACTCCTAGGGTTTGACTCCATTGGGCTCCCGTTAAGGCCCACTAACAAACGGGTCACACACGCACGCTTTACAAAGCGCCGTCTTTAACCTTTTGACCTAAACAACTTCACCTAGCGCCATCTTGCGCCTCAGATTTGCTAATAGGTCACCCTTGTCCATCTTGCGCCACGCTTGAGTCATTAACTCACCCGCATCGCCGATCGCTCGACCTCAACTCTCCAAGTCTAGTCCCGATCATCCTCGCCGTTGACCGTCGTTGACCACCAAGCAACCTGCACAACCATAGACAAGCAAACACGAATTCGGGAACAAGTTCTTCACAACTTGACCCATGTTAGTCAAAATATGCATCATGCAACACATATGCACTAAAACCCATGACTTTGACCTAACAAATCAACATCGCCACGAAGTTGGCCGATGAACAAGTCAAAATCGGTCCGACCGCCATCGTGAGTGGTCGGACCGCCTCGCCGGTCGGACCGCTCCTCGTGAGCGGTCGGACCGCCACAAGGGACTTAGCCGAATTTCAAGCCCTGAAATTCCGAAACCTTCTGGAAACTTAAAACGAATAGAACTTTTGCTTGGGAACTCTGAAAATTATGAGACCAAGTGCATTGGGATCCCCTCACTTGCCTACATACTCTATTTTTGGCCCACTGCTCGAGCATTCTTAGTCATCACGGTCCGACCAAAAGACATGGCGGTCGGACCGATTTGGGCCGGTCGGACCGCCATGCCTTGGCCGGTCGGACCGCCCCTGTCTAGAAAGCCTGAACTTTGTCGAAAACCTTGTGAAACGATAAACCATTAATGCCATTGCCAATTGTCACATCATCCTAAGATCTGGAGCATATCTCCATGATATCCACACCATTGCCAATTATCACATCATCCTAAGATCAGGAGCATATCCCTGTGATATCCACAGTATTTCACGACGTAGGATACATCTTTGTTGATGGTTTGCTCAGAGATGACGTGTGGGTCGAGGAAACCCACCGGTTTGTTTCGTCGATGGACATTTTTCATCATGTATCTATACATAAGCAAGGAGTTGTGATATTTATCGGTATTACGTGAGTGTAGAACTTGATTGTACACACTTACAGTGTCCAGCATCGTAGAAGTGAGGTGTCGAGGGCAACGTGGTTGAATAGGTCGAATATGTCGTTGAAACCCACGACGAAGTGGCCCGGCTCATGGAAGAAATGCTCATTTGTGTATCTGATAGTTATTCCAGTATTGTACCCCTTCTGTTGGGTCTTCAACATGTACCAAACGTGCAAAGACTGACAAGCTATTCCAGCGCATGCTAGCACTGTGTTGGGGGTGAAGGACCGAAATGGCAACAGGGGGGGGGTGAATGGTGCCTTAAAAATTAAGAACTCCCCTTTACTGTATTTAAAACAAACCTACAAAGCCCTCTGGATATCTCAAGAAGAGTGAAGCAAAATCAGAGAACGAAAACAAACTTGATCGTTCATCGTAAATCGGAAGTCTGATTCTACCCGGTGGTAGTTCCAAGATCGCGTAGTTCCGGTTCGAAGCGGAAGTTCCGCAGAGGTAGTTCGCTGTGGACAATCGGAAGTTCGATTGTCCCGACCAAGAACGATGCGCTTGGGTTTTTCCTAAAAATCCAAAATACTAAATCTTGAATGCTCTTCTCAGGTCAAGTTTCACAGGACATCATTCTAAACAACATCTTGACCTCATGGAGAAGAATCGCAAACAAAGATTCATTAATCAAAGCAAAACGGATTTCTTGAAGAAGGGCAAGAAAGACCAAAACCACAATAGACAAGATTCTCGATTCTTAGCTCATGAAACTTTGAGGATATATTAGCAATATCAAAACGACTCTAGATATCAAGTTTCATGCTATTTCATAAGACGAATCAAAAGATACACCAAAACCCTAGATATTCAACATGAACAGAAAGGGAATAAAGAGAGGCATAAACAAGTAATCAAAACCTCAGAGTTTCATTGATAGAAATCAAGAGATTACAGAGGAAACATAGAGGAATGATTACAAAGGTTTTCAGTTCATCCTCTCCAACTCAACAAACTCTCAAAAAGCAAAACAAACCCTTTTGCTAAAGCTAACCCTAATTTTCTCTCTCAAAGTCTAACCCTAACACCAGGGGTTCACCTCTATTTATAGCCTTTGGCTAATGGGCCTCCAACCCATTAAGCCCGCTACACCCGAACGGAACCGCCTCCACTTGTGCCGCTTTGCGAAAAGACTGTTTCGCCCCTTGCACACATTCTAGAAGCCTCTCGTACGCCTTGCTATCCTTGACTCGCAACCACCTCAAGATTCACGCCGTCTTCGACACATCCCGACCGTTCTGACCTCAACGCCTCCTGCGCTTAGTCCGATCTCCTCGTGTCTCGCCACGACTTCGCCTCGATGTCCTGCATCAACACGCATAAAAACACATCACATAGCATTGCACAATATCATAGCATCAACATTTGTACAAGACTCAAACTCATACAAACTCAAAATCACAAATTATACTTCTACGCACAGATTCGACACAATCGGAAGTTCCAAGATTTACCCGGCGGAAGTTCCGATTTCTAACATCCGCACTTGTCAGATTATCGGAAGTTCGCGCTTACCATTGCGGAACTTCCGATTATCTAACGTCTGCACTCCCAGCATTTTCAATTTCGATTTTCGTCTCGAGGAATACTCACGCCAAGATATCGGACAAACCGCGACCCAGTGCGGAAGTTCGATTACTTCAACCGAACACAATTCCCAGATTAATCGGAAGTTCCTCTTTCAACGCCAGTAGTTCGATTATCGGAACTTCCGCTACATACAATGGTAGTTCCGATTATCCCGATTCAAAGACGAAACATTACAAACAGCAAAGAGACTCAACTCTCAACCTATTCAACAAGTTGTCAAATACTCATCACTCACAATGGAGGACCTCTCACATGGTCTCTCAATATCCCCCTTGATGAGTATATTGACAATCACCGAAAAAGCATAAGATGAGTTTGAGTTTAAAGTCAACCAAGGTCTAAACAAGTAGTTCAGAAGCTCAAGACCATGTTGACACAAGAGAAAGACTTGAGACTAGATGAAAGAGCAATTTTTCGTAAAACTCAAGGCTTTTCTCCATAAGTCTTTTTCTCTCCAAACTTCTCCCCCTTTGGCAATAAAATCATCAAGATGTATTAAAGAGAGGAAATGACTATATGATATTCATTTTAAGCATTAGGAGCCATGTAGATTATCCAAAATGACTATTAGAGTATTACACCAAGCCATAACACAAGAGAATGCTATCAAGATCATGACAATTGATGTATAGAATAGCTAAGACAGAAAATCCATAATCTGATTAATGATCCAAGTCTTTAGCAAGTCAAATAAACCAAGATTGAAGTCTAGCTAAAGATATCCAAGGATGATACAAGCCATGTCCAATCATGCTCCTGAACTCCTTTTGGTCAACAGGTTCGCCGTCTTCATCTGGATCAAGAGCTGCTGTAGATGCCATCGGAGTTGATACTGGCTTTCCATCATTCATGTCGAAGCGCTTCAGGAGGTCTCGAGTGTACTTGCCTTGGTGAAGAAAAGTACCCTCCCGAGTCTGTTTGATTTGGAAGCCAAGGAAGAAGCTCAACTCGCCCATCATGCTCATCTCAAATTCCGAGCTCATAACATCGGAAAACTGGGAAACGAGAGTGTGTGAGGAGCCGCCAAAGATGATGTCGTCCACATAGATCTGGACGAGCAAAAGATCAGTGCCAAGACGGCGGATGAACAAGGTCTTGTCTATTTTACCCATTTCAAAACCATGACTCAGCAGATAGGACTTAAGCCTTTCATACCAAGCTCTGGGAGCCTGCTTGAGTCCATACAAAGCTTTGGAAAGCCTGTAGACATGGTTAGGGTATTTGGGGTTCTCGAAACCTGGAGGCTGTCTGACATAGACTTCTTCCTCAATAAGGCCATTGAGGAAGGCACTCTTGACATCCATCTGGTAAAGCTTGAAACCCTTAGAAGCTGCAAAGGCAAGCAGGATTCTAATGGCTTCAAGTCTAGCTACAGGGGCAAAGGTCTCTTCGAAATCTAGACCCTCAACTTGGGAGTACCCCTGAGCTACCAGCCTAGCCTTGTTTCGAATGACTAACCCATCTTCACTTTGCTTGTTCTTGAACACCCATTTGGTCCCAATGATATTGTGACCATGAGGGGGCTCAACAAGGGACCAGACCTTGTTTCTTTCGAAGTTTTCCAACTCCTCATGCATGGCGTTTATCCAAGACTCGTCAGATAGAGCATGACAAACGTCTTTGGGCTCAAGTGAGGCAACAAAGGCAGAATGGAGATAGAAGAGAGACATGCCAGTTTTTGAACGAGTGACTCGCTCAAAGAGATCTCCAATGATCTGCTCTGAAGGATGGTCCTTTTGAATGTGTCTAGGAGGTCCAGGGTGAGATGAAGAAGTGGCCTCTACCTTATTAGCGGATGAGATAGGAACAGAGCCACTAGCTTCAGAAGAAGCAGAAGGTAAGGGCTGATCTCCTCGAGGTGCAGTGGAAGAAGGCACCTCAAGAGGAGGGGGAAGAACTGGATCGGGTAGACAACCCTCATCTCCATCTTCCTCATCGTCCACAAAGATGGACTCGATCGCTCTAGAGAACTCGAGATATCGTGCCTAGTCCTGACCGCCTCATCGAAGGTCACCTCACTGAGTTTCTACCATTTTGCTAGACTCGCAGTTCCAGACTCTATAGGCACGAGAAGAAGTCGAGTAACCCATAAAGATCCCATCACAAGATCGTGACTCGAACTTATCTAGGTTCCCGGACTTGAATAAAACACTTGCAACCAAACACACGAAAATGCGAGACTGGGTTTTCGCCATATCTTAACTCATAAGAAGTGTGATGCAAGAGTGCCCAAGAAAGACTCATAGAAACATGACAAGCAAGAGCAATGGCCTCACCCAAAACTTCCTAGGTGTAGAGTACTCATCAAGCATCGTCCGCCATCTCGACCAAGGTACGGTTCTTTCTCTCCACAACGCCATTCTGTTGGGGACGATGGAGACGAGCGGTGCTCTACACTGTCTATCCACGAAACTCTCAAAGTAGGAATTCTTGAACTCGGTGCCATTATCATCTGCGAATTGCTCGTAATGCACGGGAGCTCAACAGAAAGCCTAGTAAAAGACCACGAAAAGAGTAAACGTCTCATCCTTCGAGGCTAAGAAAAACACCCAAGAGTACCTCGAGAAGTCATCGACCACAACAAGAATATACCACTTCCTCATGCCGATCAAGACTTGAGCCGACCAATCAGATCCATATGGAGCGCTTGTCCCGTGCATCGATCATTGTCCTTGTGGATGGAGAGTGAGAAGCGGCAACCATCTTGCCGTGCCGGCATGGAGAGCAAACTAGATCCTTGACCATCTTGAGTTTTGGCAAACCACGAATGAGATCGTGTCCGCTAACTCGTGTCAAATGATCAAAGCCTATATGATCTAGTCTCCTATGCCAGAAGGTCAAATCACGGAATTCAGAAGCAATTAAACACCGGAGAGGATCACCAGAAGACTCAGAAAAATTAGCACGAAAGATCCTCCCATATCGAGAAATCCCGCAAACTAGGCTACCCGAAGAATCAAGAATTTTGCAATTGTTTTTCTTAAAGCTCACCTCGTGAATCAGTCATCTCAGTCTGAGAGACCAAAGCGATTATACTGCACTTACTTACTAAGGCAACATCTTTCAAAATAAAAGAATCATTAATGCTCACAATACCTTTAGCGATGACGCCCAAATGAAGCATCTCGAAGGTGATCGCCTCATCACCTCGAGCACGGGCTAGGGAAGAAAACCAACGAGTCTCCGGTCATATGACGAGAACACCCGGAGTCTACAATCCAGACCTTTCCCTTCCCGGCCGCGACATCGAGTCAAACAGAGTAAAGTCTTAGTCTTCGGGTGAATCAGCAGTGATTTTGGCACCCAATACGAGTAACACGTCGAATGATGAAGTAGTCAAGCAAGACTGACCTCTATCTACCCTACGCTCTGTCACTCAACAAGTCAGAAGGTGCGTATGCGGACACGAAAGTCATTCTTGAATCCGACCGCTATGGAAGAGCGAGTCGAATTCGCAACATGTCGATCACGCCGTGGTAGCCATCTCGAAGGGAAACCGAGATCTACCTCAAACGCAGCGGAAGTCACGACCGAAGGGAGCATGAGGACGAAAATCAGAAAACTCAGAAAAACCAAGTCCTCGATGCTGCCCTAAATCATCAGTTGTATCAAACCTAGACCTCGTGTTGGTCTTAGGTGCACTCATGGTCTGGGGCTGACCATGAATGTACCTAACAGACTCAACACGATCTCTACGCGATCTTGGCGCGCCTGAAGCAATGATCAACCAAATGTCCATCCTTCTGACAGAAGGTGCAATGATACTTCGCCTTCTGAGGGGCCGAAGCTGCAGGTGGAATCACCTTGCTGTCAGAGATCCTTTGAACAAAACCCGCTGACTTAAAATTGACTTTCTCAGTCCTGGGCTTAGTTTTGATCACACCTGGTGCTATGGTTTTGAGCACGACAGGTGGATGCTTCCTCATATCCTCATGGATATCATATCCTAGACCCTGATTAAATCTGCAAATTTTAGATTGGTCTAGAATGAGATTGAGCTTCTTCTTGCCTCCTACAAACCTCTCGAGAGTGTTCATAAGATACTGACACTCCCGAAAGAGAGAGGTGCAAGAAGAGCAGGGGGAAGAAGGAACAGCAGAAGGTAAGGGAGCAGAAGAAGAAGAACCAACAGCAGAGGAAAGATTGGCTTGTGCATGCACAGCCGACTTTGGGGGACAGCCCTATCGCTAGCTGATTGGTTCACGTTGCTAGGCGTCTCTACCAAACCCTTAGACTTCTTCCCAAAGACACACAATACAAGCGGATGATTGTGTTTCTAGAAGATCCTTAGTTAGCTTCACACATTTTTCATCCAAAGCAACCAAATCACATTTTAGTTTATTACATTGATTGCATGGTGAGCTAACAAGGTCCTTAGAAGCATATTTGGCCAACTTGTTATTGTTGTCAACTAATTCTTGAAACTGTTTGGAGACAGATTCAAGTTCAGCAGTAAGTTTGGGACAGTTCACACATGAAGCAATAGGCTCAAGAAGGAAAGCTTGTAGTTCAGTGATTTTGTGGTCTGCCCATTTTAGATTCATCTTCAGATTATTACAGCTTTCACAAATCTCGGGCAGATCAAGCAACATGGTATAAAGACCTTTAAAAGCATTATCCTTATCCTCACATGAGGTGCAAGAAGTAGTTTCTACACTAGTCGATGAACTAGGCGCTACCCTACTCATTTCTAGTTCAGTAAGCATACTAGCATTCTTCACCTTAAGCTTATCAAGCTCAGAAGTCAGACTATCATGCGAGGTCCTTAGTTTCTCCATGTCACCAATCAAACCACAGCAAGTATCACAATCATCACGGGAGGAAGCAGATCTAAGTGAAGTAAGCTCCCGTGATAGTCTAGCTACTTCCTTCTCCAACTCAACACACTTAGCCCTAGACTTAGCATGAAATCTACCTAGCTTAAGAAAAGCATCATTAAGCTGGTCGTAAGTGGGACTAACCTCATCGGAGTCGGAGTACAACTCGCTGTCGCTCAGATCGCCCCCGAGGGCCATGAAGCACATGCCGGAGAAGTTGCCGTCGTCCTTGGGATCATGATCGTCCTTTCCACCATCGTCACTCCACCCCTCCACCTCGCTGGTGTCCAGTTCGTCGAGGGCGGTGAGGACGCGATGGAATAGCTTCTTTGCCTTTCCAAAGTTGCGAAACTTCTTCTTGCCTTGGTCAGGTGCTGAGGGCTTCGTGTTGCGGTTCTTGTCGATGTAGTCGTTCTTGCCCGAACCGCCGTAGTCACCTTTGCCCTTCCCCAGCTTGGGGCAGTTTGCTCGGATGTGGTTGGGGCCACCACACTCGAAGCAAATCACAGGACCTCCTCTTTTTCCATCCCTCCTCCTCTTGTAAGCATGGGAAAACTTCCGAGCTAGCGAGGCTAGTTGTTCATCCTCAAGTCGCTCTAAGCGATCATCGGTTATGTCATAGAGAGCGACTAGGAGAACCGTGTATCGACTCGAAGAAGATCAGAGGTGGGATCATGACTAAAGCCATCGATCGTGACTTGACCTTGAGAGACAATGTTAATCTCGTGAGTCTTGAGACGCGAGTAAAGCGCATCAAGAGTCAGGGTCGAGAGGTCCGTGCTATCCTTGATGGTAGTCACTTTCATCTCCCAAACACGAAGGTCGAGTGCAGAAAGCATCTGTCGAGCGTTATCCGAGTCGGGGTATGTAAGACCGACCGCTCGGAGGTTGCTCAAAATCTTATGGAAGCGCGAAAAACACTCGTCAAGAGATTCACCAGCAAGCATCTCAAATTTACTGTATTCACGCTTGAACTGGTCTTGTCGAACCGTCTTAATCTAGGTGGTGCCCTCATGGTATGCATCGAGGGTCACCCAGATATCGTAAGCAGAAGGCAAATGAGAAATGCGATCGAACTCACTTCTGCTCAAACCCTGAATGATAATGTTCCTTGCCTTAGCATTGGCCTCAACATCGGGCATGTTTCCCACATTGATGTTTTCATCGGCAGGAACAGCATATCTAACTTTCACCTTTCTCCAGATGGCATACCCCTGAGCCTGGATGTAAGTTTCCATTCGGCTCTTCGGAAGGGTAATCCGAGCCATCAAAGACTGGAGGCTTGGTGGAATACTTGTCCGTTGCCATGGCTCAACTGACCTGTTAAGATCTATAAGGAAGAGCTAACCGGCTCTGATACCAATTGAAGGACCGAAATGGCAACAGAGGGGGGGGGGTGAATGGTGCCTTAAAAATTAAGAACCCCCTTTACTGTATTTAAAACAACCTACAAAGCCCTCTGGATATCTCAAGAAGAGTGAAGCAAAATCAGAGAACGAAAACAAACTTGATGATACGCTCACGTAAATCGGAAGCTCGATTCTACCGTGATAGTTCCGCTGCGCGTAGTTCCGGTTCATCACGGAAGTTCCGTCGAGGTAGTTTAAAGCGTGGACAATCGGAAGTTCCGATTGTCCTGACCGAAGAACAGTGCGCTTGGGTTTTTCCCAAAAATCCAAAATACTAAATCTTGAATTCTCTTCTCAGGTCAAGTTTCACAGGACATCATCCTAAACAACATCTTGACCTCATGGAGAAGAATCGCAAACAAAGATTCATTAATCAAAGCAAAAATGGATTTCTTGAAGAAGGGGCAAGAAAGACCAAAAACCACAATAGACAAGATTCTCAGATTCTTAGCTCATGAAACTTTGAGGATATATTAGCAATATCAAAACGACTCTAGATATCAAGTTTCATGCTATTTCATAAGACGAATCAAAAGATACACCAAAACCCTAGATATTCAACATGAACAGAAAGGGAATAAAGAGAGGCATAAATAAGTAATCAAAACCTCAGAGTTTCATTGATAGAAATCAAGAGATTACAGAGGAAACACAGAGGAATGATTATAAAGGTTTTCAGTTCATCCTCTCCAACTCAACAAACTCTCAAAAAGCAAAACAAACCCTTTTGCTAAAGCTAACCCTAATTTTCTCTCTCAAAGTCTAACCCTAACATCAGGGGTTCACCTCTATTTATAGCCTTTGGCTAATGGGCCTCCAACCCATTAAGCCCGCTGATGAGGACATCCCTTCCATGGATACAACCGCGCCTACACACAACACTCAGCCACAGCAAGTGTTACAAGGACCACTTACTCGAGCTCGTACTCGCCAACTTAATTACCAGGTGAATTCATTCCTATGTTTATATATTACTGAGAATAGACCGCTACCTAAAGCAAGTGATTTAATTGTGCTTAGGAACATGGGAAAGGACGAAGGCGAGGCATGTGGAGTCATGGACATGCTTGGAAGACATAAGGGAGGTCACCACGTCACTTTTTGGTCCAAGACAAGCAAGAGTTCGAACGGGACCCGTTTTGGAATCGATTCGGCCTCCGAATCAGCCCGACAAAGACCGACTTCAAACGGCCATAACTTTCACATACAACGTCCGTTGGAGGTCCACGAGTACTTGATGGAAAGATAATTTCGTCCTCTTTTCAACGGATCTGGCCTCACCTCCAAACTCCTTCTGGACTGATCGTAATCATCAAAAGAAGACATCATATCACTTGTTTGGGCCAAACTGGGCTTTGTAATCATACTGAACTTGGCCCATCTGCCGGCGGCCCACCCGGGGGCGTGGTTACTGTTCACGTGAACAGTAATTCGCGACCGTTAGTACCACCTCGCTAGTTCGTTAGTTTTGTGGCTCCTCGTTCCCTATTTAAGGAGGCCGCACCCCTTTAGTTTTCCTTGGATTTTGTTGAGTTAAGTTTTAGCCATTGTGCAAACTTCTGTTCTTCAGTTGTGTCAGACGACCACCTGTCAAGACAGCTTTTCGGAATCCCAACCTTTCAATACTTCATAAATATTTGCAATACATCAGATTGCGTTTTATCTTATTCTTGCGTGTTCTTCGATTGCATGCAGGAATAGACCTTCGTGGTCAGGTTGATCGTGCTTCCAGCAAGGTCAATAACGTCTCGGAGTTGGTTCAACGATTGCTAAAGCGCAAGCATCGTAAATGCGGTTGTAGTCGAATCGCGAGAGTCACCTCCACCGAAATCGATAGTTATCGTTCTCATCGAAAGATCGGGACAACAAATAGAACCTTAGGGTTCATCAAGTGGTATCAGAGCTACAGTTCTTCGGTGAGAGTTTCCTGTTTTCTAGTAGTAGATTCGTTTTTCATACCTAGAGTCCAGAAAATTGCCAAAAGAAAAAATTCGCATCTATCATCCATACCAAGCCCTTTGAGCCTTTGCAATTTTTTCTTTTCAGTTTGCTTGTTGAATATTTAGTTACATTGTCGTGTCTAGTTGCTGATCTTTAGTTCTAGTTATTGTCTAGTTGGTCGTTGTCTAGATTGCTTCTCGTGTTTTTCCTTTGCGTCGCTTAATCGTTCTTTTAGGGTTCTTAGTTTTTGCATCTAAAACAGAAAATTAAATCGGTTAGAACTCCTCTAATCTGCACCAAAAAAGAGAACACTTTGCTGTATTCGCGACTTGTTGAAAACCCTAGAGCCGCAAAAAAAAGACGGAGAAAGAGGACGCCACACAAAACAAAAGCCGTGGTAGAAAAAGAAAAAAACAATCTTACACCAAAACCAGTGAAAATTGGTGGAGCCCTTCTACATATAGCCACAAACTGGCACAAAACATTTCAGCAAGATTAGCCCACGGAATCAAAAGATATAGCAATTTAAAGATTGAAACCGAGTCGGTTTCATCGAGTACGATTCCGCTTCAGAGACCTTCAAGAAACGGGCATAACTTTTGCATATGGTGTCCGATTTGGACGTTCTTGGACTCGTTGGAAAGCTAACAACGAGGCGCATACTTTCCACTTAATGCATAAGTCTCCCACCAGGGAACCCAAAATCGGTCATTTTCGGCTCCGAATTCGCGTCACAAGTTTTCGGTTTCGGTTTTTGCCGTTTCTTTTAGTCTTCCCATCAGAATTTGGGGTTCGTCTCAACTGCAAAGTTGTAGATCTCATCGAAACCTTTCAAACGAGTATATATAAGCCATATAAAACTTTGCTTTTTCATCTCTTGAGACTAACTATTGTTTCTCGCTTAAACTAAAGGGGCATTTACGCTGCCACGTTATTCCGTTTTTGTGCTCTACATCGTGTGAACCATCTTGTGCCCTACAAAGAAGTTTGAGTAGTTGGTTAGCGTCTCTCCTAGCACTTGTTGTAAGGTTTTCTATTGCTTACATCAAGTCACATTTATCTTTTGCGTGCGTACATACACATCTCTTAGTGGGGCTTTGATTAGCTAAACTTTGATTAGACTAGGATCGGACTTGTGACTAGTACTTTGAGCCTTTTCAACTTTGCATACCGATTTGAACAATTGCTTTTCCTTTGCTACCATACTTGAGCCCTCCCGGCTACACCTCTTCTACAAATGCAGGTTGATCTTCACCTAGCAATCGCTCTATCCAATCTTCGAGATACATTGACACCGGGTTGCCGATCACCCCGTTGCTTGGTAAGAATTGGTAAGAATTGATAAAAGGCTCGAGTGTGAGCGACTGTTGAACCACCACATCCTAGTAGCTGTTAGGGACATATTCTTGTGATTTGCTAACAATGACAGGTTCTACAGAGCTGGATGATGATACATCTCATACTCCTCGTACGAGGGGAATCGTACAACATTTCCGGCGCATCATGAACCTTCGTGCGGAGGGTCTTGAGGAAGATGTCAGGATCACTAATGAGCGACTTGCTCAACTTGAGGGCGCCCAGATTGAAACAAACACTACGCTCGCCGCGATGGAGAGAGCGCAAGGCGTCACTAACACTTCTTTGGCAGGTATTATGGCACGCCTTGACGAGCTTGCCCATGCTTCCAATGCTGTTCCCCCTGCTACCCTGGTGGTAGAGGGACAAGATGAATCGACTATATGGCGATACCGAGGCCAATGACATGAGTAACCACAACAATGATCGAGCTCATCGATTGCCGTTTAAATCGACAAGGTATGCGACGAGATCCCCCACGACGTGAGGTACGTGACCACGATGATTCTTTTGCTAAGGTTAAATTTACTATGCCCTCTTTTAATGGTAAATATGATCCTGATGGTTATCTTAATTGGGAACTATCTGTTGATCAAAAATTTGCTTGCCATGAATTTCCTGATATTAGACGAGTTAGGGCTGCTACTAGCGAATTTACCGACTTTGCTTCTATTTGGTGGAAAGAACATTGCCGTCAACATCCCAACAACATACCTAACAATTGGGAGGCTTTAAAATTGCTTATGCGGCATCGATTTGTTCCCTCATACTATGCTCGTGATTTGTTAAATAAATTACAACGCTTACGACAAGGTATAAAGTCTGTGGAAGACTACTATCAAGAATTACAAATTGGTATGTTGCGTTGTGGCTTCAATGAGAATGAGGAGGGTTCAATGGCTAGGTTTTTGGGAGGGTTGAATCGAGAAATTCAAGACATACTAGATTATAAAGATTATAACTCCATTACTAGATTGTTTCATCTTGCTTGCAAAGCTGAACGTGAAGTGCAGGGACGCCAGACGAAGACACGATCTAACTATTCTGCAGGTCGCACAAACTCATGGGCTGAATGGATCATGGCGCATGTGTGTAGATTGTAGAGCAATCAATAACATCACCATTAGGTATCGTCATCCTATTCCTAGGTTAGATGATATGCTTGATGAGTTGAGTGGCTCTGTTGTTTTCTCAAAGGTTGATTTGCGTAGTGGATATCATCAAATTCGCATGAAATTAGGCGATGAATGGAAAACAGCTTTTAAAACTAAGTTCGGTTTATATGAGTGGTTAGTAATGCCTTTTGGGTTAACTAATGCACCTAGCACCTTCATGAGACTAATGAACGAAGTTTTGCGTGCTTTCATTGGTAGATTTGTGGTGGTTTATTTTGATGATATATTGATATATAGCAAATCATTAGAGGAACATCTTGACCATTTACGTGCTGTTTTTAATGCTTTACGTGATGCACGTTTATTTGGTAACCTTGAGAAGTGCACCTTTTGCACCGATCGAGTCGCGTTTCTTGGCTATGTTGTTACTCCATAGGGAATTGAAGTTGATCAAGCCAAGATTGAAGCAATACAGAGTTGGCCGACTCCTAACACGGTCACACAGGTACGAAGCTTTTTAGGACTTGCAGGATTCTACCACCACTTCGTGAAGGATTTCAGCACCATCGCCACACCATTGAATGAGCTCACCAAGAAGGGCGTGCCATTTATTTGGAGCGCCGCACAGGAGAATGCCTTCACCACGTTGAAAGATAAGTTAACACATGCACCACTACTCCAACTCCCTGATTTTAATAAGACTTTTGAACTAGAATGTGATGCCAGTGGAATTGGTTTAGGTGGCGTGTTGTTACAAGATGTGAAACCTATAGCATATTTCAGTGAGAAATTGAGTGGGCCTAGTTTGAACTATTCTACTTATGACAAGGAGTTATATGCGCTTTTTCGAACTTTAGAAACTTGGCAACATTATTTATGGCCCAAAGAATTTGTTATACATTCTGATCATGAATCTTTAAAGCATATTCGAAGTCAAGCAAAACTAAACCGTAGACATGCAAGGTGGGTGGAATTTATTGAGTCTTTTCCTTATGTCATAAAACACAAGAAAGGAAAGGAGAATGTTATTCCGATGCTTTGTCTAGGAGATATACCATGCTTTCACAGCTTGATTTCAAAATTTTTGGATTAGAGACTATTAAAGAACAATATGTGCATGATGCGGATTTTACGGATATATTGTTGAATTGTCGAGAAGGGAAAATGTGGAACAAATTAAATGCGTTAATGATGGGTTTGTGTTTAGAGCTAACAAGCTATGCATTCCGGCTAGCTCAGCTCGTTTGTTGTTGTTACTGGGAAGCGCATGGAGGTGGGCTGATGGGACACTTTGGGGTGAAGAAAACGGAGGATATACTTGCTGATCATTTCTTATGGCCAAAGATGAGACGGGACGTCGAGCGCTTCGTTGCTCGCTGCACTACATGTCAAAGAGCTAAGTCACGATTTAATCCTCATGGTTTATACATGCCTCTACCTGTTCCTAGCGTTCCGTGGGAAGATATTTTGATGGACTTTGTTTTAGGATTGCCTAGAACAAAGAAGGGGAGAGATAGTATATTCGTGGTTGTTGATAGATTTTCTAAGATGGCTCACTTCATACCATGTCATAAGAGCAATGATGCTACCAATATTGCGGATTTATTCTTTCGTGAAATTGTTCGCTTGCATGGTGTGCCTAATACTATAGTTTCAGATCGTGATGCTAAATTTCTTAGCCATTTTTGGAGAACTTTATGGGCTAAATTAGGGACTAAGCTGTTATTTTCTACTACTTGTCATCCCCAAACTGATGGACAAACTGAAGTTGTGAATAGAACTTTATCTACAATGCTTAGGGTTGTGTTGAAAAAGAATTTAAAAATGTGGGAAGAATGCTTGCCTCACATTGAGTTTGCTTATAATCGTTCATTGCATTCTACTACCAAGATGTGCCCTTTTGAGGTTGTTTATGGTTTTGTGCCTCGTGCTCCTATTGATTTATTGCCTATTCCTTCTTCGGAGAAATTGAACTTCGATGCTAAACAACGTGCCGACTTGATTTTGAAAATGCATGAGACAACTAAGGAGAATATAGAGCGCATGAATGCTAAGTATAAAATTGCTGGTAGTCAGGGGAGAAAACAATTAACTTTTGAACCTAGAGATCTTGTTTGGTTGCACTTGAGAAAAGATAGGGACAACAAATAGAACCTTAGGGTTCATCAAGTTGGTTTCAAGTCAGGGGAGGTGTATTACATTCCAAGTCTGCGTAGCAATATCATTAGTCTTGGACAGCTTACTGAAGGTGGGAGTGAGGTGGTGCTGACCAGAGCATATCTGAGAGTATTTGACAAAAGTGGTGCTCTTCTGATGAAGGTAAAACGATCCTCTAATCGGCTATACAAGATACTCTTGGAAACATGCAGCCCATCTGTCTTTTGGCACACCTTGATGACTGCCCGGCTGTGGCATGCCAGACTCGGTCATGTGAACTTCTATGCTCTGAAGATGATGGCAGACAAGGAAATGGCATATGGGATCCCAAAAGTGCATCATCCTAACCAATTATGTCAAGATTGTCTCAGTGCCAAGCAAACACGATTGCCTTTTCCAGCTCAAGCAAGCTATAGAGCCAAGATGCCCCTAGAATTGATTCATGCTGATCTGTGTGGACCAATTACCCCTGAAACTCTTGCAGGTAACAAGTACTTCCTCCTCATTGTTGATGACTATAGCCGTTGGATGTGGCTCTATGTTATGAAGGCAAAGAGTGATGCACTGAATGCTTTCAAGAAATTCAAGGCTCTTGTAGAGAATGGGTCTGGACACAAGGTTAGGACCTTGAGAACAGACCAGGGAGGTGAATTCTGTCAAAAGAATTCACGGTCATGAGGAAGGAGGAATTGAGCGCCATGTAACTGCACCATACACCCCTCAGCAAAATGGTGTAGTGGAGAGGCGGAATCGTACGGTTATGGCCATGGCAAGGAGCTTGCTCAAAAGCATGTTGCTACCCGGCTGGTTGTGGGGGGAGGCAGTAAGACATGCGGTCTATTTGCTTAACCGTGTGCCAACCAAAGGTCTAGTAGCATCTACACCATATGAAGCTTGGTTTGGAAAGAAGCCACACCTCGAACACTTGAGGGTGTTTGGGTGCACCGTGATATGTGAAGATATTGGAACTCACACAAGAAAGCTAGATGATCGCAAAGAAGGCTATGATTTATCTTGGAGTTGAAGCAAGTAGCAAGGCTCACCGGTTATTTGATCCGAATTCTGGTAAGGTTCATGTAAGTCGTGATGTTGTATTTCAAGAAGACAAGAAGTGGGAATGGAGTGTTGCAGAGAGCCAAGACACTCGGAGCTGGGTGCAATTCACAATTGATGAAGACTCAGTGCAAGTTCAGCTTCCAACCGAGACTGAAGGTGACCCACTACTTGAAACACCTATGTCACAAGAGCTGTTAACACCAGGAGAAGGAAATGATACGAGTCAGATGACTCCTATTTCGTGAGTGGAGTCGCTGCACCTTAACTCCTCCATCACACATGTCTCATTGAAGCTCGAGTTCCTCCACACAAGATGGTAGGTTGGTGAAGTATCGTTCTCTCAATGATATTTATGCCATGATGTATGGTACCCCTCAGCGAGGACCTGCTACTACTTGAAGAACCGAACTCCTATCAAGAAGCTGCAATTGAGAAGGAGTGGAAGGAAGCCATGTTGAGAGAACTAGAGGCAATTGAAAGAAATCAGACTTGGGAACTCATTGAGTCACATTTGGACATAGGCCTATTGGCTCAAGTGGGTTTATAAGTTGAAAAGGGATGTGAAGGGAGGATTCTCAAATACAAAGCAAGACTTGTAGCTAAAGGGTATGTGCAAAAACAAGGTGTGGACTTTGAGGATGCATTCGCCGTGGCTGGACTAGAGACAACAGATCGATCCTTGCGCTTATCTCGCCTAATATGGATGGGAGGTACACCACTTAGATGTCAAGTCCGCATTTTGAATGGTGATCTCCAAGAAGAAGTCTACGTGGTCCAGCCGGAAGGCTTTATAACTAAGGGCCATGAGCACAAGGTGTACAAGCTTTTCAAGGCTCTGTATGGACTTCGGCAAGCTCCGAGAGCATGGAACATCAAATTGGACTGAACACTAGCAGGTCTCGGCCTCAAGAGGTGCACACAGGAACAGGCTGTGTACATTGGCACTGGAGATGCAGTACTCATTGTCGGGGCTTTGTGGATGATTTGATCGGCACCGGCAAGAGTGTGAGTGAGATTGCCAAGTTCAAGCCAAGAGATGATGGAAGAATTTGAGATGACTGATCTTGGAATGCTTTCATACTATCTTGGAATTGAAGTGCATCAGAAGCAGGGTCATATAACCTTGAAGCAATCTGCTTATGCAAAGAAATTGTTGCTGCAATTCGGTATGAATGATTGCAATCCAACAAAGTACCCCATGGAGTCAAAGCTACAGCTTGGGAAAGATGAGAATGGTACGGCTGTGAATCCCACTGAGTATAGACGTGTTGTCGGGAGCTTGAGGTATTTGACCCACACACGCCCTGACATTTGCTATGTTGTTGGGATAGTGAGTCGGTTCTTGGAAAGACCCACTACAATGCACCATCAAGCTGTGAAACAGATCCTCAGGTATCTGAGAGGTACAGAGGACTATGGACTTGAGTATGTTTCAGATCAGGGAGAAGAAGGACAGCTAATTGGGTTTACTGATAGTAATTTGGCAGGAGACATTGTTGATAGAAGAAGCACCGGAGGTATGGCCTACTACCTCAATCATAATCTGATTACATGGGGATCACAGAAATAGAAGTCAGTTGCCTTGTCTTCCGCCAAGCGAATTTATGGTCGCAACCATCACTCTTGTATGTCGTGGGTTGTGGCTGAGGAGTCTCTTGAATGAAATATCTGATCAAGAACTGAAGCCAGTCACTCTTCTTGTAGACAACAAGTCTGCAATAGCTCTCATGAAAAACCCAGTGTTTCATGGTCGAAGCAAACATATCGACACACGCTATCACTTTATTCGCGAGTGCGTGGAGAGAAGACAGATTCAGGTGGAGTATGTCCGACCGTGAACAACATGTCGACATTCTTACGAAGGCCCATCCCAGGAACAAGTTTGCAGAGATGCGAGAGCTACTCGGTGTGAAACAAGTCTAGATTAAAGGGGAGAATGTTAGTAATAATCTAGGACTTTGTATTTCAATTTCTGGTTTCTTGATTCGAGTCCCAGCCGACCGTGATCGGCTAGTGGGTCAATAAGTTAAGAAGTCATGCGCCGCATGATTGATTAGTGCGTGATATGCGTGCGTGTAAATCGGATCAAGCTTCCATTTGGATCGATGTTAGTTTAGTTGTTAGTCGGTTTCTTCTTCGATTAAGTCGAGAGAGTTTTTACTGATCTGCACTTCATCCGAAAAATTTAGAGAAACCGCATTCAGCTTTAGAGGCCTCTTGTGTGCTCTGTTGAATGTTCAAGATTCGCCTCTCACTCCTTGCGCCTCGTAGATAATGTGTGTGTGTGATTCTTTGGTATGAGTGCAGCAATCTAGATAGAACCAGATTGTGAAACCAACATTATGTCATTAGTCTTGGGATACTTCATCAAGGTTCAACAAATAGAACCTTAGGGTTCATCACCCGCTACACCAACGGAACCGCCTCCACTTGTGCCGCTTATAAAAGACCGCTTTCGCCCCTTGCACACCTTCCGAAGCCTCCCAGACGCCTTGCTGTCCTTGACTCGCAACAACCTCAAGATTCACGCCGCCTTCGACACATCCCGACCGCTCGACCTCAACGCCTCCGCGCCTAGTCCGATCTCCTCGTGTCTCGCCACGACTTCGCCTCGATGTCCCGCAATCAACATGCATAAAAACACATCACATAGCATTGCACAATATCATAGCATCAACATTTGTACAAGACTCAAACTCATACAAACTCAAAATCACAAATTATACTTCTCTACACAGTTTTGGACACAATCGGAAGTTCCGCACTTACCACAGCGGAAGTTCCGATTTCCGGAACATCCGCACTTGTCAGGATTATCGGAAGTTCCGCGCTTACCATTGCGGAACTTACGATTATCGGAACGTCCGCACTCCCAGATTTTCAATTCCGATTTTTGTCTCAGAGGAATACTCACGTCAGTATTATCGGACAAACCGCGACCCCAGGTGCGGAAGTTCCGATTACTTCAACCGAACACAATTCCCAGATTAATCGGAAGTTCCTCTTTTCAACGCCGGTAGTCTGACATCTAACTTCCGCTACATACACAGCGGTAGTTCCGATTATCCTGATTCAGCACAGAAACAGTACAAACAACAAAGAGACTCAACTCTCAACCTATTCAACAAGTTGTCAAATACTCATCACTCACAATGGAGGACCTCTCACATGGTCTCTCAGGGGGCCAATGGACTTCCGAGGGAGTATTTCCGAGGCTTGGGAGGTGCCTCAATGTTCTTCGATTTAGATTTTGCCTTAACAAGTTGTCGGTGGCACGTCTTCCCATGAGACGACTCAGGAACCGATACGGTGACACGCTTTTCTTGTTCCTTCATGGTCTTCTCCACGGGAACTTATGAGACGGCCTTCTGGAGCGAAGGATGAGGTGGACTCATCGAGGGTCCTGTTGGAGACGCATGATCATGTCGAGATCGCGGCCCTGCAGGTTACAGGGCGATGTCCTTCTTGGGCCAATGGATAAAAGTGTACATTGCACCCCCTAGTGTTCTGATGTCTTTGTTCGGACGAATCTCCAGCGGGATGGCCATGAAATTGTTATGTACCATGTCCACCTAGACCCTAGCGTAACCCTGTGCCAGCTGAGCACCGTGCTGCACTGCCCCTTCCTGGTATGGATACACCATGCCCCGTCCAGCCTCAATAGAAATGGACCTAACCATCCTCACTTGGAGCTTGTAGGGCGTCGACACCTACAAAATGATACATAATTAGCTAAGGCATCCTATAGGTCTATCTTTGGAGCATTCCAGAGATGTACATTACCTTGATGTCGTTGATAGGTAATTGCACATCGTCTTGTCCAGAATTATGTGTGGACGCGACGCTACTCCGATGTTGAGGAGGACTGGCTCCCAAAATAACGGGGGCGGCTTGCGATTGGTTCAGGAGTTGATTTATTTGATCCTGTAATCTTATTATTTGTCCTTGAAATTTTTCAATAAGCACTTGTTCCAACCGGGCGTCGTGCTCGTCCTTGGATCTCTTCCTACTCCTATACGTGTCAGAGTCGTGTCGGAATCCATCCCTCTAAGGTACGTAAAGCCCAACGCCTCGCGTGCAACCCAGGTGCTCCTTGTTTCCCAAGGTTGTAGATAGTAAATCCTTCTCCCTGTCCGCTTCGAAGGAACCTTCGGAACATGTGGAAGTCAATGCTTCCTACAAGAGATTATCATGTTATTATAGACACTATGAAGTTATAGATTTATTAACAACTACGTAGTTTGACATATTTACCAGACGTTGGGACTCTGCCTCGTCTGCCGAGTTTGTGAAAGAGATGCTGCCTGAAGATGTGGCTGATGCCCTCGCTCTTAACCAGGCTCGAGTGCTCTCATCTGAGATCTCAACAAATGGTCTTATAGCGCTCTCGTCCTCCACCGCCCATTGCGTGGTTTTACCCACGTACCCAGCGGTGCCGAGTTTGTGGGGTGAGTGTTTTGTGCCTGGAGGGCTATGTGCGCCGCACTTTGCTCCTGAAATTCGGCCATCGTCTTCATCCGCACAAAGGCGTCCCATATATCCCGCGATAAGAAATGATACTTCGTGAAGGGCGTCCCACCTGTGTTCACGTACGTCGTGACAAGCGTGCTCTTGAAGATCCTCCATGCGTGTCTCATCGCGAGCAACGCCTGCCGTTGTACATGTGCCTGGTCTGCTTCTGGGATAACGAACGAGCCTAAAATTTCAGTCCACAGCAGGCCTCTCTCTACATCCGTCAGAGACTTCCAGCTTGGTGTGGTGATGGGGACCCGTTCCCTTCCAAGTACCCCGCAGATGGTCCGGTATCTCGTCGCTGCTTTCTTGGGACTCAGAGGGATCCCAATGTCACTGACCTCTGTGATAGTCATTCGGCCCGTGGGAAATGTCGATATTCCTCTGTCATCTCGCTTACATACCACTTTGATCGGAGATCCAGATGCTTTCGGCGACGTCGATGACGGCGGCGAAGACGATGCCTCTGCCATATCGCTTACTTGCTATCTATATAAGTTACATACGCAATGAACTAAGATTTTATGGATTGCAAGTTGATATTAATAATATTTAAAGAAAGATACAAACATAATACCGAAAAACAATTATGACTACTTACAAAACTGCACACACAACTATAAATTGCACTTGACAAAGAAGTCTTACTCAGCAAACAACATCAGATATATGTAACATTTAAAAAAATTTGTGGAAAATCAAGTTATAGTACAGATCAAGTTATAGTAATTTGACCTTGGTCCACAAGTCAGCAAGAAAGTTATGAAAAATACTATCAAGTTTGGTGCCAAAAAAATTCTAGCAGATTTGGAGATGGCGATGACACCGAATACTAGGGCGCAAACACCAATCGGTTCCCTATGGTTATGTCAAACCACGTGGGAACTATCTTTATCTTCCGTTATAGACTCCCTTATTTGGTTTTTGGCCTGTGTGGCCCGCTAGTCAGACTTGACCATTATGGTCTATGCATGATTGCATAATATTGTCTCAGTATCCTTTATATTTAAATTTGTGTACGGATGTTGATGCTATTCCTTGAATTACTGCGTGCACTAGTCACTACATGTACTAGTCACTGATTGCGTGATTAGTACAGAAATACACAGAAGGGTCCGGATCACTCGAATCTAGGTCTGACAATCAACTTGCCTTTTATCAAATAAAATACTTTATCTTAATAAATCTGGAGTATGAGCTTTGTTTCTAAAGTTTACCATCGATCTCTTTTTGCTTTGTGTATGCCATAATGTGTGGACTAATTTCTCTTAAAAATGCTAGTGAGTACTTCAATTATATGTGTTCCGTCATGCACGAGGATTTGCTCCTGTGCATAGCTGGGATTGTGATTATCCAGCTCGGACTGCTACTGATAGGATGGCCATGTTTTGACTGTTACATATGTAGTATAAATTTCGATGATAATATCAAACAACCTCGAGAGAGCTATGCTCTGAAGTAGGAGGCCACTCGCGCCCCGACTTTGCTGCGGCAGGAGGCCACACACGCCTTTTTGCCGACACAAGTGGTGAAAATCGAAACCCTAAATGCAAAAACCCTAAAAACAGAAATTCTGGAAACATAAATTGTAAAAGGAAAAGAATCATATAGAAGTAACATTTACTTAAAGTATTGCGTCGGGGAGAAGGGGCGTCTGGGAGCAGCAGGGGCGTCGGGAGAAGGGGCGTCGACGTTGGAGAAGGGGCGTTGGGGGAGGCAGGGAGTACAGCAGGGTCGTCGGGGGTGGGGAGGTAGGGAGTAGCAGGGGCGTCGACGTCGGGGAGGGCGGGGAGTAGCACGTCGGCGTCGGGGAGGATGCTTCGGCCGCTGGGGAGGTGAAGGGGTGAGAGTAAGGAGAGTGACGTGTTAAGGGTGCACAAGCAGTCTATCGATTCCACTTAAATAAAGGGATATCATATACGGTTCCATAACATAACCGTCTATAATATGAGGGTTAGGGTTTCTACGATATGTCATCAGAGACGGTTCCATTTTAGAACCATCTATGATATGACTACATCATAGACAGTTCCATAACAGAACCGTCTGTGATATGAGGGTTTAGGGCTTTTGTGTTAAGTCATCACAAACGGTTCCAAAACAGGACCATATATGATATGAGGGTTTAGGGTTTCTGTTTTAAGTCATCACAGATGGTTCCATAACAGAACCTTCTGTGATATGAACCTGGTGACAAGTCCATGTCCATAACACAACTCCAAATCATTTGACTGAAAATTCATTTGACTTAAAAATTCATATTTTATTCAACTCATGCAACAAATCAAGTGAAACCAATTTTGATACTCCACATTACAATGAAGTCCACATTGACATCAATATCGAGATGACAAGTCCATAACACATGACAATTCCACGTTGACATCAAATTACAATGGAATAAATTCTTAATTAAAATATAGCCCTTCGTGATGATCGACGCGCATATAGCTAGCTTCTTCACTAGGTTCTTCCTCGAGCCTGATACCGTCTCCGAAAGGAGGCAACTCATCAAAATTGATTATACTCTTCCTCATCCACAACATTCTCAACTCCGACAATCCTTCTTTTTCCATAAAGAACTATGTGGCGGTTCTTATTTGCCGGGTCCATTACATAAAAAAAACTTGAACAACTTGCTTAGCGAGTATGAATGGTTCGTCCTTATATCTGACACATTTTAGGTCCACAGTAGTGATGCCGTACTTGTCGACCTTTACGCCCTGCGGAAGTTTAACCCAATGGCATCGAAACAGGGGGCTCTTGAAAAGTACGTAGTCGAGCTACTAGATCTTCTCTACAAACCCATAGTAGGAGTTCAACCCACGTGCCCTCACGATATTGAAATGCTCATGAAACGCATCTATGCGGACACCGCTGTTCTGGATTGTGCTCTTCCTATCCTGAGCTGCCGTATAAAATGTGTACCCATTTATGTCATATCCTTGCCATGTCACAATTGTAAATTTTGGCCATTTTGCCAACCATAGCAGCGTATCATCACTTGATGACCTCCCTGTGAATCGCACCTTTAACCATTCGTTGAACCGACGGTTGTGCTCTCTCGTGATCCAAACCTCCGACCAGTCTGGATTTTGTTGGCGTACCATGTCTTTGTGCTCGTCGATGTACGGGGACACTTGGGTCATGTGTTGCAAGACCGTCAAATGGGCTTACACGTACGTATCTAGATCGGGAGTGATTGCTTTCCTTCCGATGGTCCTGATACCCTCCAGTCTCCCCTCATGACGAGATAGAGGCAACCTATTGGTTCCACTTGAGCCATGTAGTCAACGTAGAACTCAATGACATCTTCAGTTGCATAACCTTCGATGATGCTGCCCTCCAGCCGAGATCGATTCCGTATGTAGGACATGAGAATTCCCATGTATCTCTCGAACGGGTACATATAACTAAGGAACACAGAGCCGCATATCTTTATCTCTTTCACAAGGTGAACAATGAGATGACCATGATATCAAAAAATGATGGAGGAAAATATATCTCAAGATGACATAGAGTCGTCACCACCTCGGCCTGCAGAGCATCTAGTACTCCAGGATCGATGACCATCTGTTCAATTGAGTTAAAGAAATAACACAGCCTAAAGATTGCCACTTGGACCTTGTTCGATAAGATACTCCTAATTGCAATAGGAAGTATTTGTGTCATCAGAATATGACAATCATGGAACTTCATACCAATTAAATTCAAATCTTCTATGGAAACAAGTTTCTTAATATTGGCGGAGTAACCGAACGAAACTTTCACACCATGCAAGCGTTGACACAGTTCATTTCTCTCGGCCTTGACAAAGTGTAGCAAGCAGGGGGAAAGTACATTCGTCCTTTATCTGTCTCTTTTGGTGCTAACTCGGTTCTTATGTTCATATCAACCAAGTCACGCCATGCGTTAACACCATCCTTTGTTTTGCCACTAATATTCAGTAAGAGCCCAATCAAGCTATCACATACATTCTTCTCCGCGTGCATGACATCGATGCAGTGGCGAACTTCTAAGTGCTCCCAATAAGGTAAGTCCCAAAAAATTGACCGCTTCTTCCAGATATTTTTCTGATGGGTCATTAATTTATGTCCCTTCCCAAGCACAACATCGATATCCTTAACAATATCATAGACCTCTTTCCCTCTAAAAACCCTTGGAGCTGAACCGTCCTCCTTATTTCCGTCGAATTGATTCTTCATCTTGCGATATGGGTGAATCCTACGAAGGAACCTACGGTGATGTATATACACAGTTTTATGCGAGTTGTTCAGCCATACACTCTTAGTGCCATCTAAGCAGTGCGGACAGGCTTTGGCTCCTTTTCTACTGTTCCCCGACAGGTTATCAAGGGTAGAAAAATCATTGATGGCGCAGAACAACATGACACGTAAAGTGAAGTTCTCTCGTTTGTACGCATCCCGTACTTGTACCCCTTCATTTCACAGTGTCACAAGATCTTCTAGCAATGGTGCTAAGTACACATCAATATTGTTCCCAGGTTGCTTCGGCCCTTGGATAAGTAGTGACATCAAAATGTATTTTCGCTTCATACATAGCCAAGGAGGAAGGTTGTAAATACATATATTCACAGGCCAGGTGCTATGTCAGCTGCTCATGTTACCGGAAGGATTCATTCCATCTGTACTCAACCCTAACCTTATGTTCCTCGGTTCTGCACCGAACTCTACGAAGCTCCGATCGAAGTTTCTCCACTAGGCAGAATCAGCAAGGTATCTTAGCTTTCCATCCTTCTTACGCTCCTCTGAGTGCCAACACATCAATCTTGCCTCCTTTCGATTCGCAAATAAATGCTTCAAATGTAGGATCACAGGCAGATACCACAACATCTTAGCAGGAGGTCCTTGCTTCACCTTAGCAGTATTCTTACGCTTGTGTTGGGATTCTTTGCACACGGACAATAATGTATTTCTGCATACTCTTTACGGTAGAAGATACAATCGTTCGGACATGCATGTATCTTTCTACTTCCATTCCCAATGGACAAAGAATCTTCTTGGCTTGGTAGGTGGTGCTGGGTAACACATTTCACTCCGGAAGGATGTCTGCTAGAAGACCTAACAACGCGGTGAAACTCTTGTCGGGCCAACCATTGCTTGCCTTCAATTTCAGCAGTTCAAGCACAATTGACAACCTTGTGTATTCCGGCTTGCAGCTAGGGAACAAAGGTTTCCCCGAGTCCTCCATTAAGCCCTCGAATTTATAAAACTCTATCTCACTGTAGTTCCCTTCTGCATCGCGTAGCATCTGATCCAGATTGTCATCATGCGACCTATCCTCATCAAAAGCACAGTCCACATCCGGCATATCGTTGACTTCCTCGGCGATGTCCTCATTATTAACTTCTTGTATAACCTGCTCTTCACCGTGACTGATCCAACATGTATACCCTTTTTTGAAACCACTTCGAATCAAGTGAGTTTCGATCTGCGCCGGGTTGTTAAACATTTTTAGATTATCGCAATCATTGCATGGACAATACATAATTTTTTTCCCATTTTTCAACATATCCTACTCGACAGCTCTTCTAAAAGCAAACACGTCATTGATGTACTCTTCACTCACATGGTTCTCAACATACATCCAGTTTCGGTCCATCCACACTACACACGTAACAAATTAGTATTAAATTATATTAATAAACCGCAAGTATTCTTCCTAATAACCAAACATACTAAAATTTATTAGTATAACCTAGAGCAAATATAAAGGGTTACAGATCGTTACCCTCAGAGCTCACGACGAATATCCCAAATTAATATCCCGCGAGATCCTCCTCCATTTCTTCCTCCTCTCCTCCCTTCCTCCTCTCTTTAGCTTCCTCCTTTCCTTTTCCCCTCTGCCTCATTCCTTCCCTTCCTTCTCCTCTCTAAGGTGGCGGCTGAAATGGGAATGGGCAGGGGGTCTGTCGGGACTAGGTATTTATAATGGCATATAACAGACGGCTCGTAATAAGAACCGTCTGCGATATGGACCTATCACATACGGTTCTTAACAGGAACCGTTTGTGATGACTTGGATTATCACAGACGGTTCTTAACAAGAACCGTCTATGATAAGTCCAAATCACAGACGATTCTCTTAACCGTGTGTGATTATGTTTTCATAGACGGATCCAAAGGAACCGTCTGTGATGAGACGTCTTCTATAGCCTATTTTGTAGTAGTGAGTAGAGGAAGAGTGAGTCCACAACTCAGCAAGCACAATAGTAAACAATGAACAATGATTAATTCAACCATAAACAATATCATCATTAACATCAACTATTTACTCCTCTTTCTTTTCACACTCAAGTATCAAATTCTCTTTTCATTAAATGCAAGATATCTCTACACAATATGTCTATATGCTCATTTCATCACATATACCGGTATAGCATGAGTGAACACTCGCGACAATGGTCACCCTTTCATCAAGCCTATCCTCAAAGTATCGGGGGCTTCTCCACTCCCGTGGAGTCTATACCAACGAGGTAGATATCTTATTACCATGATCACCTTCTCTTTATACAATGATGCTGATGAATGCATAATTTAACACAAGTTCATCAATAATTCCATTATCTAACATTCATGACTTTATCAACACGATTAATATCATAACCATTCACATTGCTTGCAATTAAACAAGGTAAAAGCATAAACAACATAATTGTAATGAGTGATAAGGAATACAACGATCAAACATCGATCACTGTCTACCATGCACTTGCCTCTTTATCCTCTCGGAGCCGGATAGCGAGGCGGTGGTAAGCCACTAGAGACCACACTCCCTGAACAAACAATTCAAAAATATTCTCAAAATCACATCATGATAGCACCAAAATATTACACTAATCGCCCTCACATGTCTACGCTAAAACGCCACAATTAACTCGATTCTACCGGATGTTCTACTCGCTGTTCCAGTAGTAAAAAGGCTCAACTTTTTTTATCTGAACCATAAATCTAGTAAATCAAAACTTTCTATAATCCTAACAAACTTTTCTACAACTTCCTAGTTATGAAGAGCTCCTAATTCCACCGTTTACTTCCAGAAGATTGTCCCATAATTTGTTAGGACAGACCGCTTCACAATTTCGTATCTTTATTTCTAAAACTTGAAAAGATATGAATAATACCAGTTATCGAATCTACTCAAACTTTCCTATCTTATTTAAGTGGTCACCAAAATTTAATTCATTCATTTACTAGGCGTAAAAAACCAGTATTCACAACCTCTACCAACGACGTTTGTTTTCTGCACAGCTACCTTCTTGATGAAATAACGTTTCGCTCTCTACTCTAAATCTAGTGTTATTGTAACATCCCAATTTTCCAGGGTGTTTGAAAATTTTCAAAAATAATAATAATAATTTGATTTTATTGCCAAAGTTTGACTGGGAATTTCAAAAAAAAAAAAACAATTTAACATGAATTAATCAAACTCCAATTAATTCAAAGTTAGTTTAATTGGGTTTTCTGGTATTTAAAGTCAAAAATATTATTTTAAGTATTTTCTTGATTTTCTGGAATTTAAAAAGGCCTTTTCTAATTTCCTAAAAATAAAAAATAATTTATTCACGAAATTTAAAGATAAATTGAAGTTAAAAATATTTTTATTAATTTACAAATAATTCAAGGAATTTCTGTGTATTTTTTTTGAAGAATTTTTGGACTTTACTTGCTATTTTCTAAAAATTCCTTTGATTTGTTGTATTTTCTGAAAATAAAAAAACATTTAAAATCTCTTTTCCTGTTCACGGGTCGAATCTCTCTGGCGACCGGGCCCCACCGGTCAACCGCTCTTCCCCGCACGACGTTGTTCTTCTTCCCCGCCTCGTTTCTCCGCGCACGCGCCTGCGCCCGTCAGACGCCGTTTTTCCATTGACGCCGCCTCGTTCTCCGCCTCGATCATGACACCGTGTCTCTACCCCGTCCCGTCCCGTTGCCGCTTCTCCGCCTCAAAACCCGCCTCCCTTTCCCCATTTTCTCACCGAGGCTGCCAGAATGCGCCAGCTCACCGCGAATCCCACCGCCGCTCCACGCTCGCTTCCCCCCTCAGGTCTTCCCCAAGCCTTTATAAGGTGAGCACTGGATGCCCCTTGGGCTCCTCTTGCTTTCCACCCGACTCGCCCTCCCTCTCTCGCTCTAGCCCGACCGTATTTCAAGCTCTTCGCCGTCGGCCAACAAGAAGTGCCGCTACCATGCCTCCTCCGGTGCCGTCGACCCCACCTCCGGCATCACAAGAGCACGAGGCACCCCGTGCGCGCCTCCCCGTCACCAGAAGTCCACCCGAGCGCGACCGCCACTGGCGCTGCTTCTCCTTCTCGCCGCCGGCCGCTCTGCCTCTCCTCGTCGACGAGACCTTGAGCACCGAGTTTGCCTCACTCCCCTCTAGCCACTGGTGCCGTCGCCGCCGGTCATCTCCCCACCGTTCTCCGGTGACCATCGGGACCGGTGCGCCGCTGGTTCGCTGCCGACGTGGCGCGCCACATCAGCACCACCCACCCTAGCGCACGCGTGGCAGCTTCATCAGCGCCAGTGTGACACCTTGTGCCAGCCTGCGTAAGCGCACTGTTCTGTGTGCCCGGTCCATCGTGGACTGGCGCCCTCCCATAGACCTAGTCCATACAGGATGTGGGGCCCACCTGTTAGCGACTCATCCCTTTTTATTTTGAAAAATAATTCGGCTAAAAATTTAAATCCAGTTGCTAACATCAGCATGATACAATCTACCAATTTTCCTTTAGAAAAATAATTCCAAAATTCTGAAAATTCTGATTTTCTTCATTTTATGTGTTTTGAAACTTCAAAAGGCCATATCTTCTTCATCCGAACTCCGATTTGAGTGATTCAAATTTATATATTCATATAAAATCAGTACCTTTCATTTGGTTATAGTTTTATAATTTTTGTAATTTATTTGTTATTATTTTATTTTATTAGTTCTTTTCGCATGCATAGATTCCGGCATTTCAGAAGGATTCTTTGACCTGATGACCGAAGCGTCTCAACTCTTCAACGAAGGCAAGTCGTAGACCTTTGATCATGTCATACCCAATTTGAAAAAAAAATATTTTTTTATGTCAACATGAATAGCCAGTTTTATAATAACTGTTTTCCGGGAATAGTTAAATACCCAATTGTCATTATGCCACCTTGGATAATTGCTATCGATATGTTCCCTCAAATGACATAAATCCTTAGACACCTTAGGATGGGTAATTATTAGTTGGACACAGCTGTATTACCAACAAGGGTGCGTATTATGCTTAGCCATGCTTAAGCTAATCGATGGGATTCATGATCACATGTTCACAAAGGATTAAAATTGATCTAATGATATATGGAATTGGTGCGAGGCCACTATTGCACAGCTGTGGTGCGAGGTCATAGTTGTGTCAATGATGATGTGATGCCGATATTATAAAATCTTGTGCCATGGCAGGGGTTTTCATTGGCTTGGGTGAACAAAATGATTCATACTTGGGTGAGTGATCGTGCAGTAAAGGGGTGCGCGAGGCAATGCGGGAGACATATTTGGGTATGGAAGGCACTTAGGTGCGGGAAGCACTTTGGGATGTTGTTGCCCCGCCCGAGTAGTCACTAAGGACTTAACCTTGTAAGCCATTGATCTAGGCCATACTGTGCAACCACAAGTCCATTATGGATTGGATATGGCTGAATAATTAGTAATGTTTTGAGTCGATTCTGTTTTGGTTGATGAGCGGCGCAAGAGGGGGCCGGGCAGGCGAATCCTTAGCAAGCAGAACTGAGTCAAGACAGAGCTTTATAAAGGCCTTGTCACGTGCTCTAGACTGTTTACCTAAGGTAGTGTGCGGTGGTATTGACAGATGCCAAATAAGTTAGAGAAGTCGTGTCTTGTGGAAAAAGTTGTACAACCTTTGCAGAGTATAGAACTATTCAAATAGTCGTGTCCCCGGTTATGGACAATGTCGGGTGATTTCACACGAGGGATAGATTTTCATAAAAATGGTGGAATGGTTTGGTTGGAATGGTTGGAAGTGAACGGGCTAATTTTTGGAGTCTCCAGTCAAAAGTTCTATTCGATTGAAAATTCCAATAGGTTTCGGTTTTCCAGAGAGGAAATTCGGCTAAGTCCCAACTGGCGGTCTGACCAGCCAATAGGTGGCGGTCAGACCGGCCCTGGGGGCGGTCTGACCGGTTTTCACTTGGATCGTCGGCCTTCGTGGCAGCGATGTTCGGTTGTTTGGTCAAAGTAATGAGTTTCAGTGCATATGTATTGCATGATGCATGTTTTGACTAATATGGATCAAGTTGTGAAGAACTTGTTCCCAAATTCGGTTTACTTGTCTATTGTTGTGCAGGTTGCTTGGTGGTCAACGACGGTCAACGGCGAGGATGATCGGGACTAGGCTTGGAGAGCTGAGGTTCAGAACGATCGACGATGCCAGGTGAGGTCAATGAACTCAAGCGTGACGCAAGATGGAAAATGGTGATCTATTGGCCAATCCGCGGCGCAAGATGGCGCAAGGAGAAGCTAATTAGGTCAAGCGGTGTTAAAAACGACGCATTAAAATGCGTGCGTGTGTGACCCATTTATTTTGGGCCTTAACGGGAGCCCAATTGATTCAAACTTCTAGAAGGTCTAAGCCTCCACTATATATAGGGGAGGGAGGTGGCTGCACCTCCGGGGGTGTTCACTCGTTGTTTCATTGAACTTGATTATTTATATATTAATCTTTTAAACAATGCTTTGCAATCTACTTATTGTATTTAATGTCAATACTACTTTATGCAAATTAAACATAAAGCTATCCTTGTCCAAGCCTTCCATGAATACTATTTGCATACATTTCCCTACGACTGACTGAGTACTTTATGTACTCACGGCTATACGACACTTGTTGATCAGTCCCTGTAGAAGAACCAGATTATACCGAGTTCTACGAGGAAGACTTCTTTGAAGACTATGTGAATTAGGATGCGTCCTCCACTCGATTGCATGTGAGCATGTCAATTGGCCTCCCCGAGTTCTGTTGGTTTCCGCTGCAAGTTATCTTTTGTGCTAAGCCCCGCATGGCAACCTTTGTAAGACTTGACCATAAGGTCATTTTGCTGCTATTAATATTATTTTGTCTGCTTCATTAGTCTCTTTGTTGTATGGATATGATAACATCGTTGTTACAACTGTGTGAGCTAGCTACTAATATGGGACTAGCTCGGAATACACAGAGGGTCTCGGGTGTTAGAAAAATAGGGACAAAAGGAGACACAAATTTTTACGTGGAAAACCCTTTTGAAAAAAAGCTACGGGCGTCAACCGGCGATGATCACTATACGAGGAGTATTTACAAATCGCAGGGGACTTACAATGAGGCGTCCACTCTCGGTGCGGCATACAAGAGGTATATAAAGGGGTAAAAGGACTTAGAGTCCAAGTAGGAAACTTATCCGTTAATATGGCATATTTGAATACAACCACATTAGGAATTCAGATCACATATATCAATAATCTCCACCTTGAGACGAATTTCCTCTTGTAGCAAAATGAAGAATCATCAATCACCAAATAACTCCATAATAAGGTAAAAATCACCATGCGCCAATTAGTCTCTAGGACTAAATTGTAATACCAACTAAGCTTGAGCAAAAAGCAAAGCTCAAACTTAGTAACAGAAACTGGATTTGTCATCATATCAGCTGGATTATGATGAGTACTTATCTTACACACCTTGACATCACCTTGAGCAATAACACCTCGAATAAAGTGATATCTCATATCAATGGGCTTTGTTTTCTTATGGAACATCTGATCCTTTGTAAGGCATATAGCATTCTGACTATCATAAAATATAGTAGTGCAAGAATTATCTCCACAAAGCTCAGTGGAAAAACCTCTCAACCAAATAGCTTCTTTACAAGCTTCAGAAATAGCCATATATTCTACTTCAGTGGTAGATAAGGCTACAGTAGCTTGCAAACTTGCCTTCTAGCTAACAGCACAACCACCAATAGTGAAAACATAACCTGTGAGAGACCTCCTCTTGTCCAAATCGCCAACATAATCAGAGTCAACATAACCAACAAGTTCATCTCTAGAATTCCCAAACTGCAAACGAGCATTCGAAGTGCCACGCAAATATCTGAAAATCCACTAAACTGCTTTCCAATGCTCTTTTCCAGGATTAGCCATGTATCTACTAACAACACTCAGTGCATGAGATAAATCAGGACGAGAACAAACCATGGCATACATAAGAGAACCAACTGCACTGGAATATGGAACTCTAGACATATAATCAATATCATAATCTGACTTAGGACATAAAACTGAACATAATCTGAAATGTGAAGCTAATGGAGTACTCACTTGTTTTGCATCATGCATATTAAAACGACGAAGTACCTTCTCAATATAACCTTGTTGACTAAGGTATAATTTGCCAGATTTCCTCTCTCTGATAATCTCCATGTTAAGAATTTTCTTTGCTGCACCTAGGTCTTTCATCTTAAATTCATCACTCAATTGTGCTTTCAGTTTTGCTATTTCTGACTTATCTTTTGCATCAATCAACATATCATCAACATATAGAAGCAAATAAATAGCTGAACTATTAACAGTCTTTAAATAAACACAACTATCATAATCAGACCACTTAAAATCATGAGAGAGCATAAAAGAGTCAAATCTCTTGTACCATTGCCTATGAGATTGTTTCAAACTATAAAGATATTTTTTAATCTACAAACAAGGTGTTCTTTTCCAGGAATAATAAAACCGTTAGGTTGGTCCATATAAATGTCTTCTTCCAACTCCCCATGTAGAAATACAGTTTTAATGTCTAATTGCTCAAGTTCATAATCATGTATAGCAACAATACTGAGTAAAGTGCGAATAGAACTATACTTCAAGACTAGAAAAAAGACATCATTAAAGTCAATACTAGGAATCTGACTATAACCTTTAGCAACCAACCTTACTTTATACCTTGCTGGTTCAGTTGGAGAAATACATTCATTTCTTTTGAAAATCCACTTGCAATGGACATGTTTCTTCTCCTTCGGCAATTTCACTAGTCTCAAGTGCCATTCTTTTCAAGTGACTCCATCTCATCATGCATAGCAGTTATCCACCTATTACAATCAGAGGAATCAATAGCCTTAGAGTATGATGAAGGTTCTGCATTACTTTCAATTTCTTCTGCTACACTCAAAAAATAAGCAACAATATTAGCTTCTTCAATCAACCTCTTGGGTAGATTAATTTCCCTCTTAGGTCTGTCAACTACAATGGACCATTATTGTGACTGCTCAACAATAGGAGGATTCTCAACAATAGATGCATCATGAACAACAATAATTTTCTTATCTCATGTATTATCTGAACTAACAAAATGATCCGTCTGAACACGTGAATTCTGCTTATTCTCAATAGGAACATTAGTAGGCACTTTATCATAAACCATAGCAGATTCATTAAAGACAACATTTCTGCTAATCACAACCTTATGTGCTTCAGGATTCCATAACTTATATCTTTTGACACCAGATTTATAACAAAAAAAAATATGTACTTAACAGTTCTAGGCTCTAATTTTCCATTACCAACATGAGCATAAACAGTACAACCAAAAACTTTTAATTCTGAATAATTTACTGGTGAACCAGACCATACCTCAATTAGAGTCTTCGTTTCAATTGCAATAGAGGGTGACCGATTAATAAGATAGCAAGCAGTGAAGCGGCTTCAGCCCAAAAACGCCTATGCAAACCTGCATTAGACAACATGCAACATGACTTGAAAATGATGGTCATTGTTCATACGCTCAGCTACACCGTTTTGTTGAGAAGTATGGGGAACGGTGTAGTGTCTGACAATGCCTTCAGTCTTGCAATATGGTTCAAATTCTTTAGAACATAATTCCATCCCATTATCAGTACGAAGTTTCTTTACCTTCTTTTCAGTTTGCCTTTCAATCATAGTCTTCCACTCTTTAAATGCTGAAAACACTTCTGATTTATGCTTCAAGAAATAAGGCCACGCTCTTCTAGAGTAATCATCAATAATTGTTAACATATAGCTAGCACCTCCTAGAGATGTCTTAGTAGATGGTCCCCATAAATCAAAATATACATAATCCAAAATACCTTATATAGTATGAACTGAAGTATTGAATCTCACCATCTTGTGTTTGCCAAACACACAATACTCACAAAATTTCAGCTTGCCGATACTATGTCCATCAAGAAGTCCTCTCTTGCTCAATTCTGCCAAACTAATTTCACTCATATACCCAATGCGTATATACCCAAGATTAGTAGTATCAAAATCAGATGATGAACTTAAAATTACAGCAACATTACATGATATTATACTACCTCGTAGATGGTACATATTGACAGTTTTAATATCAGCTTTCATCACAACAAGAGAGCCTTTTGATACCTTTAAAACTCCACCTTCACCAGAATATTTGTACCCTTTAGCATCAAGAGTACTCAAAGAGATGAGATTTCTTTTCAAATCTGGAATGTGCCTCACATCTGTCAAAGTATTGACAATGTCATCAAACATCTTGATCTGAATTGAACTAATTTCTGTAACCTTACAAGATGAGTTATCACCCATCAACGCAGTACCACATTCAATAGGTTCATAGGTGGCAAACCAGACCCTATTAGGACACATATGAAAGGTACATGCAGAATCAAGAATCCATTCATCATTGATCTTAGCACATCCAGCAAAGGCAACAAGAATTTCTTCATCATAACTTTCATCAGCAACAAGTGAGGCTTTACCTTCATCAGCTAGTTTACCTTTTGGCTTATAATAGCCAGCTCTCTTTTCTTTATTTTGTAGTTTCCAGCATTCAGAGATGTTGTGCCCACTTTTCTTGCAATATTTACACGACTTGTACTTGCCTCTTGATTTCAACCGGTTCTTGTAGTCGTTCGAACTTTTGCCTCAAAATCTATTGTTTAGTTCTTGTCCTTTTGTCTGCAACGAATAAACAAGCATTCTCCTTGCGAGCTTGAATTTTCAGAAGGTACCATCTGTTTCATCTTTTTCTTAGCATGCAAAGCTTCATAAACTTCATTAAGCGTGAGAGTATCTTTACTATATAATATGGTATCTCTGAAATTTGAAAAAGAACTAGGCAGTGAACACAAAAGAATAAGACCCAAATCCTCATCATCATATTTTACCTCCATCGACTCTAGGTCAGCAACGATCTCCTTAAACACCGAAAGATGATCAAGTACGGATCCTCCTTCTTGCAATTTGTGAGAGTACAATTTCTGCTTGAGATGCATCTTGCTGGTGAGATCCTTTGTCATACAAATTTGTTTCAACTTCAGCCATAATGCAATAGATATCTTCTGCTTCAAAACCTCCTGTAAAATATCATTTGATAGATGAAGGTGAATCTGAGATAAAACCTTACGGTCTTTGCGCTTCTCATCTGCGGTCCATGCGGTAGGTTGTTTCTCAAAACCTTTTAATGCATCATCCAAATCCATCTGTACCAACACATCCCTCATCTTGACTTGCCACAGTAAAAATCTTGTGTCTCGGCCCAAGAGTGGAAGATCATACTTCAAATTCACTATGAGGAATAAAACCTGAAATTAGTTGATACTGATCTGTGCAAACCTAACAAAAATCACAACCTCTTTAGTACACCTTATATGTACGCGAATCAAAGAACTTCTAAACTCCTGATACAAATCTCGGGTGCACGTAGCAAATATCAAAGTTGTGTATACAATCAATATAGAAGCAAATTGTGTTGAAACCTTGTTTTGTTGGTTCTCTATCATCTATAAAGAACGGCAGAGCTCCTGCCTCTTTTTTTTTGTAAAAAGAAAAGAAAAGAAAAGAAAAGAAAAGAATAAAGCATTAACTTCTTTCTTCTGTGTGTATAGAGCTAAAGAAACAAGTAATTCAGATTAGAGGGAGCAAGGAAAAGCCACTAGTAAACCATTTATACACAACAAAATAAATGAGAGGACAACATGGAGTTATCTCCCACAGGCTTCTTTCATAGTCGCTATTAGTATTTCCTTTCAGAAGGTCCAGGTCACCTACACTGCCGTGATGTCTGACGGACATATGTAAGACTGATCAACAGACAAAAGGAAGCAGCAAAGGGAAAATGATAAAAGTAGACCAACTGGTAGACGGTCCTTTCATGATGGAAAATTGGGGACATCAATTCAAAGAGAATGACCCATTTACCTACCAAATCCTTCCAAGCTTGTCAGCTTCCTGGAGCCTTCCTGGATGTTTAATTCATTAATTAACAGCATTAACAGCCAGAAGAGATGTCTTGTTAAAATATTCTTGGCCCTGTATGATTAATATTGGATAACATCACTTGTTTACCACTTACAATCTTGATTAATCCTAACACAGTTCCCTTCTGGCAGGTTGTGACAGGGACATAAACACGTGGGGTTTACAATGGTTGGAAAAGGGATGAGCTGTGAAAGTTACTATTGTAGAATAGAAGGAAAGTAGTCCTTGCTTTGAACATATATAGTAGTGACATCCCAGGTAGCGTAACATGTTTTTTGTGTGCATAATTTGTAGATCCATAGTAGTGACAAACATCTCTAACTTATGTTTTATAAAGGGCTCTGTAAAGCACACAAAGCAAGAATAGTATGCATGAATTCATAGTGGGAATATAATTTGTTGACCATGTTGAGCCTAGGTTCAGGAATAAGGATTCATGGTGGCAATATATGATGTTAACTGATGTTATAAGATTCATAAACATCACTGTATGAACGAGACATATTTCCACATACCACAAATTAAGGAGAATGGGAAAACAAGGGACTAAGCATTTTGCTGTACAAGAGAGAACAGGTCAAAGAAATTTGGAGGAAAAGAAGATGTACATATGCATTATAGTTAGCCAGAATCAGCAACAGTGACAACACAAGAGTTTGAACATCAGAAAATGTTTGTAATAATAGAACAAGGGGGGTGAGCTTCTTGTCAGTATAAACGCCAACACCATTTTCCGTCTCATTTCATCCCATGTTCCTAATTATACAGGGTTGTAAGGAGCTTACAGCTCTGCCGTTCATTTGCACAACAATGACCAATAGTTTGTGCAGTTCACAACAAAAAGTTCAGCATCTTAGCCCGACAAACATCTGCATCAAAGATTGATCACCATTTCAGCAGTCGAAGTTCAGGACTAACATACATGATCTCTCCATCAAAGTTTTGGGTTTCATTGTTTGTTCCAGTGTTTCTCCAATTCTCAAGCTTTTCTCCAATTCTCGAGCTGCACAAGTCATCACTTAATTACCAAATAACTCAACTATAACCATGTTTGGTTCAATTGTACCTGTCAAAAAAAATCCAGACTTAACATAATGTAAGGCTACAAAAGTAGTTGACCAAACCTGACGTGAAGACTGCTAGTATACTGCCCAGCATACTTAACAGTTGCACAAGCAAAAGCATCTCTACACAGGAAAAGCTTCCTCCTTCAAAACTCCCCCCCATTTCCATTCTTTATGAGTGGTCGACTAGCGGGTATAACTCCCTGCAAAATGTTTTCAGTTAGGCATTTCGACAGCCTCAGGTCAAACTGCATGATTTAGAAGTTATTTGCTTTCAGCTGAATGCCTTACTGGAAGTATGAACCAACAGATAGCTCATAAAGTGTTGAATTGTGGTACTGATGAGGCACGGAGAGAGAGAAAAGCATTTTCTTTTATGGTGAGTTCTAAATTACCTTAGGTCATGGCTTACAACCAGTATCGTGTGGTTTTTCTTTAGGTCCTTCAGGAGATTCACAACATCAGCCCGAGCTTTCCAATCTGATATTGAAGGTCTGAACTTAGTAAGCACGTCTACTACAAGCAGATATTAATTTCACCATACTATTTGACTACAAAAAATAATCCTAGCAAGTATCATCTGTCAACATGGATGGTAGAATGCACAAGCAAAAGTACATTAAGCAACTGCTCTCATGGATGTACATTCAGACGGGTTCAGAAATGAATCAATAAATAATAAATAATTTTCAAACATTAGTTTGATATAGCCATTCAAGCACATACCAAGACCAGCAAGTGGCTCATCAACCAACAATAGATCAGGAGTTTGAACCTACAAAGTCAGAAAATAACAGAAGGCAGCACAAACAATTAGCCATCTTGCATTTTCTTAATAAAAGATCAACTCATAACAAAGCAATACAAACAATAACAATTGAATTGCCAAAGCAAGTCACCGCTTAAACCCACCACTTAGAGACTCTGGATCTTCATCCAGTGAAATGGTATTAAGAATTTAAGACCTAGTATGTTGCACATAAAACAAAATTATCTTCAGGAAGAAATTGTGTGGTGTTTCAAGCATGCAACAAGCTCACTTTACAACGAATAAATCAAGGTAAAAGTGTTCTATTAAGCACAGACAGATTTTTGAGAGTTTACCGAGTTAATGGCCTTTTGAAGTTTTAAAGTGAGCTGCCCCCTCAAATAAAAGTCTGCCTTTTGCCTGGGCCATCCAAAAGTAACTTCTTCAAGTACAGTATCAGCTAAGAAGTACCTACAAGGATATGTGTAAAACGTCTTATTTTTCAGTGACACTTTTCAAACACTCCCACGAATCAAAAGCATTCTTATTCTGTTTCATAAAATTTAATGGTGAAAGGAACAATTCAAACCTCTCGGGAAACTGAAATACAATACCAACTCTTTGAGAAGCTAACAATTCTGATAGACCCACAGGATTTCCACTATCATCATATTTCTGACTGCGAATTGACCCAGAGGTAGGTTCTGACAGACCAGCCAAAAGCTGAGAAATCAAGCTGTCACCTTAAGATGAAAGAAAAGGAGGAAATTTAAAAATGACATGCAGCATTTGTAAAAGAGTGGTCTTTCCACTCCCACTCTGTCCAAATATTAAACCAAAACTGCATGATTATAGTGGTCTCAGCAACAGTGTTCTAAAAGGCGGCCACCTAGCCTGCCTAGGCTGCGCCTAGTTGCTAGGCGACACCCTTCCGCCGATTTATCCCGCCTAGGCGTCCGCCTAGCCCCGTCTAAGCAGCGATTAGCCGCTAGGCGTTGGTCTGCCGCCTGCCTAGTGCCTAGAGCCTTAGTGAACATTGCTCAGCGATATAAAAGCCATTCTTCAAATACAACTATTCCAATATTAAAACACATGTTTACCTTTTCTCCCGATGAGAGAGACTAATTTCATTCAACAGGTATTGTTCAGTTCCTGGAGGTTGATAGCTAACTTCTCACCTAAAAGAAGTGAAGTTCAATATATTTCACAACAAATGTAAAAGGGTAAAATGTGTATGTAGAGTGGCAATTGCACAGATGTTAGACAATCTATATGATTTTCAAGAGCAGCAGTCGCTCAAACAAGGACTATTTGTTCAAAATATGTGAATTGCATACCAACTTGTAATGAATCACCAATATTTCTAATGAACATCAATTTTTTTATCCAGTAATCATTTATTTTATCCCCTAAATAAATATGTTTTGCTTTACTCCTAACAGGGAAACAATAAAGCGCTGCATTGTATACAACACAGAAGGAACTTACCAAAACCAAACAGCTAAACCAGCGTCGTGCATCTGCCAGTAATTCACGTTACATCAGTACTGAATTATACTGCATCCTGCTGAGGACCAAACATATCCTTTGTGTGCCAAGATATTAAAATCCCAAGCTGGAAGATTGGTATAAAGCCTTATTTGAAATAAGAGCTAACAAGGCCCAGATTTCTGACCAAATTAAGGGCTAGAGCTTGTCGAGTCCTCAATTTCGTGACTTCTGGTAGCTAAACCAATCCTCTCACACAGGCACACAGCCCAAAGCCCCAAACAATCAATTTGATTCAAGCATAATGAATTTTACCCACAGACGTGTTCAAAAACTTTATCAACATTAACACTATGTAGGAATGAAACGGTTCGGATAGTTTTCGACCGATACGGACTATTTTCGAATATGGATATTGTAGCTCACTATCTGTCGAATACAAATACGGATCCGAATTTTCAGGAGACCAGATATCCGGAGTGTATACCCCAATTTCAACCCAGCCCATTTACATGATACTTTCGTAGCCCATTATACATTAACATATACATCAATACATGGAGTAAGGGTAGGAACCATTGCACCTCCAATTGGGAATACCCAGCTTTAATTCGTTCCAATTGACAGCTCCAAGAAAATCTCCTGCAATTCATCAAGGCTCGTAAGGATAAGAACTAAAAGACGGAAGCAGACGGTTCAAGGACAAGAGATGCCTTACCTGGTCCACCTCACCGGAGAATACGAAACCGCCGCCGGGAGCGCGGCGGTGGACGCGGAGAGCATGATTCCACGGGATAGGAGCTTCGGAGGAACAGGGCCACCCGTTTAACAGCTTGCTCGGGCACTCATGTACGCCTCAAGAAAGAGTTGGAGCGAGGGAGAATCGCTCCCACGACTGTGCGAGGGTCGCAGCGGCCGTGGAAGAAGAGCTCCCGCGGCTCGAAGATGAGGAGGAGGCGAAGCCCCGGCCACCGGAGAGGCGGAGAGGGGGAGGTGGACAGCGGGGAATGGGCGCGGCGCGACGCGACGCGACGCGATGTGCGGTGGGCGTTGAGGGCTCGTGAGGAAGAAAGCGAGTTGGATAATTGATCGAGGCCGTTCGTGGGTTCTGTTGGCTGCAGCTGGGTCTACTAGGCTTGTCTATCATGGGCTGCACGTTCACTGTTACACCGACATTATTCAACCTTCCCTCTAAACCCACCGGGAACGCCTCTCTCGATGCCATGGCCTCCGGTCGGTCCGCAAAGCTGCCGCCTCCGCTTGTGCTCGCGCGACGCAACGCAGCTGGAAGGAGACGAGATGCCGCGGACTGATTTGGAAGGACGGAGCCTCAAAGGGACGGATTCCAGGATTTGGGGGTGGATCTTTCTTTCCTTTTCTTCTTCTTTACTTCCTTCTGTCGAGAGATTATTCAAAGAAAGTTACTACTTAATCCTTCAATCGTACGATCATATCTAGCGGTAATTTACTCAGCAATTTTACAAGTTAAAAAGTAATATCGGTGTGTCAATGATATGTATGTTGGAAAACTATAAACTCGGCCTAGCGGTCGGTCTATGTATGAGCGTCTCATCTCAAATCCTAACAGGATTTGTAGACTATAAATAAGGGGTGCTAGTCATTATAAAAGATTAATCGGATGAAGAGCAATAAAAGAAGTAAGAAGTCTCTTAAATCTTTGTGTTCAATCTACTATTCTGTTCTTATGTTCTTGCATTATTTGATGCGATTCTATATTTGTCTATAAGGTTATCGTTCGGACTGGACTCACCAGTGATAGTTTCTCAACACGTTATTAGCATGATTGACTCCACTAGGATCGAAAGGTAACTGTCAATGAACGACACTCATAGATCGAATCGTTTTTCTATATTGCTTTCAATTCTGTAAATTTGGCTTTCTAGATTGTAACCTACGGTGCAAATCCGCTCTAATCTACCGCGAGCTGATTTAAAGCCACCGACACAATGTCGATCAGTAGATTACATGAAAAGGTGGTTGTCGATTGTAGTGTAGATTGAAAATTGCAAATATGTTATAATCTACCGCGAGCCGACTTAAAGTCGCCGGCAAAGCCGATCGGTAATTGCATGAATAGTGTGCACCCCAATGAATAGTATCATTCCGTGATGAACAATATTCTCGCGCAATGAATAGTGTTGTCGTGATGAACAGTAATCGATCTCGATAAACAGTATCATCCCCCGCGATGAACAACATTCTCGCACGATGAACAGTGTCGACCGTGATGAACAGTATTCTAGTGTGATGACTAGTAATCGACCTCGAGGAATGGTACCAACGCACGATGAACAGTATCACCCCCCGGCCGCAATGAACAGTATCCTTGCGTGATGAATAGTGTTCTCGCGTGATGAATAGTATCGATCACGATGAACAGTACTCTCGCGTGATAAACAGTAATCGACCGTGATGAACAGTATTCACGTGTAATGAACAATATTCCGCATAAAACAGAATCGTGCCTTGAACAGTACTCACGCAGTGAACAATATTCACATGAACAGTGCTAGCGCATGAACATAGCGCATGGATACGGAAAGAAAGGAAACTCTTGTCTAGCCATCGTGCGGACATGTAATCGCCGGCACAATGTCGATCGTTCAAGTTAGATGCACGAAAAAAATTAAAGGCAATGACACGAAAGGCACCATGTGCATGGCACCGCCTGCAAGCGGTCGTCACCAACTCCACGATAAGTTACCGGTCAGCTAGTCTGCCACCACGCATCGCTACGGAGCCAACGACAGAGCCACACTGCTAGCACGCGGAAAGCATGCACACGCCGGCCTGGAGCCGTACCACCGCGCCGGCCATGCCGTGCTCGAAGCCGGCTACCCCCGCACGGGCTCCGCTCTACGTTCCCCCGCCAGCCCCCGCCTCCCGCATGGGGCACCCCGGCCGCCGCCGCCCGCACGCGGCTCCTGCGCCCATCTGCCACCACCCACAAGCGGCTCCCATAGCGCCTCGGGAATTCGCATTTTGAATAATTTTGAACTTTTGAAGCATGTTTAACTTTGTTATTATTATTTCTATGTTATTTATGTATTGTATTTACTGTTTTTATTATTTATGATTATTTATATTGCTTTTAATCATTGAAAATAGCAGTAAATCATGAAAAATGCATACAAAAATATGAGAACATTATGAGAATTTCTGCAACCATTTAATACAAGTTACCAGCAATAATCTTATGAACTCTTTGCATGAATATAGAAAATGACTAGCATCATGAACCAGAAGTTCGAAGAACTAGCATGGCCAAAATTTGTACAGAATTAGTACCAGTCTTCAACTCTGTAGTAATGTAATGACGAAAGAGCAGAAGATTTAGAAAACTTTCTACCTTTTCACCCGAATGCGGTACAATCTGTACGCAACTATCGTCAAGACGGTTACAAGGAGTATGCCGAATCAATTGACATCGTGCAAGTTGTGGAAGCTCAAGATAATGTTCTCAGGAAGAACTATATCTCATAGCCACCTAGTAGCAATGTTGGTCATGAAGCCAATGCTCGCAGCCACAAGGTGATGAAGCCTCTCACGACGAAGAGGGTCAAGAAGGGTAAGGTCATGGGTCGCACGTTATTGATGCTTTTAGTCTAAGAAGAAGGGCATAAGACAGCATGAAGCACACCTCGCTATTGTAGGCACGGAGGATCCACATCCATTAATTGCACCCATGGATGTGGACAGCCTAGTAGTAGCCCCCATCATCCCTCCCTTGCACATCACAGCGGCCACAGTCGTAGTTGCCCAAGTGGAGAAGATCGCTCTGCAGCAGATTGAGGCAAAAGTTTATGAATACTTTGATGATTCGATCTAGTGCACGCATTGCACTTGGATCTTTTATAATAACTTTAAGTTTGTAATTGAGGCAGAACAATGAATTATTTTATTCTTTGAATAATGGTTGTAAGCTCTAGGAGAGCAAAGCATTAAACTATTATGATGAGCCCTGTAAGGCTTATATTCCTATATTTATAATAGCAAGTTTTGTTCGGATATCTGAAGTATTTTATTTATGTGTTGCTTGCTTCCTGCTGCATATTAATAAAGTATCTTATATTAGAACGCCTGTGGCGCCCGATGGAGGAAGTGTGCTTAGCAGGTAGTGGCACAATGAATACCACCTTGAGAGGACAAAAATTTCAGTCGACCAGCAAGAATGTTGGTAGTCTTATGACAATTGCAGGCATCGATACTTGTATAATCGGCTCAGGAAAGGCCATAATTATACTCCCAATGGGCACAACTTTCATCATTAAAGAAGCTTTATTGTACCCAGAATAGACTAGAACTCTCAAGGATATTTGCGCTAACGGTTTCCACGTAGAGACTGAAGAAGAGTATGGCAAGGAATACTTGCTCATTACAAAGTTGTGAAGAAAGTGCAAATAGTATTAGAACCACTTCTTTCGTATGAAACTGGGCTATACTACACAAATATTAAGGCATCTGTAGCCTATACTACCTTGAAAACTGTATTTAGAAGCTTCGAACTTTTCTATCTCTGGCATGATAGACTACGCCGCTGTCGGGACCCAAATATGCAAATCTGGACCCTCTGTGTATTCTGCACTAGTCCAGGAACACGCTAGTGCACACAGTGTCAACATTGATGAAATATCACATCCATACAACGAATATATAAATAAACGAGTACTTTGAATAACAATTAACTGTTGGGACCTTATGGTCAAGTCTTACATTTATTAAGCCATGCAAGGCTGACAATAAAGAAATAAACTGCAGCGGAAACGAAATAAACTCCGGTGGCTCCCATCAATTTACCACAGGCAACTGACTGGGATCAAGACCCTAACGTTCAACCTTCGTAGAACTCTTCTTCAAAAGCGGTGACGACTCCTCCTTCTTTGTTGATTTGTTTAGCAAGAGTGAGTACACACGTACTGCAAGTCATACCACGAATGCATTTATACATGATGGCTTATTCCAAAGGAATGGCTTCGTGGTTATTTGCGAAATGCAACATTCGCAATTGAATACAAATAATAGATTGAAAGCATAGTTCAAAACAAATAGACAATTAATAAGTTAACAATTGATTTCACAAAGGACAAACAGTCTAATCAAGTTCTTTCACACAGCTGAACAAGTTACCTCACACGGTGACCCTTCCCAATTGTTTTATGAAAATCTACCCTCGTGTGAAATTCGAGCATGTCCATAGCAGAGGACGCGGCTATCCGAATAGATTGATTTAAACACTCTGTAGAGTTTGTACACTTTACCCACACGATACAATCAGTGTAGCGATCACTGACCATAACAAAACCTTTCAGAGATTTCATCTCAAACAATGACACTCCTGGTGTGCTTTACTACCGTCCAATTTGTACACATGCCCTTGGAGCGACACACACCATTGGACGGGGATGCGTGAACGTCGCGATGTGACATATCACACCTCCACCCATCACACAGCTTAAATACAACCTGAGTTGTCAATGTCAAGACTCCATAACTTACTAAGTCAGGCCCAGCCCATACTAGGCATGTGGTCGTACAGTAAGGCTCAGTTCAATGACGCACAAAGTTAAGTCATTAATTGACTAAGGCAAAACTTCCTGTTTTACCCAAATCACAAAGTTTAAAGCACACAGTTCCACCATTCACACAGATTCCACCACTTGCCTCAGTCTAAATCTTTTCCCACCCTGTTGATTAAGTGCAACACATGCCATCAACGAGTAATAGCACACAGCACACACAGTTTCCTCACATAGTTCCATAATCACTTAGTCAAGTTTATAATTGCAACTCTCACATGAAATGATGACTCGTGGCATGGCTAAGCAGTCTAATCGTATCTAACCAACCCACGTTGGTGCTACGATAATACCAACTAATAATTAACCAACCTAGGGTGACAAAAGATCATGGCATATAATAGACAAGGTGGATATAACAACTTGGATTAATATCTATCCCAAAAGCATTTAAATAAAAACTTGAAATAGAATGCAATACATTGAAACAAAGTATTTTGAAAACTGGGTTCAAAATGATCAAAGGTATAATTTGCCTTGGAATAGATCTAGATATTGGTCTTGGTCTTGAGGTGCTTCTTCTTCTGCAAAATTCCCCGAAGTATCGACGTCTACTCGTAAACGAGACAAAAGAAACAAAAATAAATAAATAACAGAGGCAAAACAACTCCAAAAATTCAAATAAAATTCACCATTAAATAGATATTAATTTTATATGAATTTACAAATTTGAATGGGCTCAATTGGAGTTCGGATGCAAAAGATATCGGCTTTGGAAGATTGGAAAATCAAATAAACACTAATTTGGATTTTCTTGAATTTCCTGAATTATTTTTATAAAGGAAAATCGAATTATTGCGCAATGCTTGCGTCGTAGAAATTTCTGGAAAAGAAATATATTTAAAATAGAATCGACATGTGGGACCCATTGTTAGTGGCACGGCTCACAGTGGACCAAATCCACCGAGCCTCTGGATCCGTTAGAAGTGAGGTGGTGCATCCGTGTGCAGTGGCATCGACTTGGCGCTAACGCAGGCCGACACGCACGCACACGGGCCGTGAGGTGGACGCCGACGCAGTCGCCACATCGGATCGGCGGCGGCGATGGCTCGGGAACCAATGGCAACGGCGCGACTTCGCCGGCGGTGAGTGGTGCCAACGTGTAGAGGATTATGCGCACTTGCTTGGTTTGAGCACACAGGGTTAACGGAGATGGCGTGGCGAGGAAGAAGCGGCGAAGACTCGGGTTTGTCGGACGGAAGCTCCGCGATGCTTGCGACGAGGAGGTGCGCGCTAGGTAGCCCGAGACTTGCGATCACGATGGTGCGGTCGGCGAGGCAAGCGGCGACGACGACGGCGCAATTCACCGAGAAGAAACTCGGCGAAACCCTAAAACTCGAAATGCGGCGGCGCTAGGCGATCGAGCGGCGAGTGGCGGCTTTGGGTTGCGGAGGCGGCGGTGCTAAGGAGGTATTTATAGGCGGGACGCCGGTTGGAAATCCCCAAATCGGGTCCAAGCGACCGGTTTTTGAATTCCATGATTCTCGCAGATTGAAAGCGATTCGGGATTTGATTTGGTTTAGAACGGATAAGAAATATCCGAAGACACGATTTGGTGGGGTCGGCACGAAGAATCAGCAACGAATACGCGTTTGTCGGACGAGGCTTCGAGCTCCAGCAATGGCGGAGCGGCGCGCGAGGAAGAAGAAGGCTCCGGAGGCGACGACTGATCGCGGGCCCACCGGTCGGCGAGAGCGAAAGAAGCCTTGTGCGGCGGCAACCGTGCGATGGCGATCCAACTACCGGGAGCAAGCGAGGCGAGCGCAAGGTGAGCGTGCGATCATGCGAAGGGGACGCGGCGGTGATCCAAGGCGCAAGGCGGGCGGGGAATGGGAAACAGGAATAGTGTTGGGCTTCGGCCCAGCACTGTTCCGAGGGATTAAAAATGGATTTTTCTTTTAAATAAATCCAGAAAATACAAATAGCAAATAGAAAATAGCAAATGACTTTGGAAAAATTCCAGAAAATTCTATAAAATATAACCAAGCATATAGAATCTAAATAAAATAGTTTTGACAATTGTTGATGTTGAGATTAAGCATATTAAATCAGTTTGTCCTTAAAGTCCATATTAAGCTTTTTAATTTAATATTCAAATAATCCAAATGATGAATATTCTTACTACCATTATTTAAAAGATTTTTAAAGCTCTGAAAATAGGGATGTTACAAACCTCCCCCCCTTAAACAAATCTCGACCCCGAGATTCCGGCTAGCTAGAGAAAAGGCTAGGGAACTCGGATTTCAACTCTTCTTCACGTTCCCACGTTTCTTCTCCTTCTGAGTGGTTACTCCACTGGACTTTGCAGAAATGAACGGTCTTGCTTCTGGTGCGGCGCTCTGCGACATCCAAAATCCTGACAGGCTGTTCTTTGTACGTGAGATCTTCCTTGATTCAATTGACTCCAGCGAGTGCGCTCTTACCGCACACGAAGACACTTCTTGGTGAGAGACATGAAAGACATCATGCACTCCGCTAACGTCGTGGTAACTCAAGCGTAGCGACTTCTCCTCGGCGTTCCAAAATCTTGAACGGACCCACATATCTAGGAGCAAGCTTCCCTTTGGTGTGGAATCTCTTAACACCTCTGAGCGGAGTAACTCGAAGATACACAAAATCTTCTGGTTCAAAGCTAAGGTCACGACGACGATTATCGGCATAACTCTTTTGCTCGGTGGGCTATCTTTAACCTCTCTCGATCATAGCAACTTGTTCTTGACTTCGAATAATATCTGGCCCGAACACTACACGTTCAGTTGTCTCTGACCAATTTAATGGAGTTCTGCAGGCACGACCATACAAAGCTTCAAATGGTGACATTTGCAAACTGGCTTGATAACTGTTGTTGTACGAGAATTCGGCATCTGAGAAACTCTTATCCCAACCGGTAGTATTAGCTAAGGCACGGGCTCTCAACATATCTTCTAATATCTGGTTGACTCTTTGATCATCCATCCATGCGTGGATGATAAGCGATACTAAAATTCAGATGAGTTCCCAGGGCTTCATGTAGACTTTGCCAGAAACGAGAGGTGAATTGAGATCCTCGATCTGACACTATCTTCTTAGGCACACCGTGCGGTCGACAATTTTGACATGTACAACTCGCCAAGCGGTCTCTGAATAAGTGGTTTTGGTGGCAAGAAATGGGCAACCTTAGTCAAGCGATCCACTATTACCCAAATCGAATCATAACTGATTGAGTCTTGGGTAGGCTGTAATAAAATCCATACCGATTTCTTCCCACTTCCATTACGGTATCTTCACGGTTGTAGCAATCCTGCTTTGGTCTTTGATGTTCGGCCTTTACTTTCTGACACACGTCGCATAAGGCAACGAACTCTGCGACGTCTCGCTTTAAGTTTGGCCACCAAAACTTATTCTTAACATCCTGATACATCTTAGTACTTCTAGGGTGAATCGAATACTTTGAGTCATGGGCTTCCTTCAGAATCAATTGTCTTAAACCATCAATATCCGGTACACAGATACGTCCATTGATCCACAGTATATCTTGATCATCTATGGTGAAGTCTTTAAATTTTCCTTCTAACATCTTCTTCTTGAGATCAGCAAACTCAGAATCCTTGGGTTGCGCTTCACGAATCTGTTTCTCCAGAGTAGACTGCACTTCCAAACTGGCCACAAATCCTTCCGGAACAACTTCTAGCTGTAGCTTCTGAAATTCCTCCTGAAGTTCTGAACAAATCTCTTTTACTTCCAGAGCATTGCAGTAGCTTTTACGACTCAGTGCATCTGCAACTACATTGGCCTTACCAGGATGGTAATGGATTCCAAGATTATAATCCTTTATTAATTCCGACCATCCGCTCTGCCTCATATTCAGTCGGTGAGTGAATATGTACTTGTGCTCTTATGATCTGTGTAGACTTCACAACGATTACCGATGAGATAATGTCGCCAAATATTCAAGGCATGCGCTACGGCAGCTAATTCCAAATCATGGGTAGGAAAATTTTCCTCATGAGGCCTTAATTGCCTTGACGCATAAGCGACAGCTCTTCCTTCTTGCATAAGGACACATCCTAATCCTTGACGCGAAGCATCACAATTAGGGATGGCAATCGGGCGCGGCGGGTACGGGTAGTGCTCGCCCATACCCATACCCGCGACCCCGATTTCCCCCCACGGGCATACCCACGAAGGACAACGGGCGAAGAATCTCGCCCATACCCGTCGCCCGCGGGTACCCATCGCCCGCGGGTATGCCCGTTTACCCGCGAACAGTGCATCACCGCCCGTGGGTACCCATCGCCCGCGGGTACCCATCGCCCACGAGCATGCTTTTTACCCATCGATCAGTAAGTTAGCCCTAGTAGTTGATTACTGACCCCACCTGTCAGTGTATGTCGCGGGTAAGCGCGAAGCAGATGCACGGGTGGATCTTACCCATACCGCACCGTTATCCGACGGCAGAGAGTTTCCCCCATTTTTATGCCCGTGGGCAAAAAAACTAGCACATACCCGGCTCTATTAGGGTATTTACCCACGGGTACACGGGTAATCGGGCATGATTGCCATCCCTAATCACAATAGATATCAAAATCCTTGCTGATATCCGGCAAAACTAGCACTGGGGCTGAAGTCAGACGTTTCTTCAATTCTTGAAAACTCTCTTCATAAGCTGGGATCCAAATGTACTTCTTCTCTTTCTTCAATAATTGCGTAAGAGGCTTAGCAATCGTTGAGAATCCTTCAATGAAACGACGATAGTATCCTGCCATCCCCAAGAAACTACAAATTTGAGTAACCGTCTTGGGCTGCTCCCAATTCATTATGGCTTTAACCTTTCCGGGGTCAACTGCTACTCCTTCGGCTGTTATCACATGACCGAGAAAATCAACTTTCTTCTTCCAAAAGTCACACTTGCTAAACTTGTCATACAACTGATGTCTCCTGAGCTTTTCTAGGATTAATCTTAGGTGTTCAGCATGCTCTTCTTCTGACTTTGAGTATACCAAAATATCATCAATGAATACTACCACGAACTTATCCAAATATTCCATGAATACCTTGTTCATCATGTTCATGAAATAGGCAGGGGCATTAGTCAATCCAAAAGACATGACTAGAAATTCATAATGTCCATACCGGGTTGAGAAAGCGGTCTTTGGTACATCCTTAGGACAAATCTTCAACTGATGATAACCTGATCGCAGATCGATCTTGGAGAATACTCCGGCTCCTTTCATCTGGTCGAACAAATCATCAATTCTGGGCAATGGGTACTTATTCTTGATGGTGACTTCATTGAGAGAACGATAATCGATACACATTCTCATACTTCCATCTTTCTTCTTGATGAACAAAGCGGTGCTCCCCATGGCGCATTTAACTAGGTCTTACAAAACCTTTCTCGAGAGTTCTTCTATCCGCTTCTTCATTTCCACAAGTTCATCGACCGCATCCGATAGGGTCTCTTGGAAATTGGTCTTGTTCTCGCACTAGATCGATGACAAACTCAATGTCACGGTCGGTGGCATTCCGGTAATTCTTTTGGAAATACATCTGGGTAATATCTGACTACAGGTACGTCTTCCAAAGAAACTGTCTTCGCATCGTTGACTACCAAATGTCCATCACGCATCGAGGTGGCTAGAAATTCTACTTTCTTTCTGTGGTATCCTCAATTGTCACGGCTCTTCGCCACAATCTAGCATCGCTTTATGTTTGGATAACCAATCCATACCAAGGATTACATCTATGGTGCGAGTGTCTAGAACTATTAGGTTGGCTAGAAACTCAACTCCGACTATGAGTAGCCTAGCTCCTAAACATCCAACTTTAGAACTTAGCTCGCTCCAGGTATTGGACTAACAGAGTATGCTTAAGATGCATAACTTCCAATTTGTTCTTAGTTGCAAAAATTCCGTAAACAAACGAACGCGAAGCTCGTAATCAAAGCAATCGATGCGGTCTTGAATTTACTAGGAACTTACCCAATACAACGTCGGTGCTTCTTGGGCTCCTTCTAGAGTGGCGTGGTTGACACGACCTCGACCAGCGATGGCGGTGCTCCTCCGGATTGACCGTAGCTTGAGAAGTTCCTTGATGGTTGCCTTGTCTTGGCGTCTTGGCCGTGTATTCCCAAGGTTGAAGCGTCATCGGAGTGATAGTCCCATTCTGCGGACATCGGTTGGCGAAATGCCCCGCCGACGGCATGTAAGGCAAATTCGTTGTACTGTGGGTTCTTGATCGATTGGGGTTGGAGTGCGGGGTTGCGAAATTCGAGCAAGCTGGACGAGTCTTGAAGTTGGTGCGGTGGTCAGCGCACTGCGTGGTGGAAAACGGCTAAGCTGCGGTGGAATTATTCTTGCCCTCGGTGGGGTTGGTGACTTCCTTCCGAGCCATTCTGCGCTACGATGATCTTCCAATTCCTTGCGCTTATCCTCTAGAATCAAATCCTTGTTGATCAACTCTTGAAAATCGTAAAAGGTGTGGCGATCAAGTTGACTTGAAGTCCGTGTTCAATCCTTTCGTAAAACGACTCGACGAGCCTTGTCGGTGGCGACATCTTCGCGAGATATCGAGCAAGTTGTGAGAACTTGTTGAGGTAATCAGTCACTGACATTCCTCCTTGCTTGAGAGCACGGAATTCATCCTTCTTTAGATCCACGATTCCTTCTGGTACATGATACTGGCGAAAAGCAGTTGTGAACTCTTCCCAAGTAATGTCTTGCGGCGTTCCATGCGCTGCACAAAAGTTTTCCCACCATTCGGCGGCAATGCCTTCCATCTGATGAGAGGCGTACAGAACTTTTTCATGATCAACGCATTGAGTGATCGCAGCTTTCTCTCAATGACACGAAGCCAATCATCGCCTTCTCTTGGTGAGACATGTCCAGAGAAAGTTGGTGGACGGGTTCTCATAAACTCAGCCAACTTGGACGATCCATTATGACCATGAGCAACTGGGGCTCCATTGTGATGCTGATTGTTGTTGTTCTGGTTATTCATAGCTTGCATCTGATTCATCATGGTGTACATCAGCTGGGTCTGAGCTGTCATGAATGCTCCAAAATTCTGCAGATCGACTGAAGGTGCTTGTGGTGGAACCGCTTCTCCGAGTGCATTCTGCCCTTCGATACGGAGTATCAGAACCACTTGCAGCAGCTTGACGAGTCTGAACCATCTGGTGAATCTCCAGGGGTTAGATAAGGTAGCAAGCACGAGATAAGGTGTAGAACTAATCGGGGTAGGTAAAACCCAACAACATATTTTAAGAAAGCTCAACTGAAACTCTTATATTGATTAAGATAATAGTATGGCTTGCAACAAATGCCTAAGGGCCTTTGCAGCTCATACTTGCACACAAAAATAAGGACGAACTTAAGCACACCAAACTACCGCCTAAAGGGCGACTCAAGACTTAATACTGGCTAAGCCTGAAACAATGCGAACAGACTACTCAATTAAATAGCCTCCGTAGCCTTGACGGTGCTCCCGCCTACTGTAGACCTGAAAGTGAGCTGGCATCCTTGCAAACTGATCCTCGATGTCTGGGTGGTGCAACAGAGCAGTGTCCACGTGCAGTCTTCTTTGGTGCTACAGCTCTGCGCCTCTGCGGCTCTTCCGGTTCGTGTGGCCCATCGCCTTCTTCGGGTCTTTCTCTTCAGTGTCTTCTTCGTGATCGGGTCGTCCATAAAGAGTTTCTTCTAATATGGTGATCCTTTCTTCAGCTCTCTGAAGAGTCTCGTAGGCACATTCCAGCTCTTTAGCGGCTAACTCCAACGATTCCTCCTGAGCAGCGGCGAACTGGGCGAGATGCACGACGGTGGCGTTGTCTTCTCCTTCCGAGACGGAAAACGTGCAAAGCAAGATCCACGTCGGAAGTGCGGGGATGATAACGAAAAGCGTGTCACGAAGCTCTCGAGTAGATGTTGCGGATCCTCGGGATGGCAAGCGCGAAGACTCTGGATTGCTTCAATCCAAATACTCCTTCGAGTGAGATGTTCGGTGGTTTGCTCGCTTGGTGTTACGCCTGGCGTGAGACGGTCAAATGGCGTATCACTCCACGATCTCTACCGCTCACAATCCAAGCAACGCCACGGTACAATGGACGATCGAACCTCCAAGTACTTGTAGCAACTTCCAAAGCTCTCGGCAAGTCCTCCTTGCGCTCCCCATAACTCAAGACGAGGCATCTGTCAAGATGGACAAGGATATGAAAACAACTTTAAAGCAATGGGAGAGAAAGAATTTCAGCAATAGTTGAGTCAAGAGAGACATGAGATGAGTTAAGGAGTTCAATTAATCTTGCAAGTTAATTTTGCTTTAGAAATTAGTTTGGACTCACTAAGAACGGCCAATCTAACTAGGGTCAAAACCTACAGTCAGCATGGCTCTGATACCACCTCTGTCGGGCCCCAAATATGCAAATCTGGACCCTCTGTGTATTACGCACTAGTCCAGATCACGCTAGTGCACACAGTGTCAACATTGATGAAATATCACATCCATACAACGAATATATAAATAAACGAGTACTTTGAATAACAATTAACTGTTGGGACCTTATGGTCAAGTCTTACATTTATTAAGCCATGCAAGGCTGACAATAAAGAAATAAACTGCAGCGGAAACGAAATAAACTCCGGTGGCTTCCATCAATTTACCACAGAACAACCGATCGATCAAGACCCTAACGCTCAACCTTCAGAGAACTCTTCTTCAAAAGCAGGCGACGACTCCTCCACTGCTGTTGATTTGTTTAGCAAGAGTGAGTACACACCGTACTCGCAAGTCATACCACAGAATGCATTTATACATGATGGCTTATTCCAAAGGAATGGCTTCTGTGGTTATTTTGCGGAAATGCAACATTCGCAATTGAATACAAATAATAGATTGAAAGCATAGTTCAAAACAAATAGACAATTAATAAGTTAACAATTGATTTCACAAAGGACACACAGTCTAATCAAGTTCTTTCACACAGCTGAATAAGTTACCTCACACAGCTGACCCTTCCCAATTGTTTTATGAAAATCTACCCCTCGTGTGAAATTCCCGAGCATGTCCATAACCGAGGACGCGGCTATTCGAATAGATTGATTTAAACACTCTGCAGAGTTTGTACACTTTACCCACACGATACAATCAGTGTAGCGATCACTGACCATAACAAAACCTTTCAGAGATTTCATCTCAAACAATGACACTCCTGGTGTGCTTTACTGTCGTCCAATTTGTACACACAGCCCTTGGAACGACACACACCATTGGACAGGGATGCAGCGAACCGTCCCGCGATGTGACATATCACACCTCCAGCCCATCACACAGCTTAAATACAACCTGAGTTGTCAATGTCAAGACTCCATAACTTACTAAGTCAGGCCCAGCCCATACTAGGCATGTGGTCGTACAGTAAGGCTCAGTTCAATGGCGCACAAAGTTAAGTCCTTAATTGACTAAGGCAAGACTTCCTGTTTTACCCAAAGCACAAAGTTTAAAGCACACAGTTCCACCATTCACACAGATTCCACCACTTGCCTCAGTCTAAATCTTTTCCCACCCTGTTGATTAAGTGCAACACATGCCATCAACGAGTAATAGCACACAGCACACACAGTTTCCTCACACAGTTCCATAATCACTTAGTCAAGTTTATAATTACAACTCTCACATGAAATGATGACTCGTGGCATGGCTAAGCAGTCTAATCGTATCTAACCAACCCACGTTGGTTCTACGATAATACCAACTAATAATTAACCAACCTAGGGTGACAAAAGATCATGGCATATAATAGACAAGGTGGATATAACAACTTGGATTAATATCTATCCCAAAAGCATTTAAATAAAAACTTGAAATAGAATGCAATACATTGAAACAAAGTATTTTGAAAACTGGGTTCAAAATGATCAAAGGTATAACTTGCCTTGGAATAGATCTAGATATTGGTCTTGGTCTTGAGGTGCTTCTTCTTCTGCAAAATTCCCCGAAGTATCGACGTCTACTCGCAAACGAGACAAAAGAAACAAAAATAAATAAATAACAGAGGCAAAACAACTCCAAAAATTCAAATAAAGTTCACCATTAAATAGATCTTAATTTTATATGAATTTACAAATTTGAATGGGCTCAATTGGAGTTCGGATGCAAAAGATATGGGCTTTGGAAGATTGGAAAATCAAATAAACCCTAATTTGGATTTTCTTGAATTTCCCGAATTATTTTTATAAAGGAAAATCGAATTATTGCGCAATGCTTGCGTCAGCCGAGAATTTCTGGAAAAAGAAATATATTTAAAATAGAATCTGACATGTGGGACCCCACTGTCAGTGGCACGGCTCACGGTGGACCAAATCCACCGAGCCTCTGGATCTGGTTAGGGGCTGAGGTGGTGCATCCGTGTGCAGGTGGCACTCACGCAGCCCCAACGAGGCTGACACGCACGCACATGGGCTGAGGTGGACGCTGACGCGGGCTGCCACATCAGATCGACGGCGGCGATGGCTCGGGAACCAATGGCAACGGCGAACGGCGGCGACTCGCCGGCGGTGAGTGGTGCCAACGTGTAGAGGGGATTATTGCGCACCGCCGCTTGGTTTGAGCACCTGGGGTTAACGGAGATGGCCGGCGGCGAGGAAGAAGCGGCGGCGAAGACTCGGGTTTGTCGGACGGAAGCTCCGGCGATGCTCGGCGACGAGGAGGTGCGCACTAGGTAGCCTGAGACTTGCTGATCACGATGGTGCAGTCGGCGAGGCAAGGGCGACGACGACGGCGGCGCAATTCACCGGAGAAGAAACTTCGGCGAAACCCTAAAACTCGAAATCCGGTGGCGCTTGGGCGATCGGCGGCGAGTGGCGACTTTGGGTTGCGAGGCGAGGCGGTGCTAAGGGAGGTATTTATAGGCCCGGGGGACGCCGGATTTGGAAATCCCCAAATCGGGTCCGAAACGACCGGGTTTTTGAATTCCATGATTCTCGGAGATTGAAACTGATTCGGGATTTGATTTGGTTTAGAACGGATAAGAAATAACCGAAGACACGATTTGGTGGGGTCGGACGAAGAATCGACGAACGAATACGCGCGTTTGTCGGACGAGGCTTGAGCTCCGGCAATGGCGCGAAGGCGGGCGCAAGGAAGAAGAAGGCTCGCGGAGACGACGACTTCGATCGTGGCCCACCGGTTAGCGCGAGCGAGGAAAGCAGCTTGTGCGAAGCGGCAACCGTGCGATGGCGATCCAACGGTGAGAACAGCAAGCGAGGTAGCGAAACGAAGCGTCTTGATCGCACAAAGGGGACACGTGGCGGTGATCCAAGGCGCAAGGCGAATCGGGGGCTGGGAAAGCGGAATAGGCTTCGCCCAAAGACTATTCGAGGATTAAAAATGGATTTTTCTTTTAAATAAATCCGGAAAATACAAATAGCAAATAGCAAATAGCAAATGACTTTGGAAAAATTCCAGAAAATTCTATAAAATATAACCAAGCATATAGAATCTAAATAAAATAGTTTTGACAATTGTTGATGTTGAGATTAAGCATATTAAATCAGTTTGTCCTTAAAGTCCATATTAAGCTTTTTAATTTAATATTCAAATAATCCAAATGATGAATATTCTTACTACCATTATTTAAAATATTTTTAAAGCTCTGAAAATAGGGATGTTACAGCCGCGTAGGTCTTAAGATGATGAGAAATGTAATTAACAATTTACAGGGACATAATTTCAATGAAAAGAATTTCCCGAATCAGGAAGATTTTGTGTGTCCTGCATGTGCCACCGGCAAATTAATTATTAGACCTTATGCTCTAAAAGTGAAGGATGAAATCCCTGCATTCCTAGACCATATCCAGATAGACATTTGCGGTCCTATACAGCCCCTGTCAGAGTCATTTAGGTATTTTATGGTGCTCATCGATGCTTCCTCAAAATGGTAGCACGTATGTTTATTGTCTACGAGAAACGACGTTTCTGCAAAGCTTATCTCAAAGATAATTAACATTAAGAATAATTTTCTTGATCATCATGTGAAGTCCACCAGAATGGACAACGCTAGAGATTTTACTTCGAAGGCATTTGATGATTATTGCATGAAAATGAAAATTAAAATTGAGCATTCCATACCGCATGTTCACACCTACAATGGATTAGCGAATTTGGAATAATTGTAATTTACCAACTACATGTTAGGGGCATGCAGTCCTGCTCGCAACAACTCTCATCAATATTAGACCATCGGCATATAACATCTATTCACCTATGCAACTAATGTAAGGGTCAACACCAAAAATTTCTCATCTTTGGTTGTAAGGTTTGTATATCTATACCACCACCACAACGAACTGCAATGGGCCTTCACTGAAAGTCTAGGATGTCCGTTGGTTATGAGACAACATCCATAATCAGGTATTTGGACTCTATGATGAGAGATTTCCATACTGCCCAATTCGCTGATAGTATATTAGATGAGGCTATTTTCCCGTCATTAGGGGGAGGTAATAAACCCCTTGATGAAAAATGTCAGGAAATAGAGAAGTCTAGAAGATAATTGAAATCTACGCACATAACCCGCGCACTAGTGAAGCGAATAGAGAAGTCCAGAATATAATTGAAGTCCAGAAGATAATTGGTTTGCAAGCATTGGCGAATCATCTGTCTGACCACTTTAGTGATTTGAAGAGCATGACCAAGTCGCATGTGCTTGCACGCAATGCACCAGAGAGGGTTGAAATAGCGATGAAGGTATCCCTAATCCCGTCCTAAGGCCTCTGAAAGGACGAGTACTCTGGCCTCTCGAATCCGGAGTAACCGGGGACGCTTGGTGAAAAAGGATAAGAAAGACTTGACATAGTCGATCACCAAAGTTCCCCAGAACCAGAAGGGAAGCTAGTTTAGACCTGTCACTAGTATAGAACCTTCATAAAGGCATACCAGAATTGAACATCTCCATGAAAGGAGATACCAGTATGGATGTGTGCGCACACATCGGAGCTGAAAAACTAAAAGGACTTACCCCTGTAATTGAAAGCAGCGGTAAGCAAGTAGAAGTATTAAAAGAATTTCCCCTTGAAGAAATAATTATAAACTCTGTGACTCCGGGAGAATCTATGAATAAGATAACAGCCAATGTCAACATTTACTTTGCAAAGAAAATTGTCGCAATCATCGATCTTAATTCAGAGCCTGCATCACTCGCTGATTGTAAGAAAGATCAGATTGAGAAGATTGGAAGAAGGCAATAGAAGTAAAATTATTTTCTCTGAATAAAAGAAAGGTGTTTGGGCCAGTAAGCCGTTCGCCTCCCCATGTGCACCGCGTAGGGCATAAGTGGGTTTTTGTTCAAAAGAGAAATGAAAATAATGAAGTAAATCAATGCATGTTGCACAAGGTTTCACTCAACATCCAGTAGTTGTTTATGAAGAAACCTATTCCCCAGTCATGGGCGAAACCACCATTTAGATATTTAATCTCAATGGCAGTAAACTTGAAGTTAAAAGTAAAATTGATGGATGTGGTAACAACATGGAAAATTGGATTCGGACATTTACATGAAGATACCTGAATGTATCCCTATCCAGAACCAAGACAGAGCATATAAAAATCTATATAGTGTGAAACTCAGAAAGTCACTATACGAAGTTAAGCAATCAGGAAGGATGTGGTATAGTCGTTTGAAGCGACTTTCTATGCAAGAAAGGCTACACGAACAATGAGAATAATCACAGTGTATTTATAAAACGATCTCAGGATGAATTTTGTATAATCTCAGTATATGAAGATGACCTGAACATCATTGGAACCTTGGAAGGTATTTAGAAACCAAGCTCTTACCTGCAGTCAGAGTTCGAAATGAAAGATTTGGGTAAAACCAAATATTACCTAGCCTTGCAGCTTTAGCATACTCTTGAAGGGATATTAGTACATCTGTCAACCTACACTCAGAAGGTGTTAGAAAGGTTTGATTTTGGAAAAGGCATACCCTTCGAAAGTGTAGATGGTCAAGAGATCTTTGCAGTAAGACAAAACCTATACAGACCTAGAGAAGAGGGGGAGCAAATCCTGGGACCGGAATGCCCACATTTAAGTACAAATAGAAGTACTCATGTACTTAGCAAACTGCACTAGATCGGACATTGCATTTGTTGTGAACCTATTAGCAAGGTATAATGCAGAACCTACCAACGGCATTGGCAGGGAATGAAAGACATCTTCCGATACCGCAAAGGAAGCAAAGACCATGGTCTATTCTACAATGTTGGACCGAAACGACGACTAGAGGGGGGGTGAATAGGAGCACGATCTCTTTTTTCATCAAGATCAGATTCAACACGATTTTCACTCGAATAGTTATAAGAGCTATGAAGATCAATATACAAGCATAACGGAAGACTTGTATTGAATCCAATCAAAGCACCGAAGCAAAACAACCAAAAACCATAAAAACTCAATCTGCCATAAGTTGGGCGGTCTGACCTCTCAGATTGGTGGGTCAATTTTTACATGGGGCGGTCTGACCTCTCAGATGGGCGGTCTGACCTCCAGCCTGATGAACAGTAAAATCCGCCCGAAAAACAAAATCACAAATAGGTCTAACTTTTGATCTACAACTCTAAACTCGATGAAACTAAGAACACACCTTCTCTAGGATGTCAAAAACCTATTCCAATCAAAGATCGTGAAGATCCTTGGCAAAGTTCTGACCTTTTTCCGTTTGAGTGAAGGATGGTTCAAAATCGAGTCAAAACGAAAACTAGATTCAAAAACTTGCTTGTGGGTTAGAGATGATCAAGATGATCCTAGATAAATTCCCACATATCACAGCAAGCAAGATTGGGGGCAGAAATCAAAAGAAAACTTGAGAATCAAAGAAAGCCCCAAAATCACAAAATAGAGAGCGAGAACGAAAAGAGACATATCTCAAGAGAACTTGCATAGATTGATTTATGATTGTTTCTGGTTTACAGCCACTCCATCTAGGAGGACAAAACTCAATACATGAGCATACAATCAATCTCTTCTCAAGGATCCTAACCACTCCACTCCCTAATCTCAAAGGAGGACAGAACTCAATACATGACCACCCAGAAGGGACTTAGCCAAATTCACACCTTGAAATCCGAAACCTCTCTGAAAATTTTAAATGAATAGATCTTTTGACTGAAAGCTCCAAAAAATATATGACCAAGTGTATTAGAATCCCCTCTCTTGCCTACACCCTCTTGTTTTGGCCCAGCTCCAAATTCCACAAAACATAACTGGCCGGTCCGACTGCCAACTAAGGACGGTCGGACCGCCCCCTACCATTCGGACCGCCAGGGATGGCCGATCAGGGATGGCCGGTCAGACCGCCACTGGTCGGTCTGACCGCTAGAGACCTGACAACATAGAAATTTTACCGAAAACACGTGAATCGACAAACCTTCAACGTCATTGCCAATTGTAACATCATCCTAAGATCATGAGCATATCCCCATGATATCCGCATACAGGAAGAACCAAGACCTGTCTACGAATATGAAGGACCGAAATGGCAACAGAGGGGGGGTGAATGGTGCCTTAATAATTAAGATCCTCCCCTCTCAAGTGTCCACACAACAATTCAAAAACTTACTGTTAAACAAAAGGTGTCATGTGAATCAAATCCAAAAAGTTAAACACAAATGGGATGTTCTGTCAGATATCGGAAGCTCCGATTCTACCTTGCGGTAGTTCCGGGTTTCAGTGCGGAAGTTCCGCCTGCGGTAGTTCCACCTGATACAAATCGGAAGTTCCGATTGTCCTGACCGAAGAACAGTACGCTCGGGGTTTTTACCAAAAATCCAAAATACTCAAAGATTGTTTCTCTTATAAGGTCAAGTCTCACAGGACATCATCCTAAACAACATCTTGACCCTATGGAGAAGAATCGCAGACAAAGATCCATTAATCAACGCAAAATCAGATTTCTTGAGTTTTGGCAAGAAAGACCAAAAACCACAATTAGCAAGATTCTTAGATTCTTGGCTCATGAAACTTTGAGGATATATTAGCAATATCAATAAGACTCTAGATATCAAGTTTCATGCCATCTCATAAGACGAATCAAAAGTTTCACCAAAACCCTAGATATTCAACGTAGGAACATAGAGAAGAAAGAGGCATAAGCAAAGATCCAAAACCTCAGAATTTCATTGATAGAAATCAAAAGATTACAGAGGCAAACACAGAGGAAAGATTACATGAATTTCAGTTCATCCTCTCCAACTCAACAACCTCTCCAAAAAGCAAAACAACCTCTCCAAAGGCTCTTTAGCTAAAGCTAACCCTAATTTTCTCTCACCAAAAGTCCAGCCCAACAACCAGGGGTTCACCTCTATTTATAGCCCTTGGCTAACGGGTCTCCAACCCGTTATGCCGGCTAAACCCTAACGGAGCCCGCTTCCACTTGTGCCGCTTTGCGAAATGACCCTTTCGCCCCTCGCACACCTTCTGGAAGCTCCTGCATTCCTTGTTGTTCACGACTCGCAAACGCCTCGAGTGCACGCCGTCTTCGACACATCTTTACCGTTCTGACCTCAACGCCGCCTGCGTCTAGTCCGGTCTCCACGTGTCTCGCCACGACTCCACCTCGATGCCCTGCAACCAGCACAGACAAGAAACACATCACATAGCATTGCTCAAGATAATAGAATTATCATTTGCATTAAACTCAAACTCATTCACAACTCAAAATCCAAACTATGCTCTTTCTGCACAGTTCTGTGCACAAACGGAAGTTCCGCACTTACCATTGCGGAAGTTCCGATTATCGGAAGTTCCGCACTTACCATTGCGGAAGTTTCGATTATCGGACCGTCCGCACTCCCAAGTTGGAAGATCCGATTGTCGTCACAGCAGAATACTCTTGTCAGTATTATCGGACATACCGCGTTCCCAGGTGCGGAAGTTCCGATTAACTCAACAGAACACAAACGTCAGGATAATCGAAAGTTCCGTTTTACCAAAGCGGAAGTTCCGATTATCGGAACTTCCGTTTTCCAGAACCGGAAGTTCCGCACTTACAGAAACAAACCAGCAGCAGCGCAAACGCAATAAATCCAATCACAAACTATTCAACATAGCGTCAAATACTCATCACTCGAAAGGGGACCGTACTCACATGGTCTCTCAATCTCCCCCTTGATGAGTATATTGACCAACACGAAAAAGCATATAGAGAGTTTGTGATAAAGACCAAACATGGTCTAATCTAGAAATCAAGAAGGCTCAAGACCATGTTTGTCAAAGAAGAACGATTGGAGCTTTAAATGAAAGAGTAAATTTTTTTGCAAAGCCCCAGAAGACTTTTTCTCCCCAAACTAACTTCTCCCCCTTTTGGCAATAAACACATCAAGAAGTTTTAAAGAGAGGAAATGACTATATGATATTCATTTAAGCATTAGGAGCCATGAAGATTATCCAAAATGACTATTAGAGTATTACACCAAGCCATAACACATAAGAATGCTATCAAGATCATGACAATTGATGTATAGAATAGCTAAGACAGAAAATCCATAATCTGAGAAATGGTCCAATTCTTTAGCAAGTCAAATAAACAAGATTGTAGTCTAGCTAAAGGTATCCAAGGATGATACAAGCCATGTCAAATACTCTAAGTGGAACCAAGAAGCATAGTATTGAACAGTTTAGAGTGCTACCAGATGTAAGAAAGACTCATTTGATCAAGTACTTGGTTTGTTCGAAGATAAGCAATTTTAGCACAAGTTTCTTTTTTTTGGAAACATAATTATGACTTTATCTTAGTGAAGCAAGTCCTGGACTAGGTGCCATCCACAACTGCCTCCTAAGCTTCAACCATTTTTCAAATCTTAACCATGTGCTAGATCCCAAGCCTTATGCGACCACTCCAAGCAACAGACTTAAGGAAGTGATCTTAAGTCATCCAAGGCTCCCCCTGAGTTCATGCCTAGTGCAATGGCAAGCAGTCTCATGAGAAAGATTTGGTGAGATCAGTTTTTTTTCGCACAAAAGAGATCATTTTTGCTTTTGAAGTTTTTAGACCAACGATTAAAGATAAGTCATGTCTCTTAACAAACTGACATAGCAGTTTTAGTCACCTTATCATGGCAAAGACTAAACTACACATAAAAGGTCATGATAAATCTAGCAGTTTAGCATAAATCATGGGAAGATGTAAAACAGTGAAAACAGATCATAAGGGATAATAAACAGGGCTCCATATGATTATATTGCAATGCAGGATGAAATTCACGAAAATCCAGATCCCCTTCAGAATGAGATGCATCTTTTAATTCAGGTTGAGTTATGACAAATTTAAGAACTAGAAGAACCAAGGTGAACTCCCCCTGAACCAAAGGAACAAAAATGAGAAACTGGAAAGAGAAAGAGAAAAGGCAGTCCTTAGAGCATAGATAAGATATAGAGAATACCAAAAACTCAGACTGATTCTTATCTACCCCATATGATTCCAGGACTATTAGCTGATCAACTCACACACTAAGGAGCAAACACTGTCCCTGTCTACCCAAGGGTGGCCCGACCCTCGCTAGAACCTATAAGAAGTGAGTAAACTCAACCTAGAGAGAGGAGAAACAGCTAATAAGCAGCATCCTAGAAGCACGAGATAAGAATTAGCAGTCAAAACAACTTGGCAAGAGAACCACTCTAACCTATGCTGGAAGGACTTAGACCCAAAGCACTTAAATGAAATGCAACCAGAAAGGAGAAATAGCATAATTAAAATATAATCTGAAGAGTAAAACCCAAGCTCCCCTCACAGCAGTCAGTAAGGACACCACCCCAAGCTCTCCCAGTGAGAGTGGAAACCGAGAGTGTCCGGAGGCTTGGTGAAGATATCGATAGCGATGCTCACTCTCCACTGGCTGGAGCACAATGTCACCCTTCTCTACATGGTCTCGAAGAAAGTGATATCGATATCAATATGCTTGGTCAGAGAATATTACTTTGGGTTCTTGGCAATGCAAATCGCAGGCGTGTTATCACAAAAGAGTGGAACACGGTCGATTACTAACCCAAAGTCTGCAAGGTCGAGACCATTCAAAGCACTTGGCTACAACAATCGGCTGCGACAGCGTACTCGGCCTCTGCAGTGGATATGCAACACCGCATCGCTTCCTTGAAGACCGGGAGACAAGAGAAGTGCCAATGAATTGGCAAGTGCAGAGGTGCTCTTCCTATCTATCCTGACCAATAAATCTGCATCGGAGAAGGCTCTAAGAGATAGACAAGAAGAGGGCAGTACGGATACCATAGTCAATGGTAGCTCGAAGGTACCGAAAGATGCGCTTCACCGCTGGCGGTGAGATCTGAGGAGAAGCACAAACCGAGCACAAAGACACGGAGAAATGTATATCCGGTCTTGAGGCCGTGAGGTACAAGAGAGCCTATCATGCTTGAACTCCTTTTGATCAAGCGGCTCGCGTCTTCATACAGGTCGAGTGAAATTTGTAGAAGCCATTGGAGTTGACACTGGCTTGCCATCACTCATGTCAAAGCATCTCAGGAGATCACGAGTGTACTTGCCTTGGTGCAGAAAAGTACCTTCCCGATTCTGTTTGATTTGGAAGCCAAGGAAGAAACTCAACTCGCCCATCATGCTCATCTCAAACTCTGAGCTCATGACATCCGAAAACTGAGAGACGAGAGCATGCGAGGAGCCGCCAAAGATAATGTCATCCACATAAATCACGGACGAAGCGGAAGATCGGTGCCAAGACGGCGGATGAACAAGGTCTTGTCAATTTTACCCATTTCAAAATCATGACTCAACAGATAAGACTTAAGCCTTTCATACCAGGCTCGAGGAGCTTGCTTAAGTCCATAAAGAGCTTTTGAAAGCTTGAAGAGATGATTAGGGTACTTAGGGTTTTCGAAACCTAGGGGCTGTCTTGCATAGACTTCTTCCTCAATAAGTCCATTGAGAAAGGCACTCTTGACGTCCATCTGGTAAAGCTTGAAACTCTTAGAAGCTGCAAAGGCAAGCAATATTCTAATAGCTTCAAGTCAGCTCTGAGGGCAAAAGTCTCCTCAAAATCGAGACCCTCGACCTGGGAGTAACCCTGAGCTACCAGTCTAGCCTTGTTTCGAATGACTACCCCATCTTCGCTTTGCTTGTTCTTGAATACCCAGTTAGTCAAAATGATATTGTGACCTCGAGGGGGCTCAACAAGCGTCCAGACCTTGTTTCTTTCAAAGTTTTCCAATTCCTCATGCATGGCATTAACCCATGACTCATCAGAAAGAGCATGACAAACGTCTTTAGGCTCAAAAGAGGCAACAAAGGCAGAATAGAGACAGAAGAGAGACATGCCAGTTTTTGAACGAGTGACTCACTCAAAAAGATCTCCAATGATCTGCTCTGAAGGATGGTCCTTTTGAATGTGTCTAGGAGGTCCAGGGTGAGAAGAAGAAGTGGACTCTATCTCATGAGCAGATGAGATAGGGACAGAGCCACTAACTTCAGAAGAAGCAGAAGGTAAGGGCTGGTCTCCTCGAGGTGCGGTGGAAGAAGGCACCTCAGGATTAGGAGAAAGAACTGGATCAGGTAGACAACCCTCATCTCCGTCCTCCTCATCTTCCACAAAGATGGGCTCGGACTGCTCTAGAGAACCTGAGATATCAGGCCTAGTCCCCGGACTGGCCTCATCGAAGGTCACCTCACAGGTTTCTACCATTTTGGTAGACTCGCAGTTCCAGACTCTATAGGCACGAGAAGAAGTCGAGTAACCCAGAAAGATCCCATCACAAGATCGTGATTCGAACTTATCTAGGTTCCCAGACTTCAGAATAAAATACTTGCAACCAAACACACGAAAATGCGAGACACTGGGCTTTCGCCCATATCTCAACTCATAAGAAGTGTGATTAAAAGAGTGCCCTAAGAAAAACTCTGTTTGAAACATGGCATGTAGTGGCAATAGCCTCAGCCCAAAACTTCCTAGGTGTAGAATATTCATTGAGCATTGTCCTGGCCATCTCGACCAAGGTACGGTTCTTCCTCTCCACAACGCCATTTTGCTGAGGGATGTGCGGAGAAGAGAACTGGTGCTCTACACCTGTCTCACCACAGAAACTCTCAAAGTAGGAATTCTTGAACTCGGTGCCATTATCACTACGAATTGCTCGTAATGCACCTGGGAGCTCAACAGAAAGTCTACTAAAAAGACCACGAAAATGAGTAAACGTCTCATCCTTCGAGGCTAAGAAAAACACCCAAGAGTACCTCGAGAAGTCATCGACCACGACAAGAACATACCACTTCCCTCCTGCTGACTGCACTCGAGCTGGGCCAACTGTATCCATATGGAGCAGTTGTCCTGGTGCATCAGTCATTGTTACTGTAACTGGAGAGTGAGAAGCGGCAACCATCTTGCCGTGCCGGCAAGGAGAGCAAACTAGATCCTTGACCATCTTGAGTTTCGGCAAACCACGAATGAGATCGTGGCCGCTAACTCGGGTCAAATGATCAAATCATGTATGACCAAGTCTCCTATGCCGAAGGTCAAATCACGGGATTGAAGCAATTAAACAGGAGAGGATCACGGAAGACTCGGAAAAATCAGCACGAAAGATCCTCCCATAACGAAATCCATAAACCGCATTGCTCAGAAGAATAAAAAATTTTGCAATTGTTTTTCTTAAAACTCACCTCGAAATCGTCATCGGTGAGCTGAGAGACTGAAAGCAGATTATACTGTAGCTTACTTACTAAGGCAACATCTTTTAGAATAAATGAATCATTAATGCGCGATGCCTTTAGCAATGGCGCGCCTAAAGCGAAGCATCTCCAAAGGTGATCATCTCATCACACGGAGCACGGGCTAGGGAAGAAAACCAACGAGAATCTCGGTCATATGGCGAGAACAACCGAGTCTACAAGCCAAACCTTTCCCTTCCACCTTGTGAACACGAGTCAAGCAGAGTAAAGTCTCGATCTTGGGGTGAATCAATGATGATTTTGGCACCCAATCTTGAGTAACACGTCGAACATATGAAGTAGTCAAGCAAGACTGACCTCTATCTACCCTACGCTCTCTGTCACTCAACGAACCAGAAGGTGCGTATGCGGACACAGAAGGCATTCTTGAATCCATTGCTATGGAAGAAGCGAGTCGAATCACGGCAACATCTTGATCTCGCCGTGAGTAGCCATCTCGAAAGGAAGCGAGATCTACCCTCAAAGCGGCGAAGTCACGACCAAAGGGAGTATGAGGACGAAAATCAGAAAACTCAGAAAACTCAGAAAAACCAAGTCCTCGATGCTGCCCTAAATCATCAGCTGTACCAAACCTTGACCTCGTGTTAGTCTTAGGTGCACTCATGGTCTGGGGCTGACCCTGAATGTACCTGAAGGACTCAACACGATCTCTACACGCGATCTTGGCGCGCCTGAAGCAATGATCAAACATGTGTCCATCCTTCTGACAGAAGGTGCAATGATACTTCGCCTTCTGAGAGACCGAAGCTGCAGGTGGAATCACCTTGCTGTCAGAGATCCTTTGAACAAAACCCGCTGATTTAAAATTGACTTTCTCGAGTTAAGGCTTAGTTTTGATCACACACAGTGCTATGGTTACGAGCACGGCGGTGGATGGTTCCTCATATCCTCATGGAAATCATATCCTAGACCCTGATTAAATCTGCAAATCTTAGATTGGTCTAGAATGAGGTTGAGCTTCTTCTTGCCTCCTACAAACCTCTCGAGAGTGTTCATAAGAGACTGACACTCCCGAAAGAGAGAGGTGCATGAAGAGCAGGGAAGAAAGAACATCGAGAGGATGAGGGCGAAGAGGAACCAGCAATGAGAGGAAAGATTGGCTTGTGCATGCACAAACCGACTCTGAAACAGTCCTACTACTAGCCGGTTAGTTTACGTCGCTAGGCGTCTCTACCAAACCCTCATGATTCTTCCCAAAGACACACATTACAAGCGGATGGTTGCTTCTCTAGAAGGTCCTTAGTTAGCTTCACATTTTCATCGAACAATCAATTCATATTTGAGTTTTTCACGATTCTTGCATGGTGAGCTAACAGGGTCCTTAGAAGCAAATTTGGCCAATTTGTTATTGTCATCAACTAATTCTTGAAACTGTTTGGAGACAGATTCAAGTTCAGTAGTAAATTTGGGACAGTTCACACATGAAGCAATAGGCTCGAGAAGGAAAGCTTGTAGTTCAGTGATTTTGTGGTCTGCCCGTTTTAGATTCATCTTTAGATTATTACAACTTTCACAAATCTCGGGCAGATCAAGCAACATGGTATAAAGACCTTTAAAAGCATTGTCCTTATCCTCACATGAGGTGCAAGAAGTAGTTTCTACACTAGTTGATGAACTAGGTGCTACCCTACTCATTTCTAGTTCAGAAAGCATACTAGCATTCTCCACCTTAAGTTTATCAAGCTCAGAAGTCAGACTATCATGCGAGGTCCTTAATTTCTCCATGTCACCAATCAACACACAGCATGTATCGCAATCATCACAGGAGGAAGCAGATCTAAGTGAAGTAAGCTCCCGTGATTGTCTATCTACTTCCTTCTCAAGATCACCAACCCTAGCTCTAGATCTAGCATAAAATTTTCCTAGCTTAAGAAATGCATCATTGAGCTGGTCGTAAGAGGGACCTACCTCATCGGAGTCGCTGTAGAGCTCGCTGTCGCTGACGTCGGTGCCGTTGGCCATGAAGCACATACCGATGAAGTCGTCACCGTCCTTGGGATCTTGATCATCCTTGCCCTCGTCGTCGCTCCATCCCTCCACGTCGCTGAAGTTGAGGTCGTCGAAGGCGGTGAGGACGCGATGGAAGAGCTTCTTGGCCTTCCCAAAGTGGTGGAACTTCTTCTTGTCTTGAGCAGGTGCTGAGGGCTTCATGTTGCGGTTCTTGTCGATGTAGTCGTTCTTGCTCGGACCGCCGTAGTCATCTTTGCCCTTCCCCAGCTTGGGGCAGTTTGCTCGAATGTGGTTGGGGCCACCACACTCGAAACAAATCACGGGTCCTCCTCTTCTTCCATCCCTCCTTCTCTTGAAAGCATGGGAAAACTTCCGAGCTAGGAGGGCTAGTTGTTCGTCAGCAAGCTTCTCTAACTGATCATCAGTTATGTCACAGAGAGCAGTGTCGGGACCCAAATATGCAAATCTGGACCCTCTGTGTATTCTGCACTAGTCCAGGATCACGCTAGTGCACACAGTGTCAACATTGATGAAATATCACATCCATACAACGAATATAAGAATAAACGAGTACATTTAAATAACAAATAGCTGTTGGGACCTTATGGTGAGTTTTACATTTATTAAGCCATGCAAAGTCGACAATAAAGAAATAAACTACGTGAAGCGAAATAAACTCCGGTGGCTCCCATCAATTTACCACAGCAACCGATGGGATCAAGACCCTAACGTTCAACCTTCGTAGAACTCTTCTTCAAAAGCAAAGACGACTCCTCCACTACATTGATTTGTTTAGCAAGAGTGAGTACACACCGTACTCGCAAGTCATACCACAGAATGCATTTATATATGATGGCTTATTCCAAAGAAATGGCTTCGTGGTTATTTTGCGTAAATGCAACATTTGCAATTGAATACAAATAATAGATTGAAAGCGTAATTCAAAACAAATAGACAATAATAAGTTAACAATTGATTTCCCAAAAGACACAGTCTAATCAAGTTCTTTCACACAATTTGAACAAGTTATCTCACACGGTGACCCTTCCCATTTGTTTTATGAAAATCTACCCTCGTGTGAAATTCCGAGCATGTCCATAACCGAGGCGCGGCTATTCGAATAGATTGGTTTAAACACTCTGCAGAGGTTGTACACTTTACCCACGATGAAACCAACCGGATCGAGTTGATCACAACAAAACCTTTCGAGACTTCATCTCAAACAATGACACTCTGGTGTGCTTTATGCCGTCAATTTGTACACACTGACCCTTGGAGCGACACACACCATTGGACGGGGATCGTGAACGAGATCGCGATGTGACATATCACACCTCCGACCCATCACATAGCTTAAATACAACTTTGAGTTGTCAATGTCAAGACTCCATAACTTACTAAGTCAGGCCCGGCCCATACTAGGCATGTGGTCGTGCAAGAAGGCCCAGTTCAATGGCGCACAAAGTTAAGTCCTTAATTGACTAAGGCAAGACTTCGCTTTAACCCAAATCACAAAGTTTAATAAGCACACAGCTCCACCATTCACACAGAATCCACCACTTGCCTCGGTCTAAATCTTTTCCCACCTGTTGATTAAGTGCAACACATGCCATCAACGAGTAATAGCACTGACCACACAGATTCATCACAGTTCCATAATCACTTAGTCAAGTTTATAATTGCAACTCTCACATGGAATGATGACTCGTGGCATGGCTAAGCGTCTAATCGTATCTAACCAACCCACGTTGGTGCTACGATAATACCAACTAATTATTAACCAACCTAGGGTGACAAAAGATCATAGCATACAATAGACAAGGTGGCATAACAATTTGGATTAATAACTATACCCAAAAGCATTTAAATAAATTACTTGAAATAGAATGCAATACATTGAAACAAAGTATTTTGAAAATCGGGTTCAAAATGATCAAAGGTATAACTTGCCTTGGAATAGATCTAGATATTGGTCTTGGTCTTGAGGTGCTCCTTCTTACGCAAAATTCTCAAGTATCGGCGTCTACTCGCAAACGAGACAAAAGAAATAAAACAAATAAATAACAGAGGCAAAACAAACTCCAAAAATTAAATAAAATTCACCATTAAATAGATCTTAATTTTATATGAATTTACAAATTTGAATGGGCTCAATTGGACTTCGGATGCAAAAGATATGGGCTTTGGAAGATTGGAAAATCAATTAAACCCTAATTTGGATTTTCTTGAATTTCCCGAATTAATTTTATAAAGGAAAATCGAATTATTGCGCAATGCTTGCGTCAGCCGAGGAAAAAGAAATAATTTTAAACCGGCCTGACAGGTGGGCCCCACCTGTCAGCCTCTTGGCTCACGGTGGACCAAATCCACGAGGCCGAGGCCGTGCGGATCGGTGGATCGCTTGCGGCGTGGGCTGACGAGGGCTTCCACGCGGGCGAACAGAACTAGGTGGCGGCTCGGCTGGCGCTGCGCTGGCTTCCACGCTGGCATGGAGAGAGCGGCAGAGGGAAGCAAAGAATGAGGGCTTGGCAAGCGCGTGGCGACGGCCAAGTGACGCCAGTCGGCGAAGCTAAAAATGAGATGATGAGGATGGTGCGAAGGCTGTTGGTGGGTGGCGAAGGTGCTTGGGCGGCAAGGTTTACCGACAAGTGGAAGCAGAGATGATGGCGGTGGCGGTGGTGTTTTGTCGGACGAGTCGACAACGGAGGAGGAGGCACCGCGAGGGTTGGCGAGGCAGCACCGGTAGCCGAGGTTATTGCGATCCCAAGGGCGGCGGTTGCGCGCCGAGAAGCTGGACTTCGGAGGATTTCGCCGACGAGGTTGCGGCCGAGGTTGGTCCTTGCGGCAATGCGGCGCGAATCGCGGCGAAGTAAGGGGCGGCTTAGGGCTTCGGTGGAGGGAGATGGGCGAGCTTTGGGTACGAGGCTCGGCCTTAAATAGCCGGGCGAGGGCGAATCCGCGGAAGAAAAGCGGCGGCACGAGATCCGGAAGTCGGGCGCGGGAGAGTCCACGAGGAGACGATCTGACGTGGCATCGGCGGGTCCACCGGTCGCGGAAGGAGGCGAGGCGAGGGCGGCGGCGTGGTTGCGTGATGCGATGGCGATCCAACGGCCTTGAGCGAGCAAGGCGTCTGGCGTCCGTCGGGACACGCGGCGTCCATCCGAAAGGGAAGGCGGCGGCGCGCGGAGTGGGCGAGGCGACGGAATAGTGGTGGGCTTTGGCCCATCATCGCATTCGAGGATTTTAATTAGATTTTCTTTTAAATAAATCCAAAAATGCAAATAGCAATTAGAAAATAGCAAATGACTTTGGAAAAATTCGAGAAAATTCTATAAAATATATCCAAGCATATAGAATCTAAATAAAATAGTTTTGACAATTGTTGATGTTGGGATTAAGCACATTAAATCAATTTGTCCTTAAAGTCCATATTAAGCTTTTTAATTTAATATTCAAATAAATCCAAATGATGAATTTTCTTGCTACCAATATTTAAAAGATTTTAAAGCTACGAAAATAGGGATGTTACAAACCTCCCCCTTAAACGAATCTCGTCCCGAGATTAGGCTAGCTAGAGAAAAGGCTAGGAACTCGCTTTCAACTCTTCTTCACGCTCCCACGTTGCTTCTCCTTCCGAGTGGTTACTCCTTTGGACTTTGCGTAAACGAACGGTCTTGCTTTCAGTGCGGCTCTGCGACATCCAAAATCCTAACAGTCGCTCTTTGTATGTGAGATCTTCCTTGATTCAATTGACTCCACGGGTGCATTCTTCAGCACACGAAGACACTTCTTGGTGAGAGACATGAAAGACATCATGCACTCGCTAACGATCGTGCGGTAACTCCAAGCTGTACGCAACTTCTCCACTGCGTTCCAAAACCTTGAATGGACCCACATACCTTGGAGCAAGCTTCCCTTTGGTGTGGAATCTCTTAACACCTCTGGCGGAGTAACTCGAAGATACACAAAATCCTCGGTTCAAAGTCGAGGTCACGGCAGCGATTATCGGCATAACTCTTTTGCACGGGTGGGCTATCTTTAACCTCTCTCGATCATAGCAACTTGTTCTTGACCTCTGGATAATATCCGCCCGAACACTACGTTCGGTGTCTCGACCAATTCAACGGAGTTCTGCGAGCACGACCGCATGAGCTTCAAATGGTGACATCCGCAAACGGCTTGATAAGCGTTGTTGTACGAGAATTTCGCATACGGCAAACTTTTATCCCAACGGTAGCATTAGCTAAGGCATGAGCTCTCAACATATCTTCTAATATCGATTGACTCTTTCGATCTGTCCATCCATGCTGGGATGATAAGCGAGATTGAAATTTAGATGAGTTCCTGTGGCTTCATGTAGACTCGCCGAAAGCGAGAGGTGAATTGAGATCCTCGATCGACACTATCTTCTTAGGCACACCGTGCATCGACGATTTTTGACATATACAATTCCGCCAAGCGGTCTCCGAGTAAGTGGTTTTGGTGGCAAGAAATGGGCAACCTTAGTCAAGCGATCCACTATTACCCAAATCGAATCATAACTGATTGAGTCTTGGGTAAACCGGTAATAAAATCCATACCGATCTCTTCCCACTTCCATTACGGTATCTTCGGTTGTAGCAATCCTGTGGCCTCGATGTTCGGCCTTTACTTTCGACACACGTCGCATAAGGCAGCGAACTCTGCGACGTCTCGCTTTAAGTTTGGCCACAAAACTTATTCTTAACATCCCGATACATCTTAGTGCTTCGGGGTGAATTGAATACTTTGAGTCATGGGCTTCCTTGAGAATCGGTTGTCTTAATCCATCAATATCCGGTACGAGATCGTCCATTGATCCACAATATATCCCGATCATCCACGGTGAAGTCTTTAAATTTTCCTTCGCCATCTTCTTCTTGAGATCGGCAAACTCGAATCCTTAGGTTGGGCTTCACGAATCTGTTTCTCGAGTAGATTGCACTTCCAAATTGGCCACAAATCCTTAGGAACAACTTCTAGTTGTAGCTTCGGAATTCCTCTGAAGTTCGAACACAACTCTTTTACTTCGAGCATTGCGGTAGCTCTTACGACTCGGTGCATCTGCAACTACATTGGCCTTACCGGGATGGTAATGGATTCCAAGATTATAATCCTTTATTAATTCCAACCATCTTCTCTGCCTCATGTTCAAATCGATCGAGTGAATATGTACTTCGTGCTCTTATGATCTCATAGACTTCACGGCGATTCTGGACACCGATGAGATAATGACGCCAAATCTTCAAGGCATGCACTACGCAGACTAGTTCCAAATCATGGGTAGGATAGTTCTCTTCATGAGGTCTTAATTGCCTTGGCGCATAAGCGTGACTCTTCCTTCTTGCATAAGGACACATCCTAATCCTTGACGCGAAGCATCACAAGAGATATCAAAATCCTTACTAATATCAAGCAAAACTAGCTTTGAAATTTGAAGTCAAACGCTTCTTCAATTCTTGAAAACTTTCTTCACAAGCTGGGGTCCAAATAAACTTCTTCTCTTTCTTCAACAATTGCGTAAGAGGTTTAGCAATCGTTGAGAACCCTTCAATGAAACGACGATAGTATCCTCGCCATTCCCAAGAAACTACGAATTTGAGTAACCGTCTTGGGCCGCTCCCAATTCATTCTGACTTTAACCTTCCGGTCAATTGCTACTCCTTGGGTGGCATTACATGACCGAGAAAATCAATTTTCTTCTTCCAAAAGTCACACTTGCTGAACTTGGCATACAACCGATGTCCTCTGAGCTTCTCTAGGATTAATCTCAAATGTCCTGTATGTTCTTCTTCTGACTTTGAGTATACCAAAATATCATCAATAAATACTACCACGAACTTATCCAAATATTCCATGAATACTTTGTTCATCATGTTCATGAAATAGGCAGGGCATTAGTCAATCCAAAAGACATGACTAGAAACTCATAATGTCCATACCGGTTGAGAAAGCGGTTTTGGTACATCCTTAGGACAAATCTTTAATCGATGGTAACTTCGATCGTAGATCGATCTTGGAGAATACTCGGCTCCTTTCATCCGGTCGAACAAATCATCTATTACGGGCAATGGGTACTTGTTCTTGATGGTGACTTCGTTGAGAGAACGATAATCGATACACATTCTCATACTTCCATCTTTCTTCTTGACGAACAAAGCAGGTGCTCCCCATGGCGCATTTAACTAGGTCTTACAAAACCTTTTTCCAAGAGTTCTTCTATCGCTTCTTCATTTCCACAAGTTCATCGTTGGCATCCGATAGGGTCTCTTGAAATTGGTGCTGTTCTCGGCACTAGATCGATGACAAATTCAATGTCACGGTCCGGTGGCATTCCCGTAACTCTTCCGAAATATATCGGGTAATCTCGACTATGTGTACGTCTTCCAAAGAAAGCGTCTTCGCATTGACTACCAAATGTCCATCACGCATCGAGGTGGCTAGAAATTCAACTTTCTTTCTGTGGTATCCTCTATTGTCACGCTCTTCGCCACAATCTAGCATCGCTTATGTTTGGATAACCAATCCATACCAAGGATGACATCTATGGTCCGAGTGTCTAGAACTATTAGGTTGGCTAGAAACTCAACTCCGACTATGAGTAGCCTAGCTCCTAAACATCCAACTTTAGAACTTAGCTCTGCTCCGGTATTGGACTAACAGAGTATGCTTAAGATGTATAACTTCCAATTTGTTCTTAGTTGCAAAAATTCGTAAACAAACGAATGCGAAGCTCCGTAATCAAGCAGGTAATCAGTCTTCGAATTTACTAGGAACTTACCCGATTACAACGTCGGGTGCTTCTTGGGCTCCTTCTAGAGTGACGTGGTTGACACGACCTCGACCACCGATGGCGGTGCTCCTCCGGATTGACCGTAGCTTGAGAAGTTCCTTGATGGTTGCCTTGTACTGGTGTCTTGGCTGGTGTGTTCCCAAGGTTGAAGCGTACTGGAGTGATAGTCCCATTCTGCGGACATCGGTTGGCGAAATGCCCTGGCCGACGGCTGTAAAGCAAACTCGTTGTATTACGTGGGTTGCTTATTGGATTGGGGTTGGTAGTGCAGGTTGCGGAAATTTCGAGCAAGCTGGGCGAGGTTGAAGTTGGTGCGGTGGTCCGCGAGTGCGTGGTGGAAAACGGCTAAAGCTGCGGTGGAATCATTCTTGCCCTCGGTGGGGTTGGTGACTTCCTTCTTTGAGCCATTCTGCGCTACGATGATCTTCCAATTCCTTGCGCTTATCCTCTAGAATCAAAGCCTTGTTGATCAACTCTTGAAAATCGTGAAAGGTGTGGGCGATCAAGTTGACTTGAAGTCCGGTGTTCAATCCTTCGTAAAACGACTCGACGAGCCTTGTCGGTGGCGACATCTTCGCGACATATCGAGCAAGTTGAGAGAATTTGTTGAGGTAGTCGATCACTGACATTCCTCCTTGCTTGAGAGCACGGAATTCATCTTTCTTTAGATCCATGATTCCTTCTGGTACATGATACTGGCGAAAAGCAGTTGTGAACTCTTCCCAAGTAATGTCTTGCGGCGTTCCATGCGGTTGCACAAAGTTTTCCCACCATTCGCGGCAATGCCTTCCATCCGTGAGAGGCGCATGTAACTTTTTCATGATCGCCGCATTGAGTGATCGCAGTTTTCTCTCAATAACACGTAGCCAATCATCAGCTTCTACTCGTGAGACATGTCCAGAAAAGGTTGGTGGACGGGTCCTCATAAACTCCGCCAACTTGGATGATCCATTGTGACCATGAGCAAGCTGGGGCTCCATTGTGATCTTGATTGTTGTTGCTACGTTATTCATAGCTTGCATCCGATTCATCATGGTGTACATCACCGAGTCCGAGTGCCATGAATGCTCCAAAATTCGCAGATCAAGCGAAGGTGCTTGTGGTGGAACTACTTCGGGATTTGTTCTCGCCCTTCCGACATCGAGTATCGTAACCACTTGCAGCTTGACGAGTCCGAACCATCCGTGAATCTCAAGGGTTAGATAAGGTAGCAAGCACGAGATAAGTTGTAGAACTAAGCGGGGTAGGTAAAACCCAACAACATATTTTAAGAAAGCTCAATGAAACTCTTATATTGATTAAGATAATAGTATGGCTTGCAACAAATGCCTAAGGGCCTTTGCGGCTCATACTTGCACACAAAAATAAGGACAAACTTAAGCACACAAAACTACCGCCTAAAGGGCGACTCAAGACACAAAAGCGGCTAAGCAGAAACAACGCGAGCAGACTACTCAATCAAATAGCCTCGCATGACCTTGACGGTGCTCCCGCTTTGAGACTCGAAGTGAGTGGCATCTCGCGAATCGATCTTGATGTCCGGGGATGGTGCAATAGGAGCAGTGTCCACAGTGCAGTCTTCTTTGGTGCTTCGCTCACGCTTGCCTCTGCTTGGCTCTTACAGTTCAACCGGTCCATCGCCTTCTTACAGGTCTTCCTCTTGATGTCTTCTTCGTGTCGCCCATAAAGAGTTTCTTCTAATATGGCGATCCTTTCTTGACTCTCAAGAGTCTCATAGGTACACTCGGCTCAGAGCGGCTAACTCCAACGATTCCTCTGAGCACATGCGAATCGGGCGAGATGCACGATGGTGGCGTTGTCTTCTCCTTTTGTAGACGGAAAACGTGCAGCAAGATCCACGTCGGAAGTGCGGGGATGATAACGGAAAACTGTGTCACGAAGCTCTCGAGAGTAGATGTTGCAGATCCTCAGGATGGCAAGGCGCGAAGACTCCTGGATTGCTTCAATCCAAATACTCCTTCTAGCTGAGATGTGCAGTGGTTTGCTTGCCTTGGTGTGTTTGCTGGCGAGACGGTCAAATGGCGAGATCACTCCACGATCTCTACCGCTCACAATCCAAGCAACCGCCACGGTACAATGGACGATCGAACCCTCCAAGTACTTGTAGCAACTTCCAAAGCTCGGCGGCAAGTCCTCCCTTGCGCTCTCCATAACTCTGAAGACGAGGCATCTGTCAAGATGGACAAGGATATGAAAACATCTTTAAAGACAGCGGGGAGAGAAAGAATTTCAGCAATAGTTGAGTCAAGAGAGACATGAGATGAGTTAAGGAGTTCAATTAATCTTGCAAGTAAATTTTGCTTTAGAAAATAGTTTGGACTCACTAAGAACGGCCAATCTAACTAGGGTCAAGACCTACAATCAAGATGGCTCGATACCACCTCTGTCGGGACCCAAATATGCAAATCTGGACCCTCGTGTATTCTCGCACTAGTCGAGGATCACGCTAGTGCACACAAAGGTCAACATTGATGAAATATCACATCCATACAACGAATATAAGAATAAACGAGTACATTTGAATAACAAATAACTGTTGGGACCTTATGGTCGAGTTTTACATTTATTAAGCCATGCAAGGCTGACAATAAAGAAATAAAGCCGCAATGAAGCGAAATAAACTCGGTGGCTCCCATCAATTTACCACGAACAACCGATGGGATCAAGACCCTAACGCTCAACCTTCAGAGAACTCTTCTTCAAAAGCAAACGACTCCTCCATACATTGATTTGTTTAGCAAGAGTGAGTACACACCGTACGCAAGTCATACCACAGAATGCATTTATATATGATGGCTTATTCCAAAGAAATGGCTTCTGTGGTTACTTTGCAGAAATGCAACATTTGCAATTGAATACAAATAATAGATTGAAAGCGTAATTCAAAACAAATAGACAATAATAAGTTAACAATTGATTTCCCAAAAGACACACAGTCTAATCAAGTTCTTTCACACAGCTGAACAAGTTATCTCACACAGCTGACCCTTCCCATTTGTTTTATGAAAAATCTACCCCTCGTGTGAAATTCCCGAGCATGTCCATAACCGAGGACGCGGCTATTCGAATAGATTGGTTTAAACACTCTGCAGAGGTTGTACACTTTACCCACACGATGAAACCAACGGATCGAGTTGATCACAACAAAACCTTTCAGAGACTTCATCTCAAACAATGACACTCTGGTGTGCTTTATCCGTCAATTTGTACACATGGCCCTTGGGCGACACACACCATTGGGCAGGATGCGTGAACCGTCCCGCTATGTGACATATCACACCTCCAGCCCATCACATAGCTTAAATACAACCTGAGTTGTCAATGTCAAGACTCCATAACTTACTAAGTCAGGCCCAGCCCATACTAGGCATGTGGTCGTACAGAGAAGGCCCAGTTCAATGGCGCACAAAGTTAAGTCCTTAATTGACTAAGGCAAGACTTCCGATTTTAACCCAAATCACAAAGTTTAATAAGCACACAGCTCCACCATTCACACAGAATCCACCACTTGCCTCGGCCTAAATCTTTTCCCACCACGTTGATTAAGTGCAACACATGCCATCAACGAGAGTAATAGCACACTGACACACAGATTCATCACACGTTCCATAATCACTTAGTCAAGTTTATAATTGCAACTCTCACATGGAATGATGACTCGTGGCATGGCTAAGCGATCTAATCGTATCTAACCAACCCACGTTGGTGCTACGATAATACCAACTAATTATTAACCAACCTAGGGTGACAAAAGATCATAGCATACAATAGACAAGGTGGCATAACAATTTGGATTAATAACTATACCCAAAAGCATTTAAATAATTACTTGATATAGAATGCAATACATTGAAACAAAGTATTTTGAAAACTGGGTTCAAAATGATCAAAGGTATAACTTGCCTTGGAATAGATCTAGATATTGGTCTTGGTCTTGAGGTGCTCCTTCTTCTGCAAAATTCCCCGAAGTATCGACGTCTACTCGCAAACGAGACAAAAGAAATAAAACAAATAAATAACAGAGGCAAAACAAACTCCAAAAATTAAATAAAATTCACCATTAAATAGATCTTAATTTTATATGAATTTACAAATTTGAATGGGCTCAATTGGACTTCGGATGCAAAAGATATGGGCTTTGGAAGATTGGAAAATCAATAAAACCCTAATTTGGATTTTCTCGAATTTCCCGAATTAATTTTATAAAGGAAAATCGAATTATTGCGCAATGCTTGCGTCAGCCGAGGAAAAAGAAATAATTTTAAACCGGCCTGACAGGTGGGCCCCACCTGTCAGCCTCTTGGCTCACGGTGGACCAAATCCACAGAGCCGAGGGTGCGGGGATCGGTGGACTGCGCCGCGTGGCTGCTGACGAGGGCTTCCACGCGGGCGAACAGAACTAGGTGGCGGCTCGGTTGGCCGCTACCGCTTCCATGGCAGCATGGAGAGCGGCAGGGAAGAAGAATGAGGGCTTGCCATGCGGCGGCGGCACGGCGACGGGCGGCAGTCGGCGGCGCAAGCACAAAATGAGATGATGAGGATGGTGCGGTGCTGGTGGTGGCGAAGGTGCTTGGGCGGCAAGGTTTACCGACAAATGGAGCGTAGATGACGGCGGTGGCGGTGGTGTTTTGTCGGACGAGTCGACAACGGAGGAGGAGGCACCGGCGAGGGTTGGCGAGGGCAAGCACCAGTAGCCGAGGTTATTGCGATCCCAAGGGCGCTTCTTGCTACCGAGGAAGCTCGACTCGGAGGATTTCGCGGGCGACGAGGTTGCGGCCGAGGTTGGTCCTTGCGGCAATGCGGCGCAACTGCGGCGAAGTAGGGGGCCGCGGCTTAGGGCTTCGGTGGAGGGAGATGGGGCGGAGCTTTGGGTACGAGGCTCGGCCTTAAATAGCCGGGAGGCGGCGAATCCGCGAAGAAACGGCGGCGCAGACGGAGATCCGGAAGTCGGGCGCGGGGAGAGTCCCTGAGGGAGACGATGCGGACGTGGCATCGGCGGGGTCCACCGGTCAGCGGAAGGAGGCGAGGCGAGGCGCGGCGAGCGTGCTGCGCGGTGCGATGGCGATCCAACGGCGCAGAGCGAGCAAGGGCGTGCGGCGTCCGATCGGGACACGCGGCGTCCATCCGAGCGGGGAAGGCGGCGACGCGCGGGAGTGGGCCGAGGCGACGGAATAGTGGTGGGCTTTGGCCCATCACTGTTCCGAGGGATTTTAATTAGATTTTTCTTTTAAATAAATCCAAAAAATGCAAATAGCAATTAGAAAATAGCAAATGACTTTGGAAAAATTCCAGAAAATTCTATAAAATATATCCAAGCATATAGAACCTAAATAAAATAGTTCTGACAATTGTTGAGGTTGGGATTAAGCACATTAAATCAATTTGTCCTTAAAGTCCATATTAAGCTTTTTAATTTAATATTCAAATAAATCCAAATGATGAATTTTCTTGCTACCAATATATAAAAGATTTTTAAAGCTCTGAAAATAGGGATGTTACAAGCAGCCAGGGAGAAACCGCAAAGAGAATCAGAAGAAGATCCAGAAGTGGGATCGGTGACTAAAGCCATCGACTGTGACTTAGACCTTCGAGAGACTATGTCAATCTCGTGAGTCTTGAGGCGCGAGTAAAGCGCGTCAAGAGTCAAGGTCGAGAGGTCCGTGGTATCCTTGATGGTAGTCACCTTCATCTCCCAAACACGCAAATCAAGAGCTGCGAGCATCTGACGAGCATTGTCCGAGTCGGGGTATGTAAGACCGACCGCTCGAAGGTTATTCAAGATCTTGTGAAAACGCGCAAAGCACTCATCAAGAGACTCGCCAGCGAGCATTTCAAACTTGTTGTACTCTCGCTTGAATCGTCTGTCGAATCGTCTTGATCCGGTGGTGCCTCATGGTAAGCGCCGAGGGTCACCTGGATGTCAAAGGCCGACGTCAGATGAGATATGCGATCAAACTCGCTTCGGCTCAATCCTTGGATTATAATGTTCCTTGCCTTAGCATTGGCCTCAACATCGGTCATGTTTCCCATATTGATGTTTTCATCGGCAGGAACAGCGAATCTGACCTTCACCTTCCGCCAGATGGCATACCCCTGAGCCTGGATGTATGTTTTCATTTGGCTCTTCCGTAAGGGTAATCTGTGCCATCAAAGATGGGAGGCTTGGTGGAATACTTGTCCGTTGCCATGGCTCACAGACCGGTTAAAGATCTATCGAAAAAGAGCTAACCGGCTCTGATACCAATTGAAGGACCGAAATGGCAACAGAGGGGGTGAATGGTGCCTTAATAATTAAGATCCTCCCCTCTCAAGTGTCCACACAGCAATTCAAAAACTTACTGTTAAACAAAAGGTGTGATGCGAATCAAATCCAAAAAGTTAAACACAAATGGGATGTTCTGTCAGATATCGGAAGCTCCGACTCTACCTTGCGGTAGTTCCGCACTGCGGTAGTTCCGGGTTTCAGTGCGGAAGTTCCGCCTGCGGTAGTTCCGCCTGATACAAATCGGAAGTTCCGATTGTCCTGACCGAGGCTCAACTGGCTGATATCCTCACAAAGCCTTTAGACCCAACTAGGTTTGCCACGTTGAGAAGCGAGTTAGGGGTAATTTATCCCTATGGGTTGGTTTGAGGGGGAGTTCGATCTTTTCTGATCTTACCTTGTTCTTTTGATCTTTTCTTGTTCATTTCTGAACTTATTGATCTTTTTGAACTTTTTAGGTTTTTATTGCATCTAATTGTATCGTATTGCATTCATATGAAATATCCAACAAGTGGTATGAAAAAAAATCCGACAAGTGGTATCCAAAAAGATGCATTGTAATATGAGTTTTTCTGCTTATCTTTTAAAATTGATGAAGCTTTGCCTATAACCCTTTGGAGCTTTAGCATTTCAATTCTTGCTCAATGCCATGTCTAGTTCTTTGACTTGCTAGAATTATCATGCTTTTACATATACAGATAAGTCTTTGCTGTATGAGCTAGAACTCTAAAACAACTCGAACTAAAAATTACAATTTGTAGATGTTTTAGCTAGTTGCGCAATTAGTGATCCTTTTGTGACGTTGGCCCTGTCAGAATTGCTTTCTTAGCTCTTGAATCTAAAATTGACCATTACTTGAGCTTCTTGTGTTCTTGAGATTCTAAAACTGCTCTTGTGAAATATGAAAAATTCAAATTGTCTTGTGCTTAAAATTGTGCCAAACTACTCTTACGAGACTGCTTGTCAAAGACATGAACTTGGAGATAGTTTGATGATCCAGACGATCTCATGGGGACTGCTTGTCATAAATGACATGAACCTCAAGATTTGTCGCCCTGGTTGAAGCTTAGGAAGAGTTTGTGGATGGCTCCTAGTCCAGTATCTTCTTCACTAAGATATACTTTTAATCAACTTCTGATCGTAGCTTCGGATGAGTTTGTGGATGGCTCCTAGTCTAGGATCTTGTCACTAAGTTAGATCATTAGTCAACTTCAATATTCAGTGCAAATGAGAAAACTGTTGAAAAATGGGTGTTTGAGAAATTTGAGCAAAATGATTCAATATAGGACTTGATTGACGCTTAATGTGGTCTTTGTTAGATTTTTGATCTCACTTTGACATTTTGACATGGCCAGTTTCACTTTAGGATCCATGTTGATGACCTTGCTGAATTTGAAGCTTTGCTTAAATTGATCAAATCTATCGCTTTACTTTTGAGCCTTCGTGCTTAGCTTTGATATATATGTCTTATCATGATCTTGCTAGCGCTATTAGGCTTGATATGTCGTTTGTGCAATATTAGAAATGCTGGCTTGTTCTTTTGGGTAATCTACAAAGCTTCTTGTAATAAAAAAATTCAAAAATTCAAAAATGAAGCCACTCCATTGCACTTCATGCATACTCCTTCTTATGCTTCTTTCTTCATTCTGCATTTGTTATCTCTGGATAAGAGGAAGACGTGATTCCTTGATGACCCAATTGTCAAAGGGGGAGAAGATATTTCAATGTTGGGGGAGAAAATATATCATTATTGTACAAAGGGGGAGAAGATATATAAAAATGATAAAAAGGGGGAGAAATAGGAGAATTTGAAATTTTCTAAAATTTGAGGATCATAGTGAGGGGTAGTTTTTGAATTGCATTCTTATTGTCTTATTGAATTTTCTGAACTTGAATTGCATTTATTTATACTCACAATGATCATAGGTCAATTGAACAATTGTTCTTTCATATGGACCTTAAGTGAGATTTTTGACACATTTCTGGAATTTAAAGTTTTTATATTTTCTTTTGCCTTATCTCACTTGACTATGCTATTCTGATGCTAGCTTGGTCATTTCCATTGCTTTGTCTTGCTTATGGACCAAGTTGTGCCTTTGTGCGAAAACGAAAGTATTTTACTTTTCAAACCTCCAAATTATAATTTCTGGATTATTGCCAATGTTTCAACAAAGGGGAGATTGTGGATATCATGGGGTATATGCTCCAGATCTTAGTATGATGTGACTATTAGCAATGGCATTAACAGTTTGTCGTTTCACGTGTTTTCAGCATAGTTACAGTACTGTCAGGCCTTAACCGGTCTGACCGGCTAGGGCAGCGATCAGACCGGTCCAAGATCGATCGGACCGGCCATAGCGGCGGTCGGACCGGCAATGTTAGAAAATGATATTTTGAGCTGGGCCAAAAATAGAGGTAGCAGGCAACAGAGGGGATTCTGTTGCACTTGGTCTCATAATTTTTGCAGTCTCCAGTCAAAAGTTCTATTGGATTGAAATTTCCAGTAGGTTTCGGTTTTCAGATGATGAAAATCGGCTAAGTCATTACTGGCGGTCAGACCGGCCAATAAGTGGCGGTCAGACCGGCCAGGGTGGGCGGTTAGACCGGCCCTAGGGGCGGTCTGACATGTTTTCACTTGGTTCGTCGCCCGTCGTGGCGGCGATATTCGGTTGTTAGGTCAAAGTCATGAGTTTCAGGGCATATATGTTGCATGATGCATGTTTTGACTAACATGGGTCAAGTTGTGAAGAACGTGTTCCCAAATTTGGTTTACTTGTCTATTGTTGTGCAGGTTGCTTGGTGGTCAACGACGGTCAACGGCGAGGATGAACGGGACTAGGCTTGGAGAGCTTAGGTCCAGAACGATTGACGATGCCGGGTGAGGTCAATGTACTCAAGCGTGGTGCAAGATGGACAAAGGTGACCTATTGGCTAATACGAGGCGCAAGATGGCGCAAGGTGTAGCTAATTAGGTCAAGGGGTGTTAAAGACGACACATTAAAGTGCGTGCGTATGTGTCCCGTTTGTTTTGGACCTTAACGGGAGCCCAATTGAGTCAAACTTCTAGAAGGTCTAAGCCTCCACTATAAATAGTAGAGGGAGATGGCTGTATCTCATCTTCGTCTCTTTTGCTATTTTTGTAAACCCTAATTTTTTGGGGGAGCTTTTGTGGAGGCTAGGGTTCTTGATAGTTTGATGTCATATTCGTGCTCTTGGATTGAGCATTATCCTCCATTAATGGAGAGGCTGTAAGCCCATATCATATCATATCAATGAAATGAAAGTTTGATCATGGTTTGTCTCATTGCGTTCTTTCTCTATATTTGGTGATTTTGAGTCTTTCCTTGATCCGCGAGTTTTTGATTGAATTATCCACATAATTTAGCTTGCTGTGACATGTGAGAATATACCTAGGATCATCTTGATCATCAATCACCCACGAGCAAGATCTTGGATCAAGTTTTCGTTTTGACCCAATTTTGAACCCTTCTTTAATCAAATCGAAAAGGATCGCTATTCTTTCAAGAATTATCTCAATCTTAGTTTGGAATATCTTCCTGATATCATAGAGAATGTGTGTTTCATGTTTCATCAAATTTGGAGTTGTAGACCAAAAGTTTCATCTATTTGCAACTTCGTCATCGGGCTATTTGATCTGTTTTGGAGGCCAGCGGTCAGATCGGCCAGAGTCATCCGTCAGACCGACAAGCAATCGGTCGAACTGCCAGTGAGACAGCGGTCCGACCGGCAGTGTACTGATTCGCTTTAATCTTTGCTGATTTTGTCGTATTGCTTAGGGGTTCATATTGGATTCAATATTTGTCTTCCGCTGTACTGATTTACTGATCCTCTTAGCTTCCATTGCTACTGGAGTGAAATTTGTGTTGAATCTATTATTTGAGAAATAGTGAGCGTACTCTTATTCACCCCTCCCTCTAGTCGCCTTTTCAGTCCAACAAAGTCACTTCCAACATCTAGCTTTGAAAGGTGCATATGTGGAATTTGAATGATAGGACTTAGAGAAGTGTAGAATTTAAGGGGAGAATCTTCACGAACTCATTATCGAAACATGATTACGAAGATCGAGTACCCAAAGAGTAAATCCTGGAGATTAAATGAAATTGGGTGGATTGTAGTGTTTTTTTCCTTGAAGAGTTTTCATGTAGTTTCTCGGCTAAGGTTTTTAACGAGGCAATTCGTGCAACACAGCAGAACATGTGTCATGTACTCTTTCTCTAAATTTTTTGCACTGGGTTTTTATGGAATTTTAATGATGCCTGAACATGTGAGGATAGGTGCCTAAACGGGAGTGTTGGTGTAACACCTCAGCCTAATATTTAGTCTAGAATGCCACTAAACTAATCTAACCTTTTAATTTACATCAACTTACTATAAAATTACAGCAAGCATATCAACGATAAAACACATCCACGGGTCACAATATCACAAGCATAACACTATGACAATCATAGATAATTTTTGTCCTAGAGCATAGCAAGGTAATAAGCCAAGATTAACACAAACCAAGCATCTAAGGCTATTCAATACCATCATGTCCTAGGTATAAATCGTCATATTATAGTAAAAGTTTCTCATCTCCAATTAATCAACTAATTGGGTGTAGTGTATGATTCCAAGTGCGCTAGCCCTTCCCGAGTCAAACGTCATCAATAGTCACCTAAAAATAACAATAGCGCAAAATGAGTCCAAGACTCAACAAATACATAATAAAACCATAAAGAATAGTTTATCAACCATAATCAAAGTTATCATCATCATCTCTCTATTCAATGCCATTCTCATTATCAAACAATCAAGCCATATTCTATATAGGTAAAGTTGCGCATCTTAACAATTTACTTATAAGCGAATGCACCATCGTGCTCATGCTCATATGTATCTCATTGGCTGATACCGGTATAGCGGAGTATTCACCCGTCGATGACACACTCTATCTTTTACTCCCGTGAAGTCCCCACCGAAGTAGGATTTTATCTAGAGCACTCCGGAATAGTCATGTATCTTTCTTACCGACCTCACTGTAATAGTTACATGACTTACTCACTAACCTAGCTCGTGCAACTCCTGTCATGATGAATGTAAATGATGCAACATCTTTAATTATTCATCAAGATAATTCATCTCATTAACTTTGTAATATCCCGGAATCGAATCGGGAGATTTTAAAAGAAACCGGGGACGAATAGGCAATTAAAGAAATGTAAATTCTTGTGGAGTGAGGGGATTTTCATAAAAATTCAGCAACCTGGGCCGCGGACTGCGGCCCAGGAGGTCCAAGAGGGGGAGGCGGCCCAAGGGGGGCCGGCCAAGGGGGGGGGCGCCAACCCTAGCCGCCTCCCCCACTCCCTCCTCTCCCCCTAGAGCCGCCGCCCCTTCCACCCCTTTCCTCCCCCAACCAGTGCCTCCTCCCTCCCAGCCGCCTCCTCCTCCCCTCGGTGCTGGTCCCCGGTGATCGCCGTCGTCGACTCCCAAGGCCCAAGATGCTCCTCCCAACCGGTCTCTCCTCCTTCCTTCGGTTTTGGTGGTCGATCCAAGGTAGGAAGGGAGAGGGAGCAAGAGGGGTTTCCATGGGAGCTTGATCTTCGTCCCCCAGCGAGTCTTCAAGGGTAACGATCGAGTCTACTCGCTGTATGATTTGTTTTAGATGCGAAATTGCTCGTTAGAGTCAAATCAGATTGCTGTTCCAGATCGTCTAGATTAGGTTCATTCTGTTGTAAGGCCAATTGAGGGTTGTTAAAGGCCGAATCTCGGGTTTTCGTCTCCTAGAGTTTTGTTCCTGAGGTCGTTAGCTTTCTTTTGGCACCGAGATCATGAGAGTCCGCGCGCTGTTCTGTCTGTCTGAGAACTGGGGACTGTCGGTTTGTTCCTCAGTTTTGATCTAGTTAGAGTCAGATTCAGAACTTCCACCCAACTAGGTTATTGTAGCCCTTTAAATAATCTTTCCAAGTTGAAAAAGATCACCTCCATTGGATCAGTAGATTGAAAGTTACATCATTTTATTTACTGCTATTGTGTATTCTGGACAAATATCTGTCAGTTGTTTTCAACCGCGGTTTAGCCAACTGTTTTGCCGAATCAAAGAACCCCGTCAACTAGAGTTTCGTAGTTTTTCGCGTTAAGTTTCAATGGGCACTAGTTTCATTTCATTTCGAGTTTCAGATAATTAATTATGATTTTTCTAATACCGCTGTCCAGTAGGATGGGCAAGAGTCTGAATAGTGTAATACTAGTTTTAACTCCGTTGATTACGTTGAATAGCCGAAGGGTTAATGTAGGCCTCCTGTAGCTATGACAATCCATGTTATCCTTATTTCGAATAATTATTTGTGTAGGCGGTGAGGCAGTGAGTGGAGGTGCACCGTTGTTGCCTCCTAACACGTCACAGCGCGGAAGGCAAGTACTTTGTCTTTTCTTATGTAATGTTGATGATTGCGTGTGGATGTATTGCTAGACTTGCTATTCATATTCCTATGCAACTTAGTTTATTCATTCTTATGTGATAAATATTTAATGCATGTGATCCATTCCATACATGCATTATTTTTCGTTTTGACCACGGGAGTGGAAATTGAAAGACCCATCAACTCCAGTATGGGCATGTAAGTCCCACCACTCTAATGTGGGCAATCTTGGACACCCGTATGAAATATTCTTCATACGGTATTTGGGTCCCCGAACTTTTTTAAGTACGGGCTTAAGTGAACATCGACGAGTGTATCACTCGTTATACTGGTATAAGTTGTTGAGCAGTCCATTCCTTCAAAGCATTCTTTTATTCCATTCATTCATGTATGTGTTCCGTGAATTGTTCATATGATGGTTGTACTTGGCTTGTCCATGTAACATCCCAATTCTAAGTCCTTGCTTCTAATGTAAGAAAATGAGTAGAAATAAAGACTTTTCTTACTTCTTGAAGTCCTTGAGCATTTATGTAGTTCTTGTAAAGGAATTATGGAAATCAAAAATCAAAATCCTCAAATAACTCTAGTCAAAAACCTCCTTGGCAAAGATCTTGTGCCAAACCCATGTACATATTTTTCTGAGCTCTAGGGATGACTTGTGACATCTCTGATTTATTTCATGATTTTTAGAAATTATTTGATAATTTTTGGAGGCAAGTCAAACCAAGTCAAACCTTGTTCAAACTCTTACTCTAATCTCCTGGAAATTTCTTGAGAAGAATGCAGTGCATGAAAATCTCTGGAAATTTTATGTAAGGTTAATCCTAAAGTCAGCAACATCTAGTTAAAATTTCATGATTTTTGGAGCTAGTTTGCTACCTCAAGCAAATCCTTCAAAAATTAGCAGCTTAATTCAAACACTAGTTGGTTTTTACTATTCCTTGGATGCGAGTCAGACTCAGGCTCAAGCCAAGTGACTTGGTTCAATCAATTAACTGCACCATGCGGTCGTCCGAACGTCTCGCGCAATGTGAGCCGTAGGATCTAGATCAACGGCCTGGATTGAAGTGAACGTTCGGACCGGCCGATCGTCCGTTCATTTGAACCGTCCGATTTGGAGACAACGGCCTATTTTGAAATGAACGTTCGGACCGGCCGATCGTCCCGTTCATTTGAACCGTTCGATTTTGATCCAACGATGGCCGCATTGTCTGCTTCCTTGCATCTGAGCGAATGTTACAGCTGTGACAGAGCCATGGCGTGTGCGGGACCTAGAGCAGGGTAGGGTCACCTCGGTGATCACCTTTAAACGGCTCCTTCTGCTTGCATTAAATGCCCCTCGTGCACTGCCCTCAAATATCCATTGCAACTGCTCTCATCACTCTCAGAGCTCTCATGGTAAGTTTGACCCGAGGGGGATTATTGCCGTTGCTCTCTGTCATTTCCTCTATTTAAGCTCCCTTGTTTTCTCTCTTGGCTTCCTTTAGCATTTCCATAACTCTAGCTAGCACCTCGGTGCTTGTTTGAGCTTGATTCACCCGAAGCACTTCTGCCGCAATTGACACCTCGGGTACTTTGGTGAAGGCGGTACCACAGTGGCTCTCCCTTTTCAATTCTTGCTCCCTCTGCTCCCTCTTTACTCTCTTGAGCTCAACCCTTGCTCAATTTCACTTATCTTTCTCAGGGCTTGGCTGAATTTGGATTTTCTCTGTTTCGGCCGAAGTTCATCCTCTTTCTTCTTCCTCAGCGCTGGAGCAGCTCCAACCTTTCTCTGTGTCTCTCCCGTGCTCAGGTAGCTCCATTTTAGTCATTAGATTCTTGGCACTCGCTTTGTTGGACCGCAGCGAAGCTTCTTTGCATTTTTCATTTTTCGACAATTTTTGTCACCTCTGTAAACTCCGGTTTGCCGGCGTTCTAGACCGCCGCAGCCGCAGTGAATGGTCCCATTGTGTGCGCAAAACTATTGCGGACCCGTTTTGGGCCTTAGCTCGCGCCGCCGTGACCAGAGTCGCCGGCGGTGAGCCTCCCTTCGCCGTCGAGTTTTGTCGGGCGAACTGTGCGCAAGCATTTGAACGTAGTTCGCTCTGGACCGTCGATCTTTAGATCTACGGCCCCGGGATCGCGTGAACATTCGGACCATCCGAACGCTGTGATCCACGTGGACCGTTGGATCCGACATCAACAGTCCGGATTCGAGTGAACATTCGGACCGTCCGAACGCTTCGATCCGCATGGACCGTTGGATCCGAGATCAACGGACCATGTTCGTTCGAACTATCGGACCAGCCGCGCGCTCGCGGTACTGCCGTCGATCTTTAGATCAATGACTTAGGTTCGAGTGAACGTTCGGACCGCCCGAACGTTACGATCAACATGGATCGTTGGATCCAAGATCAACGACTCATGTGCGTGTGAACGTTCGGACCATCCGAACGTCTCGATCGACATGGGTTGTTGGATCTAAATCCAACGGTGGGGTTTGTGAGCCGCGTGCGCGTGCACCTTGTCCGTGGCCTTGGACCATTGGATCCAAGATCAACGATCCAAGTTCGTCCACATCGTTTTAATGTCGGATTTTCCCGATGAGGATTATTTGTTAACTGAAAAATGCAATTAACTTGTAAAATGCATAACTTTTTCATGTCAATTCCTTTTCGGTTGATTTAAATTTTGCTAGTTATGTTTTTAAGTAAAATTTAAACGAAAAATAGGTCTAACCTCATTTTAGCTCCAGAAATTTTTGCGAAGATTTTAGTTGCAATGAATAGTAGCATTTGGGATTTATAAGGCTGAGCAGATTTGTTTTGCTCATATCTTTTGCATTAAGAATCCAAATCAATTGGTTCTTGTTGCTAAATTCCTTATAAAGCATGCTCTTGCTGCTGTAAAATTTTCAAAGCTTTCGGAGAAAGTTTGCTATTGAGTCTTTGTGTTTTCTTCGTTCTTATCGGTTCTTTCTCTCTCTCAAAACCCTAATTTCGCTTGAGGTTCTCGTTAGGTTCCATGATGGTGTGGATGAAGAGCACATTGATAACCTAAGTGGTCCTCAGTAACATATTGAATAGTAGCAACCAGGCAAGCAGTTTGATCATGTTAATCCCAGTATTTTTCAAGTCTAATATATTGATTTCAACTTGTATGTATGCATTGCTATTTTGTTATTAAATTATGGTTAGTTGATCCTATAGTTGCATACTCTGTAGGTAAATGACTATCCTCTACTACCTGAGCCTAGGTTATTTGCTGTGATTAGAGTTCGTTGGATGAGCTCTTGTCACTTAGTAGATTGCGATTTGAAATTGCTTAGAAATGCTTAGTTTCGGTAGTAATGGGCGATCATCGATTTAGTCGATGATCTTGATCACACAAATCTAATTATTATTCCATTATGTCCAGCACTTGTGCTTTGTTATTTTATAAAATCAAAATCTAAAAATGAAAAATTGATTTAGACTTGGGCAAGTGGTTGGATGGTGGGTTATTGGGTTTGTGGATGTCTTGCCCAGGTCAACAAGGACCGAATTACTTGCGCCGCCGTACTGAGCAATTTGTGTGCTAACCATACAAGAGGGATATGGGACCTCTCTTGACTTAGTACTTTGGCGTGTGTTAGCTCCGAGTCGCAGGAGGTGGTTTGTGTGTGTTGTGTGAAAAAGGATCTGTGTCATTGTGTTGGGTGTGCGGTGGTGGAGATTCCGGGTAGGTTCTCCACCTCGAGGGGCATCGTAGTTGTCCAAGGCTTTGCCCGTGAGGGGCAGTTGACCGAGGCTTTACGATGACTCCGACACAACGTGTGGGTTTCTATCCATACGTGCGACTCGTAGTTAATACATAATATTGGAAATGTCTCGAATGACTTAGCTGTGCCGGTATACCAAAGGAAGTATGCTAATCATGTGGCAAAAAGGCGGTCTGACGTGTGGGTACATTGGTACACCCCTGCAGGGATAAAACTATTCGAATAGCCTCGGCCTAGGTTATGGACACGCTCAGATAAGCCCCGTGAGAATTAGACTACAACCTTTTAATTAAAATTTGACATGGTTGGTATGAATGAGTAATTCATACTATTGTTGTGGTGACTATGGGTTTAGTCACTTCCAGGATTGTTGTTGTCATCTATCTATTGTTATTATTGTTGTCAGTTTGTTATTTGAACATTAAAAATAGATTTGCCAACTTGCTTTTAAATGTACTACATTATTGCAAACAAAGATTGCTTTGTGCTGAAAATGAGACATACAGCCTCCACTTAAATAAGCTTTCATGTAGTATATGTATAGGTCTGTTACTCTACACGTATGTCTTGCGGAGTACAATTTTTGTACTCATTTGCTTTGCTTAACTATTTGTTACAGAGGAGGAAGGTGAGCCCCAAGGGCCTCACTTCTGTGAGATGTGCTGCGGGTTTGACGACTAGCTTGGCGGTCCGATCGGTTGCCTTGTGGGTAAAGGCACACTTATTGGCTCTTTTGTTTATCGCCATCTTATGGCATTTCGCTCCCGCTGTTTAATTAGTATTTGGATGTTATTTGTGCGGCCGGCCTCTCTTTTGTAATAACTATCCTTTATTTATATTAACTTCTGGTTTGTTGCTTTTGCTGGTTCTATGTGTTTGAATGGAATTGATACATACTGTTGTAAAGGGGTGTGTATACGACATTCCTGGGAAGTATACATATCTCGAGTCTCGGTTTATTTGATTTGTGATGCTAGGACCGAGTGGATGGTTAAGCATTACAAGCCTGATAAACCTGGGTCTCACAGTCCACTACATGCTTGATTTAACATATTTAGTACTTGCTGAGTCTTTTAGCTCATTCTTGCTTGTTCTGTTTTTTAGGTAAATGATGAAGAAGACAAGACTTGGGGGGATTAGACTAGCACGATGCACACTACCCATCTTAAATCAGCATTCATTGATATTTTAATTCCTGTCAACCATTTAATAATTGTTGAATTGTAATAATCCAACTTGGATATGGTTACTATATGTTCACGATATATTTGTTGCCCTATTCTTCGTTTGAAATTGTTAACTTTAATGTTGGCTTCATAGCAATTATGGTTTTAGTATTATTGTTATTGTTGTACATCCGTTCGATTACTAGAACTTTGATTGATTTGGTGACATCTTGGCTTCCCAATAGCCAGGGTGTTACAAACTTAATATTTCATTCTCGTTAACTCAATAACATAATCTCATTCTCTCAAGGTCATCAAAATCATGTACAAGAATAGGATTAATGAAAGCATAATAAATAGCATGATAAGTAATATCAGTGATCATGGCTAACAACCCATTGTTCACCACTCTACCATGTCCTTGCTTTAACCGAGAGACGGATGATGACGGAAAAGGCTCTAATCCCAGTGCTCACCACCACCAAGTTTGAGCACGATCAGATGTCGTTTGATGCTACGATCGATGTCTTGATGAAAACTGCGCAGGATCACCCGAGATGGAATAGGGAGATGGGGGCTGGCGGTTGGTTTGGGGGAGAAGGAGTGGAGGGGGCACAAGAGAGGGTAGAGGGAGATAGGGTTGGTTGCCCCTCTCCCTAAAACCGGCCCCTTAATGGGCCAAATGCCGTGGGTCGAAAGCCCACGGCCCAAGTTCTCTTACTTTAGCGAACAAACTCTTCTGAAACCTCAAATTCTGACTTTTTTCTCGTTTCATTCCCTTAATTCCACCTCTAATCTTATTGCACTCACTAATGATAATTGGGATATTGCATTCTACCCCCTTAAATGAATTCGACCCCGAATTATACTCGAAAGAACACCAAAACTGAAATAAACAACAGTTAATACGTCTCCGACGTGAACAACTCCGGACAACACTCACGCATGCGAGACTTCAACTCCCAAGTCGCTTCTCGCTTATACCGACATGACCACTACACCATGACGTATACACACATCTATATCTCAATACTCTCTCTAAACTCTATAGGTACACTCAACGGACAAGACTCGAAGGTACGGTCTTACTCATTGGTCAATAGTTCTAACGAAACCTCACACTCCAATCTCTTAAGTACTTCCCCGACACCAGGTCATACAAAATGTTGTGTATCCCGCGTCAGGACTCGAGACGGTCCAGGCGATACGCTATCTTCCAAAATCCCCTCAACTTCCAGAAATAAACCAATGTACTGTAACACCCTGACCCAAAATCGGCTCAATGCCCAGCCCACCGTGGGGCGGACCCGCCCACACATAGCACCTCACTTACACTTTCGTCCGCGCCGTGTAAAGGGTTAACCCGGAGGTGCTACGTTTGGATCCAACAGGCATTATATACTACTACAACTCACTTGAGACAAGCAATGTGGGACTAATCCCACCACACAACTCCTCATGGGCCACATGGGCCACGCTATGAGTAGGCCGGGGTATTACACTCACCCCCCCTTAAGGGCTGACGCCTCAAAGATACCGCATACACGCAAATGCCCGAACCACCCCTCGGGACACGCCCGTGCGTCCGAGTGCCACCATATGCCATGCCATGTGTCCACTCCGGCCAACATGTGCCATGCGCCATATGCCCGCACTGTCCCGCACGCGCCCGCTGTGAAGGTTGATGCTCGATACCATTTGTAACACCCGACCCAAAATCGCTCAATGCCCACCCACCGTGGGCGGACCCGCCACACATAGCACCTCACTTACACTTTCGCCCTCGCCGTGTAAAAGGGTTAACCGGAGGTGCTACGTTTGGATCCAACAGGCATTATATACTACTACAACTCACTTGAGACAAGCAATGTGGGACTAATCCCACCACACAACTCCTCATGGGCCACATGGGCCACGCTATGAGTAGGCCGGGGTATTACATGTACCTTGGGCCAACGTCCCTTGTGGTACCAAACCAGACAATCTGCACGTAACACATGGAACTCTGGTTCCAACTTTCAATCGACCTATTCATCTTAACAAGGAGCATCTCCTTTAACTTGGGACATACAAATGAACTTGTTTTAAACAAACTCTTTATAATCAGAACCCAACTAAAAATAAAGGATTCACAATGCAACCCACTCATAACCAACTTCCAACTAAAAGACTCCAATCCAGAATCAAAAGATTCATTATGAAAACTTTTCCAGTTTCCAAGAAGGCAATTGGAGAAAAACACCACATAAGTCAACTATGAAATCACTCGAATGACCAAAATAATCATTTTCCTTTATTCTTTCTAAACCGATAAGAACCACACATGCCAATCATAAAGTCAAACTCAATTTGCGAAAAACATCTGTCATAAACACATAGCTCAAACAAGAATCAAGAGAGTGTTTCACTACTCGAGAAAACATTCTTTTCTCAATTTCCCATTTAGAAATAAAATTCTCCCAAATTATAGAATTGGAATTCATCGCATATCACACTAACTCATTTCTCTTAAATTGACAACCTCAACGCTACGCTCAAACCGAATTCACCATCCACACCTTTGTAGAGAGGGTCAAATGACTTCCACAAAAACATTCTCTAGCTAACTCCTATACTGATAGAATTACTTTGACAGATGACTTCCAAATGCATCCCAAAACGGATCTTCACACATAGTCACGTCACCTCAGTCCTTTAAGAATGAACAACTTAGAATTCACATCACACATTCTCATGTACTTCATCAAAAGAGTTCTATCAATGATCATTCCACTGTTCAAAATCCACCCTTATTCTACTTCTTCTACAAATTATCATTGGGCGACCAAAGTTCTAGCATAAAAATGCAAAGCCCAAAAATTAACCTCCAAGACTCCTACATCAAACTTCTCATATAAAAGACAGGAAAATCCTTAGATTAAATCCCTAAAATTCCCACAATCAAAACATACTTACTCATTAACATCAACATGGAAATATTTTCAGGACAAAATTATCTTTAGAAAGATTTTAACTCTCAGAGAGTTACTCACTAATGCCAAGTAATATCTGACATTAACTCAACATGTCCTACCATCGCCATAGTTGTCATAACGATTAGATTTTTTTTTCACAATTCTATCCTCACTAAACTACACCGCCACAATTCTTCAACACAACCGTGTAAGGTACCCAATCATGGTGCCATAATAAACTGACCAATATTTTCCATACTTTAAACAATTCTAATTTCCTCTTAGCATGAACAAAAGATCTTGGACCACAAACCACTATAGGTTCTATTAGTAGCAACGTCATAATCAGTTAGCTCAAAGACAAACATGCTATTTAAATCAAAGATTCTCCAAGGATTATTCCAAAAAATTGATTTATCACTCAATGCATCTGAAATAACTTTACACCCAAAATCTTCCAAAGTCATTCACTTAACCACCACCAATTAGTTGCCACTATACATTCTACAAGGTTTTGTAAAACAAATCCATTATTCCTTTCTCAAACACAAGAGGCAAATGGGAGCAATTTTCAGCACAAAGAAAAACATTTACCACTTGCAGTAAACACAGAACCAAGGGATATAGTCAAATAGCAACGATCTCGGATAACAAGAGACGAGACGACAGTTGAGGGCACGAGTCCCAAAAGAAGAGAATACCAAACCTCAACCAACAAGAGTAAAGCATTGCTTTTTGAAACTGGAGGAACTCTTATGTGCCCAACCAACAAGGTTAGGCACACTTCAATAAGCTACAAGCTACAAAACTTGAATCCAACCGCAAATACCTCTAATACACCCTTTCATTTAACATAGGAAATAATTTTCTGTTATCGAAACATCGCTTTGCCAACTCAAGCAAAAGATCCTTTAAGCTCAAATCACATGAATCACTTAAGAACCGATAGAACCTTCAAATACGTCACTCTGCACAAACTAATTTCAAATACCACATAAATCATGAACTCCCAAAGGATTACGAATGCAAAACTCCAAACATTCCATTTAACTAATATTGCAAAAATGCGATCAATTTACTTTCTCTCGTGAAGAATCATCACTACTCTCACAAGTCACAATCCTTTGCAGATCACCTTACTAACACCAAGAATAATACACTCTTTTAAAAAGAATCTTTATCGTCAACTCTTTTTATTATAAGCCCCTAAGTCTGACCATTTAGTTCCATACTACTAGTATCATCTCATCCTCAAATTAAGAGTAGACTAAAATCTTACAACCTCACCACAACAACCACTTTATTTCAGAGGAAATCTACTACACAATTTAAAAGGTTCTACCAAAACCATTTCATCGAAAACATGCTATCATCCGACTATTCCACAATCAAGTAAGCATAAGCCATCTATTAAATCACATTAGTCTAACTCTTATAGATGCTCAACACCAAACGTCACCACACGACAGTTGCACTTCAACCATTGTTGGTAACAAATGGCTTCATCAAGAAATCTAGATGCTACCTACTTTTCTTTCGAAATCACATGTATAATTACAAACACATATTCAACCGTTCCACCTCATAATCATAATTTGGAACAAAATCATAATAAAACTTCAAGAATCAAAATCTTCCATCATTCAACAGTCTCAGCATTACTACAACCAAATTCATCATATCGTTCTATATAGAAGAGCTATCCAGAACTCCTCCCAAAATTCTAGGTCCACTATATTCTAAGTATCCATAAAAAAGATAATCCCAATATTAATATCTACTAAGACATTAATCTAGCATCACCTCGACTTTCCCTTCCCACACAGTTAGTTTCATCCATTGAGACCAAATAACCCAACAAGTTTAGCCAACTAAATAATTTTTTAATGGTCAAACCAGTTCATCAAAACTTCACACTTCTTAATAACTCCTTTGACTCCAATTGGGTATAACCATACTCTTAATCACAGTTCATCAAGAACTACTAGAAGACACCATCAAATTATCAACTTCCCTTCCAAGGATATTAGTTCATATCGATTACGCACCACACTACATACCCAATCTGATAACTCATATCATATCCACTAATTTCTTTGATTATAATCTCTCACTCAACCACGACAAGACATTGCTAAAGGGTTCCTAACAGTTTCTTTCATAAAAGGTAAGCATTCAACTTGAACACCCAAAATACCCAAAAGAAATTCATTGGGTCGAAGATTCCATATGGTAAAGGGCTTGCAAACGGAAACTGTCATTATCGAAAACATTAAGCGAATAAATGAGTCATATTTTTCAATAAGAAGGGCATGACACCCACGAAAAGATCAATCGCTGAGAACCAACATTCAACAAAAACAACACTAGATCGGCAGCCATGAGAACATGTAATTGCTTTGTGGAACCAAGAAAGACCAATGAAAACTCATCAACTCGAATGTAAGCATTAACCCAAGAAAAATCCATCATTTGCAACTATAACCAGAATTGGCCAAAATTCAAGCTCAAGGAAGAAAATATCTTTTCTAAAGAAACTCATCCTCAACACCTATAGCTATGGTAATCGGGGTAACTATTTCTCTATTCCTATATCATGAACAGTGATGTAACCTAGTAAAGCCCAGGGCCACAACCACGACCTCAACCTCTCAACATCAACCATCATCTCTCATAACCAATATAATTAATTATGAGTATAAAAGATCATCTCATAACAACCATAGTATAAATTCTTAAGTATAAAAGATCATATCATGGATTAACAATGCAACATAACGTAAACGAAAATGCATTGCTTGTCCCATCCTATCCTACTGTGAACTAGTGTGTCAAGTTTTAGGTTAATTAACCATTAACAAATTTTAGCAAATTCAGTTACCTAAGTTGCTAACTTACTAACCACAGACCTAAAGCCCGCTCTGATTCCAACTGTAACATCCCAGCCCAACATTTAGCCTAGAATGCCACTAAACTACTCTAACTATTTAATTTACATCAACTTACTATAAAATTACAGTAAGCATATCAACGATAAAACCCATCCACGGGTCATAATATCACAAGCATAATACTATGACAATCATAGATAATTTTAGTCCTAGGAGCATAGCAAGGTAATAAGCTAAGATTAACACAAACCAAGCATCTAAGGATATTCAATACTATCATGTCCTAGGTATAAATTATCATGTTATACTAAAAGTTTCTCATGTCCAATTAATCAACTAATTGGGTGTAGCGTACGATTCCAAGTGCGCTAGCCCTTCCCGAGTCAAATGTCATCAATGGACACCTAAAAACAACAATAGAGCAAGAATGAGTCCAAGACTCAAAAATTACATAATAAAACCATAAACAATAGTTTATCAACCATAATCAAAGTTATCATCATCATCTATCTATTTAATGCCATTCTCATTCCCAAACAATCAAGCCATATACTATACAGGTAAAGTTGCACATCTTAACCATTTACTCATATGCGAATGCACCATCATACACATGCTCATATGCATCTCATCAACTGATACCGGTACAGCAGAGTGTTCACCCATCGATGACACACTCTATCCTTCACTCCCGTAAAGTCCCAACGAAGTAGGATTTTATCTAGAGCACTCCAGAATAGTCGTGTATCTTTCTCACCGACCTCACCGGAATAGTTATATGACTTACTCACCGACCTAGCTTGTGCAACTCCTGTCATGATGAATGTAAATGATGCAACATCTTTAATTATTTATTAACATAATTCATTTCATTAACTCAATATCTCATTCTCGTTAACTCAATATCTTAATCTCATTCACTCAAGGTCATCAATATCATGTACAAGAATAAGCTTAATGAAAGTATAATAAATAGCATGATAAGTAATAGCAACGATCATGGCGAACAACCCATTGTTCACCACTCTACCACGTACTTGCCTTAATCGAGAGACGGATGACAACGAAAAGGATCTAACCCCGGTGCTCACCACCACCAAGTTTGAGCCAGATAGGACGACGTTTGATGCTCCGATCAATGTCTTGATGAAAATTGCGCAGGATCACCCGAGATGGAATAGGGAGATGGGGGGTGGCGGCTAATTTGGGGGAGAAGGAAGGGAAGGGGCGCAAGGTAGGGGAGAGGGAGGTAGGGTTGGCTGCCCCTCTCCCTAAAACTAGCCCCCTAATGGGCCAAATGCCATGGGTCGAAAGCCCACGGCCCATGTTTCTTACTTTAGCGAACAAACCCTTCTGAAACCTCAAATTCTGACTTTTTTTCTCCTTTCATTCCCTTAATTCCACCTCTAATTTTATTGCACTTACTAATGATAGCCAGGATATTATAGTTGGGAAACTATGGACTCGGCCCAGCAGCCGGCCCATGTATGAGTCCTATCTCTAACCCTAGCAGGGTCTGTAGACTATAAATAAGGGGTGCTAGTCATTGTAAAAGATTGATCGGATGAAGAGCAATAAAAAGAAGCAAGAAACCCCCTACATCTCTGTGTTCAATCTACTATTATGTTCTTGTGTTCTTGCATTGTTTGATGCGATTCTATGTTTGTCTACGAGATTATCGTTCGGACTGGACTCACCAGCGACGATTCATTAAGAATGTGATCCTATAGTCTACCAACCATCCTCATATTAGATGTTATTTTTCAATTTATATATCTTTACAATGATATTGAATAAATTTTCCCTCCTATCTATTGAGCTTGTTATGGTCAAACTATATTTTACAAATGCTTTCATCAATGTGTGATCCCATCTCTAAGTTTTCTCAAGTACCGGTCACCAACCAAACAAGTCTATCTCACGTATGCATGATTCGGTGTTGTGTTTCGCCATAGGGAGCGCCTGTTCTATTCACAAAGAAGAAAGATGGCAATTGGCGTATGTGTGTGGACTATCGGGCTCTTAATCAGGCTACTGTAAAGAATAAATATCCCTTGCCCCGCATTGAGGATTGCTTCGACCAATTGAAGGGGGCTAAAATATTCTCCAAGATTGACCTTCAGTCAGGTTATAACCAGATTCGAGTCCGGGAGCAAGATATTGAGAAGACAGCTTTCTCTACGAGGTATGGCCATTATGATTATAAGGTTATGTCTTTCGGACTAACAAATGCTCCTGCAGTTTTCATGGAAGCCATGAACAGCATGCTGCATCGATACCTAGATGATTTCGTTGTAGTATTCATTGATGATATCCTGATTTATTCCAAGACAGAAGAGGATCATATCCAGCATCTGAGGTTGGTTCTTGAGACCTTAAGAGAGAACCAATTTTATGCTAAGCTGAAGAAGTGTGAATTCTAGATTTCTGAAGTTGGGTTTCTGGGCCATGTAATTAACCAAGATGGCATTTCAGTTGATCCTAGTAAGATCTCAACAGTGGTAGAATGGAAAAGGCCAACCAATGTCAAGGAAGTGAGGAGTTTTCTGGGTTTAGCTGGCTATTACCGGTATTTTGTGGATGGTTTTTTGACCATTGCTAGACCGATGTCCCAGCTGACACAGAAAGGTGTTAAATTCTAGTGGTCAGATGCGTGTGAGCGCAGTTTCTGTACTTTGAAAGATAGGTTGGTGACTGCTCCAATTCTTACCCTTCCTGAGCCTGGGAAGCAGTTCACCATCTATTCAGATGCGTATAGAGTTGGACTTGGTTGTGTACTCATGCAAGATGGCAAAGTGATTGCCTATGCATCGAGACAGTTGAAGAAATATGAGCAGAATTATCCTACTCATGATCTAGAGCTTGCTGAAGTGGTTCTTGCTTTGAAGATCTGGCGCCATTATTTGTACGGTGAATCTTGTGATATATTCACTGATCACAAGAGTCTGAAATACATCTTTACCCAGAAAGACTTGAACCTGAGACAGAGGAGATGGCTAGAGTTGATCAAAAACTATGATCTCACTATTCAGTATCACGCTAGCAAGGCTAATGTGGTAGCAGATGCTTTGAGTCGCAAGGCGACACCTCCTACTCTTAGTTGTCTTATTGCTGATTTTGAACGTATGGACATCTCCTTTTGCTTTGCGGGTACCGCCCAAACTGAGACTCGGTTACTTCTTGAGTCAGCCATTCCAGACTGAGTGCGGGAAGCACAACAACTTGATCAGATGCTCCAGCGAGTGAGGAAGCATTTTGTTGAGGGAAAACAAGCCCACTTCAGTGTAGATGAGTCTGGTGCATTGCATTTTAAAGGTCACCTCTGTGTACCACAGGAGGCTCAGGGTGAGGATGAGATTCTAAGGGAAGCACATTGATGAGGACATCGACCCTAAAGATACAACCACTGCTTCAACCTGCTGCACTGCATCCTCTACTTCCTTCACCAACATCTTCTCCAATTGGACTTTCGGCTAATGCAATGCCATATTACCCAATTAGATCGAGCTACGTCTACATGCCATGGTGCTACGTCTACATACCATGATACTATGTGTACATGCCATGGTGCTACTACATGTGCCAAGGGAGTTCAATTTGGATACATTTTGGTCAGATCAGTTCGGAATCAGCCTGACAGCACCAACTTAAAACAGATATAACTTTTGCAAACGGAGTCCGATTCGGGTGTTCTTGTGCTTGTTGGAAAGCGAACGACGATATCTTTCCAACGGATCCAGCCTCACCTCCAAATTCCTTCTGTAGACTTCGGAATCGTCAAAAGAAGGTGATGTATCACTAATTTGGGCCGATTTGGGCCTTGCAATCGTACCGGAATTGGCCCATATGCCACCGGCCCACCTGGGGGTGTGATTACTGTTCATGTGAACAGTAATTCATGCCTTTAGTCCCACCCCTCTATTTCTTTTAGATTTGTGGCTCCTCATCCCCTATTTAAGGAGGACGCACTCCCTCTAGTTTCCTTGGATTTTGTTTAGTTAAAGTTAGCCTTGTTGCAACTTCGTGTGTTGGCTTGTGTCGACTAGACCAACCATAATACCGCTTTTTGAAATCCCGATTTTAATATTTCAATCTTTATTTGTAATTTCAGATTGCTTTATCTTGTTCTTGCGTGCTTCTTCGGTGTATGCAGGAATCGACCTTCGTGGTCAGGTCTGTAATACTCCGGAAACAGATCGGTAAAAAGAAAGAGGTCGGAGAGAGTAAAAGAAATTGTTTTCGTCGGAAAATTACAATCTTCAGGGGGGTAAACGTTATTGCCAGGCAACCTGGGCCGCAGTTCGCGACCCAGGTGGCCCAAGAGTGGGCCGGCCGGCCCATGTAGGGGCCGGCCAAAGGGGGGGGCACCACTTCCCCCCCCAAACCCTAGTGCCTCCACTCCCTCCCCCTTGAGCCGCCCCTCCTCCCCCTTGAGCCGCCCCCATCTCCTCCTCCCCTCCTCCTAGGCGCCTCCCCCTCCATTGGTGGCTGCCATTGGTGATCCCCGGAGCTGCACACCCGGTCTTCCACGCGTTCATCTTCGGTTCTTCCTCCGCCGGGCGTTTGCAATCCACTCGGGTTCGTGGAGTTGGGGCCGGCCAAAGAAGGAGAGGAGAAGCCTTTGGGAAGTTGATCCTCGTCATTCTTCGGTTATACAAGGGTAACGAGAGACCCCATCGCTGTTTGATTGCGTTAGAGTTGTCGATTCAATGATTTTGGTAGTATCGTTTAATCTCTGTCAGTAGATTGATTCGGTACAGAATGTTGTAACTCGGTTTTGGGTGTCTTAGATGCAGAATTGGATGTCTTCGCCTTCTGGAGTTTTGTTCCTTATTTCATTAGCTTTCTTTTGGCACCTGGATCACGAATTTTCACCCAGTAGTTTAAAAGTTATGACTGTTTTACCACGTACTGCTCTGTCTGTCAGAAATTCTGGGTTTAGTCGGTTGCACCTAGGTTTTGATCTAGTTAGACTCAGAATCAGGTCGGCCACCCAACTAGGTTTATGAATATAATTTCACCATGTTTCCAGGCTGATAAAGATCACTCTAATTGGATCAGTGGTTTAAAAGTTAGAGCCTTTTCTTTAGGGCTGTTCTGAATTCTGGACAGACTGCAGTTATAGTTTTTCATTGGATGGTTAGACCTCTGTTTTGGCCGAATTAGAGTTTACCATCATCTAGAGTTTTGTAGCCAGTTAAGTTAAGCAAATTTGAGCACTGGTTTCAGGTCTTTTGGACTTACGGTTTTTTATTGGTGAATTTTCTAGTAAAACTGCCAGATTAGGGATATTTGGAATGTTTGGGTAAATTGATCAAATTGAACTTTTGTTTGGTTAGTTTGGCTAGAGATTGAGGGAGGACGCGTGTAGCATTGCCATATTCGTTTGCCCTCATTTCGATTATTTTATATTGTAGGCGGTGAAGCGGTGAGTGGAGGGGTATCTCAATTACCTCCCAACCCGTTGCAGCGCGGCAGGCAAGTAATTTGTATTCTATGATTGATGCAATGTATGATGTGTGAATGAATGATTATATTTGTTCGTATTTGTAAATGAATGACATGTGTTTATTTTCATTTATGAGTACTATTCAATATTGACATGGGATCACATTATGACATGCATACATTACTTTTGTAAGACCCATCAATTCCAGTATGGGCACTTGAAAATCCCATCAATTCCAGGATGGGTACGTGAGTCCACCATTCCAATGTGGGCCACGTTACGTGAGTCCACCATTCCAATGTGGGCCACGTTGGACGATCGTATGAAACGTTCTTCATACGATTAGTTTAAGTGAACACCGACAGGTGATTCACTCGCTATACCCAGATATCTTTGAAATATGTCTATTTCCTTCAATGCACCATTCCACTTCATCCATTCATAAATTCGTTTCCAGTAAATGTTCCAATTATGATTGTGATATATTGCTCATAGTATGTTTGATTGTTACATCTGATTTGCTTGTCGAGTCTTTGGCTCATTCTTGCTTTATTGTCTTATTTAGGTAAATGACAAGGAAGAATGATCTTGTGGAGGGTAGTTCATCACGATGCACTCACTACCATATATCAAACAATTTGAGGACTTTTACTGTCGTTAATTATGACTTGTGTTGCATTGTAATAAGCCATCATGGCCTTGTTTACCATATCTTTCTGAATTGTTTACTTCCATTTCGTTGATTAAACTTGATGATGAATACTTGTTTCCGTATAATCTTAATACTTGCTTCACCTTATCATGCGTTTTGATGTTATTCAATTGATGAGTAGTGGTTGTTGGTGACATCTTGACTTCCTTATAGTCAGGGTGTTACAGTTGGTATCAGAGCGGGCTTCAGGTCCGTGGTAATAATATTAAAATGACACACTGTGCACAATAGGAAGGGTTGGGTAAACCATTGTTTTTCCGCAATTGCTTGGTTATGTCCCAATTATTTTGTTTATCAGTTCGTTGAGCTAAGTATTTGATTTTCTTTCTGTTGTGTTGTTCTTAGATGGCAAGAGGTAGAGGCCGTGGCCGTGGTCGTCCACCGACCCGTAGTGGTGGTCGTGGCGCGGTCCGCAGCCTACATAAATCTTCGTCTCAAGGGTTGGTGGTCGGCATCGAGGAGATTGCCTCAGTTGCGCCTCCGGTTGCTGAGCCACCGGCCGCAACAGCTGATCTCATTCAGAACCTAATAAGAGAGAATCAACAACTCCGCCAACAATTGCAGCGCGCCATTCCTACGATTCTTCGCACTGTGGCGGAACTCGTTGTCGCCATCGCTCCACCCGAGGCTAGGATGAGCCTCCGTGAGTGGATGTCGCCGTCTGGACACTTTTGACGGAGCAGCACACCGTTCAGCCGCGGACTGGTTGAGGTACATGGAGCGCCGTTTGGAGCCTTAGAGTGGCATCCACGAGAAGGCGCGATTTGTGGCCTTTCGGTGAAGGTCAGCCGACATCTCGTGGGAAGGGGTCCTGTCTTCCAGACTCCAGTAGCAGGTCTTGTTACTTGGGAGGTATTTGTGGAGAGGTTCAGTCACGCTTTATCCCGACTCCTTCATCGAGAAGATGGAGCAATCCTCTCGACCTTTGTGCAAGGAAAAATATCAGATCTCGAGTATGAGGCCGGATTTAATAACTGCGCGCTTTGTCCCACCGTGGCAAGTGATGATAAAGAGAAGGCTAAGAGGTTCCGCGGGGTCTCAATCAGAGTATCGCCGGTCTCGGGAGCAACAGTTCACGTGACTTTAGCTCGGTGGTTGAGCAAAGCTAGAGGGATGGAGTTGGAAAGAGCTCCTTCGCCGCAAGGGCATGTTGCTAGTGGTTCTGTTGTTATCGTGGATCCGGCGGTGGCGAGCGGAGTTTCGGTGGAGGTGGTGGGTCTTTTGACGACCGCTAAGAGGTATCAAAGAACCAACACTCCGTCCGGTCAAAGATGGCGATCTTCTTCTTGGCGCCACGTTCTTCATCTTTCGCCCACGATTGCGTCTTGTTCCAGTCGGGGCATGAAGTGTTTTCGGTGTGGTGATGGGCATCGAGCTTCGAATGTTCCTTCAAGGAACATGCCAAGTGATGTGGTCGGGAGGGCCACAAGTCCTCGATGTGCAAGCAAAATCCGGCTAGTATCATCAAATGGGAAGCCGTCCAGCAGCTTCTTCCTCCGGCTTCCACAGAGGTTGATTCAGACTGGCGCAGCCTCGCACCACAAGTACCCTCCAAAGATGGGTTCCACTGCAGCTTTTACTCGGCGCCTCTGCAGGTTCTATTGGAATCCGCACTTCTCGCACCTCCGTCGCTTGTTCCTCCAAAGAATTGTTTCCGCTTTCCGTCCACAGAGTGTCGGTCGTCTTCTGCCAGTGCATCGTGGGGTCTACGCCATGCCCACCCTCGAGACCTTGGGACGTCGATGTGGTGTCAGTACTTTACTTGTGGATTCGCATGATGCCTTTGTCTTTGTTTGATTCGGGGCTACTTACTCGTTCGTGTCTTTGGAGTTTGTTACAAAAGTGGGTTTGAGTTTTCACTTATTTCGAGTCGGTGGTAGTCGGCTCCCGGAGGACTTATATCTAGCTCTACCGTCGTCCGGTTGTTCTATACTTATAGATGATGAGGTTTTCATCGCGAATCTTATGGTTATTCAATTGGCACCATTCGATGTTATTCGGTATGGGTGGTTATTCCAATACCGTGCCAAGATTTGTTGTTTCGGAAGACGGTGACCTTGCTAGCTCCTTAGGTGAAGAAGCGGTATTCGAGGCAGCAACCGTCGATTCAAGATTTGTATCGGCTAATCTATTCCTAGCCGCTGCATCGACCATCGGATTACTTTGCTCTCTCAATGAAAAGACCGATTCTTCGCGGCGTATTCAGGAGATTCCAGTTGTGAAGGAGTTTTCCGATGTCTTTCCTATAGAACTTCCCGGAATGCCTCTGGTGAGGAAAGTGGAGTTCCGGATTGATCTTATTCCGGGAACTCGGCCTTTGTCCAAGTCTCCTTACCGATTGGCTCGGCCATTTCAGGAAGAATTGAAGAAACAATTGGACGACCTGCTGTCCAAAGGTATGATTCAGCGAAGCGTATCGCCATGGGGAGCGCCTGTTCTTTTTACTAAGAAGAAAGATTTCAGCTGGCGTATGTGCATAGATTATCGGGCGCTTAATCAGGCGACTGTGAAGAACAAATATCCTTTGCCTCGCATTGAGGACCTTTTCGACCAGTTGAAAGGAGCTAGGATATTTTCCAAGATTGATCTCCAGTCGGGTTATAATCAGATTCGAGTTCGTGAGCGTGATATTGAGAAACGGCTTTCTCGAGGTATGGACATTATGAGTATAAAGTTATGTCTTTTGGACTAACGAATGCTCCTGCAGATTTCATGGAAGCCATGAGCGTTATCTTTGCATCAATACCTTGATGATTTCATTGTGGTATTCATAGATGATATCTTGATTTATTCCAAGACAGAGGAGGATCACACCCACCATTTGCGGTTGGTACTTGAAACTTTAAGAGAGAATCAATTCTATGCCAAGCTGAAGAAGTGTGAGTTCTGGATTTCTGAAGTTGGATTTTTGGGTCACGTTATTAATCAGAAGGGTATTTCAGTTGATCCTAGCAAGATTTCGACAGTGGTAGAGTGGAAGAGACCAACCAATGTTAAAGAAGTAAGGAGTTTTCAGGTTTAGTGGCTATTACGGCGGTTTGTGGAGGGTTTTTCAACCATTGCTAAACCGATGTCCCAGATTGACCTGAAAGGTGTTAAGTTCGAGTGGTCTCGATGCTTGTGAGCGCAGATTTTGCACTTTGAAAGATAGATTAGTGATCGCTCCAATTCTTACTCTTCCCGAGCACAGGAAGAGATTCACTATCTATTCGGATCGTCCATAGTTGGACTTGGTTGTGTACTCATGCAGATGGTAAAGTGATTGCCTATGCATCGAGACACCAAGAAGCATGAAGTAATTATCCCACCCATGATCTAGAGCTTGTTGCAGTTGATTCATGCTTTGAAGATCTGGCGTCATTATTTGTCTGGCGAATCTTGTGATGTATTCACGACCACAAGAGCCGAAATACATCTTTACCTGTATGACTTGAACTTGAGACAGAGGAGATGGCTAGAGTTGATCAAGGACTATGATCTTACTATCCGATACCATCCCGGCAAGGCTAATGTGGTAGGCGATGCCTTGAGTCGCAAGGTGACACCTCCTATCCTCGATTGTCTTATTGCCGACTTTGAGCGTATGGATATTTCCTTCGCGCTTATGTACCGCATGCATCGAGAATCGATTGATTTTAGAGTCACCCTTCCGGATCGGGTGCGAGTAGCACAAAGAAGAAGATCGGATGCTCCAACGAGTGAGAAGCGTTGTCGAGGGTAAGCAAGGTCACCGGTGTGGACAAGTTTGATTCTTTGCGATTTAAAGGACGCCTCTGTGTGCCACAGGAGTCGCAGGTTAAACTGGAGATTTTGAAAGAGGTCCATCGTACCCCTTATACCGTACATCCTAGTGAGACCAAGATGTACAAAGATTTAAAGAAAAGTTTCGTGGAAACGGATAAAATTGATATCGCATAAGATGTGGCTTCATGTGGGTGTGCCGGTGGTCAAGGTGAGCACAAACGACCAAGAGGATATTGCAACCCTTGAGGTACCGGTTTGGCCATGGGACGATATATCTATGGATTTTGTGGTTGGTTTACCTCGCTTTCGGCGAGGAAAGGATGCTATTTGGGTAATTGTGGACCGGTTCAAGAAGTCGCACATTTCATTCCTATTCAGTACAACCAATTGACAAGCGATTTGGCTCCTCTTTATGTACGAGAAATTGTGCGCTTGCACGGAGTGCCAAAGACCATTGTTTCGACCGAGATGCCAAGTTCGTTTCCAAATTCAGGAAAGTTTGCAGAGTGCTTTGGGCACACAACTCCGCCTTAGCACGACCTTTCATCCCCAAGCAGATGGGCGACCGAGCGCACCATCTTACATTAGAAGACATGCTCAGTGTTGTGTTTTATCCTCGAAAGGAATTGGGAAGAGCATTTAGCCTTGGTAGAGTTTGCTTATAACAACAGATTATCATTCCAAAGATTCGAGCGGCACCATACGAGGTTCTTTATGGGCGTAAGTGCAGTCCCGTAGTCCGGGATGAGGTTGAGAGCGGCGATCTTGGGTCCCGACCGGGTTCGTGACAAAGGGCTAGAGTGGCGAGAGGTTAGGCAGAATTTGTTGGTCGCCCAGAGTCGGCTGAAGAGCTACGCTGATGTCGAAGACGAGATTTGGAATTCGAGGTGGGAAATGAAGTTCATGAGAGTATCGCCATCTAAAGGCGTAGTGCGTTTGGCACCAAAGGGAAGCTTAGTCCAAGGTATGTTGGACCCTTCCCAATAGTGGCACGAATTGGAAAGCTAGCTTACCGCTTGGACCTTCCCGATTCTATGAGTGGGGTTCACAACGTGTTTCATGTTTCGATGTTGAGAAAGTTTCGAGAGACCGGATCATGTCATTCCTTTGGAGCCTTTGATTGTCAAGCAAGACCTTACCTTGAGTCCCGCGGTGAAGATATTAGAAGAATCGAACGAGTTACGAGGAATAAGACCTCAAGTATGTCAAAGTTCTTTGGTCTCATCAAACCGAGAGAGAGGCCACTTGGGAGTTGAAGTCCGCATGCAGAACATTACCCCGACTTGTTCGATTAAGGTAAATTGTTTAAGTTGTTATTTCGGTATTTATTTCTTTCGTTGATCGTTGATTAGATTCGAGGTGAATAACTGTTATGGGTGGTGTAATACTCTAAAGCAGATTCGGTAAAAAGAAAGAGGTCGGAGAGAGTAAAAGAAATTGTTTTCGTCGGAAAATTACAATCTTGGGGTAACGTTATTTCAGCAACCTGGGCCGATTCGCGACCAGGTGGCCCAAGTGGGCCGCCGGCCCATGTAGAGGCGGCCAAAGGGGCACCACTTCCCCCAAACCCTAGTGCCTCCACCCTCCCCTTGAGCCGCCCCTCCTCCCCTTGAGCCGCCCCATCTCCTCCTCCTCCTCCTAGCGCTCCCCTCCATTGGTGGCTGCCATTGGTGATCCCCGAGCTGCACACCCGGTCTTCCACGCGTTCATCTTCGGTTCTTCCTCCGCCGGGCGTTTGCAATCCACTCGGGTTCGTGGAGTTGGGGCCGGCCAAAGAAGGAGAGGAGAAGCCTTTGGGAAGTTGATCCTCGTCATTCTTCGGTTATACAAGGGTAACGAGAGACCCCATCGCTGTTTGATTGCGTTAGAGTTGTCGATTCAATGATTTTGGTAGTATCGTTTAATCTCTGTCAGTAGATTGATTCGGTACAGAATGTTGTAACTCGGTTTTGGGTGTCTTAGAGGCAGAATTGGATGTCTTCGCCTTCTGGAGTTTTGTTCCTTATTTCATTAGCTTTCTTTTGGCACCTGGATCATGAATTTTCACCCAATAGTTTAAAAGTTATGACTGTTTTACCACGTACTGCTCTGTCTGTAAGAAATTCTGGGTTTAGTCGGTTGCACCTAGGTTTTGTTCTAGTTAGAATCAGAATAAGGTCGGCCACCCAACTAGGTTTATGAAGAAAATTTCACCATGTTTCCATGCTGATAAAGATCACTCTAATTGGATCAGTGGTTTAAAAGTTAGAGCCTTTTCTTTAGGGCTGTTCTGAATTCTGGACAGACTGCAGTTATAGTTTTTTATTGGATGGTTAGACCTCTGTTTTGGCCGAATTAGAGTTTACCATCAACTAGAGTTTTGTAGCCAGTTAAGTTAAGAAAATTTGAGCATTGGTTTCAGGTCTTTTGGACTTACGGTTTTTTATTGGTGAATTTTCTAGTAAAACTGCCAGATTAGGGATATTTGGAATGTTTGGGTAAATTGATCAAATTGAACTTTTGTTTGGTTAGTTTGGCTAGAGATTGAGGGAGGACGCGTGTAGCATTGCCATATTCGTTTGCCCTCATTTCGATTATTTTATATTGTAGGCGGTGAAGCGGTGAGTGGAGGGGTATCTCAATTACCTCCCAACCCGTTCTGTGTGGCGCAGTAAGTAATTTGTATTCTATGATTGATGCAATGTATGACGGTGAATGAATGATTATATTTGTTCGTATTTGTAAATGAATGCCATGTGTTTCTTTTCATTTATGAGTACTATTCAATATTGACATGGGATCACATCATGACATGCATACATTACTTTGTAAGACCCATCAATTCCAAAGATGGGCACTTGAAAATCCCATCAATTCGGGATGGGCACGTGAGTCCACCATTCCAATGTGGGCCACGTTACGTGAGTCCACCATTCCAATGTGGGCCACGTTGGACGCATTGTATGAAACGCTCTTCATACGATTACATTAAGTGAACACCGACGGTGATTCACTCGCTATACCTGCAGATATTTGAAATATGTCCATTTCCTTCAATGCACCATTCCACTTCATCCATTCATAAATTCGTTTTCAAAAATGTTCCAATTATGATTGTGATATATTGCTCATAGTATGTTTGATTGTTACATCTGATTGTTTGTCGAGTCTTTGGCTCATTCTTGCTTTATTGTCTTATTTAGGTAAATGACAAGGAAGAATGATCTTGTGGAGGGTAGTTCATCACGATGCACTCACTACCATATATCAAACAATTTGAGGACTTTTACTGTCATTAATTATGACTTGTGTTGCATTGTAATAAGCCATCATGGCCTTGTTTACCATATCTTTCTGAATTGTTTACTTCCATTTCGTTGATTAAACTTGATGATGAATACTTGTTTCCGTATAATCTTAATACTTGCTTCACCTTATCATGCGTTTTGATGTTATTCAATTGATGAGTAGTGGTTGTTGGTGACATCTTGACTTCCTTATAGTCAGGGTGTTACAAGGTCAACCGGGTATTCGTGCATGGTTGATAACGACTTGTCGATCAGTTCAGCGATTGCGTGGTTTCGAGCCTTGCGTGTTCATAGCCAGGATCGTCAGAGTTGAGCGACGCCTACCGGACTTATCGTTCTCATTGAAAGATCGGGCCAACAAATCAAACCTGAGGGTTCATCCAGTGGTATCAGAGCTACAGTTCTTCGGTGAGAGTTTCCTGTTTTCTAGTAGTAGATTCGTTTTTCATACCTAGAGTCCAGAAAATTGCCCAAAAAAAATCGCATCTATCATCCATACCGAGCCCTTTGAGCCTTTGCAATTTTTTTCTTTTCAGTTTGCTTGTTGAATATTTGGTTGTATTGTCATGTCTAGTTGCTGATCTTTAGTTCTAGTTATTGTCTAGTTGGTCGTTGTCCAGATTGCTTCTCGTGTTTTTCCTTTGCGTCGCTTAATCGTTCTTTTAGGGTTCTTAGTTTTTGCATCTAAAACAGAAAATTCGTGGGTTAGAACTCCTCTAATCTGCACCAAAAAAAGAGAGAATACTTTGCTATATTCGTGACTTGTGGAAAACCCTAGAGCCGGCACAAAAAAATAGAAGGAGAAAGAGGCCGCCACACAAAACAAAAGCCGTGGTAGAAAAAAAAGAAGAAAAAAAACAATCTTACACCAAAATCAGTGAAAACTGGTGGAGCCCTTCTACATATAGCCACAAACTTGCACAAAACATTTCAGCAAGATTAGCCCACGGAATCAAAAGATATAGCAATTTAAAGATTGAAACCGAGTCGGTTTCCAGTCCGAGTACGATTCCGTTTCCGAGAGACCTTCAGTAAAACGGGCATAACTTTTGCATATGGTGTCCGATTTGGACGTTCTTGGACTCGTTGGAAAGCTAACAACGAGGCGCATACTTTCCACTTAATGCACTAGTCTCCCTCCAGGGAACCCAAAATCGGTCATTTTCGGCTCCGAATGCGCGTCACAAGTTTTCAGTTTCGGTTTTTGCCGTTTCTTTTAGTCTTCCCATCCGAATTTGGGGTTCGTCTCAACTGCAAAGTTGTAGATCTCATCGAAACCTTTCAAACGAGTATATATAAGCCATATAAAACTTTGCTTTTTCATCTCTTGAGACTAACTATTGTTTTCTGCTTAAACTAAATGGCTGTTTACGCTGCACGTTATTCCGTTTTTGTGCTCTATATCGTGTGAACCATCTTGTGCCCTACAAAGAAGTTTGAGTAGTTGGTTAGCGTCTCTCCTAGCACTTGTTGTAAGGTTTTCCATTGCTTACATCAAGTCACATTTATCTTTTATGCAGCGTACATACACATCTCTTAGTGGGGCTTTGATTAGCTAAACTTTGATTAGACTAGGATCGAGACTTGTGACTAGTACTTTGAGCTGCTTTTCAACTTTGCATGCTGAATTGAATAATTGCTATTCCTTTGCTACATACTAGCCTTCCGAGCTCCACTTCCTACTAACTCAAGAAAGCCATTCCTCGCAATCGTTGGGTGATCACAAGTGAGAGTATCACGAACCACCACGGGTGTACCACTTCCTTCTTTGATTGGTAAGAACTGTAAGAACGGGTATAAGCTTGAGTGTGAGCCGACTTGTGAAACTCCAGAATCTAGTAGTTCATAGGGACATATACACCGTGATTGGTTCTTTGTTTTCTACTAACAATGACAGATCACATGGATCTACACATGGTGTAGACAATAACGACCACTCTTTGGGGCATACCGAGAGGATCTTTCACACCTCGCACGAGAGAGCTCGTGCGGCACATTGAGCACTCGCCGGTGATAGTGTTCGCGATGCCTTGGATAAGATCAATGGCAATCTCGTGGCGCCCACACACGTTGCGCTCCTCGAGCGCTAGCCACTTGCGACAACAGACCCATGATCATGAGCCAAGAGTGGAGGACCCTCCGCCGCGCAAGACCACCTCCCGCCGCCGACACCACCTCCTACGTGCCGCACACCACCTGCGGTCCGCTCTTGGGCGTATGAGGTGGAAGAAGATGTGAACAATTACATCACCGACACGGAAAATAGATGGAGCCAATATGCACAATGATCGTAACTATCGTCGGCTTCGTCATAATTGTCAAGGTATGGGACAAAATCAACGTGAGGTACGTGACCATAATAATGCATTTGGTAAAATTAAATTCACTGTGCCTTCTTTTACTGGAAAATATGATCCTGATGCTTATCTCACATGGGAGCTTACCGTAGAACAAAATTTTGCTTGTCATGAATTCCCTGAAGATAAGAAAGTTAGAGCTGCTACTAGTGAGTTTTCTGATTTTGCATCTATTTGGTGGAGTGAATATGGTCGTACTCATCAGGACATACCTAGAACATGGAATGCTTTGAAAAGAGCAATGAGACATAGATTTGTACCTTCATATTATTCTCGTGATTTGCTGAATAAATTACAACGTTTAAGACAAGGTAGTAGTTCTGTAGAGGATTATTATCAAGAATTGCAAACTGATTTATTGCGTTGTGGTTTAGATGAAACTGAAGATGCTAAGATGGCTAGATTTTTAGGAGGTTTAAACCGAGAAATTCAGGATATACTTGTTTATAAAGAATACAATTCTATCACTCGTTTGTTCCATCTTGCTTGCAAAGCTGAAAGAGAAGTGCAGGGTCGACAGTCTCGCCCTAGGGCAAATTTTGGAGGATCTTTTGCAGGTCGGCCAAGTCAGCAACAACACGTGGCACCCTTCTCAAGTCGTGTGCCCCCTTCTACCCCTTCCACTCCTGTGCATGTCCCTAATGCATGCAAATCAACAGAGGTACAAGTCCCTACAAAAAGTGTTTCGTCCGTTGCTTCGACAGGGCGATCTAGAGATGTACAATGTCATCTTTGTTGTAAAGGATTTGGGCACTTGATGCGTGATTGCCCAAGTCAGCGAGCTTTACTTATTAAGGACAATGGTGAGTACACTTCAGCTAGCGATATTGAGGAAGAACAAGTTTTAGTTGCAACTAACAATGCAGGTGATGAAACTGAGGAAGAACATATAAGCCATGAGGCCTCTGACATGTACCAAAGCTTAGTTGTCCAGCGTGTGCTAAGTGCCCAAATGGAGCTTGCTGAACAAAATCAACGTCATATTTTGTTTCAATCCAAGTTCGTCATCAAGGAACGTTCATGTAGAGTCATCATTGATGGCGGAAGTTGCAACAACCTTGCTAGCATAGACATGGTCGAGAAGCTTGGCTTGACCACAACACAACACCCTCATCCTTACTACATCCAATGGCTGAATTCTTGTGGTAAGTTGAAGGTAACTAAGCTTGTGCGTGTACACTTTTCTATTGGATCATATCATGATTATGTTGATTGTGATGTCGCATCTATGCAAGCATGCTCATTATTATTAGGTAGACCTTGGCAATATGATAGATATCTTGAACATCATGGTAGATCTAATCATTATACTTTCACATATAAAGAAAAGAAAATCACTCTGCTTCCAATGTCTCCCCGCCGCTATATTAAAGGATGAATTAGAAAGAATGCGAGAACAAGTAAGGAGAAGACACAAGTTTATCAAAAGATTATAGCTCCAAGTGAAATTAAATTGAAAGCTCCTGTTATGTTAGCTACAAAATTGATTCCATTGATATGGAAAACATGAATCTCAATGTCATACTATGATTTGTAAAGAAACTCTGTGTCCATTAGAAGAAGTGCATGTTTCTTTGCCTCCTGTTGCTACTAACCTTTTGCAGGAGAGTGATGACTTCGAGAAAACAAATGAGTCGAGGACAACTCAAATTCAAGAAAGGGAGGATGATGAGGACATCGACCCTAAGGATACAACCACTGCTTCAACCTGCTGCACTGCATCCTCTACTTCCTTTACTTCACCAACATCTTCTCCAATTGGACTTTCGGCTAATGCAATGCCATATTACCCAATTAGATCGAGCTACGTCTACATGCCATGGTGCTACGTCTACATACCATGGTACTATGTGTACATGCCATGGTGCTACTACATGTGCCAAGCAGGAGTTCAAGCTGGATACATTTTGGTCAGATCAGTTCGGAATCAGCCTGACAGCACCAACTTAAAACATATATAACTTTTGCAAACGGAGTCCGATTCGGGTGTTCTTGGGCTTGTTGGAAAGCTAACGACGATATATTTCCAACGGATCCAGCCTCACCTCCAAATTCCTTCTGTATACTTCAGAATCGTCAAAAGAAGGTGCTATGTCACTAATTTGGGCCGATTTGGGCCTTGCAATCGTACCGGAATTGGCCCATATGCCACCGGCCCACCTGGGGGCGTGATTACTGTTCATGTGAACAGTAATTCGTGCCTTTAGTCCCACCCCTCTATTTCTTTTAGATTTGTGGCTCCTCATCCCCTATTTAAGGAGGACGCACCCGCTCTAGTTTCCTTGGATTTTGTTTAGTTAAAAGTTAGCCTTGTTGCAACTTCGTATATTGGCTTGTGTCTACTAGACCAACCATAATACCGCTTTTCGAAATCCCAATTTTAATATTTCAATCTTTATTTGCAATTTCAGATTGCTTTATCTTGTTCTTGCGTGCTTCTTCGGTGTATGCAGTAATCGACCTTCGCGGTCAGGTCAACCGGGTATTCGTGCATGGTTGATAACGACTTGTCGATCAGTTCAGCGATTGCGTGGTTTCGAGCCTTGCGTGTTCATAGCCAGGATCGTCAGAGTTGAGCGACGCCTACCGGACTTATCGTTCTCATCGAAAGATCGGGCCAACAAATCAAACCTTAGGTTTCATCACACATCGTACTCCATATACCGTACATCTTAGTGAGACCATGATGTACAAGAACTTGAAGAAGAGTTTCTGGTGGAAAAGGATGAAGGTTGTTATCGCTAATATGTAGCATCTTGTGGAGTTTGCCAGCGGGTCAAGGCTGAGCATAAGCGACCAGCAGGTTTGCTGCAACCTTTGGAGGCTCCAGTATGGCCATGGGATGACATATCCATGGATTTTGTAGTTAGTTTACCTCGCACGTAGTGAGGAAAGGATGCTATTTTGTCATAGTGGACCGGTTTAGTAAGTCTGCACATTTCATTCCTATTCGTACAACAAATTCAATAAGTGATTTGGCTCCTCTCTATGTGCGAGAAATAGTGCGGTTGCATGGGGTTCCTAAAACTATTATTTCTGTTCGAGATGCTAAATTTGTCTCCAAGTTCTGGGAGAGTTTGCAAAGTGCCTTGGGCACACAACTTCGTCTTAGTACCGCTTTTCACCCCCAAACAGATGGTCAGTCTGAACGCACCATACAGACACTAGAGGATATGCACAGATGTTGTGTTATGTCTTGGAAGGAAGGCTGGGAAGATCACTTGGCTTTAGCAGAGTTCGCCTATAACAACAGCTATCACGCTAGTATTCAAGCTGCTCCGTTTGAGGTTCTTTATGGGCGGAAGTGCAGATCCCCGTTGTGTTGGGATGCAGTTGGAGAGCGAGTAGTTTTGGGTCCCGATTGGGTTCAGCAGACTGTGACCAGAGTAGAAGAGATTAGAAAGAATCTGTTGGCTGCCCAGAGCCGACAGAAGAGCATTGCAGATGTCAGAAGACGAGATTTGGAATTCGAAGTTGGGGACGAGGTTCTGTTGAGAGTATCCCCTACCAAAGGCGTAGTGCGGTTTGGTACCAAAGGAAAGCTTAGCCCGAGGTACGTTGGACCATTTCCCATCGTGGCACGAATTGGGAGATTGGCTTACCGCTTGGATCTTCCTGAGTCCATGTACGTAGTTCATAATGTATTTCATGTTTCGATGTTGAGGAAATTCATGAGAGATCCAGAACATGCTATACCATTAGAGCCGTTGTGCATTGAACATGATCTTACCTTCGAGTCCTGGCCAGTAAAAATATTAGAGAAGTCAGAGCGGGTGCTGAGGAACAAGACTTTAAAGTACATCAAGGTCCTTTGGTCTCATCAGACTGAGAGAGAGGCCATTTGGGAGCTAGAGTCCGGCTTGCGCGAGCAGTATCCAGATCTATTTGCTTCGTACGTGTTAAATCGTTGATTTCAATTCTGTGGTATTCTGTTCTCGTATTCGTTTCAATGGTTAGAATTTGAGGTCGAATTCCGTTAAGGGGGTAGAATGTAATATCCCAATTTTCGTTTGGAGAGGAATTTATTTTGGTGAGAGAGATAGTTAACAATTCAAGGTTCTCAGAATTTTTAGAACCTCGACCTCCGGCCCAGGCCGGGGCAGGCCTGGCCGGCCAAGAGTGGGCCAAGGAGGGGGGAGGCGCACCAGGCCCAGGCCCATGCGCCCCCACTCCCCCTCCCTAACCCTAGCCAGCCCCTCCCTCTCTCCCCCTCTCCCTCTCTTTTCCCCCCATGAGCCGCCACCTCCTCTCCCCAAACCGACGCCACCTCCTGCCCCTGGCACCGCCTCCTCCACTTGGTGCCGGCCCCTGGTGATCCCCGGTGCTACTCTCCAAGGTTTGTGGCTGGCCATTGAAGGGAGGAAGAAGGAAAAGGGGAGTTCTTCGGGTGGTTGAACACTATTTCCCTGCGGGTCTTTAAGGGTAACGAAGAGTCTAATTCATTGTTTGATACTGTTTGGAGGAAGAATTGATTATTAGGATTGAACCGACATGCTGTCGTAGAATTTCCAGAATCTGTTCAGAATATTGCGCGGCCGGTTTTGACCTCTTAGAGGCCGATCTGGAGGTTCTCCCCTGCTAGAAAATTGTAGCCAGTTCTTAGATTTCCATAGCTTCCAAGATCACCAGAATCCAATCTACAGTTCAAACATTACAATAGATTCTTTCTTACTGTCATGAGAAACCTGACGAGAATTGTCAGCATAGTCGTTTAATGAAATATGACTTGGTTAGGATTAGATTCAGATTTTTCACCCAAAACAATTTATGTAGATAATTTTATCATATTTTCAGATTGATAAAGAACACTTTAATTGGATTTATAGATTAAATATTATGTTATGTTGTTCGCTGCTGTTCTGTTCGTCTGGATAGATTGCTGTCAGGCATTTTCACCTACTATTTAATCAAATATTTTTGTAGAATTAGGAAATCTTGTCAACTATAGTTTTGTAGGTTTGCTCGTTAAGATTCGTTGGGCACTGGAATCAACTCGTTCCGAGTGCCAGATCAGTAGATATGAATTTTTTCCGTGCCGCTGTCCAAAGTCGTTTCAGGGGGATGAATTGTCTGATTCCAGTTTTGGGTCTATTCGTTGTATTGGGTAGTCAGGGAGTTATTGTACATCACCGGTAGCATTTTCATATCATGCTGATCTTATTTTAAGTACATAATTATGTAGGCGGCGAGTGTACGAGCACCTTCGTTGCCTCCTAGCACATCACATCGCGGAAGGCAAGTACAATGTGTTAAGATATATTGATTTTTGTTGAATGTTTGTTGATGTGTTGTTAATGTTATGATCCATGTTCATAATACATGTTATATATTCCGTTCTTAATCGGTAATCCATGTGGAAGAAGGTAGTGATATTCATTGGATATGTTTCATTCCATTCATGCGTTGTTCATGTTCCGTCTATGGGAGTGGAATTATAAAGACCCATCAACTCCAGTATGGGCACGTAAGACCCACCATTTTAATGTGGGCAATTTAGGACACCCGTATGAAATGTTCTTCATACGGAGATTGGGTCCCCAGACTTTGTTAAGTACGGGCTTAGGTGAACACCGACGAGTGTGTCACTCGCTATACCGGAATGAGCATGTGTGCAGTCTATTCCTTTCGATGCATCCATTCATTCTATTTATACACATAAGTTTTCAGAGATAAGTTCATAATTCTTATTCAGATTTACTTGTTCATAACATTGTATGATCAATTGTTTGCTGTACTTGCTGAGTTTCGACTCATTCTTGTTTTGTTTATTTATTTAGGTGATCGTTGATGATGACTTTGTTGGGAGGGAGTAGACAAGTACTTTTCACTCAGTTCACCAAATAATAAGTTTCGATTATGTCTTGATTTCATTATTTGAGAAATTGTAATAGATAGAGTTAAGATCGGATGATATTTCTCTCCATGTTATGTTTAGTTAATTGCTGCTTGTGTTTTCTTTTAATTACTCCCTGATTATACTTAGATGAATTCAGTCTTTATTCCCTCCATGCTACTATTAAAGTTGGTGTCTTTATGTACTTCGAGGAGTTACAGTTTAAATTCTTCCGCAATGTGGTTGTATGTTAGTTCTTTAGGTAACATCTTGGCTTCCGAATAGCCAGGGTGTTACAATTTAATTTGGTAATTGAGCCAAATATTCAACTTACTTCAAAAATGAATCTATGGCATTGTTTTGCCATAGAGTTTTGCAAATGATTTGTCAAACAAAATAAATTAAAAACTATTTTTAACTGGCCTAATTTGGATAGATAGTGGGTGCAAGTTTATACATGGGATCAATCCAGTGAATGGTTGAGGCCCAGGGGTTTGTTGGAAGTTGCCTAGTTAAATAAGGACCGGTCTGAGAGCCACTTTTTGCTAAGTTCCGCCGTACTACCATAAATCTGGAATGAGACAGATCTAGATAACTAAACTATAATATTTCACCATGGTTGTGTCTTTTTTTGAGGTATGGGTGTCGTGAATACCTACTTTTAGTACACACATAGGCACAAGAGGGGGTTACCGTTTGGCATGAAATCTATGGTAACGAAACCTTAGCAGGCATAACTATGTTGAGATAGTGGAGGGTAAAGGCCCTGTAATAGTTGTTTAGTCGTATGCCTATGGAAGCGTGTCTTGGCCGACATATTAAACAAACTATCTCTTCTGGGTAAAGTTGTACTAACTCTGTAGAGTAAAAAACTATTCGAATAGTCGTATCCACGATCATGGACGTGCTGAGCAAAGCCACTCAAAGTTAGATTTTTGATTTTTGTTTTAAAAATTGATTTAACACAATGTTTTTGGATAGTTTATCCAAATGAGAAAGATGGGCAGACAGCCTGGTGTTAAGGGGTTATTCTTTCACTAATCATGTATGGAGGTTTATCCTACACTCAAAATGGTGATTAAAATTTTAAAATCAATTTCTAGATATAGTATAATTGCATTGAAATTTATTAATGATATTTAAACTAAAAATGTCGTTATGTACAAACTTAGCCATATAGGCCATCTTTTGTCATACCTTCATGCGTTATATCCTGTTAATTGGATGTAACTCATGAAGTACATTTATACTCACCTTGCTTAATAAAATTATTGATCAGAGGAGGAGTACAATGTGGCTAGTGAGGACTTGGACAACTAGGTTGTGCCCCCAACGATTGCTTATGGCATATCATGTGGCCTACTACTACTTTACGTTTCCGTTGTACTTTTGTTTAGGCCTTGTGCCATTTTGTAATAAAACTCTCATAATATGAATAAAATGTGTTATATGGACTTTCTAACATTTTTGTTGAACTATGTACACTAGTTGTTCCTGAACTAGTATGGAAAACACAGAGAATTCGGGATTCTTCTACACCTAGGTTCGACAAAATGGACTGGCGATTTCGTGTCCTGTTGGCTGTTGACATGCAACTTATTTTGGCACCATAAAACCATGCATACAAATTTAAAATTGAAAACTAAATACACTATTTCAATGGGGCGTTTATGACATGCTTTAACTACATTTAAAACAGAGTAATGAGGCCAATTTCTTTTGCATGCGGCTGGTTCTATATGAAGGAAAGACCTCTCCTCTCAGAAGGGAGAGAATAGAGAGAAACCTCTTAGAAAAATAACAAAGACATAATTAGTACCATTGTATTGCCATGTTCCTCTGTGCTGTGCAACATAGGATTCTTCATCCCTTCATCAGCGTGCACCAACATCGGGAGAGCAATATCTCCGAAGCCGCCGTCCCTCGTGATCCTACATGGGTTGGGGCAAATCAGGTTTTTGGGAAGCGTTCGCACGATAGCTCATGGCTTCCTCCTCCATCATCCACTTCACGTCAACTTTTTCGTATCAGAGTCTACCGTGACCTTCGCTGAACCGATTCTCAGTAAGTCACGGTGATATCTTTTGATATGGATAAGCCTTTCTTCCTAGAAATAAATTGTGAGGACCGCCGGGTTATTTTCATAAGACCGAGACCGGTCCGGTCATAGGAAAATAACTCTGACCTCAGGAGATTGAAATCTAATTTAACTCCATTCAAGTGAGAGCACCCAGCTGATCTAGAGCCACGGTGACCATGCATACTGCTCCTCTACAGGTGCTACATGGTGACCAGTTCTTCAACAGCTCGTACCTACACTCAAAGGAGTTAAAGGGGATTTCAAAACAGCGGGTATGTGTCTCGTGTTGGCTCCCAAGATCAGCGACCAGCATGCACATACCCTTATAAACATCAATCACGATCGTACAAAGTTCATACATTGATATATCCAAAAGACATACAACCTAGGAGTTAAGTCTACAACTATTACAAAGCGGCCGACTGGCTAAATTCAAAGATTAACAATAAGTAGCAGCGGAAACAACATAAATAAACTAAAAGGTCCAGCAAGGTGTGCCCCATAACCCAAGGCAATAGACTGGGTGCTAGCAACAACATTATTCATTAGCGTCGCCGAAATCGGCGCTAACGAACTCATCGAGCGAAATATCTTCCTCACCTAAACAAGTAGAATTTGGGTTGAGTACAAAATATACTTGCAAGACTTACACAAAGTAAAAAATCTATACATGCTAGAGGATATCCAAAAGAGAGGCAATAGTGGCTTAGTTTTGTAGAAAATGCAATAATTTTCATCCTACACACACTAGTTTGAAATGGCTATTTGGTAAACAAAATTTTATTAAAAGAAATACATAAACCAGTGGTAGATGTATAGATCAAACAATACCAAAGTGGCAGCCCACTTTGATAAACTAAGATCGCATGAATACCCATTCATGCTGAAACCGAGTTGTAACCCACATCAAATTTTTAATTAGAGTCCAACGATGACATCTCCCAAACCAAGTGGTCGTCCATGACTGTGGACATGGCTATTCGAATAGATTAATCCCTGCAGGGGAGTACTACTTTATCCACACGACTCGATTAGACCGTAAGCCTCCTGGATAATAGTATAGTTACTATGGTATGTCGGCTGGGGAAATCGAGATTCGGTATTGTTTTGCAAGAAAGCCATACTGAGATGAGTCCCCCTTGCGAGATAAACCCCAACTTAGGACTTAGCCATGTCGGCATACCTTCGGAAGTGTGCTTTATTCGGTGGCAAAAGAGGCGGATTGGTGTGTGGGTACATTGGTACACCCATGTAGGGTATAAACTATTCGAATAGCCTCATCCTAGGTTATGGACATGCTTGGGATTGGACTTGCAGGAGTTAGACTTAACATTTTAAAATTTTAATCTTAAAACTTGATCAGGTGGCAATGAGAATAGTCTCATGCTATGTTTGTGAGCTACAGGGCAGCCACCTGTTGTTGTTTAGATATTGTCTAATATTGTTTACTTGCTGTTATTTAAAGTATCAAAAATGTTTGCTCACTTGCCATTTCAATCTACTACTTGTACTTCAAATGAAATGTTACTTTAGGCTGAAAATTGCATAGTGTAGTAGCCTTCTTTTGATACATGAATGCATCTACATATTCTTTTACTTGTAAGATTTGCAAGTACAACTTTGTATTCAACCTGGTTGCTGCAATTTCAAAGGAGGTTGACCTGTTGCGTCAATCATTGTGAGACTGTCTATGAGGACGACGACTAGCTCGGTGGGCTTCCGTCAGGTTTTCTTGTGGCTAAGGGTAGCCGATCGGCTTTATTTTGTGCCATCTTATGGCTCTTGCTATTCCACTGTGTATTTGACTTTTATTATTGCTATTTGGTCGGTCGTCCGTATGTATAAAAACTAAAGTTGTATGATGATTGTGTTGTAACCTTTTGAGACTACAGTATTGTAATATTATTGTATGGCATTGCTATTGATATTGTTTTGTGAGGTGTATGTGTACCGCTCCTAGGAGGAACACAATACACCGATGGTGGGATATTTGAATTGTAATGCTAGGACCAATCGGATGGTCAAGTACATTCATTTCCAACAACTCATTGGGAGGCATCCAATACGGCCTTTTTGAAATAGGCGCAGTACCGGGTGGAAGCTCGATCACAAATTCGACTTCGCGATCAGGGGACATGCCTAGGAGTTCTTTGGGAAACACATCTGGGCACTTGCATACCACTGGTACCCTCTCCAATTCGAAAGTTGTACTAACTTCCAGAGCATAAAGATGAGATCCGACAACTCTTGGAGCGAAAACGACTTGATCGCCGTTTTCACTTGTGACAGAAATTAACTGTTGAGCACAATTAATGTGGCCTTGATTTTTGGACAGCCAATCCATTCCCAATATAAAATCAATACCCAATGAAATTATCACTATTAGATTTGCCAAAAATTATAACCCTTGAATCTCCACTTTTACGTCCCGACAGATTTGATCGGTTTGCAAAACCGATCTCAGTGACTGAATATGGTAAGGTGGCTAAAGTGTATGCAATTAAAATTGATTGTGTGCAGCAAAATCCTTCTTGATGAATGAATGTGATGCTCCCGAATTAAATAAAACAGTAGTTGAACTAGAATTTACAATAAGTGTACCTAAAACGACAACGTCCGGTGCGTCGTTTGCCTCCTCGGCAGTGACGTGGTTCACTTGGCCACGTGCTAGAGCTGGAGCAGGCTTGGGGGCCACCCTCAAGGGTGGTGCTGGTCACACTGGAGGTGGAGTTGGATCCGGGTAGGGGCATCCCACGTTGTCTTGCCAAGCATTGATGTGCATAATGTCCCAGACGTCCACAATGAAAACAAGTAATGTTCTGCTTGAAGTTGTTGCTGTTCGGGGGCTGATTTCCCCCATTTATTTTCTACACATTTGGTGGTGGAGGTCTTGGTATGAATGTGGACGGCCTTGGTAGTGCCGGAGCTTGAAACCGAGGTGGTTGGGGCTGCCCAATGCGCGGCCTTAGGAAACTGCCACTTGCTGAAATTAGCGGGGCTCTCTTCCTCTTTCTTGACTCTTCCAATGCCCGACTCTCGATTTCCACCACAATGGCCTTGTTAACCATGTGTTGGATGTTGCGGAAGTCGTGGACGGCTAGCGCAAGTTGCATTTCCTCGATCAAGCCGTTCATAAAACTGCTTTGTCGGCAGGAGTCGATGGCGACGTCATCAGGAGCATAACAAGCCAAGAAGTTGAACTCGTGGAGATACTCCGTCATGCTCTTCCTTCCTTGCTTGAGAGCAAGAAATTTTTGTTGCTTGATTATCATCATGCCCTCTGGAATGTTGGCCTCGCAAAAGGCTGCTCTGAACTTGTTCCAAGTTGGAACGTGTCCCTCGGGTTGCATGGCATAGAAGTTGTTCCACCATGCGCTTACTGCCACAACAAGTTGGTAGCTTGCAAATAAGACCTTCTCAACTCTAGTACATTGATCAATCATTAGCTTCTTCTCGATCGTACAGAGCCAGTCCTCCACCTCCATCAGGTCCTCGAAGCTTGAGAACGTCGGGGGATTTGTACGCTGAAAGTCAGCGAGTCCCCTGTGTGCTCGGTGAGCAGCTGCTCCTCCGGATGGCCCTGGAGCAGTGGAGGTGTTATCCCCCAATTTTCTCTAATATACGCATTTGATCCATGCCATTACGCTCAATCTGAGCGAGTACTTCCGCCATCGTGGGTGGTAGGGGAAGCTCCTCTTCCTGCCATCCGCCTTGCTGATTTTGTCGGTTGGAAGGCTCCCCATGCTCTCCCTGTGCATATAGCTCACCGACAGCAGTGGAGCGAGCGCCCAATGATGGTGATCCCTCCCCTTGTTGAGCTCTTGAGTGAGTTGTAGCTCTCGTCATCCTATTGCCACGCGAATAGTTAGCAACCCGATGAAAGACACACTCGAACGAGCGCAAAAGAGAAATCTGGACAGCTGGTGTATACTACTTAATCTAGCATGCATCAAGACATAAAAATGCGCAAAACTGAACACTAATTTGGGGTACAAAGGCACTTGGGCCAGTACAAGATCCATTAAAGCAAATGATAGTTTTCTGGTACGATTACATTCATATAGGCCCGTAGGCGAATGGCAATCGCCCAAAATAAAAAGTTCTTGCAACAACACATAAAGAGTTCAACAATTACAACCCTATTACAATAATTTGGAGAAAAATGCTTGATTAATACATTTCTGAACAGCAAGCTAAAGATACTAACACCCTAGTGGTTCCAATTGAAATTTATCTGAAACTCATCTAGAAGCCAATAGCCAGGTGATCCCGTATCATCGGGGTCCTCTAGGTTAGTAAGGCGCAAAGGGGATCCTATGTCGATTATGTGGCCTCCAGTGAGTTCCGGCCTCTGGGTGCGAGCAAAACCCGATGACATACAGGCTTGGTGCCTTGGCCCATAATTGGGTACTCGTCCTCTTACTTCGGGAAGACAATACTCCGGTGGCGCAGAAGCGTATGGGGAGACCTCATTCTCACCATAAATCACGTTGCGGTGAACGAGCCCATGTTATACATGAGCTGCAGGTTCTCCTGGGCCACCATGAGACATTGTCTGGTCTCGTACAACTCGTGTGTGGCACAACAATGAACTTGGTCCATGAAATGAACTAATCTCGTCAACTGCCACACTTGGGGATTTTCACTATACTGGATCTCAGTGAAGGTGTTCACCTCCGCGCCATGCTCTCACTGTGGGAAGTGATCGTATGACGGTTGACCTAACTCCGTCAAATCATGACGAAGATGGCTTATGGCCACACAGGCCACTTCCTGCAACATAGTGGCCTCGGAGGTGCCACGTGCATGGAAATCGTAGGGGATGCTTCCCGTTACTCACCTTGCGATGATGTTGACTACGGCCAAGTATTCTTCCATCCCCGATCCTCTGTCGCGGCGGTAGATGAAGTACTATGGTTGATAAATAAAGTTGGCCCTCCACATCATGTCTCAAGGTAGGGTCAGATATCTATCAACATCTTCAGCTTGAGTTTCCTTGACCAAGTATTGACGACTCATTTAAAAACAAGAAGGACAAGGTGAGTAGAACAATTACTTTGCAAATTCAAATGTAAGGAGGGTAAGAAAATGATACTAGGATGTATAAGGAATAAAAGATGTTCCCAACTTAAACTTTCTAAAATTATTTTGCTAATTTGAAAATAATTTGACTGAAGACTTGCCAAGACTAACGTTTGTGCTATTTCTAACCCACAGTCAATATGGCTCTGATACCAACGTTGTGAGGACCTCTAGGTTATTTTCGTAAGACCGAGACCTGCCTGGTCTTAGGAAAAAAACTCTGGCCTCAAGGGATTGAAATCTAATTTAACTCCATTCAAGTGAGAGAACCCAGCTGATCTAGAGCCATGGTGACCATGCATACCGCTCCTCTTTGGGTGCTACATGGTGACTGGTTCTCCAACAGCTCATACCTACACTCAAAGGAGTTAAAGGGGATTTCAAAATAGCGGGTATGTGTCTCCTGTTGTCTCCCAAGATTGGCGACTAACACGCACATACCCTTATCAACGTCAATCACAGTCATACAAATTTCATATATTGATATATAAAAAAGACATACAACATAGGAGTTAAGTCTACAACTATTACAAAGCGGCCGACTGGCCAAGTTCAAAGATTAACAATAAGTAGCAGTGGAAACGACGTAAATAAACCAAAAGGTCCAGCAAGGTGTGCCCCATAACCCAATGCAACTGACTGGGTGCTAGAAATAATACTATTCATTAGGGTCACCGAAATCGACGCTAACAAACTCATCGAGCGAAATATCTTCCTCACCTGAACAAGCATAATCCAGGTTAAGTACAAAATGTACTCGCAAGTCTCACACAAAGTAAAAAATTCTATACACGCTAGAGGATATCCGAAAGAGAGGCAATAGTGGCTTAGTTTTGCAGAAAATGCAACAATTTTTGTCCTACACATACTTGTTTGAAATAGCTATTAGGTAAACAAATTTTTATTAAAAGAAATACATAAAATAGTGGTAGATGTATAGATCAAACAATACCAAAGTGGCAGGCCACTTTGATAAACTAAGATCGCATGAATACCCATTCATGCCGAAACCGAGTTGTAACCCACATAAAATTTTAATTAGAGTCTAACGATGACATCTCCCAAACGAAGTGGTGGTCTGTAATCGTGTACTACTTTACCCACACGACTCGTTTAGCCCGTAAGCCTCCGGATAATAACACACTTCCTATGGTATGTCGACCGTAGAAATCGAGATCCGATATTGTTTAGCAAGAAAGGCCTATTGAGATCAGTCCCCCTTGCGAGATGAACCCCAACTTAGAACAAGCTACTGATAGAGTTTGCTAAAAGGGCTCGCAAGTTAGGTTGGAGATACCGATACAATGTAAAGAAAGAAAAATAGTGCTCCCATGCACATTATAGAAAATTGCATCGAATCCTACGAACAGATGATCAACACAAATGTTCTCACACCACCGAGGAATTAACCCAATAAAACCCTCCCCTTACCTGCCCAAACCGGCTCCCAACCCGGTGTGTGGTAGCACGATAGTTACTTAGAATGACAACCCATAGCTCGGTCCTTAACGGTCCAGACAAGACAACCACAATACCCGAGTCTCGTGCACGAAGGCACCCACACTACCGACCACTTGTCCAGACAAAAAATCATTTGAAATAAACAAAGTTTAACTCAAGAACCAGATACAAAGACCTGGACAAAAACAAAAAGATAAGAGTGAGGTGTTTCCCACGATCGGCGGGATAATCCTGTCAATTTAACTAATGTATTCTCTAAATTCGCATGGCTAAGCATACACATATGTAATATATACATCATCACAACCATCTAATACTAAGCATATTAGCAATGGAAATATCAAGGATAACATGCAAAAATATCGATATACCAAAATAGCATGCAAGTATCATTGCAATTCAAAATAATAACTTAGCAAAATCTGGGAGCAATATGATGCATAAACAAAGTTTAAATGATGCTTGCCTTGCTGGAAGTCTATTGTTCACTCTCGGTTGCGTAGACGTTCACGTCCGGCACTTTGGATTCTAAAGAAAGACGACATCGAATAAACATCGAGAAAATGCCAAAAAACTCATATTACTAAAAAAATGCATGAAATTTCTATAGTAGCTATATTACGATTGTAGATGAATTTAGGATTATTCCAATTGTAGTTCATATGCAAAAGTTATAGAGTTCATATCGCTATTCTATTACTATTCATCTGATTTCAAACTTTTCACACAAATTTGTAGAACACTAGCGGAGATAAGGATTACATGGTTAGAAATATAATAAAAAGTTATAACTAAAAAAACTGGTTCACCTCATTTGGACTTAAAATGAATATTCTATGAATTTTAAAAGTTAAAAGTATTTTTAGTGTAAAAATAATTTAATCCTGGATTAAATTCAAAAATCAATATTCTCTATGACAAAAACATATTCCCAAACCATTTAAAATTAAAGTACAATAAAAATAAAAACCAACAAATTTAGATTCACACGATTTGGAGTTAATTTGAATTAGTTATGAATTTTTGAAGTTATTTGATTTTTTTAGTGTAAAAATAAACATTTTCCAAATTTTCTAATGCATTTAATACTTTTTATACTCAGCCTATTCTAGCTTCTGTCGCTGACAAGTAGGGTCCATTGCATAGTGTTCTTTTTCATTTTAATTTTTGAATTAAAGTCTACTGACAGGTTGGACCCTTTTGTCATTGACTCGGTCCATGCAATAGTGCGTGGACCAAAAATCCATGAGCTCAATTCACGGTCCACCGCTCAGTGTACTGTGCACTTAAAGTGCGGGACTCACGTGTAATAGACTCATTATCCTTTTAAGACAATCATTTATTAAACCTAAGCAATCATTAACTCTAATGAATCGAGATTTAGCTAATTAATGGCGCATGAATAGTAATGATCGGAGGCTCCGACTGCAGAGGAGGTGTGGCCGCGAGATTGCCTTGTAGCTTGCTGGCACTATGCACCATGACGGCGTGAGCTAACGACAGTAATGAGTTCCTCAAAGCTTTGCACATCTGCCAGTACTGGTGGCGAGATCCACGGTGGCATGTAGCGGCGACACACCGAAGAAAAGCGATGGTGTGCTACAGACAAACAAACATGTGACACTACAGCTACGCCTCGAGCAAATACAAGCATGCACTAGCTTCTACAAGTCACAGGGAACCTACATGAATGGCGAAGGGGTTCGGAGATGATCGGAGGTTGCTCGGCGATGACAATGGCGATGACAGCACTACAATTGTCGTGGGGAGGACTCCCTGCGCAAAAAGAAGAACAATGAAGGTGCGAGAAAGCATAAGGGAGCTAAGGCGATGGTGTTATTGCAAGCAATTGGAGAATACCTCACCAAAAAAGGTGTCGGGGAAGAAAGTAGGGTTGGCGGTCGAAAATGGGACAACTTCAAAATCCACAAGTTCTGTGAAGCATTAGTGGAGTGAGTTGAGGGTAAATGATCCTCATGCTATGGAACATGATCTGACGCGCAAAGACGGAGCAAGAAGCTCACCGAGGCGAAGAAGACACGGTGAAGCTTCTACGTGTGCGGCCATCGGTGATGAAAACGACCATGGTGTTTTGGGCGCTACAAGCATTGACAAGAGTTGGCATTACCAAATATGGACATGGCGATGAACGTAGCAGAGAAGGGACGCAAGAGCTTGAAGCTTACCCGAGAGAGTAGCGAGAACAAGCTTCTCCCTCCTTAGCCACCGAGAGGAGGAATGAGGGAGCAAGAGGGTAGCGAGGGGGTGTTAAGCTCAGGCATGAACGGAATAGAGGTGGCGTGAGCTCTCAAAGGCACAATAGTGGTTAGAAAAGCAGTGGATTCAAGGCATGAAGAGGCTTAGGGCAGAGCAGGGCGGCCACTTGGCGTGCGCGCTCTACCGCTCGCCTGCCCGAGGAAGGAGAAGGAGCTGCCAGGTGGGGCTAGGGGGCAGCGGCACGAGGAGGCGCGAGTCATAGTGTGGTTTGGTCAGTGGTTTAGTTGGTTTGGTCAAGTCAATTGGCTCGGGTCGGATTCAAGTTAAACAATGGGGCCAGGTCGGGTTTGAGTCCAACAGTTGACTGAAGATTTAATTCCAACCTTCCACTTTGATCGGTTGATTAAGAACAGCAAATAAATTTATAAAATTTTGAAATTTTTTAGAGAGGTTCCTAGGATGACCTAGTACACAAATAAATTTTATAACCTCACTGTTCATATATTATTTTTCTTATTTTAAATCATTAACCGCAGGGGTTATTGAAATGGGTTTTGAATTTCTTAGGGTTGATTTGGTTTCTAAAAAAATTACAAAATTCATGTTTATTTATGATAAATGTTATAAGATTTAAATAAATTATTTCCCTATGATGATCACAAGTATTTATTGATGTTTTCTTTTGGAGATTCATTTTGAGTTGTATGTTTTACTTTAATTCAAAAAATTAAATTTCTATATTTTGTGCAAATAGTCCAGAAATGATATGCATGCCCACGTGATGCATCTTAATTCCATTTCATAAAAATGGGGATGTGACATAAATCATGTGATGATGTTGATGCCTACTTCTGTTAGTAGTGTACTTGTTCTAGACTTTGCCTTGTTAGCGCATATATATGAGATAGAAATATTTGAATTAATGATCATGCTACTGTTCATAGTTTCAAATATGCCTAGTATATATCCTCCTGTTGCATCGATTATAATTTTAGGAATTAAACTAATCATAAAAGTGCGCATATACCTAACAATCCAAAAAGCTGATAGGCACTTTGTGATGGTGATTTTGCTGAGGCAATGAAACTGGAGAAATTCACTAGTGTTAATTTCAAGAGATGGAAAACAAGGGACTAATTGTGGCTCTCGCCTATGAATGTATTTTGGGTCATGATACTAGGTCATGTATGACCTCGTACTGCTACCCAACAAATAGAGTACGACACTGCCACGACCATATTTATCTAAAAAGCTAAGCGTGTTGTCCGACTAGCTTTGTGATGTGTATATGTACATGAAGAACGTTGCGGATCTGTGGCATGCACTCGAACACAATTTCGCTGCCTCAGATACTGGACATGAATTTTATGTCATGGAGCAATATCATGATTACAAAATGGTTGATAATTGTTCAGTAGTTGAGCAGTGCTCATGAACTCAATTTGTTTTGAGGAACTCACCCACCTTGGTTGTCAATTACGACAAATTTGTGGTCAGCATTATTGCCAAATTTCCTCCAACTCGGAGGAATTTCACCACATCTCTCGAGACACAAGAGGCAAAACATTTCCACGAGGGTCAGTTGCTAATCTTGATATTAAAGAGAAGGCTCGGGACAATGAACATCATGCAACATATTGACAAATGGAAAGGCAAGGTTATTTCAACCACCAACTTCAAAAGGGCCAACAATAGTAAGAAGAAAGTAAACATGAAGGATATTACTTGCTTTATTTGTGGTGAGACTAGTCATTGGGCCAAGAAATACCGCGAACGGATAGACAAGAAAAATCATATAGTGCCGAAGAAGTCTGCTAATGTGATTATTGGCGAGGCCAAAGCATCTGGGTATGGTAATTTACCTAGTGTCTTTTCGGCATGTCAACCTACTTGTAATACCCCGATTATCAATTTTAGAGAATCATTATTCGGGAGAGGAAAATTTATTCAATTTTCGAGTACAATATAGTTTAGAGAGGGATTTCTCCTAACAAAGAAAGTATCAAACAACGATTATGTAACATTATGTTTAACATTTGAGAATTAATTGATATGAGAAAGGTATTTAACAGGAATTAAAAAGAGAAATCAGATTTTTTTTTAGGAGAAATAATCTTGGGCTTTCGGCCCACGTTGTTTGGCCCAAGTGGGAAGTTGGTTTAAGAAGGGGCAACCAAACCCTAGGCACCTTGTAGTGTAGCACGCTGCTACTATAGCACGTCGCCACTGTAGCAAACTCTTCCCCCCGTGCTGCCACGCCCTCCATGTCGCCCCTTTGCTGCTCCTTGCTACCGGCCATCGGGAGGAAGAAGAAGGGAGAGAGAGGAGGAGAAAAGGAGATCCTCTTCGCTAGTCTTGATCAGCGATCTCCGGTGCTTCTACAAGGGAGAAGTGAATTCGAGATTAGTGGCCGTCCTTGCCTCCTAACGTCGCATTCAAAGCGAGTACAATTAATTTGTCTTGTTTGTTGCTTGTTCCACTTGATTGATGAATATGAAATGGTTAATTTCGGTATTCCTTGTTTCCTTTCATAGTTGATATACCATGAATCTTCAATAATAAGACTACGTTCATTATATTCATTCGTTCCTTCGTTCCTGTTCGCCCACGGGAGTGGGTAGTGAAGTCTCATAATTTCAATATGGGCAAGTACCTTGTGATTCTTATTGTTGGTGAATGCTGAGTGCTTGTTGTTCATACTGTTATTTCTATGATCTAGGACTAGATTCAAAGTTCATGTTCTTTTCACGTTCGTTAATCCATGTTTAATGAGATGATGTCTTTCATTATTCATAATCCATTACATTCATTCATTGTTCATGTTTCGTCCACGGGAGTGGAATGTAAAGACCCATCAATTCCAGTATGGGCATGTAAGACCCACCATTCCAATATAGGCAGATTTGGATCCCCGTATGAAACGTTCTTCATACGGGCCTTGGATCCCCGTATTTTGTTAAATGCGGGCCTAAGTGAACACCGACGGGTGTGTCACTGGCTATACCGGTATAAGCAGAAGTGGAGTTCATGCATTTCATTCATTCATACGATTTCATCCATTCTGCCTTCGATTTCTATTCTGTTATGTTATGTTCTTATTCATCTGTTCTACATTCGCATTCTATTCTGTGATTGATATGTTCATATTCAATATGGTTCGCTTTATTCTGTTGTACTTGCTGAGTCGTGGACTCATTCTTGCAGTGTTTATTTGTTTTAGGTAACCATTGAAGACGATATGCATGGGAGGGCTTAGTCACATCGATCACATCATTCACTTCACATTCTTTCTTTCACTTCACAATATTCAGATCTCATTGATTTGAACTTGTCCTTGCCTTTCATTCGTTAAAACTGAACTGTAATAAATAGGGCATGATAGTGGATGATATCATTCCCTATATTTTGGTTGATTAAATAATTACTTGTAATTTCTGATTAGTATAGTAATTGAATTATCTTAATCGATTCAGTAGACTTGGATATTTGGAATTTGGATATGTGGATGGATTCAGATTATATTCTTGCAATCGTGCCAATAGATGATTATCTTTATATGCTATTGGATTGAGATATTGTTTAAATTCTTCTGCAATGTGGTTGTATGTTAGTTCTTTAGGTAACATTTTGGCTTCTGAAAAGCCAGGGTGTTACACTACTGATTGGTGAATTGACACCAGGGCTAATATTCAATTATGTGCTTATGCATCTATGTTATCTTCTTACCAGGTCGCACGGGGTTCTTTTGTCCTAATGGGGAATGGGTCACATGCTTCTATTCATGGTGTTGGCGCGGTAGATCTGAAGTTCACTTGCGGAAAGATCATGCGCTTGAACAACGTATAGCATGCCCCTTCCAATAAATAAGAATCTCGTCAGTGGTTCCATTGTATGTCGAGATGGGTTCAAGTTTGTTTTTGAGTCAAATAAAGTAGTCGTGTCAAAATTTAGACTCTTTATTGGAAAAGGCTATGAATGCGGAGGCTTGTTCTATTTTTCCCTTCCATATTTTTGTAATAAGGTTGTGAACCATATTTATGACTCTACGAATGGTGGTGAAGCCAATGTGTGGCACTCTCGTTTGTGTCATATAAATTTTGGTTGTATGTCTCGGCTTTCCAATTTAAATTTAATTCTAAACTTTTCCATAGTCAAAGGTTGTAAATGCCAAATTTGTGTGCAAGTGAAGTACCTCGAAAGCCTCACAAGGCTGTGGAGGAAAGAAATTTGGCACAATTGGAACTCATACATTCAGACATGTGTGAGAGGAATGGTATATTGATGTATGGAGGAAAATATATTTCATGACTTTAATTGATGATGCCACTAGATACTACTATGTGTATTTGTTGAAAACAAAGGATGAAGCATTAGACTACTTTAAAACTTATAAAGCTGAGGTTGAGAATGAATTAGACAGAACATGGTATTATCCATGAAAGGACACATCCCTATTAGCCCCAGTCCAATGGGGTTTCTGAAAGAAAGAACTGCACCTTGACTGACTTGGTGAATGACATGTTAGATATTGCGGGTATGTCTAAGGCATGGTGCGGGATCTTGTGTTCACTATGTGTTATGTCCTGAATAGAGTCCCCACTAAAAATAATGAGGTAACTCCGTACGAAGGTTGGAAAGAGAGAAAACTATCACTCTCATATTTGCGCACTTAGGGGCGCTTGGCGAAAGTCAATGTTCCAATAACTAAAAAGCACAAACTTGGACCTAAAAAGTGGATTGTGTCTATCTTGGATATACTCATCATAGTACAGGCTATAGGTTTCTAGTAGTTCAATCCGGGATATCTGACATACCAATTAATATGATAATGGAATCCCGAGATGTTATTTTCTTTGAAAATATATTTCCTATGAAGAATTCATATAGCTCTTCTAGTCAATCAAATGATTTAACTCTGAACCTACCGCTCCAATTGAGTATATTCAACACACACATGAACACGTTCATGAGGAGGATTCAGTGTTGTAGGTCCTCGAAGGAGCAAGAGACAAATGATTGCAAAATATTTTGGTGATGACTTCATTGTGTACCATGTGGATGATGTTCCTAAATCTATTTCAAAAGCATATGCATCTCCGGTGCATAGTACTAGAAGGATGTGGTTCATAGTGAAATGGATTCCATTATCGCTAATGGAACTTGGGAAGTCACCGATCGTCCATTTAGTTGTAAGTCGAGTTGGATGCAAGTGGGTGTTCAAGAAGAAGCTTAGGCCCGATGGTACAATCGAAAAGTACAAGGCTCGGCTGTGGCTAAATGTTCTAGACTTTGCCTTGTTAGCGCATATATATGAGATAGAAATATTTGAATTAATGATCATGCTACTGTTCATAGTTTCAAATATGCCTAGTATATATCCTCTGTTGCATCGATTATAATTTTAGGAATTAAACTAATCATAAAAGTGCGATATACCTAACAATCCAAAAGTCGATAGGCACTTTGTGATGGCTGATTTTCTTTGAGGCAATGATGGCGGAGAAATTCACTAGTGTTAATTTCAAGAGATGGAAAACAAGGGACTAATTGTGGCTCTCGCTATGAATGTATTTTGGGTCATGATACTAGGTCATGTATGACCTGCATCGCTACCCAACAAATAGAGTACGACACGGCTACGACCATATTTATCGGGTGCAGGCTAAGCGTGTTGTCTGACTAGCTTTGTGATGTGTATATGTACATGAAGAACGCTGCGGATCTGTGGCATGCACTCGAACACAATTTCACGCCTCGACATCTTGGACATGAATTTTATGTCATGGAGCAATATCATGATTACAAAATGGTTGATAATTGTTCAGTAGTTGAACAGCTCATGAACTCAATTTGTTTTGAGGAACTCACCCACCTTGGTTGTCAATTACCTGACAAATTTGTGGGTGGGGCATTATTGCCAAATTTCCTCCAACACGGAGGAATTTCACCACATCTCGAGACACAAGAGGCAAAACATTTCCGTCGAGGGTCAGTTGCTAATCTTGATATTAAAGAGAAGGCTCGGGACAAATGAACATCATGCAACATATTGACAAATGGAAAGGCAAGGTTATTTCAACCACCAACTTCAAAAGGGCCAACAATAGTAAGAAGAAAGTAAACATGAAGGATATTACTTGCTTTATTTGTGGTGAGACTAGTCATTGGGCCAAGAAATACATGCGAACGGATAGACAAGAAAAATCATCTAGTGCCAAGAAGTCTCGCTAATGTGATTATTGGCGAGGCCAAAGCATCCGGTATGGTAATTTACCTAGTGTCTTTTCGCATGTCAACCTACTTGTAATACCCGATTATCAATTTTAGAGAATCATTATTCGGAGAGGAAAATTTATTCAATTTTCGAGTACAATATAGTTTAGAGAGGATTTCTCCTAACAAAGAAAGTATCAAACAACGATTATGTAACATTATGTTTAACATTTGAGAATTAATTGATATGAGAAAGGTATTTAACAGAATTAAAAGAGAAATCAGATTTTTTTGAGGAGAAATAATCTTGGGCTTTCGCCCACGTTGTTTGGCCCAAGTGGGAAGTTGGTTTAAGAAGGGGCAACCAAACCCTAGGCACCTTGTAGTGTAGCACGCGCTACTATAGCACGCCACATCAGAGCAAACTCTTCCCCGTCTTTGCCACGCCTCCATGTCGCCCCTTTGCTGCTCCTTGCTATCGGCCATCGGGAGGAAGAAGAAGGGAGAGAGAGGAGGAGAAAAGGAGATCCTCTTCGCTAGTCTTGATCGGCGATCTCGGTGCTTCTACAAGGAGAAGTGAATTCGAGATTAGTGGCCGTCCTTGCCTCCTAACGCGTCGCGATTCAAAGGCAGGTACAATTAATTTGTCTTGTTTGTTGCTTGTTCCACTTGATTGATGAATATGAAATGGTTAATTTCGGTATTCCTTGTTTCCATTCATAGTTGATATACCATGAATCTTCAATAATAAGACTACGTTCATTATATTCATTCGTTCCTTCGTTCCTGTTCGCCCACGGGAGTGGGTAGTGAAGTCTCATAATTTCAATATGGGCAAGTACCTTGTGATTCTTATTGTTGGTGAATGCTGAGTGCTTGTTGTTCATACTGTTATTTCTATGATCTAGGACTAGATTCAAAGTTCATGTTCTTTTCACGTTCGTTAATCCATGTTTAATGAGATGATGTCTTTCATTATTCATAATCCATTACATTCATTCATTGTTCATGTTTCGTCCACGGGAGTGGAATGTAAAGACCCATCAATTCCAGTATGGGCATGTAAGACCCACCATTCCAATATAGGCAGATTTGGATCCCCGTATGAAACGTTCTTCATACGGGCCTTGGATCCCCGTATTTTGTTAAATGCGGGCCTAAGTGAACACCGACGGGTGTGTCACTGGCTATACCGGTATAAGCAGAAGTGGAGTTCATGCATTTCATTCATTCATACGATTTCATCCATTCTGCCTTCGATTTCTATTCTGTTATGTTATGTTCTTATTCATCTGTTCTACATTCGCATTCTATTCTGTGATTGATATGTTCATATTCAATATGGTTCGCTTTATTCTGTTGTACTTGCTGAGTCGTGGACTCATTCTTGCAGTGTTTATTTGTTTTAGGTAACCATTGAAGACGATATGCATGGGAGGGCTTAGTCACATCGATCACATCATTCACTTCACATTCTTTCTTTCACTTCACAATATTCAGATCTCATTGATTTGAACTTGTCCTTGCCTTTCATTCGTTAAAACTGAACTGTAATAAATAGGGCATGATAGTGGATGATATCATTCCCTATATTTTGGTTGATTAAATAATTACTTGTAATTTCTGATTAGTATAGTAATTGAATTATCTTAATCGATTCAGTAGACTTGGATATTTGGAATTTGGATATGTGGATGGATTCAGATTATATTCTTGCAATCGTGCCAATAGATGATTATCTTTATATGCTATTGGATTGAGATATTGTTTAAATTCTTCTGCAATGTGGTTGTATGTTAGTTCTTTAGGTAACATTTTGGCTTCGAAAAGCGTGGTGTTACACTACTGATTGGTGAATTGACACCAGGGCTAATATTCATTATGTGCTTATGCATCTATGTTATCTTCTTACCAGGTCGCACGGGGTTCTTTTGTCCTAATGGGGAATGGGTCACATGCTTCTATTCATGGTGTTGGCGCGGTAGATCTGAAGTTCACTTGCGGAAAGATCATGCGCTTGAACAACGTATAGCATGCCCCTTCCAATAAATAAGAATCTCGTCAGTGGTTCCATTGTATGTCGAGATGGGTTCAAGTTTGTTTTTGAGTCAAATAAAGTAGTCGTGTCAAAATTTAGACTCTTTATTGGAAAAGGCTATGAATGCGGAGGCTTGTTCTATTTTTCCCTTCCATATTTTTGTAATAAGGTTGTGAACCATATTTATGACTCTACGAATGGTGGTGAAGCCAATATGTGGCACTCTCGTTTGTGTCATATAAATTTTGGTTGTATGTCTCGGCTTTCCAATTTAAATTTAATTCTAAACTTTTCCATAGTCAAAGGTTGTAAATGCCAAATTTGTGTGCAAGTGAAGTACCTCGAAAGCCTCACAAGGCTGTGGAGGAAAGAAATTTGGCACAATTGGAACTCATACATTCAGACATGTGTGAGAGGAATGGTATATTGACAGAAGGAGGGAAAATATATTTCATGACTTTAATTGATGATGCCACTAGATACTACTATGTGTATTTGTTGAAAACAAAGGATGAAGCATTAGACTACTTTAAAACTTATAAAGCTGAGGTTGAGAATGAATTAGACAGAACATGGTATTATCCATGAAAGGACACATCCCTATTAGCCCCAGTCCAATGGGGTTTCTGAAAGAAAGAACTGCACCTTGACTGACTTGGTGAATGACATGTTAGATATTGCGGGTATGTCTAAGGCATGGTGCGGGGATGCTGTGTTCACTATGTGTTATGTCCTGAATAGAGTCCCCACTAAAAATAATGAGGTAACTCCGTACGAAGGTTGGAAAGAGAGAAAACTATCACTCTCATATTTGCGCACTTAGGGGCGCTTGGCGAAAGTCAATGTTCCAATAACTAAAAAGCACAAACTTGGACCTAAAAAGTGGATTGTGTCTATCTTGGATATACTCATCATAGTACAGGCTATAGGTTTCTAGTAGTTCAATCCGGGATATCTGACATACCAATTAATATGATAATGGAATCCCGAGATGTTATTTTCTTTGAAAATATATTTCCTATGAAGAATTCATATAGCTCTTCTAGTCAATCAAATGATTTAACTCCTGAACCTACCGCTCCAATTGAGTATATTCAACACACACATGAACACGTTCATGAGGAGGATTCCAGTGTTGTAGGTCCTCGAAGGAGCAAGAGACAAATGATTGCAAAATATTTTGGTGATGACTTCATTGTGTACCATGTGGATGATGTTCCTAAATCTATTTCAAAAGCATATGCATCTCCTGATGCATAGTACTAGAAGGATGTGGTTCATAGTGAAATGGATTCCATTATCGCTAATGGAACTTGGGAAGTCACCGATCGTCCATTTAGTTGTAAGTCAGTTGGATGCAAGTGGGTGTTCAAGAAGAAGCTTAGGCCTGATGGTACAATCGAAAAGTACAAGGCTCGGCTTGTGGCTAAATGTTCTAGACTTTGCCTTGTTAGCGCATATATATGAGATAGAAATATTTGAATTAATGATCATGCTACTGTTCATAGTTTCAAATATGCCTAGTATATATCCTCCTGTTGCATCGATTATAATTTTAGGAATTAAACTAATCATAAAAGTGCGCATATACCTAACAATCCAAAAAGCTGATAGGCACTTTGTGATGGCTGATTTTGCTGAGGCAATGAAACTGGAGAAATTCACTAGTGTTAATTTCAAGAGATGGAAAACAAGGGACTAATTGTGGCTCTCGCCTATGAATGTATTTTGGGTCATGATACTAGGTCATGTATGACCTCGTACTGCTACCCAACAAATAGAGTACGACACGGCTACGACCATATTTATCGGGTGCAGGCTAAGCGTGTTGTCTGACTAGCTTTGTGATGTGTATATGTACATGAAGAACGTTGCGGATCTGTGGCATGCACTCGAACACAATTTCGCTGCCTCAGATACTGGACATGAATTTTATGTCATGGAGCAATATCATGATTACAAAATGGTTGATAATTGTTCTGTAGTTGAACAGGCTCATGAACTCAATTTGTTTTGAGGGAACTCACCCACCTTGGTTGTCAATTACCTGACAAATTTGTGGCTGGGGGCATTATTGCCAAATTTCCTCCAACCTGGAGGAATTTCACCACATCTCTGAGACACAAGAGGCAAAACATTTCCGTCGAGGGTCTGGTTGCTAATCTTGATATTAAAGAGAAGGCTCGGGACAGCGAACATCATGCAACATATTGACAAATGGAAAGGCAAGGTTATTTCAACCACCAACTTCAAAAGGGCCAACAATAGTAAGAAGAAAGTAAACATGAAGGATATTACTTGCTTTATTTGTGGTGAGACTAGTCATTGGGCCAAGAAATACCGCGAACGGATAGACAAGAAAAATCATCTAGTGCCGAAGAAGTCTGCTAATGTGATTATTGGCGAGGCCAAAGCATCTGGGTATGGTAATTTACCTAGTGTCTTTTCGGCATGTCAACCTACTTGTAATACCCCGATTATCAATTTTAGAGAATCATTATTCGGGAGAGGAAAATTTATTCAATTTTCGAGTACAATATAGTTTAGAGAGGGATTTCTCCTAACAAAGAAAGTATCAAACAACGATTATGTAACATTATGTTTAACATTTGAGAATTAATTGATATGAGAAAGGTATTTAACAGGAATTAAAAAGAGAAATCAGATTTTTTTTTGAGGAGAAATAATCTTGGGCTTTCGGCCCACGTTGTTTGGCCCAAGTGGGAAGTTGGTTTAAGAAGGGGGCAACCAAACCCTAGGCACCTTGTAGTGTAGCACGCTGCTACTATAGCACGCCGCCACTGTAGCAAACTCTTCCCCCCGTGCTGCCACGCCCTCCATGTCGCCCCTTTGCTGCTCCTTGCTATCGGCCATCGGGAGGAAGAAGAAGGGAGAGAGAGGAGGAGAAAAGGAGATCCTCTTCGCTAGTCTTGATCAGCGATCTCCGGTGCTTCTACAAGGGAGAAGTGAATTCGAGATTAGTGGCTTCGTCCTTGCCTCCTAACGCGTCGCAGTTCGAAAGGCAGGTACAATTAATTTGTCTTGTTTGTTGCTTGTTCCACTTGATTGATGAATATGAAATGGTTAATTTCGGTATTCCTTGTTTCCATTCATAGTTGATATACCATGAATCTTCAATAATAAGACTACGTTCATTATATTCATTCGTTCCTTCGTTCCTGTTCGCCCACGGGAGTGGGTAGTGAAGTCTCATAATTTCAATATGGGCAAGTACCTTGTGATTCTTATTGTTGGTGAATGCTGAGTGCTTGTTGTTCATACTGTTATTTCTATGATCTAGGACTAGATTCAAAGTTCATGTTCTTTTCACGTTCGTTAATCCATGTTTAATGAGATGATGTCTTTCATTATTCATAATCCATTACATTCATTCATTGTTCATGTTTCGTCCACGGAGTGGAATGTAAAGACCCATCAATTCCAAAGATGGGCATGTAAGACCCACCATTCCAATATAGGCGATTTGGATCCCGTGATGAAACGTTCTTCATACGGGCCTTGGATCCCGTATTTTGTTAAATGCGGGCCTAAGTGAACACCGACGGGTGTGTCACTGGCTATACCGGTATAAGCAGAAGTGGAGTTCATGCATTTCATTCATTCATACGATTTCATCCATTCTGCCTTCGATTTCTATTCTGTTATGTTATGTTCTTATTCATCTGTTCTACATTCGCATTCTATTCTGTGATTGATATGTTCATATTCAATATGGTTCGCTTTATTCTGTTGTACTTGCTGAGTCGTGGACTCATTCTTGCAGTGTTTATTTGTTTTAGGTAACCATTGAAGACGATATGCATGGGAGGGCTTAGTCACATCGATCACATCATTCACTTCACATTCTTTCTTTCACTTCACAATATTCAGATCTCATTGATTTGAACTTGTCCTTGCCTTTCATTCGTTAAAATCGAATCAGTAATAAATAGGGCATGATAGTGGATGATATCATTCCCTATATTTTGGTTGATTAAATAATTACTTGTAATTTCTGATTAGTATAGTAATTGAATTATCTTAATCGATTCAGTAGACTTGGATATTTGGAATTTGGATATGTGGATGGATTCAGATTATATTCTTGCAATCGTGCCAATAGATGATTATCTTTATATGCTATTGGATTGAGATATTGTTTAAATTCTTCTGCAATGTGGTTGTATGTTAGTTCTTTAGGTAACATTTTGGCTTCTGAAAAGCCAGGGTGTTACACTACTGATTGGTGAATTGACACGTGGCTAATATTGATTATGTGCTTATGCATCTATGTTATCTTCTTACCTGTGTCGCACGGGTTCTTTTGTCCTAATGGGGAATGGGTCACATGCTTCTATTCATGGTGTTGGCGCGGTAGATCCGAAGTTCACTTGCGGAAAGATCATGCGCTTGAACAACGATAGCATGCCCTTCCAATAAATAAGAATCTCGTCAGTGGTTCCATTGTATGTCGAGATGGGTTCAAGTTTGTTTTTGAGTCAAATAAAGTAGTCGTGTCAAAATTTAGACTCTTTATTGGAAAAGGCTATGAATGCGGAGGCTTGTTCTATTTTTCCCTTCCATATTTTTGTAATAAGGTTGTGAACCATATTTATGACTCTACGAATGGTGGTGAAGCCAATGTGTGGCACTCTCGTTTGTGTCATATAAATTTTGGTTGTATGTCTCGGCTTTCCAATTTAAATTTAATTCTAAACTTTTCCATAGTCAAAGGTTGTAAATGCCAAATTTGTGTGCAAGTGAAGTACCTCGAAAGCCTCACAAGGCTGTGGAGGAAAGAAATTTGGCACAATTGGAACTCATACATTCAGACATGTGTGAGAGGAATGGTATATTGACAGAAGGAGGGAAAATATATTTCATGACTTTAATTGATGATGCCACTAGATACTACTATGTGTATTTGTTGAAAACAAAGGATGAAGCATTAGACTACTTTAAAACTTATAAAGCTGAGGTTGAGAATGAATTAGACAGAACATGGTATTATCCATGAAAGGACACATCCCTATTAGCCCCAGTCCAATGGGGTTTCTGAAAGAAAGAACTGCACCTTGACTGACTTGGTGAATGACATGTTAGATATTGCGGGTATGTCTAAGGCATGGTGCGGGGATGCTGTGTTCACTATGTGTTATGTCCTGAATAGAGTCCCCACTAAAAATAATGAGGTAACTCCGTACGAAGGTTGGAAAGAGAGAAAACTATCACTCTCATATTTGCGCACTTAGGGGCGCTTGGCGAAAGTCAATGTTCCAATAACTAAAAAGCACAAACTTGGACCTAAAAAGTGGATTGTGTCTATCTTGGATATACTCATCATAGTACAGGCTATAGGTTTCTAGTAGTTCAATCCGGGATATCTGACATACCAATTAATATGATAATGGAATCCGAGATGTTATTTTCTTTGAAAATATATTTCCTATGAAGAATTCATATAGCTCTTCTAGTCAATCAAATGATTTAACTCCTGAACCTACCGCTCCAATTGAGTATATTCAACACACACATGAACACGTTCATGAGGAGGATTCCAGTGTTGTAGGTCCTCGAAGGAGCAAGAGACAAATGATTGCAAAATATTTTGGTGATGACTTCATTGTGTACCATGTGGATGATGTTCCTAAATCTATTTCAAAAGCATATGCATCTCCTGATGCATAGTACTAGAAGGATGTGGTTCATAGTGAAATGGATTCCATTATCGCTAATGGAACTTGGGAAGTCACCGATCGTCCATTTAGTTGTAAGTCAGTTGGATGCAAGTGGGTGTTCAAGAAGAAGCTTAGGCCTGATGGTACAATCGAAAAGTACAAGGCTCGGCTTGTGGCTAAATGTTATACTCAAAAGAAGGAGAGGATTACTTTGATACAAACTCACCTATTGCCAGATTAACCACATTCGAGTACTATTATCTTTGGATGCCTCACATGGTCTTATTGTCCTTCAAATAGGTGTAAAGACAGTTTTCCTCAATGGAGACTTGGATTATAAAATTTACATAGATCACCTGATCGATTTGTAGTACCTGGACAAGAAAGCAAAGTCTGTAAGGTATTGGAATCTTTATATGGCCTCAAACATGGAGCTAGTTTACCGCTAATCTGGGAGAGATGATCATTGGCACGCACTTGAGCGGGTTATGCACTATTTGAAAGGTACGATGAGTTATGAAATTCACTAAACTGGGTATCCTAGTGTACTTGAGGGATATAGTGATTCCCATTGGATTTCTTATGCTAATGAGATAAAGGTTACGAGTGGATATGTATTCACTCTAGGCGGTGCTACTGTCTCACGGAGGTCTTGCAAACAGACCATACTAACAAGGTCAACCATGGAGGCGGAACTCACAGCATTAGACATAGCCACTGTTGAGGCAGAATAGCTGCGAGAACTCTTGATGGATTTACTAGTGGTTGAAAAACCAATTCCAATTATCCATATGTACTGTGATAACCAAATAGTTATCATAAAGGTGACAAGCGCAAAGGATAATATGATATCCTCAAGATACATGAAAAGGTCGTTGAAGTCTGTTAGAAAATTGAGAAACTTCGTAGTCATAGCTATGGATTATATCCAAATAATTAAAAATTTGGTAGATCCCTTTACAAAGGGAATATCACAGAATGTGATTGAAATTGCATCAAAGGAGATGGGAATGAGACCCACATGAGTTATACACAGTGGTAACCAAAACCTATGTGATCGGAGATCCAGTGAAATAGGCCTTGGGAAAAACAAACTGTTTGGGGTAACAATAGAGTACATTCTTACTTTATATATCACTCCGTTGGAAATGCAGTACTCTAATTACTGTAAGGTAGGATGACTTTCACTTAATGTGTTCCGAGGCTTAACAGCAAAATACCATCCAACAGGCTATTCGTGTAAAAACACACCTATATGAGCCCGATTGTTGGTCGCAGTCTAGGAGATGTGGGTGGTCTCTAAGAAACTCATAAGAGACACATGAGTATGACCTATATGCTCCATCCGATGAGTAGCTTATTGATGGCCAAGTATCAGCAAAAGCCTTAGGTGAAACATGTCCACACAAAACTGTCAATTCAAGGTTTAGTCCATTGTGTAGTTGTGGGCGAGTGTAGCTTGAGGTTCTAGGTGGATGTACAACCTTAACTAGTCTCCACCAAAAAACTAATATATCAACAGCACTTTGGAATTATGGGCAAATTCGTGGTGCTTTTGGGATCTGGTAGGAGATTGTTGGAGTTTTTGGGTTGGCACGTTCAATATTCCAATTAAATCCTAGAAAAATCCCAAAGGCCCACTCATGGTGGAAGGTGATAATTTTAGTACCATATTGCTAGTCTAGGTGGGAGGAGACCAATATATAAGGTGGAGTTTGTCTTATCTAGATGAAGCAAGCAAAAGAAGAACACAAGCGGGTGTTGAACCTAGGAGCGAAGGATACCAGATTCTCTATGTTTCATACACTAGTCCAGGAAGAGCTAGTGTAAGCAGTCAAACAAAAAATGATAGCACAACCATAATACGTGATTCGTTCATAATAATTTAAGTTCATTACAAAAGGACATAAGGCCAAAAGAAAAGTACAGCAGAAGCCAAATAATAAGGTAGGCCACACATTTCCTCATAGGTAATCATTTGGGGGCGTAGCCTAGTCATCCAAGTTCTCATCCTCCTCATAGTAATCCTCCTCTGAACTACAATGTATTAAGTAAGGGTGAGTACAAATAAATGTACTCCACAGATTACACCCAATAACAGAATTATAATACATACAAGGATTTATCAGAAGCAAGACTTATATGGCTCGATTTGTATAAAGCAAAATTATATATTTCAATATTCTTACTAAGTTCCAGAGCAATTTATTCTATAGCCAATTTTTTTTAATGACAGTTTTATAGTTGATAACCTACATATAAGTGTGGTGAAGGATAACATCCTATCTCATGGCAAACCGCCCAATTTTCCAATCGGATAAACTATCCAGAATCATTTGTCAAAATCTTTTAAAATAAAAAACCAAAGTCTAACTTTGAGTGGCTCTGCTCAGCATGTCCATGACCGTAGACATAGCTTTTCGAATAGTTTTACAATCTGTAGAGGTTGCACAACTTTACCCACAAGAGATAATTTTGGTTAATATGTTGGCCAAAACACGCTTTCGAAGGCGTGCAACCTAGCAAATATCATGAGGCTTTTACAATGCGTCATCCTAGCCTAGTCATGCCCACTAAGGTTTCACTTCCTTTGGATTGAACCATCTACCGGAAGCCCCCTCTTGCGCCATTTGGGAATATATAAAATGTAGTTCATTGTGACACCCACACAACCAAATAGCACAACCACGATGAAACATTCCAAATTATTTATCCTAGCATGTCCCACTCCAGACTTGTGGTAGTACGGTGGAGCTTTGTAAGATGTAGCTCGAAGACTGGTCCTTAATCAACTTGGATGACTTTTAATAAACCCTCAATCATAGAAATGAATTGATCTCATGCATAAACTTGCACCATCCAAACATCCATTTCGCCTAAGTTTAAACCGACTTTAATTTATTTTCCAAGTTAAATCATTTGCTAAAATTTCTATGGTAAAAATAATACCATGGCCTTATTTTAAAATCATAATTGAACATTTGGCTAAACTCCCTAAATTCAATATTTTTGGACTAAGCTTTGTCTAAGCGTAAAGTTTTTCAACATGTTCTAGTTCATACTAGTGTACCAACTTGATTTTAACTAGGGTAGCAAGGAATGGCTAATTCAATAGCAAAATTTGGATATACAAAAGTATTGGGAGTAACTATAATTTGAAACATGAAATTAAATAACTTCAATATAAATACGCATACAATAATAATTTAAAACATAATTTAAAATAATGTGACTCAAGTATGATCAAAGATGTAGCTTACCTTGCTCAAATGCTTGAGGATCTAATTCTTCAAATAATTCAGGTTTCCATAGTCGTCGAAATCTATACGCAAAAATGAGCCAATAAACAAATAAATTCAAATGAAATTCAACAATTAAAAAATTACAACCAAAAGAAAGGTACTAAATTAAGATGAATTTAGGAATAAGAATCGACGGAATCGGAGTTCGTATGAACGAAGTCGAACGTCCAGAAGTTTGACATCACATGAAATGATAAGGAAGGAATATCCTCTGAAAACATTGTGTTGATTTTCTTTACACAGAGGAAAGGAAGTGAGAGCATGACACAAAGGTCCCACCTGTAAGTGAGACCAAGAGAGAAAGGGAGAAAAGGAGCCAATGACAAGTGGGACCACCTAGTCATTGAGCCAAAGAACAGTCAACAGAGAGCAACACACAGAGCCAAAAGCAGAGGAGCCACGGGCGGCTTGGGCATGGCGGCGACACCGACAAGGGGGAGGGCGGCAGCGGCGACTGACGGCCAAAATGGGTTCCCACAGGGGTGGGGAACCCATGAGTGGTGGTGGTGATGAGGACATCCCTATTACACATTCATCGTCCACTCCAAGTGATGAGGACATCCCTGCCATTTCAACTCCTAACCCTCCTAGCACCATTGCACCAACTGGCCCTATTACTCAGGCAAGAGCTAAACTTCTTAACAAACAAGTGACTCTTCTCCTAACTGAGTTTCCATTTGATTTTCATGAGAATTGGTTACTACCTAAAGCATTTCATCTATGTGTAGTTTTATTTGACAAAGAGGAGGCATGGTTAGCCGAAATGGATGGAGAAGAAGGTGAAAAGCATCAAATTCGGATTCGGAATCAGCATCAAAACCGGATTCGGAATCAGCAGGACAGTCCGGAGTAAAACGGTCATAACTTTCACAAACGGAGTCCGATTTGGGTGTTCTTGTACTTGTTGGAAAGATAACTTCAAGAACAATCCAACGGATCCTCCCTCACTCCAAAATTCATCCTGTATCAAAAGATATGACCGAAACAATGTGACGGTTGTAAAATCAGGATTTCCTTTTTTTGTTTTGGAATGTGTCGGAATTGGAGTAGGACTCCTAATCCGAATTAGAGTAGGTGTAGGGCCTCTTGGCCAGCCATGGGGAGGAGAAGGGACACTATATATTGAGGGGTAGACCCCCATTGTATCCTCAGACCACGTTTGAGAAAAATCAATCTACTAAATTTTTCGAGTTTAGCTTTGCTACCGAAATTCCATAGGAAATTTGGAGTGTCTTCTTCAATCAAGATCGTTCAGCCTTTCCGCTGGGAATTGCGTGCACGATAGATCTTCGCTTGGTGGTCGGTGAAATCAACACGAGTGTGTTTTGGCGGATTAAAGAGTGTTCGACCCTTGCACTGGCATTGGAGGGTCATTACAATTCATCAAGACTCCCGTGAGTATCCATCCTACGTCGAGAAGATCGGGCGACCCCGTATCATCTTGGTATCAGAGCGCGGTTTACTCGGTAGGATCTTATCCCTTTAAATTTTAGTTTATTACTTACTGTCCTATAGTCCATAAACCGAAAAAAAAATCCAAACCCTAGTTTCACATCTGTTATTTTCGTGAGTTTTATTAAGTTTTGATCCATTAGAAAATTTGTTTACGTGCTGATCTTAGTGTCCTTTGCGTAGCTCAATCTTTGCATATTATATCATTGAAAATCCGCTAGTTGATCCTTCAATTAGCATAAAGAAAAAGTAGATTCAATTTACTTCTCGAAATTCGTGTTCTTGGTTCAATATTGGGGATTCTTCTTCGTGTTTGATTCGGCCGGCTGCAAGGAGTCCTAATCACCCCGAAGAATCCTAGTCGGACACATCCGGACCATCCAAAGGTTTGCGCATCTATTGAGGGCTTCACTTAAATCCTTGATACTTGAGACTAGTCTTTGATAATTGCATTGTGGGCTACTCTTAAATTATATATCTCGACTCAATATCATCATCTGATAGTGCATCACCCTCGGCTGAAAAAAAAAATCAAAGTTTAGAGAGAGAATTTTACCCCTGTGTTTTTCCAAAAAAAAAAATTGTGACTCATATACCTAATTAGATTCAGAATAAGATTTTGAATCTTTCGGAGTCACTTATGGGGTAGTAAAAAAAAGTGAAAAAAAAGAGAAAAAAAAGAGGTAAAAAAAGGGCCGAACTCGGGTGAATACTCTACACCAGATATTCAGTTAGAGTATTTAATTTTTTCGTGCCCTTATTTTCATTGCAATTGGCTAACGTCTCTCCTAGTACTTGATGCAAACGAGCTATTGTTCCTGATTGCTTCTATTTAGCTCATTCCTTTGTTGCATTGAGTCACATTGATCATTGCGTGTGCGTTCAGACACTTCACTTACATCTATTGGATCAGCACATAGGCAATATTTTTCTAGCTTGGATTATTACTTAATTTTACAACATCGTGAAATTCAGATTGTGTAGGATAAATACCTCCTAACCAAGCTCCACCAAATATCCTTTGCCGTACAATGGTGAGTCACTGTTAAATCCGCTTGATCATCACTCGTTATTGTAGCCACCACCAAGTGTAAGTTTCTTTGGGCCTCAATTCACTTCGAAAAGGTAAGAACTTTACTTGGGAGGGGAAAAGTGAGATTGAGTGAACTCCAAATATCACCCATATATTTGTGGTTTTTGGTGTTTTCTTTTCTTTTCTTTGTGCTACTAACCATGTCAGGAGGAGACGACAATATCGGAGAGGAGCATGATCTGAATTCCCCGGTGACTCGTTTTCAATTCCAAGCGTTGAGGGGAACTTTGCACAATGAGTTCACCGCTACTACTTCTGCCTTGGAGGAGCAACTCAAGGCGGAAATCAACAACTCCGCACAAGACATGCGCATTGAGATGAACCAACAAATGAGTGTGCTACGTACCAACATTGTGAACGATGTGGTGCGTGCACTTCGACCACAACAAGAGGAAGGCAGTGTTCATCGTGGAGGTGGGAACCCTCCACAAGATGAGGGAGCGGGCGTTGCTCGAGGTGACCAAGAAGCGCCACATAGGCGAGGCCGCGTGGTGGCCAACGCCATTCGTCCACCCCTGCCAGGGAGAGGTGAAGGGGGCGGATTCCATGGTCCGGGGAGGGGCCAAGGACATGGAGGCCGTGGTGGAAGAGCACCGCCATAACCGTCGCGGCGACGAACGCCCCAATGAGGACAAGTTTGGTAAGCTTAAATTTACCATGCCAACATTTTCAGGTACACATGACTCGGAGGTATACCTTACTTGGGAGCTCAAGGTGGACAAGGTGTTCTGCTTGCACAATTATTCAGAGGAGAAGAAAATTCACATGGCAGGACTTGAATTCACTGATTATGCACTCATATGGTGGGAACAAGTTCAAAATCAAAGGAGAGAGCACGACGAGCCTCCCATCACTACATGGGAAGAGATGAAGTACCACATGAGAGCAAGGTTTGTTCTCAAACATTACAAGCGTGATTTATTTGACAAATTGCAGCAAATGAAGCAAGGAACGCTCACGGTGGAGGAGTACTATAAAGAGATGGAGATGGCGATGATTAGAGCTAATGTATATGAGCAAGAAGAGCAAACAATGGCGCGATTCCTTGTTGGTTTACACCCTTCCATCAAGCGCATCACCGAATTTCAGCCTTACAACAACATGGTGGAGTTGGTGCATCAAGCAACCAAGGCAGAAAGGCAAGTGCAACAAGATATAAGAGTAACAAAAACATCATCATACACCCCTCGTTCAACACCTACAGGAGGTAAACCCACATCTCGTTTCAATTCTTTTAAAACTAATCCCTCTAGTAGAAGTTTTGCTCCTAGTACCAATGCTACACCAGGCTGAAAACATACAAGTACACCCATTGCCAATAAGAGTCCAGCACCTTCTACCTCATCTTCAGTGGGTTCCACAGCAAGAAGTAGTGCCATACAATGCTTCAAATGTCTTGGACGAGGTCATATGCAAAAGGATTATCCAAATAACAAGGTTATGTTACTTTTGGAGAATGGAGAGTATGACTCCACTAGCGAGGAGGAGGGTGAGGCTCCTGCTGATTTGGACAGATTGGGAGATGTACATGAGCAAGGACAAGGGGAGGAGGTGCTTGAAGATGGTTTTTGTGACCCTGAGGCTGGCCCTATCGTTGTATGTACACCGACGGTGTTGAGTGTGCAAGCAAAACCCACTCATGAGTAGCGCTGCAATCTTTTCCAAACAAGAGCTCAGGTGAGTAAAGATGGTAAGTGTTGCAAAGTTATTATCGATGGTGGAAGTTGCCACAATTTAGCTAGTAAAGAGCTTTGTTCTAAACTTGGTTTGAAATATAAGAAACACCCACATCCCTATCAAATTCAATGGTTAAACAATGATGGGTCGATGAATGTTGGATATACTGTTGATATTAGCTTTCAAATTGGGTCTTATCGTGATACCATTGTGAGAGACCATGTGAGTAGGGTCCCCATTTGAGTGATGAGTATTTGACGCTGTGGTGAGAAGTTTGTGATTGAAATCTTTGCGTTTTCGCTGTTGCTGCTGTGCTGTTTCTGGAAGTGCGGAACTTCCGGTTTTGGAAAATGGAACTTCCGATAATCGGAACTTCCGCTGTGGTAAAACGGAACTTCCGATTATCCTGACGTTTTGTGTTCTGGTTGAGATAATCGGAACTTCCGCACCTGGGGACGCGGTTTGTCCGATAATACTGACGTGAGTATTCCTCTGTGACAAAAATTGGAATTGAAAATCTAGGAGTGCGGACATTCCGATAATCAGAACTTCCGCAATGGTAAGCGCGGAACTTCCGATAATCCTGACAAGTGCGGATGTTCCGGAAATCGGAACTTCCGCAAGGTAAAGTGCGGAACTTCCGATTGTGCCCAGAACTGTGCAGAGAAGGAAAGTTTGTGATTTTGAGTTTGTATGAGTTTGAATCTTGTACAAATATTGATGCTATGATATTGTGCAATGCTATGTGATGTGTTTTTGTCTGTGTTGACTACAGGACATCGAGACGAAGTCGTGGCGAGACACGAGGTGATCGGACTAGGCGCAGGCGGCGTTGAGGTCAGAACGGTCGGGATGTGTCGAAGACGGTGTGAATCTTGAAGTGGTTGCGAGTCAAGGACATCAAGGTGTACGGGAGGCTTCCAGAAGGTGCGCAAGGGGCGAAACGGTCTTTTCGCAAAGCGGTACAAGTGGAGGCGGTTCCGTTCGGGTGTAGCGGGCTTAATGGGTTGGAGACCCATTAGCCAAGGGCTATAAATAGAGGTGAACCCCTGGTGTTAGGGTTAGAATTTTTGGGAGAGAAAATTAGGGTTAGCTTTAGCTAACGAGCCTTTGGAGAGGTTGTTATGCTTTTTGAGAGTTTGTTGAGTTGGAGAGGATGAACTGAAAACTTGTGTAATCATTCCTCTGTGGTTTCCTTTGTAATCTTGTGATTCCTTTCAATGAAATACTGAGGTTTTGGTTTTTGTTTATGCCTCTTCTATTCTCTCTATTCATGTTGAATATCTAGGGTTTTGGTGTATCTTTTGATTCCTCTTATGAGATGGCATGAAACTTGATATCTAGAGTCGTATTGCTATTGGTAATATATCCTCAAAGTTTCATGAGCTAAGAATCTGAGAATCTTGTCTATTGAAGTTTTTGGACTTTCTTGCCCCTTCTTCAAGAAATCCGATTTTGCTTTGATTAATGAATCTTTGTTTGCGATTCTTCTCCATGAGGTCAAGATGTTGTTTAGGATGATGTCCTGTGAAACTTGACCGAGAAGAGCATTCAAGATTTAGTATTTGGATTTTGGGAAAACCCGCGCCTTGTTCTTGGTCGGGACAATCGAACTTCCGATTGTCCACGGTGGAACTATCATGGCGGAACTATCATGGCGGAACTTCCGCCTTGAACCCCGAACTACGGAGTGGAACTACACGGGTAGAATCGACTTCGATTTTTGTGAAACGACCAAGCTTTGTTTCGTTCTCGATTTTGCTTCACTCTTCTTGATATTTCAGAGGGCTTTGTAGGTTTGTTTAAATCTGAGAAAGGGAGTTCTTAATTTTAAGGCACCATTCACCCCCTCTATTGCCATTTCGGTCCTTCAATTGGTATCGAGCGGTTAGCTCTTCTTTATAGATCTTAACAGTCTGTTGAGCCATGGCAACGGACAAGTATTCCACCAAGCCTCCGGTCTTTGATGGCTGGATTACCCTTACGGAAGAGCCGAATGGAAACTTACATCCGTGCTCGAGGGTATGCCATCCGGAGAAAGGTGAAGGTTAGATTTGTTGTTCTCGCCGATGAAAACATCAATATGGGAAACATGCCCGATGTTGAGGCCAATGCTAAGGCAAGGAACATTATCATTCGTGGTTTGAGAAGTGAGTTTGATCGCATTTCTCATTTGTCTTACGCTACGACATCCGGGTGACCCTCGATGCATACCATGAGGCACCACCAGTTAAGACGGTTCGACAAGACTAGTTCAAGCGAGAAAATAGCAAATTTGAGATGCTTGCTGGTGAATCTCTTGACGAGTGCTTTTCGCGTTTTCATAAGATTTTGAGCAACCTCCGAGCGGTCGGTCTTACATACCCCGACTCGGATAACGCTCGGCAGATGCTTTCTGCACTCGATCTTCGTGTTTGGGAGATGAAAGTGACTACCATCAAGGATAGTACGGACCTCTCGACCCAAACTCTTGATGCGCTTTACTCGCGTCTCAAGACTCACGAGATTGACATTGTCTCTCGAAGGTCGAAGTCACAGTCGATGGCTTTAGTCACTGATCCCACCTCTGGATCTTCTTCTGAGTCGATACGCGGGTTCTCCCTTGCTGCTCTCTGTGACATAACTGATGATCAGTTAGAGCAGCTTGAGTATGAACAGTTAGCCCTCCTAGCTCGGAAGTTTTCCCATGCTTACAAGAGGAGGAGGGATGGAAAAGAGGAGGTCTGTGATTTGCTTGAGTGTGGTGGCCCCAACCACATCCGAGCAAAGCGCCCCAAGGCGGGAAGGGCAAAGGTGACTACGGCGGTTCGGGCAAGAATGACTACATCGACAAGAACCGCAACACGAAGCCCTTAGCACCTGACCAAGGCAAGAAGAAGTTTCGCAACTTTGGGAAGGCAAAGAAGTTGTTCTATCGCGTCCTCACCGCCCTCAACGAACTGGACACCAGCGAGGTGGAGGGGTGGAGTGACGATAATGGAAAGGACGATCAAGATCCCAAGGACGACGGCAACTTCTCCGGCATGTGCTTCATGGCTCTCGGGGGCGATCTAAGCGACAGCGAGCTGTACTCCAACTCCGATGAGGTTAGTCCCACTTACGACCAGCTTAATGATGCTTTTCTTAAGCTAGGTAGATTTCATGCTAAGTCTAGGGCTAAGTGTGCTGAGTTGGAGAAGGAAGTAGCTAGACTATCACGGGAGCTTACCTCACTTACATCTGCTCCCTCCCGTGATGATTGTGACACATGCTGTGCTTTGGTTGATGACATGGAAAAACTAAGGACCTTGCATGATAGTGTGTCCTCTGAACTAGACATAATTAAAGTGGAGAACATTAGCCTTCTTGCTGAACTAGAGATGAGTAGGGTAGCACCTCCTTCATCTACTACTGTTGAGGCTACTGCTTGCACCTCATGTGAGGTTAAGGACAACTCGTTTAGAGGTCTATATACCATGCTGCTTGATCTGCCTGAGACTTGTGAAAATTGTAATAATCTCAAGATGAACCTAAAACGGGAAGATCACAAAATTGCTGAATTTCAAGCTGCTTTATTAGAGCCCATTGTTTCTTGTTTAAACTGTCCTAAGTTAACTGCTGAACTAGAATGTGTATCCAAACAGTTTCAAGAAATGATTGATCACAATAACAAACTGGCTCAGTATGCTTCTAAGGACCTTGTTAGCTCACCATGCAATCAGTGTAACAAACTAAAATGTGATTTGGTTGCTTTGGATGAAAAATGTGTGAAGCTAACTAAGGACCTTCTAGAGACACAATCATCTGCTTGTATTGTGTGTGCTGGGAAGAAGTCTAAGGGTTTGGTAGAGACGCCTAGCAACGTGAACCAATCTGCTAGCAGTAGGACTGTCCCCCCAAAGTCGGCTGTGCATGCACAAGCCAATCTTTCCTCTGCTGTTGGTTCTTCTTCTGCTCCCTTACCTTCTGTTGTTCCTTCTTCCCCCTGCTCTTCTTGCACCTCTCTCTTTCGGGAGTGTCAGTATCTTATGAACACTCTCGAGAGGTTTGTAGGAGGCAAGAAGAAGCTCAATCTCATTCTAGACCAATCTAAGATTTGCAGATTTAATCAGGGTCTAGGTTATGATTACCATGAGGATATGAGGAAGCATCCACCTGTCGTGCTCAGAACCATAGCATCAGGTGTGATCAAAACTAAGCCCAGGACTGAGAAAGTAAATTTTAAATCAGCGGGTTTTGTTCAAAGGATCTCTGACAGTAAGGTGATTCCACTGCGGCTTGACCTCTCGTATAAGTATCATTGCACCTTCATCCGGAAGGATGGACATTTGGTTGATCATTGCTTCAGGCGCGCCAAGATCGCGCGTAGAGATCATGTTGAGTCCTCTAGGCGTATTCAGGGTCAGCCCCAGACCATGAGTGCACCTAAGACTAACATGAGGTCTAAGTTTGCTACTGTTGATGATTTAGGGTAGCATCGAGGACTTGGTTTTTCTGAGTTTTCTGATTTTCGTCCTCATGCTCCCTTTGGTCGTGACTTCCGTCGGTTTGAGGGTAGATCTCGGTTTCCCTTTCGAGATGGCTACCCGCGGCGAGATCGACATGTTGCGAATTTCGACTCGCTCTTCCATAGCGGTCGGATTCACCAGCGACTTGTGTCCGCACACGCACCTTCTGACTTGTTGAGTGACAGAGAGCGTAGGGTAGATAGAGGTCAGTCTTGTTTGACTACTTCATCTGTTCGACGTGTTACTCAGTATTGGGTGCCAAAATCACTGTTGATTCACCCCAGTACTAAAACTTTACTCTCTGTTTGACTCGGGTTCACGGCCATTTGGGAAGGAAAGGTGCGGATTGTAGACTCGGGTGTTCTCGTCATATGACCGGAGACTCGTTGGTTTTCTTCCCTAGCCCGTGCTCGAGGTGATGAGGCGATCACCTTGGAGATGCTTCATTTGGCGCGTCATCGCTAAAGGTCTTGTGAGTATTAATGATTCTTTTATTTTGAAAGATGTTGCCTTAGTAAGTAAGCTGCAGTATAATCTGCTTTTAGTCTCTCAGCTTACCGATGACGGTTACGAGGTGAGCTTTAAGAAAAACAATTGCAAAATTCTTGATTCTTGGGTAGCCTAGTTTGCGGGATTTTCGATATGGGAGGATCTTTCGTGCTGATTTTTCCGAGTCTTCGGTGATCCTCTCCGGTGTTTAATTGCTTCAATCCGTGATTTGACCTTCGGCATAGGAGACTAGGTCATATAGGCTTTGATCATTTGACACAAGTTAGCGACCACGATCTCATTCGTGGTTTGCCAAAACTCAAGATGGTCAAGGATCTAGTTTGCTCTCCATGCCAAGCACGGCAAGATGGTTGCCGCTTCTCACTCTCGATCCAAAGTGACAATGATCGATGCACGGGACAAGCTGCTCCATATGGATCTGATTGGTCCGCTCTGAGTCTGATCGGCAGGAGGGAAGTGGTATATTCTTGTTGTGGTCGATGACTTCTCGAGGTACTCTTGGGTGTTTTTCTTAGCCTCGAAGGATGAGACGTTTACTCTTTTCATGGTCTTTTAGTAGGCTTTCTGTTGAGCTCCCGGTGCATTACGAGCAATTCGCAGTGATAATGGCACCGAGTTCAAAATTCCTACTTTGAGAGTTTCTGTGGTGAGGCAGTGTAGAGCACCGTTCTCGTCTCCATACGCCCCCAGCAGAATGGCGTTGTAGAGAGGAAGAACCGTACCTTGGTCGAGATGGCGGGGCGATGCTTGATGAGTACTCTACACCTAGGAAGTTTTGGGTGAGGCCATTGCTCTTGCTTGTCATGTTTCTATGAGTCTTTCTTGGGCACTCTTGCATCGCACTTCTTACGAGTTGAGATATGGCGAAAACCCGGCGTCTCGCATTTTCGTGTGTTTGGTTGCAAGTGTTTTATTCTCAAGTGCAGGAACCTAGATAAGTTCGAGTCACGATCTTGTGATGGGATCTTTACAGGTTACTCGACTTCTTCTCGTGCCTATAGAGTCTAGGCTGCGAGTCTAGTAAAATGGTAAAACACGTGAGGTGACCTTCGATGAGGCGGTCAGGGACTAGGCACGATATCTCGAGTTCTCTAGAGCGATCGAGTCCATCTTTGTGGGCGATGAGGAAGACGGAGATGAGGGTGTCTACCCGATCCAGTTCTTCCTCCTCCTCTTGAGTGCCTTCTTCCACGGCACCTCGAGGAGATCGCCCTTACCTTACGCTCTTACGAAGCTAGTGGCTCTGTTCCTATCTCATCTGCTAATGAGGTAGAGGCCACTTCTTCATCTCATCCTGGACCTCCTAGACACATTCAAAAGGACCATCCTTCAGAGCAGATCATTGGAGACCTCTTTGAGCGTGTCACACGTTCCAAAGCTGGTTTGTCTCTCTTTTGTCTCCATTCTGCTTTCATTGCCTCATTCAAGCCCAAAGACGTTTGTCATGCTCTATCGACGAGTCTTGGATAAACGCCATGCATGAGGAGTTGAAAAACTTTGAAAGAAACAAGGTCTGGTCCCTTGTTGAGCCCCCTCAAGGTCACAATATCATTGGGACCAAATGGGTGTTCAAGAACAAGCAAAGTGAAGATGGGTTAGTCATTGAAACAAGGCTAGGTGGTAGCTCGGGTACTCCCAAGTTGAGGTCTAGATTTGAAGAGACCTTTGCCTGTAGCTAGACTTGAAGCCATTAGAATCACGCTTGCCTTTGCGACTTCTAAGTGTTTCAAGCTATACGGATGGATGTCAAGAGTGCTTTCCTCAATGGCCTTATTGAGGAAGAAGTCTATGTCGATGACCTCAGTTTCGAGAACCCCAAATACCCTAACCATGTCTCTGAGCTTTCCAAAGCTTTGTATGGACTCAAGCAGCTCCCGAGCTTGGTATGAAAGGCTTAAGTCCTATCTGCTGAGTCATGGTTTTGAAATGGGTAAAATAGACAAGACCTTGTTCATCCGTCGTCTTGGCACTGATCTTTTACTCGTCCAAGTCTATGTGGATGACATCATCTTTGGCGGCTCCTCATATACTCTCGTTTCCCAGTTTTCCGATGTTATGAGCTCGGAATTTGAGATGAGCATGATGGGCGAGTTGAGCTTCTTCCTTGGCTTCCAAATCAAACAGACTCGGGAAGGTACTTTTCTTCACCAAGGCAAGTACACTCGAGACCTCAAGCGCTTCGACATGAATGATGGAAAGCCGATATCAACTCGATGGCATCTACTGGTGCTCTTGATCCGGATGAAGATGGCGAACATTGACCAAAAGGAGTTCAGGAGCATGATTGGCTCTCTCTTGTACCTCACAGCCTCGAGACCAGACATACACTTCTCTGTGTGTCTTTGTGCTCGGTTTCAGACTTCTCCTCGCGTATCTCACCGTCAGGCGGTGAAGCGCATCTTCGTACCTTGAGCTACCATTGACTATGGTATCTGGTACTCTTCCTCTTCTTGTCTATCTCTTAGAGCCTTCTCCGATCAGATTTATTGGTGTAGGATAGATAGGAAGAGCACTTCCGCACTTGCCAATTCATTGGCACTTCTTGTCTCTCTGGTCGTCAAGGAAGCGATCCGGTGTTGCGCGATCCCACTGCAGAGGCCGAGCACGTTCTTTGCAGCCGATTCTTTGTAGCCAAGTGCTTTGGATGGTCTCGACCCTGCAGGACTTTGGGTTAGCAATCGACTGTGTTCCACTCTTTTGTGATAACACGTCTGCGATTTGCATTGCCAAGAACCCAGTGCAACATTCTCGGACCAAGCATATTGATATCAGATATCACTTTCTTCGAGACCATGTAGAGAAGGGTGACATTGTGCTCAAGTTTGTGGAGAGTGAGCACTAGTTGGCTGATATCTTCACCAAGCCTCTGGACAGCTCTCGGTTTTCAGCTCTGCGGGGAGAGCTTGGGGTGGTTTGTCCTTACGGTCTGTTGTGAGAGGGGGCTTATGTGCTACTACTGTATTATATTTTATTTATGCTATTTCTCCTTTCTGGTTGCATTTTTATTTAAGTGCTTTGGGTCTAAGTCCTTCCAGCATAGGTTAGAGTGGTTCTCTTGCCAAGTTGCTTTGACTGCTAATTCTTATCTTGTGCTTCTAGGATGCTGCTTATTAGCTGTCTCTTCTCTCTCTAAGTAGAGCTTACTCACTTCTTATAGGTTCTAGCAAGGGTCGGGCCACCCTTGGGTAGACAGGGACAGTGTTTGCTCCTTAGTGTGTGAGTTGATCAGCTGATAGTCCTGGAATCATATGGGGTAGATAAGAACACGTGCGAGCGATAGTATTCTCTATATCTTTTCTATGCTCTAAGGATTTGCCTTTTTCATTTCTCTTATCAGATTCTCGTTTTTGTTCCTTTGGTTCAGGGGGAGTTCATCTTGGTTATTCCAATTCTTAATTTTGTCATAACTCAACCTGGATTAAAAGATGCATTTCATTCTGAAGGGGATCTGGATTTTCATGCATTTCATCCTGCATTACATTATAATCATATGGAGCCTTGTTTATTATCCCTTATGATCTGTTTTCACTGTTTTACATCTTGCCATGATTTATGCTAAACTGCTAGATCTATCATGACTTTTTATGTGTAGTTTAGTCTTTGCCATGCTAAGGTGATTAAAAAAATGCTAAAGTTGAATTAAAATCTTGTCATAATAGCTCTTGAGACTAGTCTGGTTGAAGCTATCCTTTTATGATTCTCGCCATGTCAAGTAGGCTGAGTTGAGTCTTGAATCTCTTTTGAACTTTTGAGTAAGCTATGTCAGTTTGTTAAGAGACATGACTTATCTTTAATCGTTGGTCTAAAAACTTCAAAAGCAAAAATTATCTCTTTTGTGCGAAAGAACTGATCTCACCAAATCTTTCTCATGAGACTGCTTGCCATTGCACTAGGCATGAACTCAGGGGGAGCCTTGGATGACCTAAGATCACTTCCTTAAGTCTGTTGCTTGGAGTGGTCGCATAAGGCTTGGGATCTAGCACATGGTTAAGATTTGAAAAATTTGGTTGAAGCTTAGGAGGCAGTTGTGGATGGCACCTAGTCCAGGACTTGCTTCACTAAGATAAAGCCATAATTATGTTTCCAGAAAAAGAAACTTGTGCTAAAATTGCTTATCTTTAAAAAGACCAAGTACTGGATAAAATTGAGTCAATCTTACAACTGGTAGCACTCTAAACTGTTCAATAGTATGCTTCTCGGTTCCATTTAGAGTATTTGACATGGCTTGTATCATCCTTGGATACCTTCAGCTAGACTACAATCTTGGTTTAGTTGACTTGCTAAAGAATTGGATCATTAATCAGATTATGGATTTTCTGTCTTAGCTGCTCTATACATCAATTGTCATGATCTTGATAGCATTCTTATGTGTTATGGCTTGGTGTAATACTCTAATAGTCATTTTGGATAATCTACATGGCTCCTAATGCTTAAAATGAATATCATATAGTCATTTCCTCTTTTTACAACTTCTTGATGTGTTTATTGCCAAAAGGGGGAGAAGTTGGTTAGGAGAGAAAAAGTCTTCTGGAGAGCTTTGCAGAAAAATTTGCTCTTTCATTTAAAGCTCAAATCCTTCTTCTTTGACAAACATGGTTTTGAACCTTCTTGATTTCTAGATTAGACCATGTTTGGCTTCTATCACAAACTCTTCTATATGCTTTTTCGTGTTTGTCAATATACTCATCAAGGGGGAGATTGAGAGACCATGTGAGTAGGGTCCCCATTTGAGTGATGAGTATTTGACGCTGTGGTGAGAAGTTTGTGATTGAAATCTTTGCGCTTTTTTCTTTATTCTTCTTTGGTTGTTTTCGGAAGTGCGGAACTTCCGGTTTTGGAAAACGGAACTTTCGATAATCGGAACTTCCGCTGTGGTAAAACGGAACTTCCGATTATCCTGACGTTTTGTGTTCTGGTTGAGATAATCGGAACTTCCGCACTTGGGGACGCGGTTTGTCCGATAATACTGACGTGAGTATTCCTCGGTGACGAAAATCGGAATTGAAAATCTGGGAGTGCGGACGTTCCGATAATCGGAACTTCCGCAATGGTAAGCGCGGAACTTCCGATAATCCTAACAAGTACGGACGTTCCGGAAATCGGAACTTCCGCAAGGTAAAGTGCGGAACTTCCGATTGTGCCCAGAACTGTGCAGAGAAGGAAAGTTTGTGATTTTGAGTTTGTATGAGTTTGATTCTTGTACAAATATTGATGCTATGATATTGTGCAATGCTATGTGATGTGTTTTTGTCTGTGTTGACTGCAGGACATCGAGACGAAGTCGTGGCGAGACACGAGGTGATCGGACTAGGCGCAGGCGGTGTTGAGGTCAGAACGGTCGGGATGTGTCGAAGACGGCGTGAATCTTGAAGTGGTTGCGATTCAAGGACAGCAAGGTGTACAGGAGGCTTCCAGAAGGTGCGCAAGGGGCGAAACGGTCTTTTCGCAAAACGGCACAAGTGTAGGCGGTTCCGTTCGGGTGTAGCGGGCTTAATGGGTTGGAGACCCATTAGCCAAGGGCTATAAATAGAGGTGAACCCCTGGTGTTAGGGTTAGAATTTTTGGGAGAGAAAATTAGGGTTAGCTTTAGCTAAAGAGCCTTTGGAGAGGTTGTTATGCTTTTTGAGAGTTTGTTGAGTTGGAGAGGATGAACTGAAAACTTGTGTAATCATTCCTCTGTGGTTTCCTTTGTAATCTTGTGATTCCTTTCAATGAAATCCTGAGGTTTTGGTTTTTGTTTATGCCTCTTCTATTCTCTCTATTCATGTTGAATATCTAGGGCTTTGGTGTATCTTTTGATTCCTCTTATGAGATGGCATGAAACTTGATATCTAGAGTCGTATTGCTATTGCTAATATATCATCAAAGTTTAATGAGCTAAGAATCTGAGAATCTTGTCTATTGAAGTTTTTGGTCTTTCTTGCCCCTTCTTCAAGAAATCCGATTTTGCTTTGATTAATGAATCTTTGTTTGCGATTCTTCTCCATGAGGTCAAGATGTTGTTTAGGATGATGTCCTGTGAAACTTGACCTCGAGAAGAGCATTCAAGATTTAGTATTTGATTTTGGGAAAACCCGAAGCGATTGTTCTTGGTCGGGACAATCGGAACTTCCGATTGTCCACGGCGGACTATCATGGCGGAACTTCCATTGAACCCGGAACTACCGGTGCGGAACTACATCACGGTAGAATCGAGCTTCCGATTCGGCGAAACGACCAAGCCTGCTTTTCGTTCTCTGATTTTGCTTCACTCTTCTTGATATTTCCAGAGGGCTTTGTAGGTTTGTTTAAATACAGTAAAGGGGAGTTCTTAATTTTTAAGGCACCATTCACCCCCCCCCCCCTCTGTTGCCATTTCGGTCCTTCACATTGAATGTGATGTTGTGTCCATGGATGTATGTCACTTGTTATTAGGTAGACCATGGCAATACGATCGTTCTGTGATTCATGATGGAAGAACTAATCAATACAAATTCATGTGGGATAATAAATAAATAGTGCTATGACCATTAACTCCTTCTCAAATTGTGAGTGATAACATACAAAAGATTGCGGTGAAACTAGAGACTGAGAGAGGGAAGGAGCCAAAGAGTGGGATTCCACCAAGGAAGCGTGAAAACCAAAAGCTAAAAAATAATGGAAAAGGTGAGAATGAGGGAGAGAAAAGGTTATTTATGGTAGCCACTAAATCTGATTTAAGAGAGATGAGAGCTAATCCTACTTTGATGCACTTTGTTTTGCTGTACAAAGATGTTCTACTTTCTACTAATGACTTAACATCTCTTCCTAGTATGGTTTCTCAAGTTTTGCAGGCTTATGAGGATGTCTTTCCGGAGGAGGTACCCGCTGGTCTACCACCTATTCGAGGCATTGAACATCAAATTGACTTGGTACCGGGAGCTCCACTTCCCAACCGGCCGCCGTACCGCACAAACCCGGAAGAGACGAAAGAAATTCAACGGCAAGTGCAAGCACTCATAGAAAAAGGGTACGTACGCGAAAGTCTTAGTCCTTGTGCCGTTCCTGTCATTCTTGTTCCTAAGAAAGATGGTACATGGAGAATGTGCGTAGACTATAGAGCTATCAACAATATTACCATTCGCTATCGTCATCATATTCCTAGGTTAGATGATATGTTGGATGAATTGAGTGGTTCTACTATCTTTTCTAAGATTGATTTGCGTAGTGGATATCATCAAATACGAATGAAACATGGCGATGAATGGAAAACTGCTTTTAAAATAAAATTTGGCTTGTATGAATGGTTAGTGATGCCTTTTGGTTTATCTAATGCCCCTAGTACATTCATGCGCTTAATGAACCATGTTTTGAGACACTTCATTGGAAAATTTGTAGTAGTCTATTTTGATGATATTTTGATATATAGCCGCTCGTTGGAAGCACATGTTGAACACCTTAGGCAAGTGCTAGAAGTGCTTAGAACTGAACAATTATACGCTAATCTTGAGAAGTGTACTTTTTGCACAAACAAAGTGGTGTTCTTAGGCTATGTTGTTTCAGCTCATGGAATTGAAGTAGATGAATCTAAAATTGAAGCTATTCGAAATTGGCCTACTCCTGTCAATGTTAGTCAAATACGTAGCTTTCATGGACTTGCTAGTTTTTATCACCGATTTGTGAAAGATTTTAGTACCATTGCTGCTCCATTAAATGAATTAACTAAAAAAGGAGTCACTTTCGATTGGGGAGAAAAACAAGACAAAGCATTTGCTGAATTGAAGAAATGTTTGACTGAAGCATCATTGCTTGTTTTACCTGATTTCATTAAAACTTTTGAGATTGAATGTGATGCTAGTGGAATAGGTATTGGTGGTGTTTTGATGCAAGAAAGAAAACATGTTGCCTATTTCAGTGAGAAACTTCATGATGCACAATTGAACTACCCTGTTTATGATAAAGAATTGTATGCTCTTGTGCGTGCGTTAGAAACATGGCAACATTATCTTTGGCCTAAGGAGTTTATCATACATTCTGATCATGAAGCTTTGAAATATTTAAAAGGCAAGGCGAAATTGAATCATAGACATGCTAAATGGGTAGAATTCATTGAAACTTTTCCTTATATTGTCAAATACAAGAAAGGCAAGGAAAATATGGTAGCTGATGCATTGTCTAGAAAACATGTGCTTTTCACTCAATTGGAAGTAAAAGTTCCAGGGCTAGAAAGTTTGAAAGATTTATATGCTTCTGATCATGACTTTTCAGCACTATATTCTAATTGCAAAGATGGGAAAGAATGGGATAAGTTTGATGTTCATGATGGTTTTCTCTTTCGAATGAACAAACTGTGTGTTCCAGATTCTTCTGTGCGTTTGCTATTATTGCAGGAGTCTCATGCAGGAGGAATGATGGGACATTTTGGAAGAGAGAAGACGTATATGATGTTGGCCGATCACTTCTATTGGCCTAAAATGAGGCGAGACGTCGAGAGGTTTGTTCAACGATGCATCACGTGCCACAAGGTGAAGTCGAAGCTCAATCCACATGGTTTGTACACTCCACTTCCAGTTCCTAGCGCTCCATGGGAAGATATTAGCATGGATTTTATTTTAGGATTGCCTAAGACTAAGAGGGGGAGGGATTCGGTATTTGTAGTCGTGGATAGGTTCTCTAAAATGGCATATTTTATTCCTTGTCATAAGAGCGACGACGCGTCGCATGTAGCTGACTTATTTTTCAGGGAAATTGTGAGGCTGCATGGCATGCCAAGAACCATTGTTTCAGATCGTGATGTCAAATTTATGAGCTATTTTTGGAAGACCTTGTGGGCCAAGCTTGGGACCAAGTTGCTCTTTTCGACAACTTGTCACCCACAAACTGATGGACAAACGGAAGTGGTGAACCGTACACTCTCAATGCTGCTACGGACAATGATAAAAAAGAATTTGAAAGAGTGGGAAGAGTGTCTACCGCATGTTGAGTTTGCCTATAATAGGGCGGTGCATTCTACGACTCAATTGTGTCCATTTGAGGTGGTGTATGGCTTCAAACCAATCACGCCACTTGATTTGATGCCACTTCCATTACATGAACGTGCTAATATGGAGGCTTCGAAGCGTGCTGATTTTGTGAAAAAACTCCATGAAAAGACTAAAGAGGTAATTGAAAAGAAGGTACGTGCTTATGCTTCTAAAGCTAACAAGTCGAGAAAGAAAATGATATTTCAACCAGGTGACTTAGTGTGGGTGCACCTTCGCAAAGAACGCTTTTCGGAGAAGCGTAAATCAAAGTTGATGCCTCGTGGTGATGGACCTTTTAAAGTACTTGCCAAGATCAATGATAATACATACAAGATAGAGCTTCCGGAAGATAATTATGGGGTAAGCACTACTTTCAATGTTGCTGATTTATCACCATTCTTTGGACAAGATGGCACAGAGTCGAGGGCGACTCATTTTCAAGAGGGGGAGGATGATGAGGACATCCCTATTACACATTCATCGTCCACTCCAAGTGATGAGGACATCCCTGCCATTTCAACTCCTAACCCTCCTAGCACCATTGCACCAACTGGCCTATTACTCGGACAAGAGCTAAACTTCTTAACAAACAGGTGACTCTTCTCCTAACTGAGTTTCCATTTGATTCTCATGAGAATTGGTTACTACCTAAAGCATTTCATCTATGTGTAGTTTTATTTGACAAAGAGGAGGCATGGTTGGCCGAAATGGATGGAGAAGAAGGTGAAAAGCATCAAATTCGGATTCGGAATCAGCATCAAAATTGGATTCGGAATCAGCAGGACAGTCCGGATTAAAACGGTCATAAATTTCACAAACGGAGTCCGATTTGGGTGTTCTTGTCCTTGTTGGAAAGATAACTTCAAGACCAATCCAACGGATCCTCCCTCACTCTGAAATTCATCCTGTATCAAAATATATGACCGAAACAATGTGACGGTTGTAAAATCAGGATTTCCTTTTTTTGTTTTGGAATGTGTCGGAATTGGAGTAGGACTCCTAATCCGAATTAGAGTAGGTGTAGGGCCTCTTGGCCAGCCATGGGGAGGAGAAGGGACACTATATATTGAGGGGTAGACCCCCATTGTATCCTCAGACCACGTTTGAGAAAAATCAATCTACTAAAGTTTTCGAGTTTAGCTTTGCTACCGAAATTCCATAGGAAATTTGGAGTGTCTTCTTCAATCAAGATCGTTCAGCCTTTCCGCTGGGAATTGGGTGCACGATAGATCTTCGCTTGGTGGTCGGTGAAATCAACACGAGTGTGTTTTGGCGGATTAAAGAGTGTTCGTCCCTTGCACTGGCATTGGAGGGTCATTATAATTCATCAAGACTCCCGTGAGTATCCATCCTACATCGAGAAGATCGGGCGACCCCGTATCAGGTGGTGTCGCCGAAAGAGGTCCGGCGCGACGGTGGTGAGTAAGATGGCGCACGGGCGGCGGCGGTGCTAGAGGATGGCGACGTTCCAGCGAGGAGAGCATTAGTACGATGTAGAATGCGATGTGACGAAGCTAGTGGTAGGGTCGAAGGTGGCTGGGAGGGGTCAATTGCGTCGGGAACAGTGATGGAAGGAGCTTCGGCCGGTGGCGAAAAACTTTGAAATCTAGCGAGGTGGATGGGAGAGGGGAGGGGAGACTCAGGGAATGGGATGAGGACCTTCGGGGACAGGCGGTGATGCACTTGGGGAGGTGAATGGTTGGCCAGAGAGTGAGATAGAGGGAGGAGGCGCACAACCGACTTTGGGGAAGAAAGAGGGGAGCTGTGGTGGTGTGCTTTCGCTGGGGAAAAGGGGGAAGAAAGGTAGAGAGGGGTAAGGGGGATAGAGGAGGGGCTTGCCAAGCTTTTTTATAGAGGGAGAAGGTGGCAGCACGACATGGGAGACGCGGGCGACACGCTCAGCGCGGGCGGTAGGCGCGCGGCATTTGCAGGGCGTGGGTGGAGCGGGCAAGGGAAGGTGCAGGGCATGGGCTCACCGGGCGGAGCGGGTGAGGGGAGTTGCAGGGCATGGGCGCGGCCGGGACAGGCGACACCAGGTGCGGCGGGAATCCCGGGCGTAGGTCTTTACCGGTGTGCGGTGTGGTGAGAAAAATGGGTGCAGCACATGTGCTTCGGGAAGGAGATGAGTAGAGAAAAGAAAAGAAAGAAGAGAGAGAAAAGAAAAAGGAGAAAAAGGAGAAAAAGAAAGAAAATCCAAAAATAAAATAAATTTGGAAAATTGAAGAAAATTCTATAAAAATGCATGGAACCTGAAGAACTCAAATAAAATAATTTTGAATTTAATTGAAGTTTATTTTAATCATTTACAATGTTTTTCATCTTTATGAAATTCCAATTTAAGCATTAATTAATTCAATAAAATTCCAATGGTTTATTTTATTTTGAAATTTTCAAAAAGATCAAAAATTGGGATGTTACAGTGCGCACTCGCCTCGCCTCGCCTCGCCTCACCTCGCCCTCGCCCGCGCGGCGTGCAACGTGTGTGTGAATGGTCCAACGATTTTGTGTCCGATTGGCTGTGGAGCTACAGCTTCCTTTTGCACCGCAAGACCATGCATACGAATTAGAAACTGAAAATTAAATATATTGTTTCAATGGGGTTTTTATGGTGCGCTTTAACTGCGTTTAAAACAGAGTAATGAGGGCAATTTCTTTTGGTTGCTGCTGGTTCTATATGAAGGAGGGACCTCTCCTCTCAGAAGGGGAGAATAGAGATAAACCTCCCAGAAACAGAACAGAGACAGAATCAATACCATTTTTATTGTCTTGTTCATCTGTGCTGCACAACCTCGGCTTCTCCATCCCTTCTTCGGCATGCACCGACGTGGGGAGAGCAATGTCTCCGAAGCCAGCGTCCGTCGTGATACTGCACGAGTTTGGGCAAATCATGTTTTTAGGAAGCGTTCGTGCGACTGCTCACGGCTTCTTCCTTCTCCATTATCCGCTTCGTGTCGTCTTCTTCGCATCAAACTCTACCGCGATCTTCGCCGGAGCGATTCTCTGTAAATCGCAGTGATATTTTATGATATGGCTAGACCTTGTTTCCTAGAAATAAATCAAGTGATGATGTTGATGCTTACTTATATTAGTAGTGCAATTGTTTTAGGCTTTGCCTTGTTAGCGCATATATGAGATAGAAATATTTGAATCGATGATAATGCTACTATTCATAATTCTAAATATGGTTAGTATATATGTTACCGTTGCATCGATTATTATTTTAGAAATTAAACTCATCATAAAAAGTGCGCATATAACTAACAGATAGAGTGGTTATCTTACTGTTAACTGAAAAGTGTCACGCGGTTCTTGACATAGAAATTCATCCACAGACAAACACAAGAGCACAGGAGAGCCCCAAGATCCAAGATACCTTGCCATCAATCACATGGTCAGCACCACACGTTTCAGCGACATCATGAAGAAGCACGGTCAAATGAGCTCCCATCGTTGTCGGATCGGCCTCACAAAACGCACAAAGCAGTTCATGTAGCAGTGGCATGTTCAGCAGTGCCCCCAGGAGGAATATCTAGTCAAATTATTATCATTTTCACTATGTAGGTGCAAGCCAGACCCCGGGAGAATAGAAAAACATGTTATAGATCCAGGGGAAATAACTGAACTTATTTAACTACCCTGTTAAAATTTGTGTGGCAGCAAAAAATGGTAGCATGCTGACTCAAAAACTGTCCAGCTCTCTATCAGGTTTAGATTATCTGCAGGAAAACACGACAGGGTAAATGCCCGCCAAACGTTTGGCACAAATTGGTTGGGCAGTTTTCGGCATGAACTACGCAACTCTGTAGTCTCAAGTCTAAGGCTCTGTTTGGAACACATAAATTTCATTTGGAAAAAAAAAATCCAATTTCTGCAGGAAATTAATGGGGAAAATTCGCATGTACGCTTCCAAAGGGGGCTAAGGTAGCTAGAGACAATATGACCATTACCCGTGGAAATTGGTGGAACTAAACTAAGCTGTCATAGCAGTACGTGTAATACCCCAAAAGTAAATCGGCGTACTAGAAGAAGTTTCAGAAGAAGGAGCTAATGGGAAAATTTGAATCGTTTTTTCTTCAGGGGGTTTTCTGTGTTTTTTCAGCAACCTGGGCTCTGGGCCTCAGCCCAGGGTGGCCCATGAGGGGGCCGGCCAAAGGGGGGTATCTCCCCCCTAAACCCTAAAACCCCTTCCCTCTTCCCCTTTTCCCCCACTTGGAGCCGCCACTCTCCTTCCCCCTGCACCACCTTCTCCTTCCCCCCTGCGCCAGATTTTTCGTCAGATTTGGGTAAGTTCCGTACATTTTCTGATCTGTCCACCTTATAGAAAGTTGTAGCCCTTGATCTTAGCTTTCTTTTGGCACTGAGATCATCTTATTTGGAGTTATGGTTTAGGAGATATGTCCGTTTTTGTGCGACTGGTCAGGAGAGCTGACGGGATTTAGCAGTTTTCTTGTCTGGCCATTATGAATTGTTTAGAGGCCTAATCAGAAAGGCCACCCAAAATGAATATTGTAGAGAATTCCGTAATCTTTCCATGTTGATAAATAACACGATTTTTAGAGTTGTCAATAAAACGTTATGCAATTTTTACCGTCGCTGTGTTCTGACTGTCAGATTGAAAGGACGGAGAACTTCACCTGTACATTAGGGTTAATAGAAGGCTGAATCAGGAGTCTTTTCCAACTAGGTTATTGTAGCTTGTTTAATAATATTTCCAAATTGATAAAGATCATCTCAATTGGATCTGTAGAGTGAAAGTTATGCCATGTTCTTTACTGCTGTGCTGTATTCTGGACAAATATCTGTCAGTTGTTTTCATCGGTTTTTTAGACTACTGGTTTGGCCGAATCAAAGAACCCCACCAACTAGAGTTTCGTAGCCTGTTACGTTAAGAGTATTTGAGCACTGGTTTTAAGTCATTCGGAGTTACAGATATTTAATTACGATTTTTCTCGTACTGCTGATGAGAAGGGCCAATTTTGGCTGATTAGTTAATTCGTCATTTTGAGTTTTTGGTTATGTTGATTAGGTAGAGGGTTATAGTAAAACGCTTGTAGCCACGTCATGACTTGTTATTCTTATTTTCAATAAATATTTGTGTAGGCGGTGGGGCAGGGAGTGGAGAAATTCCGTCGTTGCCTCCTAACTCGTCACAGCGCGGAAGGTAAGTATATGGTAGAGTGGTGAACAATGGGTTGTTCACCATGATCATTGATGTTACTTATCATGCTATTTTATTATGCTTTCGTTCAGCTTATTCTTATAGATGATATTGATGACATTGAGTGAATGAGATTATGATATTGAGATAATGAGGAGGAGATATTGAGTTAATGAGATGGACTATGTTGATGAATAAATAAAGATGTCGCATCATTTACATTCATCATGACAGGGGTTGCATGAGCCAGGTCGGTGAGAAAGTCATGTAACTATTCCGGTGAAGTCGGTGAGAACGGTATGACTAGTCCGGAGAGCTCTAGATAAAATCCTACTTTGGTGGGGACTTCACGGGAGTGAAGGATAGAGTGTGTCATCGACGGGTGAACACTCCGCTATACCGGTATCAGCTGATGAGATGCATATGAGCATGAGTATGTTGGTGCATTCGCATATCTAAGTAAATTGCTAAATTGTGCAACTTTACCTATATGGAATATGGCTTTTTTGTTTGAGAATGACAATGGCATTAACTAAATGGATGATGATGATAACTTTGATTATGGTTAATAAACTATTGTTTATGGCTTTATTATGTATTTGCTGAGTCTTGGACTCATTCTTGCTCTATTGTTGTTTTTAGGTGACCAGTGATGACGTTTTACTCGGGAAGGGCTAGCGCACTTGGAATCATGCACTTCACCCAATTATTTGATTCATTGGACATGAGAAACTTTTAGAATAACATGAATATTTATATCTAGGACATGATGGTATTGAATAACCATAGATACTTGGTTTATGTTAATCTTGGTTTATTATTTTGCTATGCTCCTAGGTCTAATTTATTTATGATTATCATAGTGTTATGCTTGTGTTAATGCGACCCGTGGATGGGTTTTAATGTTATTATGCTTGCTGAAATTTCACAGTGTGTTGATGTATAATAGATGATAAGAGTAGTTTGGTGGCATTCCAGGCTCAGTGTTGGGCTGGGGTGTTACAGTTGGTATCAGAGCGGGTTTCAGGTCCGTTGTGAATAGATTAATAACTTAGTTAACCTAAAATTGCTAAAACTTGTTTTAGGACTTGTAAAATAAACCAAAATTTGATAATGGTTAATTAACTTAAAATTTTGACACACTGGTGCACAGTAGGATGGGAATGGGATGAGTATCGCATTTACGCTTCTGTTATGTTGTATTGATGATTTATGTTATGAATTGGTTCCGACTACTTATGATTTGATTATGTGATTGCTATGGGTTATGATAGTCGAGAGGTAGAGATTGTGGTTGTGGCCATACGCATGGCCAAGTTATATCACCGTTTGTTGTATGATAGTGGTGAAGTGTTTACATCGGGTAACTTAGTTACAGGTGTTGAGGATATGTTTCTTTAGAAAAGTTGTTTTCTTCCTTGAGTTTGAATTTGATTATTCTTGTTATAGTTGCGGTTGATGAATTTTCTTGGGTTAGTATTTACAATGCAGTTGATGTATTTTCATTGGTCTTTTGGTTCTATTAAGTTATTATTTGTTCTCCTGACTGTTGATCTGTTGTTGTTTCTTGTGAACGTCATTAATTTGCAAGGTTGATCTTTTCACGAGAGATCTGCCTTTCTTGTTGGGAAAAAAATGACTCATTTGTTAGCTTGGTATTTTGGATAACGAAAGTTTTCTTTTTCAAGTCCTTTAATATGTGGAAGCTTTGACCCAATGTATTTCTTTTGGGTATTTTGAGTATTGAAGTTGAATGCTTCTCTGTTATAAAAGAAAATATTAAAACCCTTTAGCGATGTCTTGTTGTGGTTAAGTTAAAGGTTGTAATTAAATAAATTAATGGATATGGTATGGGTTATCAAGTTGGGTCTGTAGTGTGGTGTATAATCAATCTTAACCAAGAACCTTGGAAGGAAAGTTGATTAACTTGATGGTGTCATGTGGTAGTTCTTGATGAACTATGATTAATAGTATGGCTATACCTAATTGGATTAAAAGGAGTTAGTAAGAATTGTAGAACATTGATGACTGGTATGATCATTAAAATTATTTAGTTTTGCTAAACTTGTTGGATTAGTTGGTCTCAGTGGATTAATCTTACTGTGTGGGAAGGAAAAGTTGGGGAGATGCTAGATTATTACCATAGTGGATATTAATCTTGGAGTTATTTTATCTGTAGATACTAGATAATTTTATATTATGGAAGGAGTTTCTATATAGTTATTTTAACTAGAATAATTGGACGAATTTGGTTGTAGAGTTGTTGAGACTTTTTGATCGATGGAAGGCTATGATTTTGGAAGTTTTGTCGGGATTTTGCACCGAAATATGAATACGAGGATGGACAGTTGAACATGTATTTGTGATTGTTCATGTGATTTGAAAAGGAAAGTAGGTAGCATCTAGATTTCTTGATGAAGCCAGTTGATAGCAACAGTGGTTGGAGTGCAACAATTGTGTGTTGACGTTTGGTGTTGAGCATCTATAAGAGTTGAACTGTGGGATTTAATTGGTGGCCTATGCTTTCATGATAGTGGAATTGTCAGACGACAGCATGTCCATAATGAAAGGGTTTTGGTATAACATTTTGATTTGTGTAGTAGATCTCTGCTAAAATAAAGTTGTTGTTGTAGTAGTTTGTAAGCTTTTGGTGGTGTAACACCCCAGCCCAACACTGAGCCTGGAATGCCACTAAACTACCCTCACTACTAATAATTATCGACACACTATAAAATTATAGCAAGAAAACAATGATAATCATATCTAAAGATCACAAACGAACATGCATAATTATGGTTCAAATGATAATAAGTTAAGTAATCAAGTGGAATAATTGAATTGTGAAATAAAGCATTCAATATCGCATCAACCAATGAATCCAAATGATTAAAGCAAATAGTCTAGTCCAAATGATATCCTAAACATTATTCAATAACTATCATGTCCATGTGTAAACCAATACTGAATGAATGATTATCATGGCGAATGATCATGTGATGTCCATGTGCTCTACTCGCTCTCAATTACGGCATCCTCGAAGATCACCTAAAAACATTAGTGAGAATGTTGCAAGATTGAGGTGAGTCCACGACTCAAAGAAACACATCGATATACAACGATAATAATAAATCAACAGCAATCAATAACTTCATTATCATCACCGGCACTTTCATTAATATTCTCAGTCATCAATCTCATTTATGAATGCAACTCTATTCTACATGTCCACATGCACTTCTTTTCGCGTATACCGGTATAGCGTGAGTGAATGCTCGCGACAACATTCACTCTCAAGCCCGTTCCTCCAAAAGGATCGGGGACCTCCTCCACTCCCGTGGAGTTGTGATCAATCATGATCACCTTCTCTTATGCAAAGATGCTTATGAATGCAAACATGCAAACTCCATCATAAACATCATATTCAACTTTTCATCATGCTTGTCAACAAAGATATAAACATACCAATTCATTGTTTGCAATTAAACCAAATAAAAGCACAACAATAATGGTAATAGAAGATAAAGAAAAAAAATGATCGATCATTGATCATTGTCTACCATGCACTTGCCTTTACTAGCAGCGACGCACGATTTGATTAGAAGACGGCAACAAGCACGACGCCTCTCCTATATTAAATACACCAACTTCAATACAAATTACAGCAACAAGAATAGCAATCAAAATGCTTCGCTCCTACACGTCCCCAAATATAACACGTTACGCCGGTACCGACTAGTTACCTATAGCTGACCGGTTACTAAAAAGAGCGTAACTTTTGACTCGAAAGTCCGATCACCACAAACCACCCCATTCTGGATTCTTTATAAAATTATCCACTTTTTCTTAGATTACGAAGACTTCTAATTAAATCATCTAACCCTCCGTATTAAGCCCAGAAAGCCGATCTGTCCGCTTCGGAACAGCAGACTTAATAAATTCATAACTCTTGTTTTACTCAACCAAAATGCGCGTTCTCAGATTCTACAGAACCATTGGACAATTATCTACAACTTTCATGTAGATCAAAAACACTAATTAATCTGTTTACTATTTTTAATCCGCAGTCTACCAAAACAGCGCCGAAAGACGATAACCCTAAAAACAGCGGCCTTTCGAAAAACATAACTCTAATTATACTCGTCCGATTGACGTGATAAAAATGCTATAGAAAGATATCGAAATTATCTACAATTAACTAGTAGATGAGATTACCAAAATGTGCCATTAAGATATCCGAATAAATCGTACAACGGACTGCAGACTAACCGATCTATTAATCGACCTCTCTATTAGACAAATTAAACCTCTCTAAACAATCTCAGTTATAATCTCTAATTAACAGCAAACAGAGAGAACATGTATCAAACCTCCACGTGACGTCGTCAACGCACACGCGGCGGCGGTGATCGGTTGGTCGGCTAGGCTACTGAGCGGCGGCGCTTGGTCAGGCGTTGTCTGCGGCGTTACCGAACGCAAAAAAAAAGCAAAGAAGAAGACAAGCAAAAATAAACCGGCTCAAGATGGCGGCGGCAGCAGCAGTCTTCGGGTGAAGCGGTCGCGAGGAAACAAAAGCAAGCGATCGCCTTGCGCAGGAGCGAAGACCTGCAGCAGCAGCGCAGCCTTGCAGGTGACGCGGCTCCAGCAGCAGGGTTTCGGGCGGCTACCACGCGCAGGGACTCGGCTGATGGGAAAAAGAATGCGCGCATGAGGACGGCGGGAAGAAAAAAAAATGACGCTACCGATTTCAGAGACAAGAAAAAATTGGCGGCTGGGGTGGAAAAAAAATAACACAAGGGAGAGCTAGGGTTTCTAGAAACAAAAAAACCAAGATCTATTTATAGCTCATAAAAAATCCGAAAATCTATTTTCATAAATCCCTTTTATTTAATTACGCAAAACCCTAAATTCTTTAATTACTTAACTTATTATTTTTATTGCTATTAATATGATTTTCAGAATATTACAGGTGGACTCTCGATTTGAGGACAAGATGATAAAGTAGTATGAAACAATTTGGTGAGTTTTTAGAGAGCTGTACAATGGAAGGGTAGACTATGATGAATTTTCGTTAACAGTGTATTATTCTGAATGTTAGTAAGATTATCAGCAATAGATTGATAGTGTGTTGTCGGTTCTTATAGAAAGAAGGTAATTTGATCGTCACTCGTGGTATCGCTCAAATGAAAATTTTCAAGTTTTGCATCCGTGATCTTTTGTAGTTCATGGTTTATGTAGTAGCTGGGATTGGAATGAGCAAGTGGCTTGTTGGAAAGCTTTATTGGTTCTTATGTGATTCATGTGATTTGGTCTTACAACTTTTCTTGTTTGAGTGGGCAACGTGACGTTATAATCAAAAAGAATTACTTTCTTTGTTAAAGAAAGAGTGAAGTAGAAGTATTCGAGATCGAAGTCAAGTTTTGTAACTCGCAGTTTACTTGAAGTGTGCCTAAACTTTCTATTTTTGCCCCATAGGAGTTTCTCGATTTTCAAAAGTGGTGCTTTGTTTTATTTGAGATTTCATATTCTCTTTTTGTGCGACTTGTGCCCTCAGTTGTGGTCTCCGCTTTTGATTTTTCGAGATCCTTGTTATTTGTCTATTTCTCCCGGTCTTATGTTTGTTGCGAAAAGAAAATATTTTTTTCCGGGTGCTGAAAAAAAAATATTTTATTTGCCACTTCATCAATTTATTTTACAAAACCTTATGGGGTATACAGTGGCATCTGGTTAGTAGTAGTCAAGTATATGTTGATGTGAGACCCGGGGTTGTAAGTTATTTCAAGAGCATTGGAGGAAGAATTGATTTTGTGATATAAATCTTGTAGAGAATTGAATCCAAAAGGAATGATAGTCGTTGATGTAAAACTGATTATGTTGTTACAACTAGTAAAACCAATAGTGAATTGTAATTCAAGAACCCTTGTTCATGTCGGTGGAATATTGAAATATTCAAAAGTTTGGAACTTGGTCAATTAGTTAGAGTCTTGCGAATGTGTATGTTGCGGTCGTGTGGGTGAAATGGAATAGTGTGGTTTAGTGGGTTCAAGTTTGGTGAAGCTAACCACATTAGGCAGTTACTTGATTAGTGAGGAATGTTGATATTAATGATTGAGGATATTGTTTGGATTTCAGGAATTTTAGTTATCTGATCAAAGAATTTCCTATCAAATATACCAGAAGTTCATTGTAAGAGTCTTAGAGGTTGAATCTGGGTTTTACATTTTTATGCTAGACCTTTGGTCACACAATGAGTGTGTGTAAAGAAAGTGGAATAATAGAGTTTCCTGAGCAGTGGAATGATCATTGATAGAACCTTTCTGATGTAGTACATGAGCGTGTGTACTGAGGATTCTGAGTTGTTCTTAAAAATTAGAGGTAATGTGATTGTGTGGGATCAATTTTGTAGCGGTTTAGGTGCCTTCAATCAAATTAATGTTGATTAGTAGAATGAGATGCCTAGAGTAATTGGAGGATTCAATGGAGCCTCTCCACAATGGTGTTAATGATGTATTTCAGTTTGAGCATAATTTGAGGATGTTCAATTAAAAGGTTTAAGCTCATGTGGTATGCGATGAATTCGAATTCCAAGGTTCGAGAGAAGTTTTACTCTAAAGAGAAACCGAGGAAAAGGATGTTTCTCGGTTAGTGAAGCGTTTTCCTGATTTCGTTTGAGTTATGTGTTGTTGACTGTTGTTTTCCGCAATCTGAGTTGGCGTTGTGTTGGCATGTCTGATTCATTTTAATTACAAAAAAACCAAAAGAAGTATTGGATTTGGGCATTCGAGTGGTTTCTTCTTTGGCTGTCGTGGTGTTCATTCGTAAACTGCCTATTTAGAAAATGGATTTGTTTTCGTGTTGAAATGTAAAATTTTGGGATTTAACTTTTTTGGTGGAGAGTTAGCATTGCGTGGATGCGATGAGGACTCTCTAGTTCCAGTTGGATTCTCTTGGTTTCCGAAAATTTCAGAAATTTGAAAGTTGGCATATCGCGTTGACCGTCTCGGGTCCTTATGCGAAGTACGCATCGTTTGATGTGCTCGAGTGTTAAGTGAGTAACCGAGCAATTCCAAGCTTGGGATATCGTTATTTCATTCGATTCTGCATTTCTTTCGGAAGATCGGTGAGTAGATTCGGTCGAATCTGTTTAAGGGTTAGAATGTAATACCCTAAAAGTAAATCGGCGTACTAGAAGGCGTTCGAAGAAGGAGCTAATGGGAAAATCAATCGTTTTTCTTGAGGGGTTTTCGTGTTTTTCAGCAACTTTGGGCTCTGGGCCTCAGCCAGGGTGGCCCATGAGGGGCCGCCAAAGGGGTATCTCCCCTAAACCCTAAAACCCCTTCCTCTTCCCCTTTTCCCCCGCTTCGAGCCGCCACTCTCCTTCCCCCTGTGCCACCTTCTCCTCCCCCCTGCGCCAGATTTTTCGTCAGATTTGGGTAAGTTCCGTACATTTTCTGATCTGTCCACCTTATAGAAAGTTGTAGCCCTTGATTTTAGCTTTCTTTTGGCACCGAGATCATCTTATTTGGAGTTATGGTTTAGGAGATATGCCGTTTTTGTGCGACTGGTCAGGAGAGCTGACGGGATTTAGCAGTTTTCTTGTCTGGCCATTATGAATTGTTTAGAGGTCTAATCAGAAAGGTCACCCAAAATAAATATTGTAGAGAATTCTATAATATTTCCATGTTGATAAATAACACGATTTTTAGAGTTGGCTATCAAAAGTTATGCAATTTTTACCGTCGCTGTGTTCTGACTGTCAGATTGAAAGGACGGAGAACTTCACCTGTACATTAGGGTTAATAGAAGGCCGAATCAGGAGTCTTTCCCAACTAGGTTATTGTAGCATGTTTAATAATATTTCCAAATTAATAAAGATCATCTCAATTGGATCTGTAGAGTGAAAGTTATGCCATGTTCTTTATCGCTGTCTTTGTATTCTCGATGATGTGTCATCGCTTGTTTTCAACGGTTTTTAGACCACTGGTTTGGCCGAATCAAATAACCCCACCAACTAGAGTTTCGTAGCCTGTTACGTTAAGAGTATTTGAGCACTGGTTTTAAGTCATTCGGAGTTACAGATATTTAATTACGATTTTTCTCGTACTGCTGATGAGAAGGGTCAATATTGGCTGATTAGTTAATTCGTCATTTTGAGTTTTTGGTTATGTTGATTAGGTAGAGGGTTATGGTAAAATGCTTATAGCCACGTCATGACTTGTTATTCTTATTTTCAATAAATATTTGTGTAGGCGGTGGGGCAGGGAGTGGAGAAATTCCGTCGTTGCCTCCTAACTCGTCCTGTTGCGGAAGGTAAGTACATGGTAGAGTGGTGAACAATGGGTTGTTCACCATGATCATTGATGTTACTTATCATGCTATTTTATTATGCTTTCGTTCATCTTATTCTTATACATGATATTGATGACATTGAGTGAATGAGATTATGATATTGAGATAATGAGGAGGAGATATTGAGTTAATGAGATGGTATTAGAGCATCAACCTTCGCTGCACGGACGCGTGCGGGACAGGGGCGCGGGCATATGGCGCATGGCACATGTGGGCCCAGATTGGACACATGGCATGGCATATGTGCCGGCACTGGACGCACGGACGTGTACCGAGGGGTGGTTCTGGGCATTTGCCGCGTATGCGATATCTTTGAAAGTCGTCGGCCCTTAAGGGGGGTGAGTGTAATACCCCGGCCTGCTCACAGCGTGGCCCATGTGGCCCATGAGGAGTTGTGTGGTGAGATTAGTTCCACATTGCTTGTCTCAAGTGAGTTATAGTAGTATATAATGCCTGTTGGATCCAAACGTAGCACCTCCGGGTTAACCCTTTTATACGAAGCGAGGACGAAAGTGTAAGTGAGGTGTTATATGTAGACGGATCCGCCTCACGATGGACTGGGCATTAAGCCGATTTTGAATTAGGGTGTTATAGCACGATACAGAGAGCTGCATGCCACCAAACAGGTTACACGAACACGAGCAAGGACGAACATGAACATGGTTTCCCACAAGATCTTTCTCGTCTTTTGGGTACTTGTCGCTCCTAGGCCCCGGCACGAGCTGATCAGGATTCAGGAATAGCCTGCACACCAAACCAAGGCAACCTCTAGCGATCGTCCATTTGTGCTTCCCAAAGCCACAAGCCTTTGGAGCCACCTTTCCGGGACAGACCCAAGCAGCTGGGCTCAAGGTGTTACCGCAGCTAGCTGGGCATCTTGTTTGCTGGAGAGAGAAGCATGCATGGCCATGTGGCAATAATGTTCTTTTGTACCGGGGATGATTGACTCCATTGATGACGGCACTGTTCGCCACTAAGACCAACAGGACGGTTCCAATTATCCCTGTTTGTGGGAGAAGAGTTGCGTTGCAAGGCGCCAGGGCCGGGTATTGTGTGGCTAGATCGATCTCAGCTAGCCATCCTGGGAGAATGTATTGTAGGGTCAGTGTGACTGATGGATGAATCCTACTGAGGAAGTGCATGTATGAATCTCGAGGCACAGTTTTGTGGATAGATCTTAAACGAATGTTCAAACGTTTGCTTTGTTAGCCGATCCAAAGCAAAAGAAAGAAAAAAACAAACAAACGTGTAGAAGAAGACTTCAAGCTTCGCTACTGTACTCTGATTTCTTATTGCTTGCCTTGTGCTTTGATACTCAATAAACAGGGTCATATGCCCCTTATAAAGGGCTGATTACATACTACCGTTCGGAATCATCAATTGATACGACTTTATCTCTATTAGCTTATTCGGACATCACCTCTATGCCGAAACGGACAAGGAGAAGAAAAGCAATGATTATCTAACAATCACTCCCTAATCATTGTGTTCTTATTTTATCTCGACTATGCCAATCTTCGCACGTAGTTCTTGAAGCTTAATGTGCCCAAGTGCCTTAATCAGGATGTCCGCAAGCTGTTCTCGAGTGCTAATGTACTCCACCTCAATTTTGCCGTTCTCGACGCACTCCCGAAGAAAATGATACCGAGTGTCGATGCGCTTGCTTCGATCATGAAAGACCGAATTCTTGCTGAGGGAGATAGCAGACTTATTGTCCACCTTGAGCACGACGCTACCAACTTCTTCATTGTTCAGTTCACCAAGTAAGCGGGAGAGCCAGATGCCTTGACACGCTGTCGTCGTCGCAGCAGTGTATACGGCTTCGCAAGAGGACGATCTACGACCTTCATTTTTGGACCGCCGGTGACAAGGCGCTAGAAGAAAAGCGATTACCGGTGGTGCTCTTGCGGTCGTCGACGTCACTGGCCATGTCGCTATCGCTATAGCCAACCAGCTGTGACTCCACTGTCTTCCTTGCGTAGCGACAACCATAGTTCCGAGTACCAGCAATGCACCAGAGAATGTGTTTGACTGCTGCCAGGTGCTCGGTGGTTGGTGTTTCCATGAAACGACTCACATACCCAACTGAGTACGCGATGTCAGGCCGTGTATGCACCAAGTACCGTAGACTCCCAACGATGTTCATGTATGTCGTGGCGTCAGTAGGAGGAGCTGAACTCACCTTGCTCAGCTTGAATCTGTCCTCCATTGGAACATGGCATGGATTACAGTCCGCCATACCGCTCTTCTCAAGAATCTTCGAGGCGTACGCTGCTTGGTTTAGCGTGATATAGCCATCAGCCTGGTGTACTTCAATACCGAGGTAGAAGCTGAGCAAGCCCAGGTCACTCATTTTGAACAAGTTTTTCATTTCCTCCTTGAAGCTTGTAAGCTCCTATGGATCCGCACCTGTGATGATCAAGTCATCGACATACACTCCCACAAGAAGACGTGACGTACCGTTGCCGCGCATGTACATAGCATGTTCCAACTCGCTCCGGTGAAACCCAAGTGACAGTAGACAGTCGTCAAGCTTAGCGTTCCACGCTCTTAGTGCTTGTCGCAAACCGTACAATGCCTTGCGAAGCTTCAGGACCTTCTCCTCGTGGCCATCAACCACAAAGCCGGGGGCTTGTGCGACGTAGACTTTCTCCTCAAGTTCGCCATTAAGGAATGCAGATTTTAAATCCATGTGATGAACCGGCCATCCCTCATGTGCGGCGAGTGCAATCAAAAGACGCACAGATTCGAGGCGAGCGACTGGCGCGAACACCTCGTCAAAGTCAATGCCTTGCCGTTGTACGTACCCTTTCGCCACGAGCCGGGCTTTGTGCTTAACGACGGTACCGTGTGAGTTCTTCTTGACCTTGTATACCCACTTCAGTCCAATTGGACGGTGACCAGTAGGAAGATTGACAAGTTGCCACGTACCATTCTCTTCGATGGAACTCATCTCCTCAAGCATTGCCCGGCGCCAACATTGATGTTGTTCGGCGTCGGCGAAACCAGCGGGTTCTTCTGCTGTCATGAGATGCAACTCATCGATGTCAAGTCCAATCACTGATGTTGTATCGTACAAATTCTGTAGCGTGCGAGTCCGCCTTGGTATGCCGTCGGACGGGGGCGTAGCGTCAGGAGGAGGTGACACAAACTCCACCCCGACTGGCGCTGTTGTAGTGGATGGTGTTGATCCTGTATTTGGAGAACGACATAGCGTGTCCTCTCCTTGTGTGTCAACTTGTTCACCACTTGTGACAGGGTGAGAGATGTACTCCACAGTGAATGTATCACCGGGAGCTGTCCGTGCATGGTCTTCGGCCCCCCACTCCCACTTCGCCGCCTCATCGAGGACGACGTCGCGTGTCACGTGAACACGCTTGCCGACGGGGTCATACACCCGGTATGCTTTGGATCCAGGTTCATAATCGATGAAGACCATGGGTTTGCTCCGGTCGTCGAGCTTCTTGATGTTTGGCCGCACCTCCTTCACGTGCGCGATGCACCAAAATGTGTGGAAGTATTGTACGCTTGGACGTGTTCCATACCACGCTTCATAGGGCGTCTTGCCATCGACACTCCGGGTTGGTGCGCGGTTAAGGATGTAGACGGCCGTTGTGACTGCCTCACCCCAAAACTCCCCTGGCATGTCCTTCGCCTTCAACAGACTGCGTGCCATTGCGACGACCGTCTGATTCCGGCGTTCGATAACACCATTTTGTTGTGGTGAATATGGTGCCGTGAGGAGTCGCTTGACGCTGCGATTCGCACAGTATTCACCAAACTCTGTAGACGTGAACTCGCCACCGGGGTCGGTGCGAAGAGCTTGGAGCTTCCGCCCAGATTCCACTTCGACGCCGGTTTGGAAGTTTTTGATTGCTGCTGCCGCCTCATCCTTCGTTGCTAGTAGAATCAGCCACATGTAGCGGCTGAGGTCGTCGACTAGGAGCAGGAAGTAGCGCTTTCCACCTGGTGTCGCTGGCGTGATCGGTCCGCACAGGTCCCCATGCACCAGCCCAAGGAGGTTCTCCGCGCGGTACTTGACCTCCTGTGGAAACGGAGTACGATGTTGCTTACCCGCTAGGCAGCCATCACAAATTTGGTTGACGTGGTCGATCTTCGGAAGTCCCCGCACCATGTTGCGTTGTGCCAGCTTTCGGAGTGCCTCAAAATTGAGGTGACCGTAGCGAGCATGCCAGCGCCATGCGTCGTCGTCGAGTCGTTCCGCTAGACACACCGGATGTGCTAAGTTCAAAGAAAGAACATATAACCGGTTGTGCGCACGGTTTACCTTGGCGAGAAGTTGTCGTTGCGGATCGTGGATTCGTAGTACGCCTCCCTTGATCAGCATTTGGCAACCGTTCTCGTCGAGCTGCCCAAGACTGACGATGTTGGTACGCAGTCGGGAGATGTAGTACACTCCCGTCAGTGTGCGATGCTCTCCGTTTTGGCACATGAACAGTACCGTACCACGTCCACAGATGTCGACGGTCGAACCATCACCAAACTTGACTGAACTAGTGACACCAGTGTGCAGCTCGGCGAAGACGTCCTTGCATCCCGTCATGTGGTTGCTGGCCCCGGTGTCAAGATACCATGCATCATCATGGTGGTCCTCTTCTTGTTTTAGGTGCACATCAGCATGCTCCTCGTTGAGCATAATGTCCTCGGTCATGCTCTCGGTGGTCTTAGATGGTGCGCACACCTGTGCCATAAGTAGCATGGTTTGGTCGTCGTCGACCCTTGCCAGGTTGGCCTGCTCGTTGTGTCGTGGTATGCGGCAATTTCTAGCCCAGTGCCCAAGTTTACCGCACTTATGACACTTGTCATTCGACACGTCACGGCCACCATTAGGCACAGTTCCATCTCTGCCACCGTCGCGGCCTTTCGGCTTGCCGCGGTGCCGATTGCTGCCATAGCCACCGCCAGGCTTCTGTCCACCAGATGAGCCCTGGCCATGCTCACGCTGCTTCATGCGCGCAAGCCACTCCTCTTCTGTGAGGAGGAGGTGTCCACCGGCACCGTCGGTGTTGTCTTGTTCGAAGCGCTCTTCTACGGCCTTCAGTCGTCCGGTGAGTTCTTCCACCGAGAGCGTCTGCAAGTCAACGAGTGTCTCAATTGAGATCGCTACCTGAGAATACCTTGGCGGGACGACACGGAGGAATTTTTTAACAATGCGGTCTTCCTCAATCTTGTCCCCGAGTATTTTCAAGTTGTTGACTAGGCCGGTGAGCCGCATTGCGAAGTCATCCACCGACTCACCGCTCTTGAATTTGATGTTTTCAAATTCTTTACGTAGCGTTTGCGCCTTTGCCTCGCGTACGCGTTGGACGCCCATGCGTATTGTCTTGATGGTGCCCCATGCGTCCTTGGCGGTGTTCTTGACTGCAAGCGTAGATAGCATCTCCGACGGAACGGCTCGGAGTATGGCAGACAACGCCATCCTGTCGTCGCGGTAGTCGCCATTGCCGGGGTCGATCGCCTCCCACAAGCCTTGCGCTTGTAGATTCACACTCATCACGAGAGAACAATCTTCATAGTTGGTTGCGTCAATATCGGGTATACAGCCGAGCCTCCTGACTCACTCACCACGCGATGGATCACAACTTCCCCACCGCCACCGCTGCCGCTACCGGATCCCGCCTCCAATCGTGTGTCGACGTCGCTGGGCATCCTTGGCCGGGTAGGTGAGTGGGAAGATGATCGATACATCGCCGGATCGAGTACATGATCTGATAAAAAAAAACGTGTAGAAGAAGACTTCAAGCTTCGCTACTGTACTCTGATTTCTTATTGCTTGTCTTGTGCTTTAATACTCAATAAACAAGGTCATATGCCCCTTATAAAGGGGCTGATTACATACTACCATTCGGAATCATCAATTGATACAACTTTATCTCTATTAGCTTATTCGGACATCACCTCTGTGCCGAAACGGACAAGGAGAAGAAAAGCAATGATTATCTAACATGCTTACGTGTGAACTGATTGGTAAATTCCTAAATGAAATTTTGCTCGGGTCAATATGGATAGACATGTGGATTCCTAATTCGATATCAACAAAACCTTCGGGTAAGTAAACAGAGTGCTCGCTGCAGATGGTGAACAAGCTCATTGATCCTGTCACTAAATCCTGGGGCACAGATCTTATCCGAAGTGTTTTCTTGGCACCGGATGCGGAGGCGATCATCAATATTCCACTCCGAGGTGGTGGAGAAGCATGGAAACTTCACGGTAAAATCCGCATGCCGGGCTTTGGTTCTTCAGAAAGAAGAGACGGACGTACGTAACAGAATATGATGCTTCATCGTCCTCACATTCTGAAGATATCTAGAAATGACTGTGGAAGTTAAAGGTTGTTCCAAAAACTTCGTGGTTTTTGGTGGCGAATGCTAAGATTAGTCCTCCCTGATGCTGCTACTCTTAAGTACCGCCATGTCAAGGAGAGGAGTATTTTGTAACTTTTTGAATTTGACATATTTTCTGGGATTTTGTTTTTACATTTTAATCAAATTTTATGGTCAAATGGGCCGACATCTGCCCAACGAGCCAACATAAACAGCTAGACTGTGAAGCATCATTGCATGCAAGGAACCTCGCTACAACGGCTCAACACGATCGAGTCCTAGTTTTCTTGTGCATAGCCTGTACCCAGAATATTTTAAATAAATGAAAGCTCATGGCTTCCTCTAAAAAGAAGGTGTGTACTGTTTTCTTTATTTTTCGAAGTTAAATTCAATAGCATCGTAGATTTTTATCTACAATTTTGATGTAAATTTTCCAACCATCTTAGATACATTTACTATTATAAAAGGATTTAGCGGTGGTAGTGAGTCTACCATCTACCTCCCTACGTCATGAGTTAGCATAATCTTTTATGGATAGATATGTTCATATATGTCTATGATACTATAAAGATCTTCTATATATGGATAGTTAGATTATATGTATATTTGGCTTATAGTAAGACTTTGTGTCTTGTTGATCAGATGTGAATTTTGTATGTAATTTTTAGATGTAAATATAGTTACCTTATAAATATTGGTTTTTCAAGTTTACAATATATATATTTAAATTTGAGATCCACTCGGCTAGTATACAAAAATAAATTTCAGTGAATAGCTATGTAAATTCATTTACTAATATACTAGTTGACATTTGCAAACTACTGCAGTAATTTTGACCTAGTATCATTCCCTAGTATAGTACTACAAGGGACAGATCAAAGTGAAAAATCACCCAAGTTCTTCGTTCGAAGTTTAACGTAGGATCCTCAATTCCTCATAAACATGAAGCCAAAGTGTAACCTGCCAATGTAGGCATGTGCTATGCTAATCAACTGTGTTTACCTAAAATAGTTTCTGCACAAGAAAGATGCATGCAGAAACTAGACATCAGTCCTAACTCCTAACCAAACTACTGGAGATCTTCAGTGCTCTAGCCTTATCCTTCACTGTACCAAGAACTAGATCATTCAGACTCTTGCATACATGCATGTCTCAGTGAACACTGGATCTGATGAACCTCCTGCCTAATCCATCATGCACACATGCAAGATGCCAAATGGTGGGTAACAACTAACAGCTCCTAAGCAGATCCATAAGAATGATCCTAGCTAAAGTGCAAGCTAATGAAGACAGTGCCATGTGTAGATAGGGCCATCACTGTCACTGGATCATCCTTTATGCAAGCAAAGACACCAACAAGAGTTCAAGAGCAAGCATGATTAGGGGGCCAAGCTCAGACAAAGCCATCAGCTAGGTCCATAAAACACCAATCACATAAAGAAGCAAACCATATATTAAGTTCTGATCTCTGTCATACATTCACAGAGCCATGTACCATCACACACTAGATTGATTTCAAGTCCTTTTCCCCCTTTATGTAGTGACATACAGTTCATGCAGTTACCAAACAGATACGGATTGAAACAGCAAGCACACACATACATATAGTATACTCACTATGCTTAATTCATGATCAAACCAACAGCTTCTGACATTTCCTTCCTCTCTTTTCTTCCTCCCCCTTATAATTCCAGCACCAAATCTGCATCCAGTCAGAAAAGGCAAGTTCAGTGTAAGTACAATGCAGTGTGCATCATCATACGGTAACCGGAAGATTCTCCAAAAAAAAGTATGAAACATTTCATTGTCAAGACTGCATTTGGTGATGGATCACTGTGCTGTGTGATTGCAAGATCGATGGACAGGGACGTGCATGCACTCACAGTCTGCATCGGTCTTGATCCAGTGACCGCTCTTGTTGCCGTTCAGCTCGCCGCTGTCGGGAGAGGTACTGAAGGCGCGGTTGGTGCAGCAGCCGAAGCTCAGCATGCGCTGGCCCTTGCGGCACCGGAGCTTCGGCGAGGCCAACGGCTCGTCGTAATCTCCGGTGGTGCCACCGTCACCATTGGGTCCGTTGTCGGGAGCGCCGCGCTTGCGGTTCTTCTTGGCCAGGTTCCTCATCAGAATTGTGCTCTCAGGGTAGACTTTCCTGTGGAAGATTTGAAGGATCTGCAATGAGCAAATGTTTCTTCCTTTCAGAACTCATGTCAAATGCTGATCATTTTCCAAAATTCAGTTTATGTATGTGTTGCATAAAGGGTGATTAATTAGCACAGATTTATTTAGTATCACATTGCGTATATATGGAATATGACATGAGTCGTATGAGAAGTGTTTTCTGAAGTAACTTATTCAGAACTTTTTAGGGAAATCTAAAGCATCCTCTCAAGAAAAAGAAAAAAAGGGAAAAGAAAAGGAAAAGAGTCTAGAAAGATATACCAAGTCAAGCATCGTAGTTTGCCCCCGTAAAGATAACATTAGACAGGAGATTGTAAACAAATCTGTTAGACTCTTTGGTTCCTAGTCCACACTTAGTGTTAGACCCTTCGGTTCTTGGTTCACACTTAGTGTTAGACTCTTTGGTTGTTGACTCTTCGGTTCCTGGTCCACACTTAGTATTAGACTCTTTGGTTCCTGATCCACACTGTAACATTTGGTCTATATATGTAACCTTTGGCTTACAATACATACAATGTGTGTAATTGCCCTAAATATTCCACTCTCTAATGGTATCAGAGCGGATCGCACTTGCAACCACACCCTTCCGCTAATCCTGCCATCATGGCCGGCGAAGACGACACCACTACTGCCGCACGCCGTGAGCAGCAGGCCGCTGCCGCCGCTCGACGCGAGCAGGAGGATGCCGCCGCCGCCGCGCGCCACTAGCAGGAGGTCGCGTAGGCACTGGCCCTCTCTGAGGTCGCTGCCATTGCTTCCCTCCATGCTCAGGCATACGACGTCCTCAACATCAAGGCCCTCGTCCATGTTGTCCTCAACCTCGCCTCTCCGAGTTACAACAAATGGTGCGGCCTCTTACTCCTCACCCTCGGCAAGTTCACTCTCTTCGACCATGTGCTCTCTGACGACGCCCACCCTGACGCCGCAGACTGAGTCCGGATGAATTATCTCGTTCTCTCATGGCTCTACGGCACCATCTCCGTCGAACTTCTCGAGATCGTGATGACTCCTACCTCCACGGTGCGACTCGTATGGGTGGGCCTCGAGCATCAGTTCATCGGCAACCAGAAGACGCGTGCCCTGTACCTGGATGCGGAGTTTTGCAACTTTGTCCATGGCGACCTCCCCATCTCCGACTACTACCGCAAGCTGAAGAGCATGGCTGACACCTTCAGCGACTTGGGCGAACCGGTGCGCAATTGCACCCTTGTTCTGTCCCTTCTGCCCGGCCTGAACACGAAGTTCGCATACATAGCGGGCCTGCTGAAGCGGCAAATGTCGTTCCCCTCGTTCATCGAGGCCCGCTCCGATCTCCTGCTCGAAATAATCACGATGTTGTCATACCCCTCCGCACCCTCCACAACTCTCATCGCCACGACCCCTACCGACAATGGGGGTCCTAGCAGTGGTGTCTCTGGGGTGATGGCGGCACGTCCGGCAGCTGCACCACTGGTGTACCCAAGGGCGCTCCCTCCGGTGGTACTGATAGTGGCGGGGATGCTCCAGTCGCCGTCGTCACCGCGGAAACAACGGTAGCAACCACAAGACCGGCATCGAAGGTGCGGGTGGTCACTCTGGGGGTAGCACCTCTGGTTGGCCGCCCTCCTTCTACAACCCCTGGACTGGCACTATCTAGGTGTGGCCCGGGCAACTCCATCCACGCTAGGACCCTGACCATCTCGATCCGCGTGACCCTAGTGCGCCCACCTAGCCGCGCCCCGGTGGTGCGCCCCTGCCGCATGTGCTGGCGGCCGGCCAACTCCAAGCCAGCTACACACTACCCTTATACCCACCCCTGTGGCCTCCTTCGGTTGATCCGGGTCCTACGCCTCCCAGTTTTGGTCCATGGGATTAACAGTCATTGGCAAACTCTTTCAACACCATGACTCTTACTTCCCCGCCGACCACCAACTGGTACATGGACTCTGGTGCGACCTCGCACATGACGTCGGATGCCAGTAACCTCTCCCATTCCTATCCCCCTCACTCCTTCCACCATCGTTGTCGGTGACGGGTTACTGCTACCCGTTACCTCCACTGGTTCCACTAGTCTTGGCTCTCTTCATCTTACTAATGTTCTTGTCACTCCGCACCTTATCAAGAATCTTGTTTGCATTCGTCAATTTACTATTGACAACAACTGTTCTATTGAGTTTGACCCTGTTAATTTTTCTGTCAAGGATCTTTGTTCCAGGAACGTGATCACCAGGTGAAATAGCACCGGACCTCTCTACCCCTTGTGTTTCCTGGTGTCCGCCTCCCCTTCGTGCACACTCGTCACCGGCGCCTCCGCCTCCCTTTGGCATCATCGTCTCGGGCACCTTGGCCTTGAGTCCGTGTCTCGCCTTGCTAGTGCATCTGCCATTGCTTGTGATAATGGACCCACCGACACTATCTGTCATGCGTGTCAACTTGGTCGCCATGTGCGTCTATCTTTTGCTACTTCACAGTCTCGTGCTCTCAAGAATTTTGATTCAGTTCATTGTGATCTTTGGACCTCACCTGTCGTCAGTGTGTCCAGTTACAAATACTATTTGGTTATTCTTGATGATTACTCACATTATCTTCAGACGTTTCCTTTGCGCCTGAAATCTAATACTTTTGTCACTATCTCTCACTTTTATTTTCTTACGTTTCTACTCAGTTTAGCGCTAAGATCAAGAGTACACTACTACAAAACAGGACATAGAAGACGCCTCATCAACCGTTTGTGATAAAATAATCACAGATGGTCAAGACAAACCGTCTGTGATATTAACTATCACATATGGTTTTGTATAACCGTCTGTGATAGTGAGAGTATCACAGACGGCTCTTCGTTAGAACCATCTGTGATACATCTCCAGCACATTATTTCTGGACTTCCTCGTTCAAGCAGTCTTGCGAGCTTTGACGCCTCTCTTTTTCTCTGGACTTCCTTGTTCAGGCAGGCTGGTGAGTTTGGACCTCTCTTTTTCATGTCAAATAATTTCTTAAACCTCACTGATGCTTTCTCCTCTGTTAATGAATCTTCGATCGCAGAGGATCTTCTGATTCAACCTTCTTCCCCATTTTCGGCTGCCACAACCATTTTCTAGCTAGCGGCTAACTCGGTGAGTTCCCTGATGATTCCTTCGGTCTCTACCATCCTCAGGATGCTTGGAAGCTAATGCGCACCTTCTTGTAGCATTTCCATCGCCGTAGCACACTGTCAACAGGAGCCTCCTTCGCGCCACCACTGCTCAATGTTGTCAAGCTGCTCTAGTCATCCTCTAGTGTCTCCAAAGCCTTGGGTGAGCTCCTAGTAGTTCATTGAAGCTTAAGCATGTGTTAGATTAGAGGATTAGCTATCATAGCTTAGGTTTCAAGTTAGCCGATAATGGCGTCACCACGGGCAACCATGCCGCCACTGCTCCGGTGACCTTTGGTCCTGCTACTAACAACAGCATCACAATAGCATCCTGAAGATGATACACTCACTCACCTACCCCAGTTAGGCTCAAATGCGAAAACCACCTCAAGCACGAGGAGCTCTGCCGCTCTTCTCCGGTGTAGCACCAAGTCCAGTCATTAAGACCAAATCAGGGTTGATTAGGACAGAGTAATGATTAGAGTAGTTGAGTTAATTAAGTATCTGTTAGATGAGTCAAAACTTTATTAAGAGATGAGTCACTGACATGTGGACTCCACATATCAGATTAATGAAATCCAGATGAAAATAAAGAAATGCACTTTTAGTTATGAGGAAATACGTTTTCGCAGTTGGAAAGTGTAAACCTCAATGAGTCCGACTCTTTTTTATTAGACGTCAATCGTACTATTTTACTTATTATATTTCTTTTTGAAAAATCTATTATGCACGCATGTATGTCAATATGAAATTGTTATGTTAGGGATAGTGGTAGATGTAAATCCTATTCGATGCATAAATATCCTTTATATTCGTCATGAGCTCTGAGGGTAACAATCTGTACATAATCCTTTATATTTGCTCTAGGTTAATCACTAATAAATTTTAGTATGTTTGGTTAATAGTTAGGGTACTTGTGGTTTATTAATATAATTTAGCACTAATTAATTTGTTATGTGTATACGTGTAGATGGATCGAGACTAGATGTACGTTGAGAACTGTGTGAGTGAAGAGTATATTAATGGTGTGTTGGCTTTTAGAAGAGCCGCCGAGCAGGATATGTTGAAGAAAGGGATAAAATTTATGTACTATCCATGCATTGATTGCGGTAATATGAAAATATTTAACAACCCGGCACAGATCGAAGCTCACTTAATACGAAGGGGTTTCAAATCGGTCAGACTGCCATGTGTTGGGCGGTCCGACCGATTTCCCTTTGAAATGATTCTCTGTGCGGTAGTTCCGCCGTTGATAAACAGAACTACCGGTGTGCGGAAGTTCCGAAGTTCTCGCGGAACGTTTATTCCAGAGAAGCACATTTTTGGTGTGGGTCAATTTGCCTCGAGCGGTCGGACCGGCCACCCTTGACGGTCTAACCGATTTGGCGGCGGTCAGACCAACCATTAGCTGGCGGTCCATTTATGTGCGTCTGTGCACATCACAGACGGTTCAATTATAGAACCATCTGTGATGTTTCAGTTATCACAGACGGTTCGTTAATGGAACCGTCTGTGATAACTAAATCACAGACGGTTCCATTAAAGAACCGTCTGTGATGTTAGAGTTGTCACAGACGGTTCTTTAATAGAACCGTCTGTGATGTTATCTATATAAGTGGCCCGCTGCACTTGCCCTAGTTCTTCCCCAGAATCGCCGCCTCCCCCGCTGCACTTGCTCTAGTTCTTCTCCAGAATCGCCGCCTCCCCCGATCCAGCGCCACCCAACACCGCCTCCCCCGTTCTGGCGCCACCCAACGCCGCCTCCCTGGGAGAAGGATGTACTATATATGGCCCTGGGAAACAAGAAGCACCCGGATCGCACACGAGGCGTTAGGGTTTACGTACCTTGGAGGGATGGATTCCGACATGACTCCGACACATATAGGAGTAGGAAGAGATCCAAGGACCAGCACGACGCCCGATTGGAACATGTGCTTACTGAAAAATTTCAAGCACAAATAACAATCTTGCAAAACCAAGTAAATCAACTCCTATAGGCGCAAGCCGCCCCCGTTAATTTGGGAGCAAGTCCTCCTCAACATCGGAGTAGCGTCGCGTCTACACATAATTCTGGACATGACAACGTTCAATTACCGATCGACGACATCGAGGTAATGTACATCTCTGAAATGCTCCAAAGATAGACCTATAGGACGCCTTAGCTAATTGTGTATCGTTTTGTAGGAGCCGACGCCTTGCAAGCTCCAAGTGAGGATGGTCGGGTCCATTCCTATTGAGGCTGGGCGGGGTGTGGTGTATTCATACCGAGGAAAGGCGGTCGACACGGTGCCCGGTGGCGCGAGGTTACACGGTCCACGTGGACATGATACATGATAATTTTATGGCCATCCCACTGGAGATTCACCCAAACGAAAAAATTAGAACACTAGAGGATGCCATGTACACTTTTATCCAGTAGCCCAAGAAGGACATCGTCCTAGACCCTACACTCACGCCATATCGACACGACCCTGCCTCTGCAATAGAACCATCGATGAGTCCACCTCAACCTTCACTTCAGAAGGCTGCCTCATCGGTTCCAGTAGAGAATACGTCGAAGGGACAAGAAAAACGTGTCACCATATCGGTCCCTGAGTCGTCTCGCGGGAAGACGGGACGTAGGCAACTCGCGATACTATCCTTCACAGACGATTTTAACAAAAAACCGTCTGTGATACTATCCTTCACATACGGTTTTAACAAAAAACCGTCTGTGATACTATCCTTCACAGACGGTTTTGAACCGTCTGTGATAACTTCTTGTTATCACAGACGAACAAATATAAACGGTTTGGAAACCGTCTGTGATGACGTTTCCGAACCGTCTGTGATGACGTGTTCTGTAGTAGTGTCGTTAAGGAGAAATCAATATCGAAGAACATTCAGGCGCCTGCCAAGCCCGGGAAATACTCTCTCGGAAGTCCGTTGGTCTCTAACAGAGAACTACACGGCTCAGGACTAGCTTGTCAATCTTTACATGAATGGTACATGCGCAAGACTCGAGAGGAGGGGGACCATACTGGAATCATCGTCGGATACAAGAGGGAGCATTTTCTCTACGAGCCGGGCCACTTCGTCGTGGGCTTCCTCAATGCCCTCGACGCATCACTTCTACGATGCTGGACACTGTAAGTGTGTACAATCAAGTTCTACACTCACGTGATATCGATAAATATCACAACTCATTGCTTATCTACATATACATTATGAAATGTGCCCGTCGACTCAAAGACCAGGTGGGTTTCCTCGACCCACATGTGATCTCTGAGCAAACAATCAACCAAGACGCATCCTACGTCGAGAATTACATAAAAATGAGATTGCTTGCTCTGGACGACAAGGAGTACATAATGGTGCCCTACAACCAGAAGTAAGTGCTTCACTACTTGTTATACAAATTTCGTTTGAACATAGGTTTATGACTATAGCGACATATATGAGTATATTCCACTGGATTCTTCTAATCATTATACCAAAGAGGAACACGGTATTGTACCTTGATTCCCTACTGAACAAAAACTACGACTTCACCCTTCTTAAAGGAATACTCGACAGGTATGTTCATTTCCTCCGCACATTATAACTCTATTGTAGTCTTCCTTCGTTTGAAATGGATGCGGATAAATTTTTGGAATCATATAGGTCACTCATCGGCTATGTTGCCGAGGGAGGGGCATACAAGGGATCGAGCGCCACACTGACTCACAGGATGCGGTTTCCGGTACGCGCTACAACACAATAATCTTATATCATACTTTGTAATATTGCGTCTCGAACTGACTGTACCTATATATGTAATTCTATTTTTGTAGTACGCTTGACAAAAACGAGATCACCTATCGCATTCTCGTATGCCATCATATGCGGCTATTGATTGGTTCTAGGAGGCACGATCCCCAGGTTTGTCAATCTCGCAATAATTATTTCCTAATTATAAATTTAAATATATATGCTTACTACTTTACTCCTGCGGTCGACAGATCTTCGATATAGAGTTAAATGCACTCAACATGAAAGAGGTCACGTACGTTCGAGGGGCGCTCTGCAGCTTCATCAAGGCGAACATCGTTAACCCCGACGGAGATTTTCACACCGTCGACACCGATGAACGACCTTCGAACAATTGATTCAATATTGTAATTCAATTTGAGTAGTTGTAATTCAATTTGTAACTCTACTAACAATCTTGAAATATTCTTTTGCAATTGATTTTCAGTTAAATGATCACTTTCAGTTGTCAGATTCATCTATGATGTACCTGTTCCAATAAAACCGTTTGTGATATAAATGTATCACAAACGGTTGCAACCAAGAACTGTCTGTGATATATCACAGACGGTTCTTGGTTGTAACCGTCTGTGATAGTGACCCTTCACAGACGGTTTTTTTTAAAAAACCGTATGTGATAGTGATCCTTCACATGCAGTTTTTCTTAAAACCGTCTGTGATAACCGCCTGTCATCATAGATGTACAAATTTTTCAACCGTCTGTGATAACCGCCTGTCATCACAGATGTACAAATTCAAACGGTTCAAAAACCGTCTGTGATAGCGGTTCTGAACCGTCTGTGATGACCTTTTTTGTAGTCGTGATATTCAGTGCGATAATGGCCACCGCTCATACTTTTTTCCTTACCCATGCCGTTACACTCCGCATCTCATGTCCATACACCTCTCAGCAGAATGGCAAGGCTGAATATATTATTCGTTCCACTAATAACATTGTTCGTTCTCTTATGTTTCAAGCCAGCCTCCCTTCCTCTTACTGGGTTGAGGATCTTCACGCCGCTACCTACCTTCTCAATCGCCAATTCACTAAACCTCTCAATTTTTCCACACCTTTTTTTTGCACTCTTTGGTGTTTCCCCCTCCTACTCTCACATTCGTGTTTTTTGGCTGCAACTGTTACTTGAACCTTTCTGCCATCGCTCCGCACAAACGTTCTCCTCGCTCCACCATGTGCTTGTTTCTCGGCTACCCGTCTGAACACAAGGGATACCGATGCCTCGATCTTAACTCAAATCGGGTCATCATCTCCCGTCATGTTATGTTTGACGAGTCCTCCTTTCCCTTTACCGAGCTCGCCGCTTTGCCTTCTCTCATTGACCTCGATTTTTTGTTGGAGCTTGATCACACACCAATGCCCAATGGGCCTCAGCATCTTGCAGGTCCTGGTGCCCCTCCTAGTGTGGCGCGTCCGCCCGTGCTTCTACCGGTCATGGCGCCTGACGGTGCTGCCTCTCTTGCGTCGGTTGTGCATGGCCCTAGTGCGCCCGTAGAACCCGATGTCATGCGCATTCCCAGCACACACATAACGCCGGCCGGCAGCGTTCTTCCTAGGCCCACGGCTGTGGTAGCACCCAGTGCTCCAGCCGTGGCTCCTCCCGTGGCAGTCGAAGCACACGTTACTCCTGCCGGTCTACCAGTTGAGCCGCCAACTCTTAGGGAGGTCGTTCTCCCGTAGGTACCCCCAGGTGTTGTGCCGCTCCAGCCGATCAACAACTCCTATGCCATGGTGACTCGTCACAATCACAGTTTTCGGCAGTCGCTCACCCGCATGAACCTTCATGCCGCCACTCTATCTCATGTTCCGACCACATACCAGGCTGCCATGGAGAAAGAATACGCTGCTCTTCAGGCCAACAACACATGGGATCTTGTTCCATGTCCATCTAATGCCAATGTGGTCACTGGGAGTGGATTTTTCGGCATAAGCTCAATTTGAATGACACTCTTGCCCGCTATAAGGCTCGATGGGTTCTTCGTGGTTGCACACATCGTCTTGGTATTGATTTTGGTGAGACTTTCAGTCCAGTCATCAAGACGGCCACTATTTTTACAGTTATCTCTCTGGCCCTATCCTGGGATTGGCCTATCCATCAGCTAAATGTTAAGAATGCGTTTCTTCATGGCACACTCTCGGAGACTGTCTTCTGTTCACAGCCGGCTGGATTTGTGGATTCATCTCGTCTAAATTACGTTTGCCGCCTCAACAAGTCTCTATACGGTCTCAAACAGGTGCCCCAGGCCTGGTACAACTGTTTTGCGGCTTTCTTGCTGTCCCTCGGATTCCTGGAGGCAAAGTCTGACACCTCCCTCTTTGTGTCTCATCGAGGCGGTGGCTACGCTGTGTCCCTGGGTGACAATCTCGTCTCCGGATCCTCGAAGCGACAACACACTGTCTCTCTTTCAAGTATGGAAGCTGAGTATCGGGTTGTGGCCAATGCTATTGCTGAGGCGTGCTGGTTGCGCCAACTTCTTCAAGAGCTTCATAGCACTCCACGCCGAGCTACCCTTGTCTACTGCGATAATGTAAGCACGGTTTATCTCTCAACAAATCCGATGCAACATCAACACACTAAACATGTTGAGATTGACCTTCACTTCATCCGGGAACGAGCTGGTCTTAGCGATATCCTCGTTCTTCACGTTCCAACGACATCTCAGTACGCCGACATCTTCATCAAAGGGTTACCTACTTTTGTCTTCACCGAGTTCCGGTCTAGTTTGAACATCCGTTCTGCCGACGCTCCAACTGCGCAGGGGGGTTAGACTCTTTGATTCCTGACTCTTCGGTTCCTGGTCCACACTTAGTATTAGACTCTTCGATTCATGTTAGATTCTTTGGTTCCTGGTCCACACTTAGTGTTAGGCTCTTTGGTTTCTGGTCCACACTGTAACTTTTGATCTATATATATAACATTTGGCTTACAATACATACAGTATGTGTAATTACCCTAAATATTCCACTCTCTCAAAATTGCCATGTCAACTCGCTGCCCCCACTTCTAACAACAACTTGACACCAAGTTGGTGTGCAGATATATATATATAACTCGAATCGATGGTTCATCAAAAGATAATCAATTATGATATATGATAGATTAAACTCAGCCTTGTGTGCGTTTATATTAGTAAAGGAGTAGGATATACAAGTGCAATGGATTGGCTTCAATTGTGGTCTCTTCTGATCAGTAATCGGACAGTCAATGTTGGTCAGTACCTTGATCTTACCTTGGTGATTTAATTACTAAGCAAATTTTGAAGTGACTTTGGATCACTACAAAAGATCCTTTTTGCTCAAGCCTAAAGTGGAAAACTACTGGCCAAAAAGTATGTAATGTGGTGACTGTTAACTCGGATTCTCAAGATTGATTTCTGTCTAAAATTCCCAATACTGATACCCAAAAAATAACCATTTAGAAGCATATTTACAATAGTTTCTGGTTTTTTTTTTTTGCTGACAAAGCCCTCAAATAATTAAGTGCAATGGCTTTATTCCTTTTCACTTGTAATTTCCATGAACTAGCTTCAATATCGCATACCTTCCACCTTGGTCAAGATATATCATAATTTGGTTCTGGAACAGAGTTCTTAGATGCACAAATAAATATAAATATATATATATGGAAAATTTGCTCGGTAACATTATAAAGATGTACAAATTGGGAAATAACATCAAATGTGAGGATGATACGCATGCCATGGGGCCATATGTTAGTGACAAACCAATGTTATTTTTTTAACTCATAGAATCTTTGTAGTGTTATTGAACAAATTACCCCTGAAAATCCCCAAAACTCAACTTTTTATTCAATCTTCTCAATGAGGTATATAAACTCAAATACATTAAAAATTATAATACCTATATTCACATATACATATGTCTCCTGAACTGCTGACGATGAATATAAATGATAATGACGATTTTAATTAGTTACACTAGCCATCAACCTGTGCACACCTGCATGGTCTATATAAGTAAAAATATTTTTTTATTGCCAAAGAACTGGTAGAATCCTACCTTAGCTTGAATGGATAAAACTTTATTTCTTAGTTGGCATGGTGAGCTTCCACTGCAATGCCATAATCAATCTACAAACTTTAGACATTGAAAACGCTAATATTTGAATATATATATATATATATATATATATATATATATATATATATATATTCGGAGTTTGTATATACATTGACAGAAAAGGCTGGTTTCAAATTAAAATTTTGATTTTTGAACCTTTATATTATCTATAAAGGTGGTTTAAAAATTCTAGTTGTTAGATGTTGCTTGACTGTGAATTCCAGCTTCATGTCTTACTTTCTTGGACTTGAATTCCTCTATATATTTTCAATATCGTTCTCAGTGATTGAACCATGCATGAACAGCCACCGATCAGGGTTCTTCTAAATTTCCATCAATGGCACATGAGGACTTTGTATCTTAGTGGAGTCCGATAGTGTATTACCTCGATTCTTCTTGGACTCGTTCTGTGCTCTCTTTGCTTGAACACCAATGCACCAAAGTACACATCTTTCCTTCCGAAAGAAACCAATTGTACATAGCTAGTGCTCACACCCTTGCTACATGCTTGCATCCGTATCAGCTTGGATTAACGTGGGAGTATCTAGTTTTTTTAATTTTTTTTTGGATTAACAGTGATTTTCTAGCTTTTTTACCTTCTAGAATTAATGTGCGGACTCACAAAGGAGTCTCTAAAATGTAGGAGTCTATTGTCCTAAGCCGTGCTCTATTTGTACTCCTAGAGCCTATGCAATTAACGTATTAGTGAAGGACACGTTTACATAATCGATGGTTCACCGAGTAGATGTAATACATTTTTTTTTCATTTTCTCTGATTAATGTGAGAATTTCTAGCCGTTTTCTTTTTCTCCGATTAATGTAGGAAATTCTACTATTTTACCTCTCAGGATTAACATAGAGGCTTCTAGGAGATCCTCAAATTAGTATAGATAGATAGATAGTAGATAGATGTAAATATATCTGTAGTCTTGCAAATTAGAAATAAAAATGGCTGCATGTAGAAACTATTTGTACCTTCTATTTGTACTCCTAGAGCCTATGCAATTAACGTATTAGTGAAGGACACGTTTACATAATCGATGGTTCACCGAGTAGATGTAATACATTTTTTTTCATTTTTCTCTGATTAATGTAAGAATTTCTAGCCGTTTTCTTTTTCTCCGATTAATGTAGGAAATTCTACCATTTTACCTCTCAGGATTAACGTAGGAGCTTCTAGGAGAGCCTCAAATTAGTATAGATAGATAAATAGTAGATAGATGTAAATATATCTGTAGTCTTGCAAATTAGAAATAAAAATGGCTGCATGTAGAAACTATGACATGATATTTTAGTACAAACTAATCAAAAATCAAACTAATACTATAGTGTAGTAAGTCAACATATTAGCCAAAGTAAATAAACGTACAGCTAAAGATCAATCAATTAATGAATTTGTCAAAATTTGCAGATGTTTTGTTTTTCAAAAAGAAAACCAGAACAAGAAGGATACCTTTTGAAACTTGCTCTTAGCCACCGTCGCACTCGCTGGCATTGTGTCGCCGCCGGCGCCTTTCTCATCCTTCACCTTCCTCTTCTTCATCATCTTGTGACCGCCGCCGCTTTTCCCTGCTTTCCCCTCCCTCTCTCCACCGCCAGCTCCGTCCCCGCCGTCCTCGCTCTCGGCAACGGCGACGAGCGCCACCTTCTCTTCGGCGAAGCGCGTGCGCATGAACAGCTCGCCGAGCGAGGTGCGCCTGCCGCCGCCCTCCCGCTGCTCCGGCCGCGACTCGGCATCACTGCTCACCGGGGAGCCGAGCAGGAAGGCCTGCAGCGGGCAGTCGACGCCCATGGCAAAGCTCACCCGCGCCGACGCCACGTCGCTTGCGGCGTTGCCCCCAAGAACCTTCTCGAGCTCGGCGCTCACAACCATGAGGTCGTCCTCCGTGGTGGTGTCATCGTCCTTCTCCGCGATGGCCTCGACCACGGCGATCGCCTTCTGGACGGCTGCAGCCTCCGGCGGAGGGAAGGTGAAGGTGGGCGTGACGGCGCCGTCGTATGCTTCGTCGACCATGCCGTCGCTGGTGTCGACGTCGACGTCGTACTCTTCGTCGTCGTCGTCTCCAGGGATGCTGACGGCGGCGATGCCTAGCGTGCCGATGGTAAGGAGGCCGCTTCCGCCGAAGGTGAAGAGGTCGGTGGCGGTGACCGGCGACGACGGATGGTTGCTGGCGAAGGCGTCGTCGACGAAGTATTCGGTGCCGGAGGCGAGGAAGCTGTCGGGGTCCGGTGAGGACAGCCCGGTGATGCAATTGCAGGTCCCACCTGCAGTGACAGAATAGAATCCATGTATTTGTTAAATTATTTTAGTTTTTATTTATGGGATTTTCGGAACTTCGCGTGGCAAAAAAAATAATATTTAAAGAAGGGATTTCGAGGTTGATGCAAACTTACAGTATTAGTACTGATTCATTCTACTTAGATATCGTTTTAGAACTTTCTACTGTCACCTTTTAAACCTTTGACCAAGAATGCACACAAAATATTTATCACGTGGAAATGTTATCACTAGATTTATCGCTAAAAATAATTTTATATTATTTTTATTTTTCATATGTTTTACTTTTTATATATATATATATATATATATATATATATATATATATATATATATAAAGTAATAGTCAAAAGTGTGTATTTGAGACGTGTCGATGTCAAAACGACAAGATAAAAAGAACTAAGGTAGTATATGTTTGGTCAACAAAAGCAAAACCAAATTGAATGGAATTTTTAAGGAACTAGCTTGCCACCATAAAAGTTTGTTATTCAAAAAAAACTAGCGGGTTGCCCATGCAATTGTGTGGTTAGATATTGCAAATACTGTATTTGTTATACATCTCTAACGCCTATGAAAATATAATTGTATTTGTTACGCAATTGTTAAACCCATAATATTTATATCTGAATAATCTATGCCGCTATTATCTGGCCCCACTAAAATATATGTTGTAGATCCTTTGCTTTTTCTCTTGATTAATAAGAGAATTTATATATATATATATATATATATATATATATATATATATATATTTTATAGATTAATATAGAATTTCATATCCTTATAGCGAAGGAGATGCATTAAGCCCACCAGTTGTTTATAATCATATAGAAATTTTTAGTCCTTATAGTGAACCACATGCCTTAAGTTCCACCGGTTGTTTATATTCATATAAATTAGATGACACACAAAATTTTACTGACACTTATTGCCCTTAAGTGTAAAAGTAAAATACATGGAATTTGTATGCATAGTAGTCGAATATTATGACTTTGACCACCAAATATATTTATAAATATATAGATTTTTTTGATAAGAAAAACATACGATATATTTGTCGTAAAAATTTACTTGCATGATATTACAATTTCATAAATTGCTACTAACATGTTGTGATAAATATTGTACTGGGCATTTTTTACACCAAATTTATAAATAATCTATCCCCTTTAAATATGAAAAGCTTCAGTTCAAAACAAATACTCTCTCTCTCTCTCTCTCGCCCCCCAATTGCAGAATGGTCAACCATATCGTGCCATTTCCAGCTCTGAAAAAATCTACATACAAATATCCCAATACATATGTCGTCTTTGTCTGATGAAAGGAAGAGAGAAAAAAAAATCCAGAAATACAGAGGCCCTTGTGATCTTCCCAGGATATACCACATATGGGACAATGTTGCTATAAAGAAAACGTTATCTAGAGAATGATAGGGTGCTTGCTCTGCAATAGTTGGCATAGCTAGGCTTAAGCTGGAAAGGAATGGTATGTGCCATGTCCAATATAATGTGTCCAAGAGCAAGATTGCAAGCGTGCATGGATTTCCGGCGTCCCATACTGTTCAATTTTGTTGTTTAACAGAAGTATTTTTTTTTCCTTTTATGTACCTTGTACGTGTATGTGCATGATAAATAATTGTTTTATGAAACCGCTGCTACGAATTTCATTGACATGTGGACCACACCAGCAGTGTACTTTGCAGGTGCCTGCTTGTCAGTGACAGTTCATAGCAATTTTGTAAAAAGTAGCTCTTATTAATATCCTTAAGAGCAGCACAAAAAAGTCCTTTTTCATATAAATGTTGAAACAAAAGGCAGTGGGGAAGGAAAGATCGAAGGCTGACGATGTACCTCCACCGGTGTTGGACTCTTTGAACACATCATTATTACTCCTTAGCTTTCGGTGCATCCAACCTAGGAGCTGGTACACGAAAAGATCACAAGAGGGTGATGGTATTGCCATTTGTATGCGGTTAATTTCAATACCCTTATGAAATATTTGCTTTTGATTATATCACTCGTGTGGAGGGATAAGACTCATTCTCCCACATAACATATTTAGAGAGGATTCGAACCAATACATTGTGTGCGTGGGGTGGAAAAATAAGTCTTCTCTCCCCGTAGTACATGAGTGTATTTACCAGATCACACTAACAAAGTCTGTTGCAATATTAGTAGAAAATAATATTGCAAAACCACCAATTTAGAGGAGGGCCATTTATGATCATGCATATCCTTCTCTGTTTCATGTATGTAACAAATTCATATATAAATCAATGGCAATAATAGCGGAAGAACAAGAACGAATGCCTCCAGAATGGTCCTATCTACATTGATCCAATCCAAAAACCGTCATCAATTAAGTCATCATGCACTAGTGAGAGAATGTGTATCCAGAAAGAAAAGAAAAAAGGAAACTACAAACTTCCAAAAAGAAAACCACTTGCTTGCAATCACTGCAGAACAATTGGTTGATAAAGAAACAAAGAAATGATTAATGAGATGATCATGAAGAGTAATTAAGCAAGCAAGCAAGCTAGGCACGCACTGACCTTCATCTTGGAGAGGCTTGTCTAGCTGGGAGAGCCGGAGGTGGGAGGCATTAATAACACGAGGGAGAGAGAGAGAAGGCGCCAGAGAGGGGAGCCGCACTGCAGCTGCGGCAGGAGTGACCTTTCAGTCGGTAGATCAAACATGGGGAAGCATACAAATGGTCGAGTAGGGGGCAGGTCCCATGTAAGCGCCCATGCACATCCGTACTTTTGTAACCTTCTATGTGACTCACTCAACCTAGTAACAAGCTATGATAGAGGCTCATAATTTGGTGGCATTAGGTCTCTTCCGCACGTCCGAATATCATCACTAGCGTTAAACATTGAAATCCATACAATACCTTCTGCGTACGGTAAAAGCAACACACTGCTATTCCAAACAGTACGATTACTACAGTTAGACACTTCCACTCTCAGCTTCTCAATCGATTCTCGTGGAGCTGTATCAAATACCATAATTCTCAAAATCACTAGATTCTGCTTCTCGCAATGAGAAGTCTCGAAAATGAACTAGCAATGAGAAGCAGCTTCCCAGCAGATTCTCGTGAGAATTCAGCCTTCAGAAACGAAAATATCCTTTGAATTTGAAGATTTTTATCCACAAATGTCACTGAGTTATACAAATACAATTGAAATATTATATCTAGGGATGATATGATCTATTTGCCTCTAATACTCCCTCATATAATTTTTGAAGTCAATCTATCAGTCAAACGGTTTCAATAGACAACCTCATATTATCAGAGAAGTAGACTCTAAAAAATTAGAATTTAAAACAGTACAAACAGGCTTTACTCTTTGCAGTAGGATCCCGATCTCTCGAGTGATGGCCTCGATCGATCTCCTAGCTAGGTTCTATTCCAATCCCAATCCATTGGGGCGATGCAGTACAACACCTCATTCGCATGTCACCGCAATCGTCGTTGATCACTTCACATCACATCAAGCGTCGCATGGGTGATCACTTCACATCGTGATATGTCTAGGTAGTAGCTAGTACTCTTTTATTTTTTTTACTTTGTTTTTCTTCGATTGGATTTGTTGTTGTTGATCACAAATCACAAAAGTAACTATCGGTAGGAGTAACACAACGTCATTGTGATGCAGCCGTACTAATAACTTTATTAGTTACGAATGTGAGAATCGATGAGGAATGCACGTTGCTCGTACGTACCGCTAATAGCAATAATAATTAAGAGAGCTTAAGGACTATGTAAGATATGTTTCACCAAGAATAGTAATTACCATTTGCCTCTTGATTTCCAAACTCTATCTCAAATTAGCCTATATTCTTAAATCTTCTAGCTTCTAACTAAACTCGAGTTTGTATTTCAAACCTTCTTGCTTTTCCCGAATTCAAATTTGAAATTTAAATTCTCCTTTTTAAATTTTGGGT